>CM038677.1:376374416-377009416 GCA_021605205.1 Aegilops longissima
GATATGCATCTAATCTATGTGGATGAAGTTTGTGGATTATTTAAGCTTGCAGGTTTGCCCGAGGATGATGTCAAGAAGAAGGTATTCCCTTTATCTTTGAAGGGAAAGGCATTGGCATGTTATAGGCTATGTGATGATATTGGATCTTGGAACTACAACCGATTGAAATTGGAATTTCATCAGAAGTTTTATCCTATGCATCTGGTTCATCGTGATTGGAACTATATTTATAATTTTTGGCCTCATGAAGGAGAAAGTATCGATCAAGCTTGGGGGAGGCTTAAGTCAATGTTATATTCATGCCCAATCATGATCTCTCAAGAGAAATTATTATTCAGAATTTTTATGCTTGGCTTTCTCCTAATGATCAATCCATGCTCGATACCTCATGTACTAGTTCTTTTATGAAGAAGACTATTGAATTCAAATTGGAAAGAATTAAACGCAACTCTGAAGATTGGGAACTCGATGAAGGTAATGAGTCAGGTATAAACCTTAAGTTTGATTGTGTTAAATCTTTCATGGATACCGATGTTTTTTGTGAATTTGGCACTAAATATGGACTTGACTCTGAGATAGTAGCTTCTTTTTGTGAATCATTTGCTACTCATGTTGATCTCCCTAAGGAGAAGTGGTTTAAATATCATCCTCCCATTGAAGTGAAAGTAGTAGAACCTATTAGAGTTCAAGAAGAAACTATTACTTATAATGTTGATCCTATTGTTCCTTCTGCTTATATTGAGAAACCACCTTTCCCTGTTAGGATAAAGGATCATTCTAAAGCTTCAGCTGTGGTTCGTAAGAGTTATACTAGAACACCTACACCCCCTGAACAAACTAAAGTTGATCCTAGTATTGCTGTGGTTAAATATCTCTTGGTTGATAATATTGATGGGTTATTTATTTCTGTGATGAAGCAGCTAGAATTGCTAGACCTGATACTAAAGATAAACATAGACCTATTGTTGGCATGCCTGTTGTTTCTGTTAAAATAGGAGATCATTGTTATCATGACTTATGTGATGTGGGTGCTAGTCTGAGTGATATTCCTTTTACTTTATATCAAGAAATTATGAATGATACTGCACCTGTTGAGATAGAAGATATTGATGTTACTATTAAGCTTGCCAATAGAGATACTATATCACTGATGGTAGCTAGAACTACGTCGATATTTCCCCGGAGAGGGAGGGATGATGTAGCACAGCGACGGTAGAGTATTTCCCTCAGTTATGAAACCAAGGTATCGAACCAGTAGGATAACCAAGCAACACAACGTAAACAACACCTACACACAAATAACAACACCTCGCAACCCGACGTGTTAAAGGGGTTGTCAATCCCTTTCGGGTAACGGCGCCACAAATTGGCAAGCGGACGTGAGGTAAATTGTAGTAGATTGAAATAATAGATCGCAAATAAATAAAGTGCAGCAAGGTATTTTTTGTATTTTTTGGTTTAATAGATCTGAATAAAAATGCAAAGGAAAAGTAGATCGCAAGCAAATATATGAGGAAGAAGACTGGGGGGCCGTAGGTTTCACTAGTGGCTTCTCTCGAGAAAAATAGCAAACGGTGGGTAAACAAATTACTGTTGGGCAATTGATAGAACTTCAAACAATTATGACGATATCTAGGCAATGATCATTACATAGGCATCACATCCAAGATTAGTAGACCGACTCCTGCCTGCATCTACTACTATTACTCCACACATCGACCGCTATCCAGCATGCATCTAGTGTATTAAGTTCATGGAAAAATGGAGTAATGCAATAAGAACGATGGCATGATGTAGACAAGATCCGTTTATCTATATGGCGGTAGATATAGATCTCGTCTTTTTATCCTTAGTAGCAACGATACAAACGTGTCGTTTCCCCTTCTGTCACTGGGATCGAGCACCGTAAGATCGAACCCACTACCGGGCACCTCTTCCCGTTGCAAGATAAATAGATCAAGTTGGCCAAACAAAGCCCAAATATCAGAGAAGAAATACGAGGCTATAAGAGATCATGCATATAAGAGATCAAAGAAACTCAAATAACTTTCATGGATATAAAAAGAGATGACTGATCATAAACTCGAAGTTCATCAGATCCCAACAAACACACCGCAAAAGAGTTACATCATATGGATCTCCAAGAGACCATTGTATTGAGAATCTAGCGAGAGAGAGAGAGAGAGAGAGAGAGAGAGAGAGAGAGAGAGAGAGAGAGAGAGAGAGAGAGAAAGCCATCTAGATACTAACTATGGACCCAAAGGTCTACAAAGAACTACTCACGCATCATCGGAGAGGCACCAATGGAAGTGGTGAACCCCTCCGTGATGGTGTCTAGATTGGATCTGGTGGTTCTGCACTCTGCGGCGGCTGGATGAATATTTCGTTGATGCTTCTAGGGTTTCTGGAATATTGTGGTATTTATAGAGCAAAGAGGCGGTCCGAGGGGCACCCGAGGTGGGCACAACCCACAGGGCGCGCCTGGGCCTCCTGACGCGCCCTGGTGGGTTGTGCCCCCATCGGGGCACCCCCAGGTGCAACCAGGGCCCATTGCCTTCCTTCTGGCCCATAAAAAATCATCGTGGAGTTTCGTGGCATTTGGACTTCATGTGATATTGATTTCCTGTGATGTGAAAAACATGGAAAAAACATCAACTGTCACTTGGCACTATGTCAATAGGTTAGTACCAAAAAATGATATAAAATGACTATAAAATGATTATAAAACATCCAAGATTGATAATAAAACAGCATGGAACAATAAAAAATTATAGATACGTTGAAGACGTATTAGCATCCCCAAGCTTAACTCCTACTCGTCCTCGAGTAGGTAAGTGATAAAAACAGAATTTTTGATGTGGAGTGCTATTCATCAACTCATAACATATTCTTTTCTTTATAGCATGGACATTTGGACTTTTATGTGATTCAAAGCAATAGTCTAGTTTTGACATAATAATTTAGATACTCAAGCATATCAACAAGCAACCATGTCTTTCAAAATATCAATGCTAAAACAAGTTATCCCTAGCCCATCATGCTCAAACATTAATCCATTCATGAAACACACTCGAATATTAACTACACCCAATACTTGAGCATGATCATATTGCCTCCTAGTTGGTGCTTTTTATGAGAGAAGATGGAGACTCAAGTTTCAAAATAAAAATTGCATAAAGTAAAAGAAAGGCCCTTCGCAGAGGGAAGTAGGGATTTGTAGAGGTGCCAGAGCTGAAAGCGAAAAATTAGAGATAAAAACATTTTGGGAGGTGTATCCATCCCACCAACAAAAACGACTTAGAGTTCCGAACACTTTCCCTGCTAGATATGCCATAAGCGGTTCCCAAACAGAAGATAAAGTTTATTCCTTTTTCCACCATTCTTTCACTTTCCATGGCTAGCCGTATCCACGGGTGCCCTCCATACCAACACTTTCCAAGGAATGTATTATTTATCAACATGAAGTAAATTCATTTTTGCATTTCGGGACTGGGCATCCCTAAGCCCTTTGCCTTACTCTCGTGCAATGACAAGTGAATATACACTCATCTTGAGAATAACACATCTAGCGTGGAAAATATTAGCCACCCGTTACCGTTCCGCGAGCGAAACAAACACACAAAAGAGAAGTTTATTTTTGAAAATTAGAGATGGCACATGCAAATTTACTTAGAACGGCAAAATAATACCACATATAGGTAGATATAGTGGACTCATGTGGCAAAACTGGTTTAAAGGATTTTGGATGCACAAGTAGAGGTCATACTTAGTGCAAAATGAAGGCTAGCAAAAGATTGGGAAGCGACCAACCAAGAAACGAATAATCTCATAAGCAAGCATTAAGCATAATTAACACCGAATAATGCACCACAAGTAGGATATAATTTTCATTGCATGATTATTGACTTTCGTGCATGCATAGGGAATCACAAACCTTAACACCAATATTCTTACTAGAGCACAATTACTCATCAACATAACTCACATATCACATCATCATATGTCAAAATTATTACTAAGAATCAAGTTTATTTTGTCCAATGATCTTCATGACATTTTATTTTACTTTATCCTTCTTGGATATCTATCACTTTGGTACTAATTTTTATGTTTTGCTTTTCATAAGCTCAAACAAATATAAGTGAAGATCATGAGCATAACAAATTTTCTTTCTCTCAAAATAATTTAAGTGAAGAAAGGGAGAATTTCTTCAAAAAAGTAACAAAGCACACTGTGCTAAAAAAGATATAAGTGAAGCACTAGAGCAAGTCCTAGATAAAAAAAGATTTAAGTGAAGCATAGAGAGCAATTCTAACAAGTCATGGTATAATTTTGGCTCTCTCAAATAGGTGTGTCCAACAAGGATTGATGAATTAAAACACAATATAAAACAAGCAAAGACACATATCATACAAGATGCTCCAAGCAAAACACATATCATGTGACGAATAAAAATATAGTTTCAAGTAAAATATCGATAGTTGTTGGAAGAAAGCGGGGATGCCACTCGGGGGCATCCCCAAGCTTAGTTGGTTGCTCATTTTTGGATAATAGCTTGGGATGCCGAGGCATCCCCAAGCTTAGGCTCTTACATCCTTCCTTCATCCATCGTAAGATAACCCAAAACTTGAAAACTTCAATCACACAAAACTCAACAAAATCTTCGTGAGATCAGTTAGTGTAAGAAAAATAAATCACTACTATAAGTGCTGTATCAAACCAATTCATATTTTGTTTTTGTAATATATCTACTGTGTTCCAACTTTTCTATGGCAAAACTCATCAAAGAAAACCATAGAGCCATCGAAATAAGCACACAACACAAAGAAAACAGAATCTGTCAAAACATAACAACCTGTAGCAATCTGATTTAAACGAATACTTCTGGAACTCCAAAAATTCTACGAAAATAGGACGACCCAGGTAATTTATATGTTAATATTCTGCAAAAAGAATCAGAGCAAAATCTCTTTTCTGTGATTTATGAAAATTATTTTTGTGAGTGCAAAGTTTCTGTGTTTTTCAGCAAGATCAAACAACTATCACCCAAGAAGATCCTATTGGTTCTACTTGGCACAAGCACTAATTAAAACACAAAAAACACAATCATACCAGTATCATAATTGTGTAAACACTCAAGAACAGAAAATAAAAAGCAAAAATAAATTTTATTCATTGGGTTGCCTCCCAACAAGCGCTATAGTTTTAGGCCACTAGCTAGGCATAAGATTTTATCGATGCTCACACGAAAGATAAGAATTGAAACACAAAGAGAGCATCATGAAACATATGACAAACATATTTAAGTCTAACATACTTCCTATGCATAGGAATTTTATAAGCAAACAATTTATCAAGACAAGAAACATCTAACATATGCAAGGAAGAAGAAAGAAACAAAAGCAATCTCAACATAACGAGAGGTAATTTAATAACATAAAAATTTCTAGGACCATATTTTCCTCTCTCATAATAATTACATGTATGATAATACTCAAATTCAACAATATAGCTATCATATAAATTTTTCTCTACATGATCCACATGCATGCAAAGTTGATACTCCTCCAAAATAGTGGGATCATCAAATAAAGTCATGACCTCTCCAAGCCCACTTTTATCAAAAATTTCATAAGATTGGACATTCTCCAAATATGTGGGCTTATTTTTACCTAGAGTTGACACTCTTCCGAACACACTTTTAATATTGTTGCAAACATATTCTTCCTGAGGAATAAATAAATTTTCAAGATCATAAGAATCATCACCCCAATCATGATCATTGCAACAAGTAGTGGACATAGCAAAATTAGCATCCCCAAGCTTGGGGTTTTGCATCTTATTAGCACAATTGACATTAATAGAATTGATAGTAAAATCATTTCAATCATGCTTTTCATTCAAGGAGCTATCATGAATCAGTTCATAAATTTCTTCATCACAATTTTCAGATTCAGGAATTTCATGCAAAACTTCATAGAGATAATCAAGTGCACTCAAATCACTAGCAACTGGTTCAACATAATTAGATCTCTTAAAAAGATTAACTAATGGATGAGGTTCCATATAAATAGATTTTTAGCAAGTAAAGATGCAAGAAAATAGAAGGCACATGGCAACACAAGCAAACATAGCAAACAAGATTGCACACAAAAACAGATTTGACGAGAAAACGGTGAACGCAAAAGAAGGCGGATAAAATTGATTTTTTTTGTGAAGTGGGGGAGAGGAAAACGAGAGGCAAATGGCGAATAATGTAAATTGCAAGGAGATGATATTTTTGATTAGGAACCTGGTTATGTTGAAGATCCTCCCCGGTAATGGCGCCAGAAATTCTCCTTGATGGTAGCTAGAACTAATTCGGTATTTCCCCGGAGAGGGAGGGATGATGTAGCACAGCGACGGTAGAGTATTTCACTCAGTTATGAAACCAAGGTATCGAACCAGTATAAGAACCAAGAAACACAATGTAAACAACATCTGCACATGAATAACAACACCTCGTAACCGACGTGTTAAAGGGGTTGTCAATCCCTTTCGGGTAACAGCGCCACAAATTGGCAAGCGGACGTGAGGTAAATTGTAGTAGATTGAAATAATAGGTCGCAAATAAATAAAGTGCAGCAAGGTATTTTTGTATTTTTTGGTTTAATAGATCTGAATAAAAATGCAAAGGAAAAGTAGATCGCAAGCAAATATATGAGGAAGAAGACCCGGGGGCCGTAGGTTTCACTAGTGGCTTCTCTCGAGAAAAATAGCAAGCGGTGGGTAAACAAATTACTGTTGGGCAATTGATAGGACTTCAAATAATTATGACGATATCCAGGCAGTGATCATTACATAGGTATCACATCCAAGATTAGTAGACCGACTCCTGCCTGCATCTACTACTATTACTCCACACATCGACCACTATCCAGCATGCATCTAGTGTATTAAGTTCATGGAAAAATGGAGTAATGCAATAAGAACAATGACATGATGTAGACAAGATCCGTTTATCTATATGGCGGTAGATATAGATCTCGTCTTTTTATCCTTAGTAGCAACGATACATACGTGTCGTTTCCCCTTCTATCACTGGGATCGAGCACCGTAAGATCGAACCCACTACCGGGCACCTCTTCCCATTGCAAGATAAATAGATCAAGTTGGCCAAACAAAACCCAACTATCGGAGAAGAAATACGAGGCTATAAGAGATCGAAGAAACTCAAATAACTTTCATGGATATAAAAAGATATGACTGATCATAAACTCAAAGTTCATCAGATCCCAACAAACATACCGCAAAAGAGTTACATCTTATGGATCTCCAAGAGACCATTGTATTGAGAATCCAGCGAGAGAGAGAGAGAGAAAGCCATCTAGCTACTAACTATGGATCCGAAGGTCTACAAAGAACTACTCACGCATCATCGGAGAGGCACCAACGGAAGTGGTGAACCCCTCCGTAATGGTGCCTAGATTGGATCTGGTGGTTCTGGACTCTACGGCGGCTGGATGAATATTTCATCGATGCTTCTAGGGTTTCTGGAATATTGTAGTATTTATAGAGCAAAGAGTCCGTCCGGGGGGCACAACCCACCAGGGCGCTGGGCCTCCTGGCGCGCCCTGGTGGGTTGTGCCCTAGTCGGGGCACCCCCAAGTGCAACCAAGGCCCATTGCCTTCCTTCTGGCCCAAAAAAATCATCATGGAGTTTCGTGGCATTTGGGCTTCATCTGATATTGATTTCCTGTGATGTAAAAAACATGGAAAAAACAACAACTGGCACTTGGCACTATGTCAATAGGTTAGTTCCAAAAAATGATATAAAATGACTATAAAATGATTATAAAACATCCAAGATTGATAATAAAATAGCATGGAACAATCAAAAATTATAGATACGTTGGAGACGTATCAATCACCAATTGGGATTGTTAGAGATGTTGAAGTCTTGCGTGGGAAAATAAATACCATACTGATTTCTTATTCTTGGTTCCCCACAAGATGATTTTTGTCCCATTATATTTGGTAGACCTTTCTTGAACACTATTAATGCTAGGATAGACTGTGAGAAAGAAATTGTTACTGTAAGTTTTGGGGACGTGTCTCATGATTTTAATTTCTCTAAATTTCATAGACAACCCCATGATAAAGAATTGCCTAGTAAGGATGAAATTATTGGTCTTCCTTCTATTGCCGTGCCTCCTACCGATCCTTTAGAACAATATCTGCTAGACCATAAGAGTGATATGTTTATGAATGAAAGAAAGGAATTAGATGAAATATTCTTTAACCAAATGCCTGTTTTGGAACACAACTTGTATGTTGAAATCCTTGCGGATCCTCCTCCACCCATGGGTGATCCCATGTTTGAGCTTAAACCATTACCTGATACTTTGAAATATGCTTATCTTGATGAAAAGAAGATATATCCTGTTATTATTAGTGCTAACCTTTCAGAGCATGAAGAAATGAAATTATTGAAAACTCTAAAGAAGCACCGTGCCGCTAGTGGATATACTCTTGATGATCTTAAGGGCATTAGTCCCATTCTATGTCAGCACAAAATTAATATGGAGCCTGATGCTAAACCAGTTGTTGATCATCAACGACGGTTAAATCCTAAGATGAAAGAAGTGGTAAGAAATGAAATACTAAAGCTTCTGGAGGCAGGTATATTTTATCCTATTGCTTATAGTAGATGGGTAAGTCCTGTTCATTGTGTCCCTAAGAAGGAAGCATTATTGTTGTTCCTAACGATAAGAATGAATTTATCCCTCAAAGAATTGTTACAGGTTATAGAATGGTAATTGATTTTCACACATTAAACAAAGCTACTAGGAAAGATCATTACCCTCTACCTCTTATTGATCAAATTCTAGAAATACTATCCAAACATACACATTTCTGCTTTCTAGATGGTTATTCTGGTTTTTCTCAAATACCTGTGTCAAAAGAGGATCAAGAAAAACTACTTTTACTTGCCCTTTCGGTACTTTTGCTTATAGACGTATGCCTTTTGGCTTATGCAATGCACCTGCTACCTTTCAAATATGTATGAATGCTATATTATCTGACTTTTGTGAAAAGATTGTTGAGGTTTTCATGGATGATTTCTCTGTTTACGGAACTTCTTTTGATGATTGCTTAAGCAACCTTGATCGAGTTTTGCGGAGATGTGAAGAAACTAATCTTGTTTTGAATTGGGAGAAGTGCCACTTTATGGTTAATGAAGGTATTGTCTTGGGGCATAAAATTTCTGAAAGAGGTATTGAAGTTGATAAAAGTAGATGCTATTGAAAAGATGATGTGTCCTAAAGATACCAAAGGTATAAGAAGTTTCCTTGGTCATGCTGATTTCTATAGGAGGTTTATTAAAGACTTCTCTAAAATTTCTAGGGCTCTCACTAATCTCTTGCAAAATGATGTTTCTTTTGTTTTTGATCATGATTGTGTAGAAGCATTTGAAATACTTAAGAAGGCCTTGATTTCTGCACCTATTATTCAACCACCTGATTGGGATTTACCCTTTGAAATCATGTGTGATGCTAGTGATTATGCTGTTGGTGCTGTTCTAGGACAAAGAGTTGATAAGAAATTGAATGTTATTCATTATGCGAGTAAAACACTAGACAGTGCCCAGAGAAATTATGCTACTATACTCAAAAAGAATTTTTAGCAGTTGTATTTGCTTGTGACAAGTGAAGATCTTATATTGTTGATTCCAAAGTAACTGTTCACACTGATCATGCTGCTATTAAGTACCTTATGGAAAATAAAGATGCTAATCCTAGACTATTAGATGGGTTCTCTTGTTACAAGAATTTGATTTGCATATTATTGATAGAAAGGGAGCTGAGAACCCCGTTCCAGACAACTTGTCTAGGTTAGAAAATGTTCTTGATGACCCACTGCCTATTGATGATAGCTTTCCCGATGAGCAATTAGTTGTCATAAATGCTTCTCGTAATACTCCATGGTATGCTGATTATGCTAATTACATTTTTGCTAAATTTATACCACCTAGTTTCACATACCAGCAAAAGAAAAAGTTTTTCTATGATTTCAGGCATTACTTTTGAGACGACCCAAACCTTTAGAAAGAAGGAGTAGATGGTGTTATTAGATGCTGTGTACCTGAGCATGAACATGAACAGATCCTGCGCAAGTGTCACTCCGAGGCCTACGAAGGACACCACGCTGGAGATAGAACTGCACACAAGGTATTATAATCCGGTTTTATCAGCCTACTCTCTTCAAGGATGCTCGTAAGTATGTCTTGTCTTGTGATGAATGTCAAAGAATTGGCAACATTAGTAGACATCAGAAATGCCTATGAATTATTCCCTTGTTATTGAACCATTTGATATTTGGGGCTTTGATTATATGGGACCTTTTCCTTCCTCTAATGGGTATACACATATTTTGGTTGCTGTTGATTACGTTACTAAGTGGGTAGAAGCTATTCCAACTAGTAGTGCTGATCATAACACTTAAGATGCTTAAAGAAGTTATGTTTCCGAGGTTTGGAGTCCCTAGATATTTGATGACTGATGGTGGTTCACGTTTTATTCATGGTGCTTTCCGTAAAATGCTTGCTAAATATGATGTCAACCATAGAATTGCATCTCCTTATCACCCTCAGTCTAGTGGTCAAGTAGAATTAAGCAATAGAGAGATTAAATTGTTTTTGCAAAAGACGGTTAATAGATCTAGAAATAATTGGTCTGAGAAACTTGATGATGCATTATGGGCTTATAGGACTGCTTATAAGAATCCTATGGGTATGTCTACGTATAAAATGGTTTATGGAAAAGCATGTCACTTACCTCTTGAACTAGAACATAAAGCTTATTGGGCAATCAAAGAGCTCAATTATGATTTCAAACTTGCCGGTGAGAAGAGGGCATTTGACACTAGATCACTTGATGAATGAAGAACCCAAGCCTATGAAAATGCCAAGCTGTTTAAAGAAAAAGTTAAAAGATGGCATGACAAAAGGATACAAAAGCGTGAGTTTAATGCAAGTGATCATGTTTTACTATACAACTCTCGTTTAAGATTCTTTGCAGGAGAGCTTCTCCCTAAATGGGAGGGTCCTTACATTATTAAGGAGGTTTATCGTTCCAGTGCCGTCAAGATCAACAACACCAAAGGCACTAATCGAAGGTGGTAAACGGTCAAAGAATCAAACATTATATTTCAGGTACTCCCATAAATGTCGAGATAAATATTATTAATACCGTAACACCGGAGGAGTACATAAGGGATACTTTCTAGAACGTTTTAGACTCCAAAAAGGAATAGGTATGTGGTACGGTGAGTAAACCAACTCCAAAACGTTTCCAATGGCAGTTTTTCTCCGTTTCGGAATATTTAAAAAAATAGGAAAATTAAAATTAGTCCGAAGAGTGCACAAGGAGGCGGCAAGACAGGGGGCACACCCTACCCCCCTGGGCGCGCCCCTGTGCCTTGTGGCCACCTCGTGTGCCCTCTGGACTCTGTTTTCTTGCACAATACTTCTTTTGGTCGGTAAAAATTCATTATATAATCACCCAAAGGTTTTGATCACCGTACCACGACAAAATCCTCTGTTCTTTTTTTGAGCTTTTCTGCCAGAGTTTTCAAGGCCAGGCATCATGTCGTCCTCCTCCTCCAACAACATGGACGTCGATGCTTGGTTGATGCAGATGGAACTTAGAAGGGAGGATGCCGAGGGCGCCACGATGGAGGAGGATGGAGGAGATTCGCTCGAGGAACAGCCTCCGGCTTCGGAGAGAGGTACTTTGGCGGGCATCTCCACTATTCCAAATCCCCATCAAGCAATAGGGACTACAAACAACCATGAAGGCCAAGAGGTTCAAGAAGGGCTTCCCCCTAGGAGACGCTTACACAGGTTACATCAGAACAACTTTCATAATTTGGTTCATAATTACGGAGTGGAGAACACCCCTTGTGCACATATACCCTCCAATTGGGAAATATCCCGTCCAAGTGAAAGCGGTGCAGGAAAAGGTTCTTGGTGGCCTGAAAATAAGCATCTTTTGGAGGAAATCCAGAAGAATGCAAATGTGCTCCAACGTGTGCTCCAAGAATTGCAAGTCCTGAAAGGTGCCTTAATGAAGTTGACGGATACGTCACCAACTACATCATCACCGCCTCCGAAGAAAGAGATCTAAATACATGGGTATGGGCACTCCCCTTGGCAACTGCCAAGCTTGGGGGAGGTTCCCCGGTATCGTCTCACCATCACACCTTTACCTTTATCGTTTTTCTTAGATCGATCCTTTTGGTCATATCTTGATCTAGTAGAATAAAGTTTTTAGTGTGATCTAGCTTTGAGTTTTGTTTTGAGATCTATCTATGTAATAGAGTCCGTGAGTTATATAACAAAGATTAGTTTTGAGTTGAGGGCTTTGCTTTCTTGCTATGATCTTGAGGGAATAAGGAAAAGAAAGAATAAAAAGATCATATAATGATCTTATGGAGAGTGATGACTTCACATATAAAGAGTATGATGAATAAAATTTGTTGAGAGTTGACAAACATAGTTTTGGTCATTGTTGCAATTAATAGGAAGTAATAAAGAAAGAGAGGTTTTGTCGTGGACTTAACACGACAGATGCCCTAGCGAAAGGACTTAGGTGTGGAGCCATGGCAGCTAGGTTAACTTGAAGGGGTTAATCGGGACAAAGGACATAGAGAGTTTATACTGGTTCGGCCCCTCGCAATGAGGTAAAGGCTTACTCCAGTTTGGGGTTGTATTGCTTGGGTTTCGATTACCATGGAGCGAATACGCTTGACCTAGTTCTCGATCTCTTGTTTCTTGCCCCGACCCGCCGCCGGGTCACCCCTTTATATACACAGGCTGATGCTCGACGGCTTACAAAGTCCCGGCCGGCTCATACACAACATGTCCGGCTTAGTGACCAACTAAGCTTTCCTTACAATACAAGTTACACATATGGCGGTTCATCCTCTTGGGCCTCAAGTCGCCTATGGGTCTTGAGCCTTCAATAGGCTTGCTTTATAACCCGCCATCTTCACCCTTAAGTTGCCATCGATATAACCCGGCCCCCCTTGGGCGGGTCATACTAAGTAGTTACATCCCCAACATTAGGCCCCAGGTTGATTTGAACTTGTTCATATCAATCTTCAGTGCTTAACTTGGCAAAATCTTGTATCGTCAATTTTCATAAACTAGCTATAACCCGCCATGACGTCAGCTCACAAAATCTCGTTAACCCGCCATGACATCATCTTGCATTAACCTCGCACGAAGCCCTGAATATCTCAACAGATCTTTATCTTTAATGGACCTTCCAAAATTCGAGGCGCCCATGCAGCCACATAATCATTTTTTGGTCTCCTCGATTCCCGTGCATGCATGCTATCCGTTCCCTTATAAATAGGGACATGGGTCCTTTTCACTTTCTCCCTTGCCTCCTCGTCTTCGTCTTCTTCCTCGCAACACCATGCGCGCCCGAGCTCCGCCGCCGTCGACCTCGTCCGTTGCCTCAACTCCGCCCGCTGCATCGACCTGAACGAACCAGGGCACCGCGACGAACTTCCGCTGTCCAGCAGCCCTAGTAAGTACCCCTCCTTACTCGTAGCAGATCTCCATTAGGGGTTGCTTCATTTCATCGGAGTTCATCTCCGCTCTTATCTGTTCTTCCCTAGATTGTATAGTTGAATCTGACTCCATTACTAAAATGGTGCGGCAACTGTTAGCATCCCTTTCCAATCAAAAAGATTCCTCTTCTGTAGAAAAAATCACATCTGAACACAGGAGTTCTTCTGCTGCCACTGCCTTTGGTTTGGAATTTATTCTATTTTCTGAACAGCTGTAGATCCAAAATTATAGCACCAGTCTATGAAATCTGTCTGTCATAACTTAGCAAATCCTTACTTATAGATCTGAAATGTAGGAATTTGTTCGGGCGGTTTAACTGATAAACCATATAACCCGCCACATACCATTAGTCCCCTTTTAAGCCTCCAATATGCGTACCTGTATAAGTCAGTACCATCTTCCGGCTTAACACGTTGCCTCTTCACAACACTTACTTTTGAACCAATCGCCGGCTTAATAGCATAATCTTAAACCGGCAATATTTTTTCTTTTTAGATTTTCCTCCGAAAAAATGACCAAGACTGTCACCTCATGCAACTGGGTTGCTTCACTATCACGGAAGAAGACCTTGAGGAATTTGTGAAAGAAGGCGTCCTAGCCAAAAAGGATGTAATCCACTGGAGGGTCCCAGGAACCGAGACCATCCCTGAACCAAAATAAGGTGAGGTCGTGGCTTTCGCCGATCACATGCTCCGGGGGTTTACTCCACCCGGCTCAAAATTTTTCCGTGACATACTGCATTTCTTTCAACTTCATCCACAAGACATCGGACCCAACTCTGTTTCAAACATCTGCAACTTCCAAGTATTTTGTGATGTATATCTTCAACCGGAGCCCACTGTAGAACAGTTCAGAGAGTTCTATTACTTGAACCGTCAGACTGAGTTCATAGATGGGCCCAGCCTAGAGTTAGGTGGAATTTCCATTCAGAGGCGGAAAGAAGCTATTTTCCCAGCTACTACACTTCCCAGTCACCCAAAGGACTAGAACCAGACTTGGTTCTATTCCCAAGACACATCTCCAGAGGATGAGAATTCTTTGCCGGGTTACCATGAGAACCGGCTTAGCAAGAGGCACACTCTCCTTGATCAGATCACACAGCAGAACGGGCCAAATATATGCCCATATTTGGAAAAATCAGAGCCTTAATGGCAAATGGCTTAACCGGAGTTGATCTGGTCTGATGCTTGGTCGCATGGAGAATCTTGCCCTTAAGCCGCTAGTCCGGCTTGATGTCCGAGTACACCTGTGACATCAAAGATCCACAACGCTACAGCCAAGTGTGACTGGACAAGGAGAGCCTCAACAAGATGGTTAAGACATTGATGAATGAAAGCTTGGCCACTTGCAGCAAGACGGGACTGAACCCCTTTTGTGCCCTCAACATGCCGCCAACCGTAAGTATTTTTTATCCGTTTTCATGAACTCACTATCTGTCAATCTGCCATCTTACTCTTATTTTGAATTTTTGCAGGCCGACACTCCTTTCTGGAACAGAAAATTGCAAGATAAACCAGCCAAGAAGAGCCGGACAAAGAATAAGGTGCAGAAAAAGCCTGCCAAGAAGAAGACCAACACCTCCAAGCTATTTGATCTGGATGATGTTGAGTCGGAGGTAGAACTTGACTCCATAGGCTCATTTTTTATACATCTTATTGACAATGATCACTATCAGGATGACGTGGAAGGCAGCCACGCAGATGGCGAAGAGGTAACTATCCTTTTTTCCGACTTAGAACCCTCTTCCAAGATAGAAAGTTTGTCAAGCAAGCCGGAAAGTAAGGGTTTCTCATCCTTTAGCTTATTTGGATCCCAACTTTATTTTGAAGAAGCAGCAATATGAAGCTCGCCGTACGACCCAGAACAACGGTGGCAGGATTCTTTCTTCCGGCTTACCAAACACGCTGGTTCCTCGCAAGCGCCGACCAGATGTTCCACAATCCTCTGACTTAGCATATCCAAAAGCGGGCCTTACTCGACAACCTCTTAACCTATCTGACTCAAATTATCAGGGAACTTCTCATTCCTCCTCCGACGACTCAATTGGGACTCAAGTTCCCTTGTTCAAAACTATTCCTGGGAAAAAATCACTTGAGCTTGTTTACCTTAATATTTTACTCCATTAACATACCAATATCATCATGTGTTTTTATTTTCAGTGCCATGGCCAAGCCCAGCAATAAGCAGAAAGTTGACAAACCGGCTGAAGACCCCAAGATTGCTGACCTGGAGACACATATAACACCCGAATCTTTGCATCGAATTTCAGAAGCAGCCATGGATGACCCGCCACCAGAGGAACACCCTGTCACCGAAGATGTTATGGACATTGACCCGGAAAATGATAAGCCGCCCAGTCCCGCTCAGCCGGCTCAAGAGACTGAGGACATACTGATTACTGGGACAACTTTCATAGCCCTGAGGGCAGCTCTTATCAACAACGGTAGATTACGTTGGAAAACATTGAAAAACTGAAACAAGACTTCAACAGTGATAAAACCAGCTGGGAGACCGAGAGGGCAGCTCTATTGAAAAGAGCAGAAGATGCTGAAGCTGCCCTTAAGCCGGTAACTGATGAGTTGTCCGGTTTAAAAGAACAAATCAATAGCATGACATCGGCCATCTTTGGTAAGTAACAAATACTTTTCTTTGCATCATCGGCGCATCATAATCAGTTGCCGGTTTACCAATAAATTTTCTGATGCAGGCTCCCGAGGCTCCAAGCTGGGCGATGATATGCGCGTTAAGCTGAAAGCGGTATATACCCTTGTGGAGTAGCTGTATACTGGTGCTCAGCGGGCTATTACTGCTGCTTTGTATAAGAAGCAAACACCGTCCCTCATCAAGGAGGTACTGGAGAAGTTGTCTATGCTATCACCAAGGGTGGAAGAACTTAAATGATCCGCCGCCAAAGCTGGTGCCGTTACTGCTTTGAGCCGGGCCCAGACATGGAAAGCTGAACTTGACCCGGAAGAGATAGCAACCGACTGTCCTAGTTTAAAAGAGGATGGGTCACCCTTTAGCGCTGATGACTTTGCCAAAATAGCAAGAGAAATGCGTCCTTGGGAAAGCAAGCCGGCTAAGGAAACAGATCTTTCCAAATACCATCCGGTTTATGATGCTACAAACTCCAAAGTGAAGGCGCCGGTTCATGAGGCCATGGACCTTACCCCGCCAACACGTAAGCACACCTTTGCTCCTGACATTGACCCGTCAACCCTTATAGACGATGAAGCTGTTGTCAAAGCTTTGACTGGGATCGATTGGTCATCGCCTAACTTCCAGACCACAGAGGAAGTAGAAGAAGAACCAGCGCACGATGATCCGGAAGCCTCGACCCGCCAAGACCAAGAGTCTTAATTCATGAGACGGTTTACCAGCCACAACATTTGGATACCGTGTGTCTCAAAATAGTTATTCTTTTTGGCCACATGGTGCCTTGTAATAGGCTAGCTGAAAAAACCATGATTTGCCATGCCATCGTGCGTGTTTAGTGGCATAACACTTTTGAGCCGCCCTATCTGATTTGAAGATCCGCTGTTTCATGCTCATAATTATTATCAATCTTCCTGATCATGTTATCAGAAGCCCTGTACACAAGCAAATAACAAGTGCCCTGGCGGTTTACCCTAGGGCGGGTCACAATGCCCCATATAAAGACCACTGGTGACTATCATCCATAACCAGGGCGGGTTTATCAAAACCTCGTTTATTCATAACAGGTGATAATGTACATGTGATATTTGTTCATATTGTCGGCTTATCACGCCATATGCAGTAAGGGTAACAACCCAAATACTTAGAACACAGTGCCCTGTCCAACTTATTCATACTGCCGGCTTACAACGCCATATGCACCATGGGTAAATCCCCAAAAATTTGGAGCACGGAATTCCAAACGCATAATCAACACACACTAGTGACTTACCGTCCAAAGCCAGGACAGGTTATCAAAACTCCAGATAGATTCAAATAAGAATCACAAGGATCAAGGCAACATGGCCCTAACCAATTTTCAACCATATATCAATACAGCACAAAAGATGAACTCAAAAAAGTTCAAAGCAAATATAAACCAGAAAAAACAAGGCATTCATAGGCTGCCAAACCTCTAAGTGCTATTCAAGGGCCGCACATCCACTCAGTTAAACCTTAGTTCAAACCCGTAAGCCGGGACTCACATGACCAGTCACCGTTTTAACTTTGACAAGTTTAGGGTCTTTATAAGATTGACTGTCAAGAGTACGGTGAGTCATTCCAGGATTACCTGGTCGGAGTGGCAGGCAAATGAAGGCAGGATAACCTAGATTTTTGGTGAATACACCTGGCGTCCAAGCCTATCACAAGGGACAACAAAGCTCCTTTCATTAACAAGGAGCCCCCAAGTAATATTTCATTCCAGGCGTATAAGCTGGATCAGTAGGGTAGTCATAGTTATGCTCAATGAGCAGGAAGCCCCCAAGTATTTGCAATCAAGGCATACAAGCTGGATCAAGAGGGTAGTCATAGCTATGCTCAATAAGCAGGAAGCCCCCAAGTGATCTTATGAAGAGACAATAAAGACTCAGATTCTCAGAAATGAAACGACAGAGGCCCTGAAATTTCAGGGATGCCGACTTTGTTATACTAGTCATAATATATACATTGGTAAAAATATGTACATCACAAGAGCCGGTGGCTCAGGTGTAATAAGGCCGAAGAGGAGCAATATTCCACGGCTGGCGGGTCTCCTCCTTAGACTTGCGTGAGTCCTTGTGCTCTCGAACATCAATGAGGTAGTATGACCTGTTGTTCAAATTTGTGCTGACCACAAAAGGCCCTTCCCAAGGTGGGGACAATTTGTGCATGTCAGTTTGATCCTGGATGAGCCGGAGCACCAAATCTCCTTCTTGAAATGATGAGGACATCAATACCATTGTTACACCCACAGCCCCTACTACTATACATACTGGACCAATTACTAGAGCTCGCGCACGCCAATTGAATTACCAGGTACTTTTGTTTCTTGGTAATGATTCTAATGTTCATGAGAATATGATGCTGCCTAAATTGGATACATTTATTTTGCTTACAAATGAAGGGCCTGGCATGGATAAGAGGGATGAACACTGGAGCAAGACCAAGCCTGGAGATGATGGCATGCGCAAGGGGAACAAGAACGGAGTTACAAGTGATGATTTCAAGACTTTGAAGCCACCATAAGGAGCGCATGAAGCCTTGGACGAAATATACAAGATGCCACTTCATAAATTTTGTCCAGAGGCTATTCTAGGTGCTGCGTCACCTTATTATTGGGCCAGGCCCATGTAATTTCGAAATACTTAAGTATAGGCTGTTTTTAGAGTCCGTATGTGTGGGGAAACAAGAGTTAGGGTTGGATTCGGACCCCTCTCACAAGGGCCACAAAATTCTTCCCTATTCCTCCATATATACATCCCTTACGGCGTCGTTTAGACTTTGGGTTTTGTTTAGATTAAAGTTCGCCATAGCTGCAACTTCGCGTACTTCGTTTGTGTTCAACGACCAGACAAAGCCGTCACAGAACCCCACCTTTGATCAATAAAGCTTTCCTCTTATATTCGCAATATCTAGATTGCAATCTTAGTTTCTTGCTTGTTCTTTGTTTGCCTGCAGGAAACGGACCTTCGTGGTCAGATTGATCGTGCTCCGGCGTGGTCAATAACCTCTCGGAGTTGGTTTAGCGATTGCTAAGGCGTGACGTCCTCGCACGTTCGTAGTCGGATCGTCAAAGTCGACTTCCTCCAAAATGATAGCCACCATCTCATCGAAAGACGGGACACCTTTGCCTCTATCATGAAAGGTCCTGGTTTTAACCCGATGGCTATGATAACGACGCAGATGTTGCTGGTAAATCACCGAACGAGCCGCTGCAAGGTCACGCTCCTCATCTATAAGGTCAAGAGCATCCTGATGTGCTTTTTCATTATCAGCTTCAAAATAAGCCGCCACCCGGGGCGAGTCATGACGAATGTCACTTGGGAGAACCGCCTCTGCTCCGTAAACCATGAAGAAAGGCATGTAACCCATACATCTATTGGGGTGGTATTGATACTCCAAAGTACTAAAGGTAACTCCTCAACCCAACAACCAGACGTCCTCTGCAAAGGGACCATAAGCCGGGGCTTTATACCTCTCAAAATTTCTTGATTGGCTCTTTCAGCTTGCCCATTGGACTGGGAGTGAGCCACTGATGATACATCAAGACGAATATGCTCTCGTTGACATAATTCTTTCATAGCACCCTTAGACAGATTAGTGCCATTATCAGTTATAATGTTGTGAGGGTAGCCAAAACAAAAAATCACCTTTTTGATGAATTGAACCACCGTCGCCGCATCACACTTACTGTCCGGCTCCGCCTCAATCCATTTTGTAAACTTGTCAACCGCCACCAACAGGTGGGTCTTTTTATCCTTGGATCTTTTAAAAGGTCCAACCATATCCAACCCCCAGACTGCAAATGGCCAAGTAATTGGAATCATCCTCAATTCTTGAGCCGACACATGAGCTCATCTTGAAAACTACTGACAACCATCACATTTACTGACCATGTCCTCTACATCAGCATGAGCCGTCAGCCAATAAAACCCATGACTAAAGGCCTTAGCCACGAGAGATTTAGAGCCAACATGATGACCACAATCTCCTTCATGAATCTCCTGTAGAATCTCACAGCCTTCCTCAGGAGAAACACAACATTTGAAACGCCCCTGTGACACTGCATCGATGCAACTCTCCATTGACAATAGTCATTGACTTAGACCGCCGGGTTATCTGCCTGGCCAAATTTTCATTTTCAGGTAACTCGCCCTGGGTCATATAAGCCAAATATGGAACAGTCCGATCTGGAATAGCATGAAGAGCCGCCACCAACTGCGCCTCTGGGTCAGGAATAGCAAGATCCTCCTCAGTAGGCAATTTGGTTGAAGGATTATGCAGGATATCAAGAAAAACATTAGGTGGCATTGGCTTATGCTGGGATCCAAGCCAGCTTAAAGCATCAGCCGCCTCATTTTTCCTTCGGTCAACATGTTCCACCTGATAACCTTTAAAATGACCAGCAATAGTATCAACCTCTCGGTGATAAGCCGCCATGAGTGGATCTTTGGAATCCCAAGTACCTTAAACTTGTTGAGCCACCAAATCTGAGTCGCAAAAGCACCTTACCCGACTTAGATTCATTTCTTTAGCCATCAGAAGACCATGGAGCAGGGCTTCATACTCAGCTGCATTGTTAGTACAAGGGAACATCAATCTTAAGACATAACAAAATTTATCACGTCGTGGGGAGGTCAAAATAACTCCAACCCCCGAGCCTTCCAATTGCCTAGATCCTTCAAAGTGAATAGTCCAATATGTGCTATCCGACTTCTCCTCAGGCATCTGCAACTCTGTCCAGTCATTGATGAAATCCACAAGTGCTTGAGACTTGATGGTTGTCCGAGGCATGTACTTCAAACCATGGGGTCCCAGCTCAATAGCCCACTTGGCAATCCGACTTGTGGCTTCTCTGTTTTGAATAATATCCCCTAGAGGAGCAGAACTGACCACAGTGATGGGATGACCAAAGAAATACTGCTTCAGCTTATGACTAGTCATGAACACTCCATACACCAGTTTCTGCCAATGTGGATACCTCTGCTTGGATTCAATGAGTACTTCACTGATATAATAAATCGGCATTGAACCGATATTCCTTGCTCGCTTCCTTCCATTCCACAAGAATTGCCACACTGACGGCTCGGCTATTAGCAACCACATATACAGTAAGGGCTCCTTATCAATAGGAGTTGCAAGGATTGGTGGCTTAGCCAACTGCTTTTTCAATGCCTCAAACGCTCGATCAGCAAAGATCACCCAAACAAAGTGGTCTGCTTTTCTTCATCATCCGCACAGTAGAGGATAGCTTTTTCACCAACCGCTTATAAACCGCTTAAGGCTGCAATTCAACCGCTAGACATTGGATATCATTAATACACGCTACTTAGCTAAGGAAGTGATAGCCTTGATTTTCTCGGGTTAGCTTCAATGCCCTTTCGTAAACCAAAACCTGTGGAGCTTTGCTTCGCCGCACACCAAAGACACACTTGGCCGAGTTAAGCATCATCTTGTAAACCCGGAGATTGTCAAAAGGTCTCTTTCAAATCATCTATCAAGGTCTCTTTCTTCCTGGATTTCACAACAATATCATCCACATAAGCATGAACATTGCGTCCAATCTGGTCATGGAGGCAATTCTGAACACACCGTTGATAAGTCACCTGGGCACTCTTGAGCCCAAAAGGCATAGACACATAGTAGAAGGCCCCAAAAGGAGTGATAAAAGCCGTCTTCTCCTAGTCCTTTACCGCCATTTTGATCTGATGATAACCAGAGTAAGCATCCAAAAAACCTCAAAGGCTCACAACTCACCGTAGCGTCAATGATCTGATCAATACGGGGGAGAGCAAAAGGATCATCTGGACAAGCCTTGTTAAGGTCTGTGTAATCCACACACATACGCCAAGTACCGTTCTTCTTGAGTACCAGCACCGGGTTAGCCAACCACTCAGGATGAAAAACCTCAATGATAAACCCAGCCACCAAGAGCTGGGCCACTTCTTCACCAATGGCCTTGCGCCTATCTTCATTGAAACCACTAAGGAATTGCTTGACCTGTTTAAAATTTGAATCAATATTAAGAGTGTGCTCAGCGAGTTCCCTCGGTACACGTGGAATGTCAGAAGGTTTCCATGGAAATATGTCCCGGTTCTCATGGATGAACTCGATGAGCGCGCCTTCCTATTTCGAATCCATATTCACACTGATACTGAATTGCTTGGACGAGTCGCCAGGAACAAAATCAACCAGCTTAGTGTCATCTGCCGACTTAAACTTCAGCAGTGGGTCATGCTCTGTGGTCGGCTTCTTCAAAGGCGTCATATCTGCCGGGTCAATGTTATCTTTGTAAAATGTCAACTCCTCTGTTGCACAAATAGACTCAGCATAAGCAGCATCACCCTCTTCACATTCCGAGCCTATCTTGTTGTTCCATGCACTGTAATGGTACCCTTATGACCCGGCATATTAAGCTGCAGATAAATATAACAAGGTCTCACCATAAACCTAGCATAAGCCGGCCGCCCAAACAAAGCGTGATAAGGGCTCTTGATCTTGACCACCTCGAAAGTCAATGTCTCAGCTATGTAATCATGATCATCACTGAAAGCTACTTCCAAAGCTATCTTACCCACAGGGTACGCCAACTTACCAGGCACCACACCATGGGAAGTAGTATTAGATGGCTTAAGATCCTTATTAGTCAAATTCATACGACGGAAAGTGTCATAGTAAAGGATATTGATGCTGTTGCCTCCATCCATGAGCACCTTAGTAAACTTGTACCCCCCAACCTGAGGCACAACCACCAAAGCCAACTGACTCGGATTGTCAATCCGGGGCGGGTGATCCTCACGGCTCCAAAGAATAGGATGTTCAGACCATCGCAAGTAACGGGGGACCACCGGCTCAACCGCATTGACTGCCCTCTTATGAACCTTCTCGTCCCATTTGCACAAACTTGTGGTAAACACATGATACTGACCACTATTCAGCTACTTGGGATTACTCTGATAACCAGACTGATGTTGTTGATTCCCTTGACCAGATTGCTAATTGAAACGACCTTGATTGCCTTGGCCCTGGAAACCGGAGTTTGAGCCGCCACCACCAAAGCCAGGTCCATGAGAGCCGGATCCTGAGCCGCCATTCGGGCCATGATTATTCTGGAAAAAATTGGAATTCCTATACCCCCTCATGATGAAGCAGTTCTTCCACATATGATTGGCAAGCTTCTCCTGCGTACCATGCTTTGGGCAAGGCTGATTCATCATCGCCTCAATGTTAAACTTTGGTCCTCCAAGCCGGGGTGACTTTCCCTGACGACGCTGATTATTACTCTGCGTATTAGTATTAGCCACAAAGTCTGAACTGTCGTCGGCTTTGCGCTTACAATTACCACCTTGACCCGCCGTGTTATGCTGCTGCCCCTTTGCACTGCCACTCTGTCGGATCACGGGTTCCGGCAAACCCTTAAGGTTCGAACTCTGGGGTGCGCGCGAAGTTCTTCCCCTACCGATCCATGTCCTAGCTTGCTAAGATCTCACGGATGAACTCGACGAACTCGCAACACAAGGGACACAAGGTTTATACTGGTCCGGGTCACCGTTGTGGTGTAATACCCTACTCCAGTGTGGTGGTGCTGCATTGCCTCTTGGGCTGATGATGAAAAGTACAAGGGGAAAAACAACCTCCTGAGGTTGAGGTGTTCTTGCGCTCTGTGTATGGATGAGGATCACTCAAGATCAGATGAGATGCCTCCGAAAGAGTTATCTCCTACGGTGGTGACTAGTTCTACTTATATAAGCCCTGGTCCTCTCCCCAAATATTGAGCAGGAAGGGAGCCAACAAAAGCCTCTGGTGGTGACAGCTAGTACAGCTTGTCCTGACAAAAGTGGTCTTCGCCTGCAAAAGCCTCTAGTGGTGACGCCGCCTTGGGCTCCATGGTGACCTCCGTCTTACCGTTCTGCTGGTCTTGGTCTCGTTGCACCGATATGGAAACCTTTGCTTGACGCCTCGGTACTCCGCACCTGTGCTCGCTTCCCTAGCACCAAAGGGGAAACAAGGACACTGCGCGTGCTGGCGCTCGCCTGATCTTGATCGTCATGGCTCACGTCACGAGAACCTCGCGAGGTTTGCCTTGCCTTGATCTCTCCGCCTCATGAGCCAACCTGGTGAGGCCGCCGAGGAGGTCTTGTGTCGTCTGGCTCTGGGCTTGGCCTCGCGAGGGTCTTGAACGCTTTGTTGATGAAGATGGGCCGACGGCCCCACGCTGCAGAGCCATGCCGTGGCCACCGCAGGAAAGTCTGGGACCCTGCTCCTGAACACCGACAGAGCCCCTGGCCCAAGGCGCTGCTGGCTTGGCTTCGAGGCGAAGCCAAAGGTCAAGTGCGGAGCACCGCGAGCCCCAAATAGCCCGCGGCCCTGGTTGACGCATGGCGGTTGATTGGACGTGGGCTTCTCCGCTTCCCCATGCTGCCTCCGCAACTGCCCGACTTGACAAGTCCCTGCGACATGCAAGGGAAAACCATCATTACCTGCGATCATGGGAGGCGCTGGTTGGCCTTCTCTTGCTATAAATGGGGAGGGGGCAGAGCCTCCGTCGCCCATCTCTTCCCAGTTTGCTTGCTTCTTCCTCCTTGCTCCTCTGCTAGTAGCAATGGCGTCGATCCGAAGGTTCTCCGCCGAGGAGAAAAAAGGCTCCCCGCAACGAGCCAGGACCGCTTCCGCCGAAGAAGAGGCCTATCCACCGTCGCGACATTGTCGTGAGGGCGAAAGTGACGAGGCCCTGGTGCGAACGGCCGCCTCCAGGGTATCCGCTGCCCTTATATGCCCAAGCCGAGGGCTCAGGAGGAAGGAGCGACGAGCGGCACCGCCCGCGCCTTGACCGCGGCCGCCACGCCATGGTGACACGCGCCATCGCCCCTGGAATCCACGCTGCGGACTTCTCTCGCGAGCTCGTGCTGTGGGCGGCGATGCCCCCAAGCACTTGGATCCGCTTCCCACGGTTCTTCTCCGACGTTATGCCGCCGAGGGGACCCCTCGAGCTCTGGTTGTAGCATGCTGACTGCAACGCCCCAGCGACTGGAGCAGAGGTTGAAGTGTTCTCCTCCGGCAAGAACTTCATGACCCGCTGCTGGGGCGAGGTTGCGCGGGTTTGCCGTGCTGAGGGCGCCCTCGCGATCCACTTTGATTATGACGGCGCCTCCACGCTGTTCTTCAAGGTCTTCGATGCGGAGGGCCGCCGCCTGGAGTGCTACCCTGGAGGGGAGCGCCAGGACGATGCGCGCTCGGCCCGCAGCTCCGCCAATAGCAGCGGCTCTTGGGCGTCCAACGGTTCTCCTGAGCTCTACGAGACTCCGGAGACGAGCGGCGATAGTTACGTGCCCCCGAGCTCTCGCCGCGCCCGGAGCATGGCAGCAGCATCCAGCCACCGCCGTCTCCGATCTGGATGGGGTTGGCGCCAGCCTCCCGTGGCCCACTATTGATGACGGCGTCAGACATGGGGGGGGGGGGGTGTAGATAGGATTCCCCTAAGGTCTCGTCTTTTGTTCCCTGCGAGGAATCAAGAAGTACCCAGTGGGGGTGTGTAAAGGGTCTGTAATGCCTTTTGTTGATACTATCCTTGTTATGAAAAATTGCGAATGCATGTCCTGCTTAGGCTCGGTCTCCCTTTCCAACCTCGCGACGGCTCGCTGTTTCACGCCGACAGTCCCGGTCCCTGTGCAAGCTGCAGCAGCCGCCGGTATGCTGTGTCGCTGCCGTGGTCAAGGCCGGGGAGGTGAGCGCCCAAGGTCCAAAGAAGAGCCCCCGAGGCGCGATGCTCAGAGGTCCCTTTAGCGCCAAGCAGCCGTCAGAAGGTAAGAAAGGGAGGCGACGTTGCCGCAACAGGGCTGCGGCGAGCGTGACCCCTAGGCTCCAACGATTAGCCGATCTGAGCATGGGACTTATCTTGGCGGTCTGGTTTGATTCCTTGTGATGCGCCGTGTTAATGCGTAGCTAGGCCAGGTCCATGCGAGCTTCCCCCTCTTCTCCACGCTCTCCTTCATGCTCAGATCCTCGTGTCCTGCCCTCGAGCGAAGCTCGGCCACCGGTATGCTGTGTCGGCCGTGGGCAAGGCTGTGGGGTGAGGGCTGAGAGCGAGAGCTCCCGAGTCGCTGATGCTCAGAGCCCCTTTAATGCGCAAGCGGGTTGCATGGGAGAAGAGGGAGCTCATGGTGTCACCGTCATTCTCATGAGATTCCTCAAGAGCCAAAGACAAGGAGAAACATAGTTTGCTATTATGGTTGCCACCACCACGGTTGTTTCACGAGGAGACGAAGGCACTGAGGGCCTGGTGACGTGATGTGCGCGGGGCGTGCCGCGAGCCAGAGCTCGACCGGCAAAGTTGGTCGACGCAGGTGGACGGACCTGCACAAGCTGCCGTGCCAAGATGTGTAGCCCCCATGGGAGGTGAGAGTCAAACAGGTGATAGTCATAGGTAGGTTAGGCATGGAAAGCAAACTGGCTTAGGTAAACGCAGGGAAGATACATGTCACCGGGTCCGGCCCGAGCGGCTTGGGGATGATGCAGCCCGAGGGGCGCCTCAAGAAGGTAAGCTAAAGACATAAGAAAAGGGGTACATGCCACGTGGATGGACCCACGTGGCCTCGGGAATGATGCAGCCGTAGGGCGCCCCAACTAAATAAACTTGGAAAATGTCACCGTTCTGTCGATGAAGGGATGTCGAGCAGCCGGAGGTACGCGTGAAGGGGTCGCCACCACGAGCCATCGGGGCCCCGAGCCTGAGGCTCGGGGGTCCAGGCGGTTCCTTTAGGACCTTCTCCATCTCCGTCAGGACGGCGTGTGCCTGGCCTCCTGAGTCACCAGGACGTGCCGCAAGTTGATAGGTGGACAACACGCTCGGCAGGCCAAACGGCATGCGAACGTAGCAGCGGTGGACTCGCACGCCCACGTGCGCAGGCGTAAGGGCTCTCGAGATGCGCCCCGTTGAGCCCTCGACGCCGGCGCGAACGCAGTAGCCCAAAGATCCTCGCCTGGATGGGGAGCTGCGCCTCGCGAGCAGTGGTCGCCGAGCATGGCCCTTGCGTCCTGCAGTTCCTGAGTGGTCTTGGTGATGAACTCCTGAGCGGTGGGTGCTCCTCGCCCTGTGTTCTCCTGAGGGAGACGTGCCGTGAAGCACGCCTCCAGGTGGTGCCCGAGCGCCTCCCTCGTGATGTTGGCAAGGTCCGAGGCCCTCCAGAAGAGAGCCCCCGAGCCCTCTCGAGAAGGGCACTGGGCGCGCCTTCCTATGCAATGGAAGGAGGCGCCCCTGGAACTGGCGCTGATCCTGACGAGGTTCCAGTCGCGACGCCACCCTCCTGTGGTCCTGCACGGCGTAGCTGCTTCTTCTTCTTGGGGGTGGCCTCAGGAGGGCACTCGCCCTTGCTGTCGGGGTCGTCGATTGCTGCAGCTTGGAAGACACGCTCAATGAAGCACACCACATCTCTCTCTTCGCATGGGACCATGATGATTCCGCCGCTTCCCGGTATCTTGAGGACATTGTAGCCGTGATGGGTCACCGCCATGAACTTGGCCAGGGCTGGGTACCCGAGGATGGCATTGTACGGCAGATGGATATGCGCGACGTCAAAGTCGATGAGCTCGGTTCGGTAGTTTTTGCATTCTCCGAAGGTGACGAGAAGGCGGACCTGCCCGATCGGGGTAGTGGAGTCGTCGGTCACTCCTGAGAAAGGCTTGGTGGGCTGAAGCTGGTCATACGACACTTGGAGGTTGTCGAACGTATCGACGAACAGGATATTGAGCCCTGCGCCACCGTTGATGAGGGTCTTGGTGACTTGCACGTTGCTGATGACTGGGGAGCAAAGCATCGGGAGGGCGCCTGCGGTAGCCGCGCACTTGAGTTGATCTGTCGAACTGAAGGTGATGGTGCACTTGGACCACCTGAGCGGGTGTGTGGCCTCAAGCTTGGGGAGGACTACATTCACTTCACGAGCAAACTGTTTGAAGATACGCCGCGAGGGCTGGGCTCGAGCTCCGCCCAGATGCGCGAGCAGCACGCTGCTCTCTGGAAGCCCCCAACCCCTGCCTTGATGGTGGTCGCCATTCCTTCTGGCGGCGGTGGTAGTGGGGACGGTCCTCACAAGGCTGGTCCTCCAGCACTCGCGAGGCTGATCTCGCCAAGATTCCTCACGAGGCCGGTCGCGCCCACCGGCTGGCGTGGGCCATGGTCGCCTGGCGTCGCCACCATGTCCTCCTCTCGGCCGTAGCCCCGGTCGCTGCGGTCGGGCGCCAACCTGCCGCCCTTCCCGAATGGCTCGAGCTCTTGATAGTCGCCGTGTTGTGAGTATGCAGGTTATGGAAGGTGTAATGGTCGGCCGCTTGGATGACTCGCCGGTCTCGCCGCTTGGTGTCTCGGCTCCGCCGCAAGCACAGCCACCCTTTGCGCTTCACGCCCTGGCCTTGGATTTCTTTCTCCTCCGGTCCGCAATCGGAGCTCGAGGAGGAGAGGCTCTCCTCGCCTTTTGCGCACTTGGTCGCCAGGTTGAACAACTCCTGGGACATGCATAGCTCCTCGTGGATGGCGAGCTCCTCCTTCATCTTGACGTCACGGACGCCGTCAGAGGACGCGGAGATGATGGCCTCGTCCATCACCTTGGGGATCTTGAGACGAATGTTATTGAAGCGCTGGATGTACTTCTGGAGGGTCTCTCCTGGTTGTTGCTTGACGCGACGCAGGTCACCCGTGGCCGGTGGGCGGTCGCGAGTGCCCTGGAAGTTGGCGACGAAGCGGTCGCGCATCTCGTCCCAGGAGGAGATCGAGCCTGGAGGCAGGTTCAGGAGCCACGAACGAGCGTCGACTTTGAGCGCCATGGGGAACCAGTTCGCCATGACTTTCTCGTCGCCGTTGGCTGCCTTGATGCTCATCTCATAGAGCTGCAGGAACTCCGTGGGGTCGGGGGTGCCATCGTAGTGAGGAGGCAGATCCGGCTTGAAATTGTCCGGCCAGGCGACGCTACGCAGCTCGGGGGTGAAGGCGCGGTAGCCAGCCATGGTCACCGGGGCCTGTCCTGGAGGTGGAGCTTGGTCTTGGCACCCGCGCGCCGCTACGGCAAGCGGCGCGGGGCCTTGCCGCGGCAAACGATCCTGGCGGCAAACGATCCTGGCGCGGCGGTGCGAGGAGTGGCGGAGCATTCTCTTGCGGTCGAGGGACTTCTTGACAGCTTCTTTCTTCACGCGCGGGCGCCGGACGCGGGTCACGCTGGAGTCACAGCGCTTGGCGCTAGGGCGCCATCTTGGTGCAGAGGTGGTGGAGGTGCTCCGTGAGCTACGTCACCCGTAGCTGGCGGAGGGCGAGGCAGTGAGAGGGACGGCGCAGGGGAGCCCCCTACGACACTAATAAGCTCGGCGATGCGGTCGAGCCAGTCCTCGTAGAGGTCGTCGACCGGGCGGTAGCGCAGGAGCTCGTGCGCCATGAGGAGCGCGGCCCGTGCGTCTGTGGGAGCACGACGAGCGTGAGACGACGAACCAACGGGAGTCGGCGATGGAGTGGCGGTGCGGCCATCCTGTCGCACCGAGGGGTGCAATGAGGACGCTTGCTGCTCATTCCCCACCGGGCCGGTGGCGGCGTTGGCGGCAGGCGACGGAGAGCGATGGGGTGGCCCACCGACAGGGGTCGTCTGAGCAACGCGAGTGGCGAGGGCAGCCCGGCGCTCGGCGCAGGCGCGGCAGTCATCCGCCATGGGGACGATGAAGCGACATGACACGGAGCAACGGAAGGGAAGCTTCGGCGCACCCCTACCTAGCGCGCCAAATGTCGGATCACGGGTTCCGGCAAACACTTAAGGTTCGAACTCTGGGGTGCGCGCAAAGTTCTCCCCTTACCGATCCACGTCCTAGCTTGCTAAGATCTCACGGACGAACTCGACGAACTCGCAACACAAGGGAAACAGGGTTTATACTGGTTCGGGCCACCGCTAGGTGTAATACCCTACCCAAAGGTGGTGGTGGTGGATTGCCTCTGGGCTAATGATGAACAAGACAAGGGAAGAACAGCCTCCCGAGGTTGAGGTGTTCTTGTGCTCTGTGTGTGGATGAGGATCACTCAAGATCAGATGAGATGCCTCCGAATGAGTTATCTCCTACGGTGGTGGCTAGTTCTACTTATATAGGCCCTGGTCCTCTCCCCAAATATTGAGCGGGAAGGGAGCCGACAACGGCCAATTTGAAAGGGGACAGCTAGTACAGCTTATCCTGATAAAAGCGGTCTTCGCCTGCAAAAGCCTCTGGTGGTGACGCCGCCTTGGGCTCCATGGTGACCTCCATCTTGCCGTCCTGCTGGTCTTGGTCTTGTTGCACCGATATGGAAACCTTTGCTTGACGCCTCGGTAATCCGTGCCTACGCTCACTTCCCTAGCACCAAAGGGGAAACAAAGACACTGCGCGTGCTGGCATCCGCTTGGCGCTCGCCTAATCTTGATCGTCATGTCTCACGTCACGAGAACCTCGCGAGGTTTGCCTTGCCTTGATCTCTCTGCCCCTCGCGAGCCAACCTGGTGAGGCCACCCCTGAGGAGGTCTTGTGTCGTCCGCCTCGCGAGGGTCTTGAACGTCTTGTTGATGAAGATGGGCCGTACGGGCCCACGCGCAGAGCCACGCCGTGGGCCGTAGGCAGGCAAGTCTGGGGACCCCCATTCTCAGAATGTTGACACACTCTTCTTCCCCTTACCAGCCTTCTCCTCATCATACTCAGGGTCTTTCGTACTATCAGAGTCGACATATTTGACAAGAGCCGCCATGAGCTCCCCCATATCATTGCAGTGGCGCTTAAGCCGCCCTAGTTTCTGCTTAAGGGGAAGGAAACGACACTTCTTCTCCAACATCAGGACTGCTGAACCGGCATTGATACTGTCCGATGAGTGTATAACGGCTGAGATCCGGCGCACCCAATTTGGTTGTTGACTCTCCCTCACCTTGGACACAGGAATCTAAATCTAGAATCGACATAGGCTGCTTGCATGTGTCTTTAAATTTTTGGATAAAACGCGTTTTCAACTCTGCCCATGACCTAGTGGAGTTAGCGGGCAGCCCTTTTAGCCAAGTACGAGCCGGCCCATCCAACATCATGGTGAAATACTTAGCACATGCAGCATAATAACATCCAACATCTCCATAGCCATCTCATAGCTCTCAATCCAAGCCTCTCGGGGCTGATCCGTTGTGTAGTTAGGCACCTTACGAGGACCCTTGAAATCCTTAGGCAAACGCTCGTTGCGTAGAGCCGACACTAAACATGGCACACCCAAGGTTCTAGAGGTCACTCCTGTCTCCACAGACACTGACGGATAAACCGGAGATTGCTGTTGAGCCGCTAGCTGAGCCGCCAGCTCAGCCTCCCAATGTGCCCTGCCCTGATCCACCAAAGTCTGAGCATCTACACCACCACGCGTCGGGTCATGACTACGAGGCTGGTTATGGTGTTGCTCACTGCTTGAAACTGCCGGCGAGTCAATATTTCTACAATAACTCCGGCTCGGACGAGGGGTCGAGTGAATCCTTTCACAACTATACAAATAAGCCGCCTGTTGAGCCACTGCTGTTGGAAGAAGTTCTCTGGCCCTCCGCATCTCCATCGCGGCTGGAGACTCGCCTTCCATAGGGAGAGCCGCCAATCATGTCACTGCAACAATCATGTTATCCAGAGGGATTGAATAATGGCCCGATGGTGTCGGAAGATGCTAAGACGGAGTCACATTTAAACAAGGCGGGTACATAGCACGCGGCTGAACCGACGCTCCGGTCACAGGTGTTTCAACAGCCCGGTTTACCACGGGCAGGTCACTGGTTCCTGCCCCAGGTGTGTTAAAAAGGTTCCTAGCCTCAAACTCTGTGTGTAGACGGGTCTGATGCCTCCTCCCCATGATGGCATTTGAAGCGTTTTGATCCAAGGTAAGCCGGAAAGATTCTTCATGAATCCGTTGTGCCTGAGCATCCAAAAGAGCTCGCTCCGTGGCCATCCTAACGGTCTCAGCCGCCAGTTCTTCCTTGGCTTGAGCTATCTCATCTCGTAGCTTCGCGACATCCACCTTATGTTGATCTTGAGTGTCCGGGGTTACCTCCGCCCCCATTAATGTTGCCAAAGCATCCAACTGCTCGACCAGAACTTGAGCAGGCGGGCGCGCAGAGCCGCTAGCACCTGCCGTCATCGCAGCCGTTGTGTTGTAGGTCATAGCCGCGGCGGTCGTCCAACCGAGCACCGGTTGTGTACCGGCCATGAAGATTGCAACCCTGTTCGGCGGCTCATAGGGGTCTGAAATACTGTCGCCATTGGAACAACCCCCAAGTCGGTCGTCTTGCAGTTGATACATTGAATTGGTTTCACCAGTTGACGACTCACCATCATAGCAGATGGCCGTCTCACCTCACCACCAGACACAGATCCCTCCTCAAATTCCACCCCATGGATGAAACCAACAAAGGCATGTTTCACGGCGGCTTGAACTTTGGTGTGTCATGCACGCTGAGCTGTCTTGATGATGTCGGTGTAGGTGTCCGGCTCAGGGCCAGACTCTCCGATCTTGCCAATGAAGACATGGATTCTGCCGAAGGGGACCCGGTATCCGTACTCAATTGAGCCAGCCTCGGGACCACAGCCAGCGTCGTCCATGTAGAGCTTGCCGTGATGACTCTTGGTCATCCGGCCTATGGCATATCACTTGATCCCTGTGAAGTTGCCCTTCGAGAACTCGAAACCACCGTGCGCTGGCCCCACAATGGGTGCCAACTGTCGTGGACTTAACACGGCAGATGCCCTAGCGAAAGGACATAGGTGTGGAGCCATCGCAGCTAGGTTAACTTGAAGGGGTTAATCGGGAAAAATGACATAGAGATTTTATACTGGTGTTGCCCCTCGCAACGAGGTAAAGGCTTACTCTAGTTTGGGGTTGTATTGCTTGGGTTTCGATTACCAGGGAGCGAATACGCTTGACCTAGTTCTCGATCTCTTGTTTCTTGCCTCAACCTGCCGCCGGGTCACCCCTTTATATACACAGGTTGATGCTCGACGGCTTACAGAGTCCGGGCCGGCTCATACACAACGTGTCCGGCTCGGTGACCAACTAAGCTTTCCTTACAATACAAGTTACACATATGGCGGTTTATCCACTTGGGCCTCAAGTCGCCTCTGGGTCTTGGGCCTTCAATAGGCTTGCTTTATAACCCGCCATCTTCACCCTTAAGTTGCCAGCGATATAACCCGGCCCCTCCTGGGCGGGTCATACCCAGTAGTTATATCCCCAACAAGTTTCACATATGAATATACTATCTTTGACATCTTTTGTGATTGTGAGCACTCACTAAAATATGACATGCTAATAAGTTGATGTTGGACAAGGAAGACAACATAATGGGTTATGTTTTCTTATAGCCGAGTAGAAGTTATATTGTCATGGATCCTCCAACATGTTGAGCTTTCTTTTTGCCCTTATGCTAGCCAAATCCTCTGCACCAAGTATAGATACTACTTGTGCATCTAAACATCCCTTAAAACTAGTTTTTCCATGAGAGTCCACCATACCTACCTATGGATTGAGTAAGATCCTTCAAGTAAGTTGTCATCGGTGCAAGCAATAAAAATTGCTCCCTAAATATGTATGATACTTTAGTGTGGAGAAAATAAGATTTATATGAACTTGTGATATGGAAGAAATAAAAGCGACAGACTGCATAATAAAGTTCTTTATCACAAGCAACAATATAAAGTGATGTTCTTTTGCATTAAGATTTTGTGCATCCAACTATAAAAGCGCATGACAATCTCTGCTTCCCTCTGCGAAGGGCCTATCTTTTAGTTTTATCTTCTACCCTTATACAGGAGTCATGGTGATCTTCGCCTTTCCTTTCTGCACTTTTCTTTTTGGCAAGCACTTGTGTTGGAGAAGATCATATATATATATATATATATATATATATATATATATATATATATATATATATATATATATATATATATATATATATATATATATATATATATATATATATATATATATATATACAATAGTCTATATATGCTAATATTAGCGTATAACTATTCTAGACACTACTTCCGCTGCACTCGCTGAAGCGCAAGTGCACGTCATTCTTTGAACCAAGTGTGCTGCAGTACTAATACGAGTGAATTTCTTGTCGAAAAAAACTGCACGCGTTATTTTTTTTGGTACTGTTTTCGTTCTAATTTTTAACCGTTTATCGGAATGAGGCATGTAACATACCGTTGAAAAGCTATGGATTAGGCGCAACTTTGACATGTTGAACACTTTTCGAGATTCCACACGGTTTAAGAGCAGTTTTGAAAATGGTGCGGCGGATGACGAGTGGCAGCGAGCATTTTTTTGCTTTTTTTCTAAACTGCTTGTCGGAATGAAGCAAATGATATGCCGTTGGATAGATATCGTCGAGGACCATCTTTTACATATATAAATCTTTCTCTAATTCGTTACGGTTTAAGAGCAGTTTCAAATTTACTAAATCGCGAAATTCTGTTTTTCAAGTTTTTTAGAATTTTCGGTACTGTTTTCGCTCCAGTTTTTGAACCGTTTGTCGAAACGAGGCGTGTGATACGCCGTTGGAAAGCTATGTACAATGCGCAACTTTCGTATGTAGAACTTGTTTTCAGATTCCTTGCGGTTTTAAATTAATTTTGAAAGCAAAAGTGCTGCTTGCCAGTGATGACAGCGAACGATTTTAAATGAATTTGTTCAAACCATTCATCAGAATGATGCAAATGATACGCCGTTGGAAAGATATCATCGAGACGCAACTTTTTCATGTAGAACACTCTCTCTAATTCCTTACGGTTTAAGAGCAGTCTTAAAATTCCCAAAATGCGGGTACTCTGTTTTTCACGACACCCAAAGTGACGAGTGAACTTCATCAGACAGAAAACCGCACTGCATCAGACGGGCAAGTGCACCGCATGGTTTCCTTTTGTTGGACGTAAATTTTCTCCGAGTTTTTGTTGTATTTTTTCTAACTTTTTTGCGAATGAGAGTAGACCACATAAACGAGGGCAAGTGAACCGCGACATATATCAAAGTGAACCGTCAATGTCGATGAAGTGAGCTGCATGTTCTTTTTTATTTTACATCATTGCCCTCTGCTCAGAACTTCATAGCATGGGAGTAGTGCACTGCACCGAATAAAAGTGAACCTCTTTGTGGGACAAATGTGAACCTCTTCGATACAGAAAAAATCATACAAAAAATCAGCTAGTAGAAATTTTTTTGACCGCATGAGAACATGGGTAGTGCACGCATCGAATAAAAGTGAACCTCTTTGTGGGACAAAAGTGAACCTCTTCGACTGAGAAAAATCATACAAAAAATCAGCTAGTAGAAATTTTTTGACCGCAGAAACATGGGAGTAGTGCACTGCACCGAATAAAAGTGAACCTCTTTAGGGACAAAATTGAACCTCTTGACACAGAAAAATCATACAAAAAATCAGCTAGTAGAAATTTTTTGACCGCAGAACATGGGAGTAGTGCACTGCACCGAATAAAAGTGAACCTCTTTGTGGGACAAAAGTGAACCTCTTCGATACAGAAAAAATCATACAAAAAAATCAGCTAGTAGAAATTTTTTTGACCGCAGAACATGGGAGTAGTGCACTGCACCGAATAAAAGTGAACCTCTTTGTGGGACAAAAGTGAACCTCTTCGATACAGAAAAAATCATACAAAAAAATCAGCTAGTAGAAATTTTTTTGATCGCAGAACATGGGAGTAATGCACTGCACCGAATAAAAGTGAACCACTTTGTGCGACAAAAGTGAACCTCTTTGATACAGAAAAAATCATACAAAAAAATTAGCTAGTAGAATTTTTTTTTACCGCAGTACATGGGAGTAGTGCACTGCACCGAAAAAAAGTGAACCAAAATCATACAAAAAATCAGCTAGTAGAAAAATATTTGACCGCACAGCATGAGAGTTGTGCACTGCACCGAATAAAAGTGAACCTCTTTGTGGAACAAAAGTGAACCTCTTCGATATAGAAAATATCATACAGAAAAAATTAGCTAGAAGAAAAATATTTGAGCGCACCACACAACCATACGAACTGCATGTGCTACATCCGCCGTTGACCTGGGACTCAGCGCATTCCATACATGCATACATGTCTGCGATAGAGAAAAATCTATAAAACATGACACCGTCCACATCGGCTTAATTGCACACAAGTTCATAACCAAGCCATGTAGATCGCTAAGTCGATGCGAGCACAACTACAGGCGATGAGTAACAAAACTAACGCTACGAGTAACCAAAACTGGAGCCAAATAGCACTGCTGCATCACTCACACACACACACACACACACACACACACACACACACACACACACACACATTGCCGTCCACTACGCCAAATTCAGCACTGAAGCACCGCACTGCCAATGCATAACCAAAACTGAATGTAATAACATTATTTGCACTGGGGAAACTTAGTTAGAGTGCAATTTCTGTAGTTTCTCAACACACACAAAACTCCAAACTGCACCGCAACTCTGGAATGGGTAAAATTCAAAATGCACTTCCCACGCCCCTCCTGCGCGTGGGGTTGATGTAACAAGATGCAAATCGATCATGGACCATGGCTCCATGATCTATGGTGTGAACGATCAAAACAAATGCATGACATGGAATGAGGCTGTGATCTATGATTGGGGAGGAGAGACCTGCGTGGGAGAAACAAAGTGTACTGCAAGGGGACACTTTGAAAACAACAAGTGAGCTGCGAAAAAGAAGTGCAAAAGGGCGCCAGTGTGCACTGCACGGACCGGCGAGCAGAGGAAGTAGAGGAAGGGAGGGCAAGGCAGATCTCGCCATGGTGCTTTCGCCGAACGAGAGAGGACCGCGTGGGGATCTGCAAGGCGGAGCACCATCCGCATCGACCTGGCCTCGCTCCACCTGATCCCCGACGGGGAGGTGTGGATCCGGGGTTAGTGGAGGTTTGGCCGGCACCGCCGGCCGGGCTGATCTCTAGGAGGAGCGTGACCCCGCGTCGCCACGGCATGGACGACCGCCGCCCCATCGCGATCCATCTCCTAGCATGCCGCCATGTACTGGGATGTCGTCGCCGGATGTCGCAGCTGGGGCTGGTCGTGGCCGCGCAGGGGCATGTTTTGCCGGCCCGGATCCCGTCTCCTTGAGGTGGAAGAAGGTGGGGAGGGAGACGAGTGGTGCAGGCGCTGCGATGGAAGATGCCGGATCGGGCGGCGCCGACGGGGAAGAAGCGGGTGGGGTGGGGCACGCCATCGCAAGCAGGCGTAAGGTGGGTCAGGGGGACGCGAATCATGGTAGATGGATGTGTGGAGGCGTCGGAGAAGGAGGCAGGTCGGGGGAGGGAGACAAATAAAGTGGTTGGGTGCAGGGGGAGGGGAGGTCCGTCGCGGTGAGCCGGATCCATGGCCTTCGTGGCTTGGCGATGAAGGAGAAAGGCAGGGTAGGGGGAGGGGGATCCACAGCCATCGCGGTCAGCTGGATCTGACGCGAGGGAGGTCAAGTCCCTGGCTGGATCCATCGGTGGCAGGCAGGGCCTCGGCTCAAGGGCGGTAGGGTGGGTTTCACCTGACGCAGGATGGGAGATGTGGGAAGACTGGCGGTGGTGGGGGATGAAGAGGCTTGGCGGCCCGGCAGGAGGAAGAGGTGCGGCGTGGTGGGGGAGCGGCAGGCGTGCCCCTGCCATTCTTGGGGGAAGAAGGTGGGGTGGGGGGGGAGCATGGGCCTGCGCCGCGAGGGAAGAAGGTGGGGTGGGTTGTGAAGGTAGTAGGGATTGGGGAGTGCGAGTCCGTCAAGGGGTGTTAGCAGAAAAAGAAAATGGTGTGCAGAATAAGACTCTTAAGGGTGTTATCATAATAAACCCACCCTATATATATATATATATATATATATATGTGTGTGTGTGTGTGTGTGTGTGTGTGTGTGTGTGTGTGTGTGTGTGTGTGTGTGTGTATCCACTCGGATGTAGGCTATCATAGAGTATTATTGTTGACATTACCCTTGAGGTAAAAGGTTGGGAGGGGAAACTATAAACCCCTATCTTTCTCTATGTCTGACTAAGGCTTTGAACTCATAAGTATCGCGTGAGTGTTAGCAATTGTGAAAGACTAAAAGATGGTCGAGCATGTGGACTTGCTATACAAAACATCTTACATTGACTCTTTCCGATGTTATGATAAATTGCAATTGCTTCAATGACTGAGATCATAGTTTGTTATTTTTCAATGAAGTTTCTGATTCATACTTTACCCTGTGAACGAGTTGTTACTTTGGCATAAGAAATTATATGACAATATATGTTGCTGTTCTAAAGATGATCATGATGCCCTCATATCCATATTTTATTTTACACATCTATCTCTAAAGATGTGGACATATTTATCGATTTCGGCTTTCGCTTGAGGACAAGCGAGGTCTAAGCTTTGGGGAGTTGATACGTCCATTTTGCATCATCTTTTATATTGATATTTATCGCAATATGGGTTGTTATTACGCATTATGACACAATACTTATGCCTTTTCTCTCTTATTTTACAAGGTTTACACAAAGAGGGAGAATGTCAGCAGCTGGAATTCGGGACCAGAAAGGAGCAAATCTGAGAGAACTATTATGCACAACTCCAAAAGTCCTGAAAATTTACAGAGAATTATTTTGGAATACATAAAAAATATTGGGCAAAGAAAGTACCAGAGGGGACCCACCAGGTAGCCACAAGGGTGGGGGCGCGCCCCCTGGCTTGTGGCCCCCCCTAGGAGGCCTCCGGTGCCCATCTTCTGCTCTATGATGTGTTTTGACCTGGAAAAATCAAGAGGAAGCTTGATGAAGCCACTGCTTCTCGAGGCGGAACCAGGCAGAATAATCTAGGGCTCCCGGAGCTGTTCTCCGGGAAACTTTCGGAGGGAAATCAAAGCCATCGTCATCACCATCGATCCTCTCATCGAGAGGGGTCAATCTCCATCAGATATTCACGGCACCATCTCCTCTCAAACCCTAGTTCATCTCTTGTATCTGATCTTTGTCTCAAATCCTCAGATTGGTACCTCTGGGTTGCTAGTAGTGTTGATTACTCCTTGTAGTTGATGCTAGCTGGTTTATTCGGTGGAAGATCATATGTTCATATCCTTAATGCTATTAAATACCCCTCTAATTATGAACATGAATATTGTCAGTGTTCTGGGAACCAGGGTACCCAGACTTGCCTGCGTGCGGCCCATGGCGTGGATCCATCGACGGCCTGGTAAGGCCCATCTTCAGCACCATCAAGATAAGACCGTCACGAGGGGCCAAGTCTCGCAAGGTGGATGACGCCGAGACCTCTGGAGGGAGCGGCCTCCCCATGCTAGCTCCCGAGGAGCGGAGATTTCTATGCAGGTGCCAACCTCATGAGGTTGAGGTGACACAAGCCATGACGACCAAGGACACGCGGGCGCCAGCGGGCGCAAAGCAGCAGGTCTCCTCTTTGGTGCTAACGAGGCAAGCGCAGGTGCGGGGTCAACCAGCCAAAGGTTTCCATTCCCGTGCAACAAGACCAGACCGCTGTGGGATTTAATGTCATCACCGAGCCCACCACGGCATCACGACCTAAGCTTTTGCAAAAGTAAGACCACCTTTCATCAGGATAAGATGCACTACTTGTCCCCCTTCAAAATTCGCCACTGTGGGATCCCTTCCCGCCTTCTTTGGAGGAAGGGGACCAAGGCCACTATAAATATAGGCTAGCCACCACCGTAGAGAGGGACCGGATCCCTAGCTCACACCCACACAAGAACAGACCTTCTGAGGTTGTTCTTCCACTGTACTAGTTCATCCCTAGCCCCTCGCGAGGCTAATCCACGCCAAAGCAGGAGTAGGGTCTTACACCGCAAGGTGGCCTGAACCTGGGTAAACTGCTGTGTCACTTTCCTTTCTTGTTTATCGAGCTAGGCCGGAGGGGCGACAAACTGGTTGGCTGGAGAGGTTGAGTTCTTTGCACACGCCCCAGTGTTTGAACCTTTCTTGGGTCTGCGGATCCCTGAATCTGACATTTGGCGCATCAGGTAGGGGCGTGTCGGGGGTTTGCCTCCTCATCAGCCGTGTCTCACCCTTGTTGCTCGCCTCCTATGGCTGGCTAGCCCCACTGCCACCCACCGGCGCGTCTCAAGGCATCGCTGGCCTCGAAGTTTACCCCGCTTTGCGACGGGTGTAGGGCTACTGTTCAGCCGGAGTTGCCACCATGGTATGATGGCACGGTGGACCCTACGGAGTTCCTCCAGGCGTACGCGGAGGCCGTCTAGGCGGCGGGCGGCGATGACAAGGTCATGGCAAACTGGCTCCCTATGGCTCTCACAGGCGTGCCCCGCTCCTGGCTGCTTAACCTACCGGAGTCTTCGGTAGACTCTTGGGAGGAGCTGCGCAACCTGTTTGTCGCGCGCTTTGCGGCCCCAGCACCACACGCGGTCCCGTCCATCCTTGGCGGGTCCCAAGCGCCCACTTCGAGCCGCCACGCCAAGCAGCTCTTCTGGTAGACGAGAGCCGCCCAGTCACATCAGGAAGCTCCTCCAGGTTGGGCGGCGCCCAAGTTCGACCTCGTCTTTGACTCCAGGGACCACCCCAAGACCACGGTCGGCGTCGGCATGCTCCCCATGCTCTGCACCCCCACCATCTACAACCTTTCCGTCACCAGGACCCTCTTCGACGGCGGCGCCGGTCTCAACGTCCTCTCCGTGGAAGCCTTCGGCCTGCTTCATGTGCCTTACGACCAACTCCTCCCCACCAAGCCTTTTTTGGGGGTAACCAACGGCTCCACCTTCCCACTGGGACAGATCCGCCTCCCCGTCACCTTTGGTACACGCGGCAACTACCGCACCGAGCTCATTCACTTTGACATCGCCCGCATCAGCCTCCCGTACAACGCCATTCTCGGGTATCCAGCCCTCGCCAAGTTCATGGCAGCGACTCACCCCGACTACAACGTCATGTAGATGCCGGGAAGCAGTGGTGTCCTCACCGTGGCGAGGGACACCAAGGATGCGCTCATCGCCCTCAAGATCGCTTTCAAGGCCGCACCAGCCGCGCGGCCAAACGCAGGGGTGCTCCAGAGATCCTGGAGGCCGCGCCAGCGAAGAAGAAGCAGTTGTTCTCCCAAGATCGGGCCGAGATGAAGCAGGTGCCAGTCGACGACGACGGGGGATCAGGCCCCACCATCACCATAGGCGCCGGGCTCCCCCGGACCAGGAAGTAGCGCTGGTCAGCTTCCTCCATGCGAACAAGGACGTGTTTGCATGGGAGGCAACGGACTTGGTCGGCGTCGCGCGAGGAGTAATCAAGCACCACCTGATGGTGTGCCTGGGCGCGCGCCCGGTGAAGCAGAAGGCACGACGTCAAGCCCCGGAGAAGCAGTCATTCGTTGTTCAGGAGGTCCATAAGCTGCAAGAGGCCGGGCGCCATCCGGAGAGGTCCGCCTCCCCGGATTGGTCAAGCTAACCCAGCCTCGCCCCAAGAAGGGCGGAAGGAGAGCATGTGCATCGACTTCACGAGCCTCAACAAAGCTTGTCCTCGTGATCCCTTCCCTCTTCCACATTGACCAGATCGCCGACCCAATCGCCGAAAGCGACTTGTCTGTGCTTCCTCGATGCCTTCTCACTGCCACCAAATCAAGATGGCAGCAGGGATGTCGAGAAGACGGCTTCGACTCACAGGCGCAGGTGTATCGCTACACCGTGATGCCGTCACACGTAATGCCGGCACAACCTTCCAACATTGATGGACATCGCCCTGGGCCGGCAGCTCAGGAGGAACGCCAAGGCGTACATCGATGACATAGTGGTCAAGTCGCGGGAGGCGAGGACTCTTGCCGGTGATTTGGAAGAAACATTCGCCAACCTGCACAAGGTAAACTTGCGGCTCAATACGGAGAAGTGCGTGTTCGCGCCCGTCCTAAGCAGACCATCGGGCTTCTTGGTGTCGCATGAGGATCGAGGCCAACCTGTGAGAAGGTCAAGGCGAGAAAAGATGAGCCCACCGCAGACCTCAAGGAGTTCCAAGCTCGCTGGCTACATAACTTCACCGGGCGCCCATCTCCAAGTTAGGCGAAAGCGCCTCCCGCTCTTTCAAGCTGATGAAGAAGAAGGGCCCATTCGAATGGATTCCGGAGGCCGAGGCGGCCTTCCAAGACCTCAAGAGTTACCTCACCAGCCCGCCGGTGATGGTAGCGCCTCGCCCTCTTGAGCCCCTGGTGCTTTACCTAGCCGCCACGCCTCACTCAACCAGCGCGACACTCGTGGCGTCCGGGAAGAGCATGTGGCTGCGGGTGTGCGGCATACCGCCCCGCGCCTGATCGTGGAACTGCAGCCTCAGGACGGTGCTCCTGACGCCTCGGCCGCCCCACCAGATGGGGGGGGGGGTTCCCGAGGGTGGCGCTCCTGAGGCCTCGACCGCCCCACTGGACAGCAAGGCTCCCGAGGCTCCCTCACCTCTAGAGGGACAGACATCGCTAACGCCTTCCTCATCGAAAGCATCCCGTACTTCGTCAAAGACAATGTCATGGATGCTGCTGCATGCTACCCCATGCAATGTAAGCCTCGCCAAAGACTGTAGCCTCCAAAAAGCTGCGCCACTACTTCCAAGGCCACCCTATCAAGGTCGTCTCTGCATACCCCCTGGAGAAGGTGCTCGAGAGCCCCAACGCCAAAGGAAGGGTTGCTGAATGGAACATCGAGCTGCAGTGCTCCACCTAGAGTTCAAGACCACCAGGTCATCAAGGGCGCGACCACTGGCGGGCGTTTCGGGGAACGGGGTCCCAGACTTGCTCGCTCTGCTCGCTCACGGGCGCTGCCCAAAGGAGGCCCAGATTTGCCCATCTTCATCAACGCAGAAGCTCAAGACCTCGCGAGGGGCTGAGATTGCTGGGCGGACGACAAGGAGCATCTCGTGCACGCCTCGCCAGTCGGGCTCATAAGGAGGCTAAGAGTTCAAGTGGTACTCGCGAGGTGCCCGTGACGCAAGCTTATGATTTACCAAGGGCGCCACAAGGCCAGCCACAAGAGCGCCCCTCCTTCCTCTTTGGTGCAAAGGGAGCAAGCGCAAAGTAGAGCATCAAGCAAAGGCATCCGCTTTGTGCAACAAGACCAAGACCAGCCCCAACGGCTGAAGGGAGTCATCATGGAGCCCAAGCCGAGGCCATCACCAGAGCCTTTAAGTGTGCGAGGACCAACTTTAGTCAGATAAGTGTACCCGCTGTTCCCCTCTTCAAATGGCTAATTGTTGGCGCCTCTTCCCGCCAATATTTGGGAAGAGGCCCAGGCCTTCGCCTTATAAATAGGAGTGGCTACACCTGCAGTAGAGGGATCGAAGGATCGAGATATAGGAAGAGAGACGATCAAGCATCCAGAGAAGGACAGAGACCCGATCTCAAGCTAGAGCGACGGACACCACTTAGCAGTTCATCACACCCACCAAGAATGCACTCGCGAGGTCGTTTTTCCTCAGATTGTTTCCTCATCGCCCCAAGAGGCAATCCACCACACCACAAACTAGAGTAGGGTATTACACCACAACGGTGGCCCGAACTAGTATAAATCTTGTGTCTCTTGTGCTATTCTGCTTAGTAGTTTAGGTCCCTACGATTCGCGAGGTACGAGACGGGGTTGATCTCCGCATGCGCACTCCCAGGTTCAACTCTTAAGGGTCTCGCTGAACCCGAACCGACATTTGGCGCGCCAGTAGGTGCGCCTGAACCGCCTTCGCCACTCGGTCCCCGTCAGATCGCTATCACCATGTCCGCCACTGCTGGCAACCAGATCTCTGGGCGTGGGCTCGCCCACGCAGAGCCGCCACGGGCGACCCTTGCCCTGTGCAGCTCTGTGGTCCGCAGGGCGCGCGGGTCACGCGGCGACGCGGACAGCTTCGACGGCTCACGCCAAGGGCGCGTCGGGCAGCAAGGGCCTTCAATCACGCCACACCATTATCACCGTGACACACGGGAGCAGCGAATCTTGAGGGTCTCTACCACAAAGGGTCCGAGAGCTGCTGCAGGCGGTGGCCGGAGAGCGGCCGCGACGCGCCGCCGAGCGAGTGGCAGAGCTCCCGGCTGGCCACCGGGGCTCACCCTTCGCGCCTAACTTCCATCTCGTGCCTGTATGCTCAGCACGGGGCTCCACGCGCTCGCTGGCTCCAAAGCTACTCCAACACCGCAGGTTGTCAAGATCGGGTCGACGGGCGGGTTGCCTCTCACCGCCCGCGGAGAAGAAGGACGCGACGTAACTCACGGCCTCGTAGGCCGCGCCGCCACCACCCCACTCACGGGCGATCAAGTGGTGGCAGCATGGCACGCCAAGACTACGGGCGCGGCCTTCGGATGACGGCGCCAGAAGAATACGTGCCCCACATGATGGATCAAGGGCACCGTGATGAGGGAGAACAAGGCTCGCCTCAGCCCCGGGGGGATGAGGCGCCAGGTTTAGCCTTCCAAGAGCCTCGAGACGTCCCATCGGTCACGCCGGGGCGACGATTATCGGTACCGCCATTTCAAGAGCAAACATACGCCAACCATGTGTCGCAGGAGGTACAGGTCACACGACGAGCGGCTGCCCGCCTGGCCTCAAGGGTCTCCTACCCCTGAGGGGCGCAGGGCTGCCGAGAGGGGCAGAGATCCAAATCACCACCACGGCGTTTCAGAGCAAGGCATTCAGGAGGTAGGCCCCTCGGCCTGGGAGGCGCCTGTATTGCTTCCCGGGCGGAGGACCCGTGGTCGCTGGGGAACGTCACACCGCTCTACCCCATCGGGCGCGCCCTGGTTTCCGCCGTCGTTGATGGCACTAGAGTGTGGCGCAGGCGGGCCTCGTCTGGCGATATGAAGCAAGGCCGGTACTGTGGAAGAAGGCCAAAGGTTCGTGAAGCTCACCACCCCGTGACACTCTCATGTAATAATGAGTGGGTGTACACGCCGGAGTCTCAGGGTGCTGCCTCAGCCCCGGGCTCCTCCCACGCCAAAAGCAGGCACTTAGCTCCTGCCACCGGTGAGAAGACGCCCAAGACTAGACTAGGTGCCGGACGCGCTTTTCTTCCGCTTTCTTCGCTTTTCCATTCGATTGTCGCTTCCCCACTGGATTTGTTGATCTAAATTTGAGATTTATGTGTTCGGGAAGGTGCTTAGTCTCGTCTGAGCAAATCTCTCGCTTTGCTATCATCCGCCACCTGCTTCTCCTCGCGAGCCCCTCGAGAGCCGAAAGCCAAGCTTATGCCTACAGCCCAGCCTTCGCCGCCGCCGTCCTCTCTCGAGGGTTTCATCGCAGATCCTACGGATTCGATTAGGAGACACTCAGATCGCCAGAGCTCCCACAAAGCTATCTCGCTCAGACGAAACAAAGGTAAACCAGCCAACCAGCACGCCGCTTAGCCAACCACTTGGCGCAGCGATGGGCGACGTAGCACCCGCTAATACGATGAACACAAGTTTTACATGAGGCTCCTCCCAAAATGCTTTCACAGCCATCGTGCCAAAACCTGAGTTCTATTCATGCAGATAACGAACAGGACAATACATAATCGGCCGATAAATCTCTAACGCGCCCTCAGAGCACCTCCCGAGCTGCTGTCAGCGCCGCCGGCCTCGCCACACCGTCTCAAGGGTCGCTGCCTGGCGCCTAGGTCCTTCACCACGCCGCATCATCGCCACCACCACGCTGCCGTTGTCCGGCGAAGGCCCTGGACGACGAGCATCCACATTGTTCTTCCACTCCAAGGCGCCAGTCGCCCGGACGGCCTCGGGAACTAGGGGCGACAATCGCGCCAAAGTCGGCGGGGGTCCATGTCCTCGAGATGGTGAAGACACGGTAGAAAAGGCGCGCCAAGCAGACGCTGCTTCTCTCCACCAACCTATTGGTCTCGACCGATCAAGGCCCAGCAAGCCGCGCAATTACCGCCGGTGAAAACTAAAGGCTGCCGGGCGAGTTAACGCAGCGCGGCTCGCCAACCGCCGCCGCAGATATTACCTAAGGCTGCGCGGTTTTTCTCGAGCGTGGCAGCATGGGACCGTGCTCATGCTCCAGATTCGCCACGACGATCTCGGGTCCGTGACTTCTGCGCGCGACGGCTCGCCTCCAACCACATACGAAGAAGCGCCCGCCCGAGAGGTGGTGGACTCCTCTCACACCTCGAGGGCAGCCCAAGAGCATCGCCCGCCGCCGCTTCCTCCAGCCTGGCCTCAAGGCAGCAGTCCCGCCTCAATTCGATTTTGATCAACCCCAGCCGTTTCAAACTCGCCGAGGTTCGAGCGCCACGCCACTCGGGCGTCCGACCTCCAGACGCGGGCTTCCTGCAGCGACTCATCCTCCGCCTGGCCGCCAAGCGCCTCATCTCAAGCGCCAGATTGCTGCTGCTCGGGCGGCTTGCCGCCTCACGCTCGAGCTCCATCGTCACTGGAGGCCACCTTCATCGACGCGAGGGCTGCCTCTGCAGCCCACTTGCTCCTCCAATGAGTGACACCGCCAGAGTTCCCTGGTCGCCCCCCGCCGCCGCCCTGTTAGCTGCCCGGCCTCCTAGACGCCCGAGAACAAAGCCTTCCCGAGAGGCTGCCAAGAACGCCTGGCTCTTCATCATCAAGATCGCTACTGGTGGCACGCAGGGCGACATAGCGCCTCACCAAGGCCTCAAGGCCAGCGCAGGCCTCGGCCCGGCTAAGGCGCCAGATCTTCACGCCAGCTTCCTTCACCTAGCAGGCTCACTCGCCACCGCCTCTTCAAAGAAATCCTTGGCGGCGGGCGCGCCTCCCGGCGCGGGCCTCGCACGCCCTCCACACCATCAACCGCCCAAAGGGCGCCGGAGCCACGATCACACCTCCGGCAGGGGCTGGGGCCGCACTGATGACCGGCGGCCGCGCGCTAAGCCCTACCGAGCCAGCCCATCCCTGCACTCAGGCGCAGAAGCGCCACCAATCGCCGCCCACGACTCAAGCGAGAAGCCCACGACAAAGTTAGCTATGCCATGTGAAGGCTCATGAGGAAGGATCGCGAGGCGCGTAGGCCACGACGCCAAGGACGGTTCACCTCCCTGGCCGCCTCACCACAAGGGCTCCACCGCTGGAGCGCCAAGGACGGGAGGGGGCGGCCGGGGGACTGCCTCACCTGCCTCCGTGAGCTCTCAGCAGAAGGGATTGGCAAGGATCAAGACAAGCAGCAGAAGAATCGTGAGCCGAGAAGGAGAAGGCTTACTCATCACATGGCATTTCACGCTTCAAGAAAGCGACAAGGGTAATCATCGCCTGTGGCCTCCTTTTTCTTCCCGGAGGGTCTCAAGTTCACGCTGAAACGACTCCAAGATTTGAGCGCAGGATCAGCTCATGGGCGAGGGAGAAGCATCAAGGCGATTTCATGCTGTGGGCGCTCGCCTGACGCTACCGCTAGTCGCCTCACCAAGAGAAGCTAGAGGGCCTTGGGTCTTCCATGGCCAAGGCATGAAGGCTGCCTGCCTCACCAAGGGCCAGCATGAGCCTGCAGCTGCCCCTCACGAGCATCGCCTCACGATGTCACTCCCGGGGGGTCCTTCGCCTATGGCGGCGTCAGGCCTCCCTGCCTCCGCCACTTGAGGAGGAGCCGCTGGCCGATCGAAGGGCTGCCACCATCACCGGATTCTCGCTAGGCCCGAGACCATGGGTGCGCCCCATTCATCAAAAATAGGCATCTCGTTCACAAAATCACCTCTGCTCGCAGAGGTACAAGAAGGTCCCTCCATGCCGGATGCTACCGGGTTAGTCGCCAACAGACCAGAGCACTTTCTTAGCGCAAAGCGCCGTGTCTTCCTAGAGCCTCATACGATCACCAGTGCTCACCAAGGCCCACATCCGTGGAATGGCGTTGAGAGGGGCAATGCGGCGATCAGAACTCCTTCACCACCTTGGCGCCACAAAGAAGCGACTCGTGAACGCGGCTACCTGCATAAAGATGAGCCGAGAGCTTGAAAGCATCTCCTCGGCCCCACTCAATTGGGGACAAGAAAGTAGGTTGGCTCAGAGAAGGGGGCTGGGCACCCCACATCCACGCATAACCACCTTTCATGGGAACTCAGCCATGGGCGCGAGGCAGTCAAGTCGATCCCCGAGGCTGCCTAAGCAAGGCGACGAAGCTCACGCACACCGAGCATTGAGGGGCCGACAAGGCGCAGAGAGAAGAAGTGGCGCAGCAAGGCAACCAAGGAAGGATGCCCACTGCTGCTTCGCAAACGGCTAAGACCGAGAGGAGAGTGATGGACCTGTGACCTGATGCATCATGTGGATCTGATAGTGGGAAAGCACGGCATTGAAGAAATCAGAGAAGGGGGAATCCAGCCCGCCTATTGTATGGCCAAGAAAATACCGACCTCAAAGTGACTATCCTGCCGATGGAGAAATGGGACGGGCTGCCGCCGCCCTCCCGTGATTCGGAAGGAGGTGGCCAGAGCCTGACTAACCTTGCCCAAGCCCTCTAGATTGAGTATGATCGACGGGTCGACAGCCGAGGCCGCCGGCAGCGGGCGAAGCGAGGAGGCATTGGGTTTCTTCCCTTTCCCTTCTTCGCCGGTGCCATGGCGATGGAAAGGGGGAGGAGATTCGAGATTGATTGGAAATGGAAGTCGGAGTTCAGAGGGGAAGGACCGGAGCGCATAAGCAGCAGAGAGGGGAATGATGTGCAGCAGCTGCGGTCCGCCTAGCAAGGCACGCAAATAAGGAGGCGTGGGGAACAAAGGTCACCACGCCCAATCAACCGCCACGCTGTCAGCCTAAGGCCAGCAGGCTGTTAGGGCCCCGACGCTCGCGACTTGCCCTTTCGCCTCTCGCCTGCCAAGTTCGGGCGCGCCAGGCCCGGGCTATTGCCGGCGCTCGGGAACGGGGTCCCTGACTTGCTCGCCTCGCTTCACGGGCAAGGGTTTCAAAGGAGGCCCAGGACTGCCCATCTTCATCAACGAAGCTCAAGACCTCGCGAGGGGCCAGATTGCTGGCGGATGACAAGGAGCATCTCGTGCACGGCCTCGCCAGCGGGCTCATGAGGAGGCGGAGAGTTCAAGGTGGTACTCGCGAGGTGCCCGTGACGCAAGCCATGACGCACTAAGGGCGCCTGGGCGCCAGCTCACAAGAGCAGCCCCTCCTTTCCCTCTTTGGTGCAAAGGAGCAAGTGCAAAGTAGAGCATCAAGCAAAGGCATACGCTTTGGTGCAATAAGACCAAGACCAGCCCCAACGGCCGGAAGGAGTCATCGTGGAGCCCAAGCCAAGGCCATCACCAGAGCCTTGGCAAAGCGAGGACCAACTTTAGTCAGGATAAGTGTACCCGCTGTTCCCCTTCAAAATGGCCAATTGTTGGCGCCCTTCCCGCTCAATATTTGGGAAGAGGCCTAGGGCCTTCGCCTATAAATAGGAGTAGCCACACTCAGAGTAGAGGGATTGGAAGGATCGAGATATAGGAAGAGAGACGATCGGCATCCAGAGAAGGACAGAGACCCGATCCTCAAGCTAGAGCGACGGGACACCACTTAGTAGTTCATCACACCCACCAAGAACAGACCCTCGCGAGGCTGTTCTTCCATGTACTGTTCCTCATCAGCCCAAGAGGCAATCCACCACACCACAAACTAGAGTAGGGTATTACACCACAACGGTGGCCCGAACTAGTATAAATCTTGTGTCTCTTGTGCTGTTCTGTTTAGTAGTTTAGGTCCCCGTGATTCGGGCGAGGTACGAGACGGTGGGGTTGGATCTCCGCGGCACTCCAAAGGTTCGAACCTCAAGGGTCTCGCTGAACCCAACTGACACTCACCGACTTTGTGGCAGAATGGATCGACGCCTCGACTGGGGTGAGCGAGATCATTCCTCATGCCCAAGACGGCTCCGTGACAGGTGGGTCATGTATTGACGGGCGCTGCTCAGCATGCCAAGGCGCAAGGCCGAGCTGCTGCTCATCTCACCTACCCAGGACAAGCTCTACTATGCCGTGCAACTCTGCTTCCAGCATGGCGAGAAGGTCTCCAATAACATTGCTAAGTATGAAGGCCTAATCGCTGGCCTCAAGACCATGGTGGCTCTGGGAGTCAGGCGCCTCACCATCAGGGGTGATTCCCAGCTCCTCGTCAACTTCTCCAACAAAGCATAGAAGCCAAAGGACGAGCACATTGAGGCCTACCTTGAAGAGGTACGCAAAATTGAGAAATGATTCTTGGGTTTGGAATTGCAGCACGTACCGCGTGGCACGAACAAGGAGGCGGATGACATCGACAAGAGGGTGTCTTGACGCCTCCCCCAAGAACCTGGCGTCTTCAAGGAACGGCTCATCAAGCCATCAGCAGCTCCCCCCACTACAGGACCAGCACTGCTTTGGGAGGAGCCGCCCATGGTACCCTCCTCAGGCACCCCAGCTTGCGGCCTGACCATGGGGGCCCGCCTTCTTCTCGCACTCGAACCTCAGGTGGGGTGCTGGACCAAAGAGCTCAAGGCGTACCTGCTCCGAGGCACCTTGCCAGGGGAGGAAGACATAGAACACGTGGCCCGCTAGGCCACCGCGTATGGCATCCGGGACAACGAGCTCTACCAAAGGCGCCCAAATGACGTCTCTCTACGGTGCATCTCCAAGGAGCAGGGGTGCGAGCTGCTGGCGGACATACACGGTGGGGACCGCGGGCATCACTCCTCATCACGCATCCTCGTGGGCAAGGCGTTCCACATCGGATTCTGCTGGCCCACGACGCTCAATGATGCCACTGAGCTGGTGAGGTCTTGCGAGGCATGTCAGTTCCATGCCAAGTAGACCCACCAAACCGCCAGGTATCCTGCATCATCCCGCCTCGTGGTCGCTCGGGTCCGGGGCTGATATCCTAGGCCTGCTCTCGAAGGCCCGGGGCTACCACACTTACGCCGCCATCGACAAGTTCACCAAATGGGCTGAAGTGGAGCCTGTGCGCACCATCCCAGCTGGCTCAGCCGTCAAGTTCATCAAGGGCCTCGTGAGCCGTTTCGGGGTCCCCAACCACATCATCACCGACAATGGCTCTCAAGTCGTGAGCAACCTTTTCAAAACATATTGTGCTAACCTTGGAACGCAGATATGCTACGCTTTGGTGGCACACCCACGGAGCAATGGCCAGGCAGAGCACGCCAACACGGAGGTCCTGAGGGGCCTCAAGGCGAGGAGCTTCAAGAAGAAACTCGAGGCCTGCGGCAGAGGCTGGCTCAATGAGCTCCAGTATGTGTTGTGGTCCGTCCGCACCACCGCGACCAAGCCCACAGGCGAGACTCCATTCTTCCTCATCTACGGAGCCGAGGCGGTCCTCCCTCACGAGGTCAAGCATCGCTCCCTCCGGGTCTTGGCGTTCAACAAGGCACGCCAGGACGCCTCACGGGGGATGTACCTCATGCTGGGGGAGGAGCGCCACCGCCAATCCTTGCTCCGTGCAGTGAGGACCAGCAGGCGCTGTGGCGGTATCACTACCATAGCGGCCCGCCTAGTACCTCGCCCCGAGGTGTGTTCTCAGGAGGAGCTCACAAGCTCTTGCCTATGTGGGAGGGCCTGCTCAGATCGCCTGTCTCTCAGCCCGCGCCGCGCACTGGATACGCAAGACGGGTCCCCATCCGTAATGCCCGAACATCCAAAGATCTCTAGAAGTTCTATCCGTGATCAAGGTCTCCGCCGTGACACTCTCACGTAATAATGCGCGGCCCAGACATGCCCCGGAGTCTCCCGAAGGCCGCCTGGCCTCACGGGGCTCCCACCCACGCCCTAGTGGAGGCCCAAGCCCGCCGGTGGGAAGACAAGAAGACTAGTATAGGTGCCAAACGCTGTCGTTTTGCTTGCTTTCAGAGTCTGGGTTTGGCAACTTCTTGAATGGAATTTGAAGTTTCGCGTCTCCTTTTTTGAGGGTTGGGAAATTCTGTTCCTTGCATCATTCGCTCTTCTAGGTCTTGCCCTAGGGGAGGGCCGCCTGTCGCTTCTTCCTCGCTAGGGCTGGTGCAGGTATCAAGTCGCTGCAAGAAGTTGGCGCTCACCTGTCTTTAACCAATTGAGAGGAGTACTACACTTTCTGCCATAGAGAATTTCAATGGGCCTTGCCCAACTCGCTTGGAAACTGTTGTCATAGGAGAACTCAGATATGGAAGACAATCTTCCCACTTCATACCGAAGAAATGACACAAGCCCCGAGCATATCTTCAAGGATTTGATTGACTCGCCGACTTGGCCACTTGTTTGAGGGTGGAAAGTGTGGTGAAACGAATGTTGGTGCCCATGGCCTTCTCAAAAGAGTCCCAAAACTTGAGGTAAAGATGCTGCCACGGTCCAAGAGATCAATTGTGGAATGCCATGCAAGGAGACAATCTCGATGTGTATAGCTCGCCAACCGAGTCATGCTGTGATAGATTCTTTGATAGGAAGAAAATGAGCTACTTTTGTAAGCTTGTCAATGACAACGAAGATAGCATCATTTCCACTCTTGGACTTTGGAAATCCAAATACAAGTCCATTTCAATATGATCAAACTTCCATTCCGAATAGCAAGAGGTTGAAGGAGGCCACCTGGTCGCTGGTGTTCGCTTTCACTCTTCTCGCAGACATCACACTCATTCACGAATTGAGCAATTTCGCTCATTCGAGTCCACCAATACGATCGCTTGAGGTCCCGGTACATCTTCGATTTCCGTGATGGATGGATAGAAGGAATTGTGTGCCTGCTCATAATGACTTTACGAGATCACCCTTTGGAACCACAATCCGTCCTGAAGAAAAGAGTATCTTTGTCATCAACGTGGAAGCACTTGTACTTGAAATGCCCTTGTCGGTACCACGCTTCACCTTTTTCACCATGGTATCAGGAGTTGAGCCCCACGAATTTGGTCTTCCAAAGTAGGAGAGACTATGAGGTTGGCAAGAAAGCCTTGAGGAACAACTTGAAGATTCAGCTTATGGAAAGCTTCACAGAGATCCGTTGGAAGGGCTTGAGGATTAAACTGTTGCAATAAGCCTTCCCGCTAAAAGCATCCGTAATGACATTGGCCTTGCCTTTAGTATATTCAATACTTGGGTTGTACTTCTTGAATCATTTCACCCATCGAGTCTGCCTGAGGTTGAGGTTGGGTTGAGTGAAGATATACTTGAGACTCTTGTGATCGGTGAAAATGTCCACTTTCCTTCCCAACAAGAGATGTCTCCATGACACCTTCTCGGGATTAACAGCGATGCCCTTGGCGGAGATGATATGCCCAAGGTAAAGAACTTCATCAAGCCAAAATTCACATTTGGAAAACTTCACATAGAATTGATACTCTCTGAGCTTGTCTAGCACCAATCGCAAATGTTTGGCATGATCCTTCTTATTCTTGGAGAAGACCAAAATATCATCAAGATAGACCAAAACGAATTCATTGGTGTAGGGGTTGAAGATGAAGTTCATCATCCGAGAGAATGTTGGAGGAGAATTGACAAGGCCGAAAGACATGACAGTATATTCATAAGAACCAAAGCTTGTTCCGAATGTCGCCTTGGGAATATCTTGTTCACGTAATGCGAATCTAATGATAACCCATACGATAGGTCAAGCTTGGAGAACACTTTAGCACCTTTGAGTTGCTCGAAAGCTCATTGATGTTGGGAAGTGGATACTTGTTCTTGATTGTCTTCTTATTCAATGGACGGTAATCGACGAAAGTCGGTCCGCGCCATCCTTCTTCCGACAAAAAGAACACCACAACCCCAAGGAGATGAACTCGGTCCGATCAAACCCAGACGCTCTTGTTCATCGAGCTGCTTCTTCAATTACTTCAGCTCATCAGGTCCAAGCTTGTATGGACGCTTGCAATGGGTTCAAGGCCGTGCTCAAGATCGATAACTAACTCAATCGGCGATGAGGAGGCATACCCGAAGCTCTTTCGAAAGACATCTTGGTACTCACAAACGATCGAATCGAGAGATAGCATTCAATTCGCCTTCTCATTGAGAGAAAACAACCGAATGGTTTCATCACAAGCGCATAGATGATCACATCATTAGAAGAGTGAGTCAATTGACTTTCCCTGGCAGCACAATCAAGCTGAGCTTTGTGCTGAGAAAGCAAGTCCATCCCGAGAATAAGATCAATATCCGAGTCACCAAGAACAAATGGTTTAGATAGAAATCTATAGTCGCCCATCTTGATAGAGACATCATGAACTATTGAGTTGGTTTCATTGACTTCCCGGAGAAACAATACCCTGAGGTTTATCCTGTAAGACCAAGAAAATCATTCTTTGCAAAGAACGATCTTGACATGAAACAATGCGATGCACCAAAGATCAAATAAGACTTTTGCAGAATATCATTAATCGAGAGATTACCCATTATCACATCGTAAGAATCCTCCGCTTGAGTTGCATTCATCATGTTCACCTTTGCAGACTTGGGATTATGCTTGACCACTGCATTGTTGGAAGATTTCACATGGAGGAGGAGGCGGAAGGCGCCTTTGGTTGAAGCATTTGTTCGATAGTGACCTTTCTCACGACACTTGTTGCAAGTCACCTCGAGAGAGGACGGTGGTAAGGAGCATTTGACCTTGGAGCTTGAGAATTAGACTTGTTCTCGATAGTCGGTTGGGCCGGTGGGAAGATCCACGGCCACCGAGTTCTTCTCACGATAAGGCCGATGGACGGAGGAGGAGGAAGGTAAAACTTCACGCTTAGCTGCCACTTGAGAGGAAGAAGAAGACCGAACTGCATCCCCGATTCTCTTCTTAGAAGCCTCACATTTGAGCTGGGCAGCTTCTTGCTTCAAAGGCCATGTTGTAGAATTCATCATACTTTTTGGCTCAAAAGCACAAGAGCTAATTGCAGATCTTCTCCGAGACCACCTCCGAATTGATAGATCATACTCTTTTCATCGTGGACGCCTTGCTTAGCAAAGCGAGCGAAGTCTCGAACTGGATATTGTATTGATACACGACATGTTGCCTTGCTTGAGATTGCAAACTCCTCACGCTTGCTCTCAACAACACTTTTCGAATGTGGTGAGCTCAAGTCTCGGCGAACTCATCCTGTAATGACACGACCTCCTCTCGAATCTTTGTATTGCTGGTACCACCAAAGAGCTTGGTCCTTGAGTTGAAACGGCAAACTTGACAAAGTCCTCAGGTCTCGACATTGCTACATTCAAAATGTTTGCAGATGTCCACAAGCCAATCGTCGGCGTCTGTGGCCTCGACACGTAAACCGAAAGACTTCGCTGATTAGCGAGGAACCTGACCGAGGGTAGCAAAGTGCGGCTGGTTGTTGCCTTGACCTTGATTTCCTTGATTGCCCTGCCCTTTGGGTACGCTTCTTGAAAGAGTTGCAAAATCATCTCGAGCATTGGCATTGGTGGCTGCCATGATAGTTGCCAGCCTCCCGAGGCGGAGGTGGAGGTGGAGGGTCTGAACGATTCCCATCATTTCGCTCCGGATTCTCGACGCTACATGGAGCCATCCTCAAGAGGGTGACATCCGTTAGCACTTGATAGACAGATAGAAAAGTTGAATCAACGGATAGAAATTGCAACATATAGTCTTCACAATAAACATTCGAACAAGGATGAACGAATGAATTCCAAAGTTAACATCACACGTCCATTAAGGTGAGAAGCCACTTGATTAAAGGTTGATGAAAAATAACAAGGTACGACTGAACAAATAAGTGGTAAGGATTACCCAATCACAAACCAAATATCTCAAGGGAAGAAATGCTAAGAGCTACTTGAATCCTACATATAAACTCCCGAAACTTTCTCGTTATGCAACTGTGTTGGGGATACAGGGACACAAAATATATCACCCAAACTAACAATACCTAGATCCAGCTTGTATCCATCCACAACACATAACCAAGAAACCTTCGAAATCGTGGTACCTCGACCTTCAAAAGCATCCGTTATACGAAGTCATGGCAATACTCCCGAGCTCGCCCCAAGATCAAGTTATCGGGTTATCTCACCAACAATCTGATAAAAGAGATTTCGATGTCGGCAAATCTCTGTATTCCAGAATCAGCAACGATAAAATTGTGACGACAACACCTGAGCTCAACTCCCCGGACACCGCCACAACCCCTAAATGTCGAGGCACCAAGAACAATGTTCTCGCCACAAAACCATCGGAACGATTCCAAGATACCCGCGTGATCCTAAATTTTTTCGTGAAATTTGAGGAGAGGAGAGTCAAAACTTGTACGCCGAGACCTCACCAGAGCGATGAAGGGACTGGGGAGTAAAAAGAATCCTACCTCCGATATATATAATCCTAAGACTCAAAACATTTTGTTCTAGACTCCACAACGCCAAAGAAACAATCGTTGTGGGCTCCTAAGTCGGAGAAGGCTCGACACAACTTGTATCGCCTCGATGCGTGCTATATCTCCCACGTGTCGAAGCACGACTTAGAGGCATAACCGCATTGAAAGCAATGTCGCAAGTGAGGTAATCTTCACACAACCCATGTAATACATAAGGAAAGAGATACATAGTTGGCTTACAAATGCCACTTCACACAATACATAAATAAACATCCATCATTCAGATACACTCAAGGTCCGACTACGGAACCAAAATGAAAGAAGATACCCCAAATGCTACATGATCCCCGATCGTCCCAACTGGCTCCACTATCGATCATCAGAAAAGACACAGTAACGACCACGCCTCGCCGAACTCCCACTTGAGCTCGCTGCGCCACCTGCACCGGCATCGCCGGCACTCAAGAACTGTTTTGGTAGAATCTGTGAGTCATGGGGACTCAGAATCTCACACCCGCGAGATCAAAACTATTTAAGCTTATAGGAAGGACAGAGTTGTGAGGTGGAGCTGCAGCAAGTTTACCAGCATATATGGTGGCTACATTCGCAAAAGAGAGCGAGAGGAGGAGCAAAGCACGGTCGTGAAGCTAGTAGCGATCAAGAAGTGATCCCGAACTACTTACGCCAAACATTACTCCAACACCGTGTTCACTTCCCGGACCCGAGAAGAGGCCATCACGGCCACACACGCCGTTGATGTGTATTTTAATTAAGGTCAACTTTGGTTTTCTACAACCGGACATTAACAAATTCCCATCTCGCCTCATAATCATGCACGGCTTTCGAAGATAATACCGCAGGGTGTCCTAACTTAGCCCATTATAAGCTCTCACGGTCAACGAAGGATATTCTTCTACTGAAGACCGATCAATCTCGAATCCCGGACTACAAGACATTTCGACAAAGAATAAAACAAGTCCAAAGAAAGCCCTCAATGTGCCGACAACCCGATAGGAGCTGCACATATCTCGCTCGTGGCACACCGATAAGCGAAGCGTATATGTACCAACGTAATCCAAGTTGCTAAGGAATGGTCCCAAGACGGTGCTCTAGTTTGGACCAACACTCAAGGAGCACCGCCCGGGGTTAATAAAGATGACCCTGCTCGCAAAACCCGGGGAAAAAGGCTTAGGTGGCAAATGGTAAAACCAAAGTTGGGCCTTGCCGGAGGAGTCTTATTCAAAGCGAACCGTCAAGGGGTCCCATAAATCACCCAACCGTAAGGAACGCTAAATCAAGGAGCATAACACCGTATGACGGAAACTAGGCGGCAAGAGTGGAACAAAACACTGTGCATAAGGCCGAGCCTTCCACCCTTTACCAAGTATATAGATGCATTAATTATAGCAGATATATTGTGATATCCCAACAAGTAAACATGTTCCAAAAAGGAACAACATCTCCATGTTCCAACAAGGAACAAACTTCATCTTCACCGCAACTAGCAACGCTATAAGAGGGGCTGAGCAAAGCGGTAACATAGCCAATCAACGGTTTGCTAGGAAAGGATGGTTAGGGGCTTGACATGGCAAAATGGGTGGCATGATATAGCAAGTGATAGGCATCGTAGCATGGGCATAGCAAAAGAGCGAGCATCTAGCATAGCAAAGATAGAAGTGATTTCGAGGGTATGGTCATCTTGCCTACAAAGTTCTCAGAGTTGTCGAAAGCTTGATCCTCGTAAGCGTTGTCAACAGGTTCCTCGTACACAAACTCGTCTCCCGGCTCTACCCAAAGCAAGAACACAAACAAAGGAACCACAATAAATCACGGTGCAATGCACAAGCAACATGATGCAAAACATGACATGATATGCTAGATGTGATATGCAATGCGATGCATCCGAAGGAAAATGATGAACTAGGCATCAACTTGGCAAACCAAGTATGCCGCTGAAAGATGAGACGATTTCGTTGAAATAGATATAAAGATCACCGAATCGGATGCACGGTTTGCAAATGACAAGCAAAACAAGAATGGCACAAATCTGCCATTTAACAGATGATGCCATAAAGCAAGCAACAAGAAATTAAGCTACTGCATCCAAACGTACTCAACAAAGTATATGGCAGTGATCTACTCAAGATGCTTGACAAAAGATGAACACTGAGCTACGGCTAAATCACATCATAACAGGTCCAAACAAGCATGGCAAAAGTGCAAAATATATCACTTCAAAGCTTAGTGAAATTATCAACATGGCGTAAACAAAGCATCAGGAAGCAATGTCAGAGCAAGAAAACAGCATGCTACAGGAACTTATATTAGCAAAACAAGGCATGGCATGAATCTACTCAAAGCATAGAACAAAAGTCCCTTATCGACCATGAGCCAAAAAAGGATCGGAAAATACAATAGCACCCATGTCAATATAGCAAGTTCTAATGATTCAAAGAATGTGGCATGACAAAACATATAACAAGTAGGCATGTTTAATAGCTCGATGCACTCCCTACAGAGCATTTCATGATAAACTAAGCATACATACATCAAGAAGACATGGCATAGAAGACATACCCGGCAAGAAAAACTTCATATAATACACGGATCAACTACAACAACCTTGGCAAAATTGAATAACATGTAAACAATCTGCCAGGAAACATTTTATAGCAAAAGTTGAGCTCGATTGACTCAAGCTATGGCACTCCATAATTGCAAACAAGGGCATGGATGGATATAGCATAACCATATTTTCAAAACATCCTTACTGAAGTATCTCAAAATATGCATGGATCTCTCGGTAGCATCATGTTAACATGGCATAAAAAATATCAGCAAAATAGGGGCTGAATCAGCAACATCATGAAGCCTAGTTTGCATGCTTGTGCTAGTCACCACATAGATCACAAAAATACATGGCATACACCCCTAGAAATATGGCATGGCATATTACAAAACACATGTAGGACTCAAGATCATAGGGTGCACACATCAATCATGGCAAAAATGACAAAAGTGCATGTTCTGTTAAGAATCTGAAACTAACATCACATAGCCCTCTTCTAACAGCATTTCGGGCATCAAGATGAGCTCAAATGAAAATGATTCAATGAGATGAAATGATCTACTCTTCGAGACGAACATTTTGACATATTATACGCACGCAACGGAGCTACGGGTACAGAGTTATGGCATGAAGAAAATGCAATAAAATACTCATAGAGAAAGACTTAGAGGGATTCGGGGGGAGGGGAAAAAGTCAACCGCCTTGGATCCAGATCGGATCCGGCTCGAGGCTCGCCGGCCGGAGAGGAAGGCTCGGCCGGGGAGGAGGAGGGGGGGGCCGGGCGAGGAGGGCGCGGGCGGGCGCGGAGGAGGCGCGGGCGTCGGAGGGGGGCCATGGTGGTCGGGCGCGCTGGCGCTGCCATGTACGGGGCATAGCGCGTGGCATGCTGGGCCGGGAGGGTTTCGCCGGGCCCCACTGGGGGCGCGGCGGGCGCGGTGGGGACCGGGGCTACGTGGCAGCCCCTGGTTGGTGTGGGCGCTGCGGAACGGTCTGTCCGATCCGGACGTCCGTGTCGGGCGCTGAGGGATTTCGCCTAGGGTTTCGGGAATTGATCCGGGATTTGGAGGGGAGATGATATTTATAGGTAGAAGGAGCTAGGAAGCTCCAAATGAGGTGCGGTTTCGCCACACGATCATGATCGAACGACGGAGAGCATGGAAGTGACTTAGATGGGTTATTGGGCTGTTTTGAAAGGTGTTGGGCTGCAACTTAAAAGAGGCCTTTGCGAGAGTGCAGTTAACCGTTGAGTACCAAACGAGCTCCAAATGACCAAACTTGACAGTGGTCTACCGGTGGTATACCAAGGCCACTTGGCAAACCTCGTCCATTCCGAGAAAGTTTAGTGCCCGCTCACGGAAAAACGTAAAAGGGGACGCCGGGAGACATAGGAGTGCCGGATTGCAAAACGGACAACAGGGAAAATGCTCGGAAACATGAGACGAACACGTATGCAAAAAAGAAATGCGCATGATGACATGATATGAAATGCATGACATGGACAAAATTCAAAAAAACGAAAGACAAAAACCCAACCACGGAGGGAATATCATATCACCATGCCGAAAATGGCAAGAGTTGGGGTTACAAATATGGAAAGTTACATCCGGGGTGTTACATGTGCGCTCAGGCCCGCCCGCAAACACACCTCGCCAAAGCCTCAGTGTCATGGCCCTTGGCGTCTTCATCCTCATGTGAAGCTCTCAAACGAGCTCACAGGCACGACACCTCTGGAGGTTTCCTAATCCTGCAGCTGCAGGGTGCCTCCTGAGGCTCGGCGACTTCCGAATCTTCAAGAACGAGGGGTGTCGGTGTCAAGACCGGCGGATCTCGGGTAGGGGGTCCCGAACTGTGCGTCTAGGCGGATGGTAACAGGAGACAAGGGACACGATGTTTTTACCTGTGTTCGGGCCCTCTCGATGGAGGTAATACCCTACCCCGCTTGATTAATATTGATGATATGGGTAGTACAAGAGTAGATCTACCACGAGATCAAGGAGGCTAAACCCTAGAAGCTAGCCTATGGTATGATTGTTGTTCGCCCCACGGACTAAAAACCCCCGGTTTATATAGACACCCGATAGGTTAGGGTTACATGAGTCGGTTACAATGGTAGGAAATCTACATATCCAGACGCCAAGCTTGCCTTCCACGCCAAGGAAAGTCCCATCCGGACACGGGACTAAGTCTTCAATCTTGTATCTTCATAGTCTTGGAGTCCGGTCTTGACGATAGTCCGCTTATCCGGACACCCCTAGTCCGGACTCCTCAAGAGCCCCCGAACCGTGCTTCAATGACGGATGAGTCCAAATGCTGATTGTCTTCGCATTGCAAGGCGGGTTCTTCTCCAAATTCCATATACTTGTCGAATAGTGTCCGGCTTCGATAAATGCTGCGCCATCGGCTTCGTGCCCAATAATGGCCATCTTCCACGTGTTTGAATGAATGCGAACGCCAGGTATATTTTACAATTACCCCTAGCCGCGCAAAAGGAGCCGCTTATAAAAGGGGCATGGATCTAGATCTGAGTCACACCATCCCCTTTACGAAGTTTTCATCGAGCGCCTCGACCAAAGCCCATTCCATCATGGATGCCGACGCTGCTCCTCCTCTCAAGGCCCCAAATTTCAGCCAGAAATTGGAGAGATGCCTACCCCAAGATAGCGAGCTAGTTATACTCAAGCCAAGGGATTTTCCTCCGCCTTCATGGTTCCTGTTCGAGCCGGACTTGCCACCTACAAGGGCGGAAAGCAAGCGGAGAGCGCCCCGATCCTCTAAAGGAGAGCGGTGTGCTTCATCTCTTATCTAGTAAGAGGACTCGGATTTAATCCATCCGCTTTCTCCGGGGCTCTTGGAGTTCTACGGCTCCAATCGCACCATCTTACTCCCGCCTCCATCTTGCACATCGAGGGCTTCAGGCCCTTGGCGAACTGTTCTCGGGCGCCGAGGCTCATTTCGGCTGTGGAAGAGAATATTCTACATAGTACCCTGCTCTCATGAGGGGTCAATATATCAAGTGGGCGAGCCGAGCTATGGCGATCGCCGGACCGGATACCTATCCGGAACCCCAAAGAAGGCGTCGAAGACCGCCTTCTGAATGGTTTTACATGGAGGACGCCCCGCGCCGGATCCTGTTCGGATCGGCCTTCCGAGTTCAGCAATGCTCCTCTGAAGAAGCGCTTAAGCTGGCGCCTCGTGCCCCGGAGAGAAGATGACCGGATGTCCGTTATTTGATGAGCCAAATAAGGTTATCGGGTTTCATGCCGGATTGACCATGACAGAGTCATGGCAATCTGCATTATGAGGGGAGTGCAGCCGCCCAATACAGGGCCACCCCATGGGACTTCAACGGGAGGACGATGCCACCCGCCATGGCAAGAAGGGCCGTGGATCGTCACCGAACAGTGAAGATCATGTCTGCTATGTACAAAGGAGAGGAGGAGGATTTTCGTCAACCCACTAAAGGAGTTTCTTCGAATAATCCTCGTCGGGTAAGCAAACATCCTTGTGACTCTGTCCGATCAATGTTCCCTTGTTAAATATCTCATTTCATGGTTTTTGCATTGTGAACTGCACGGATCGTGGAGAAGATACACAACCCGCCCACAACCCGAGGATCCAGAGCGGTCCTCGATCCGACCTCCAAGAGGATCCGGATATAACAAAGGAGTTGATCGACGGGTGTTCTACCAACTTAGCGCCGATAATGCTTTGGTAGCCATTACGGCCGATTACCCGGAATACTTCTAGCCCCACTGTAATCGAGACCAAGATCCCAAAACCCTCGATAATGACCCATCCGTGCTTATTTTTGATCACCGTGATACCAATGGTGTTTCGCAGGGGAACCTTCGAGGCGGAAGCCTCGCGGCGGGCCAACAAGGGACAGCGCGCCCCGCAGGTTAAAAAGAAGCGCGGTCCGGATCGAACTCCGCCGCAACGGTATGGCATGTCACCATACCCCTGTGATTGATTCTCGGAAGGCGATTAACGCCGATGCTCTTTTCAGAAAGAGCACTCGCCGGACCGAGTCCGGAGAGGCCGCCGATCGAACCTTTACCGGACAAGCTTCAAAGCCGGGTCCGGAGGCTGAGGCGAGCACGAGACGCAAGGCCTGGATGCTCCTCCGGCTGCAGGATGCCGATAGGTTGTCCGCCACCAACTCCGAGGTGGAGAGCGCCTTGAATCATAGGCGCCGCGCATACAGCTTCTTCGTGACGCTGTTTCTCCCAAGAGGCCTTGAATGCCTTTGATTCAGAGATGCGCACTCCGTGCCACTCAAGATGGTCTAGCCAGAGCTACTGAAAGCAAAGATGTGAAGGACATACGGTAAGGAAATTTGATGCTTATATATGCCAAGAGACCCCGAGACTTAAAATAGTTAGAATAACTGATTTAAGGATCATTTTGTTATGTCGGATCTTACGTAAAAGAATACCCGATCGTCCTCAGAGCCGGAAGAGTGCAGGCCCAACTTGAGGCCAAGACTAGCCGCCACGGGGAGCCACAGAGACCCCTCCGTAATATACGCCGTAAGATAAATAATTTATGAAGTGCGGCGGTGTAAATCGACAAAAACATTGCAGATGGCGCCGACTAGATCCGGACAAGCAACAACTCTTACGCCAGCTTAAAGGTCAAGCAGAGTGTGCTTACGAGGGTGCGGCAGAGAAGAATAACCTCCAAGACGCCAACACCAAGCTGGGTGAGGAACTAAAGGACGCTCGTGCTCAGCTAGTCTGACCAGAAGGAGAATCGGCGGCTTCGTCATGAATTTTCAAGAAGTGCTTGAGCTTAACTTTGAAAAGAGTTCGCGAGGAAGGCCACTAACATAAACATGTTTGTAGGTTTGCTCATAGGTCGCCCCGAGGAGGAGATGCCTAGTTCTTCGGGTGATCTTCTTCCCGAATTGCGCCACCGCATTTAACGAGTCCGACAGTGATGAAAGGCATCGCCAAGCCTTGTGGCTATCTATCTCCCCGCCCAAGGCATTGGGGAGTGGCGGAGCGGCTTCAAGGAGCACGGTGGCGCTCCGGCTATGGAAGATATCGGATGCCGTCAAGGCGCCAGGAGGCTCGGGCCATGGTGAAGACGCGACACACGGTGACCCAAACCACATGGCCGAGGTCGACTGTGGGGCCGGATGGGATGGAGATCCTCAGAAGTTAGTGTAATGCCAAGTAGAATTGGCCGCCAAGTATTCCCTGCAAGATTCTAAATTAGATAGCCTATTAGATGGCATTGAGGAGGAATACAATGAGTCAAGTTGACTATGTAAAAATATGACATGAAAGAATGTCTTCTAGCCGGATTGTAGATCGCTTGTCATAGCGACCTTTCGCTTCAACCTCCGGCACCCAATAGTCCTGAGTGTGTCCAATACCTTCGTGGTTATATAAGAACCGGGTATGCATGGAGACCAGGCGAGGGGTCATTGTTGCTGTATTAGACAAGTGCCCAACGAAGTTATGTTATATTACATGGGTAGTAAGAAACATCTTCCAGGAGAATAGTTCCGCTAAGGGTTCCTTTATTTGGGATGCATGCCCTAAAGTGCATGTCAAAGCTGCTATAAAACCAGAAAATCATCCGGGGCAGATGTGTAAATAGTTAAAATCATCTTTCAGTTCACCGATCAATATTCCCTTAAGAACGCTTAGCTTTCGGCTTCACCCACCGAGGTACACATCCGCCGACCCGCAAGAATAATCGCAGAGGTGCTCCTTTACCTCCTAGCCGAGCAATTGGGAACGAGGGGTAAGCACAGGAGCCAGGCAACCCAGCTTGGCCAAAACTTAAGTCATATCGATGCATATAATGGTGAATAAAAGATACATGCGAAGTTTAACGATGTGTTGGGCATGAAAGTTCAGATAAATAAGCTTCGTTAAAGAAGCCCCTGTGTATAATGAGCGCGACAACGCCAAGTGTGTGAAAAAGCGCAAACGAGCCTCTAGAGGCTACAAGAAGAAGAAGGGGAAGGAGAGAAATAGAAGACAGCAAAAAGCAAAATAAAGAATGCGGACGGAGGAAGGAGACGAACTTGGAGTCCGCACTTAGGCGAGAATCTTGTAGACGGGCTGCGCTCCATGGGTTTAGCTCGAGTCGGTTATCCGATGCGCTTTCGCAGACAAGATGCTCCACCGTCGACCTGGTCGATGATGAAGGGACCTTCCCATTTGGGCTTGAGTTTGTCCTTTTTCTTGTCCGCAGCGAGAACTAGTTCGCCAATGTTATAAGCTTTGGCCCTGCATTTCCCTGCCTTGATATCTTCGAGCTCGCTGTTGATAGAATGCGGAACGAGCTTTTGCCACGTCGCGCTCCTCCTCCAATGCGCCCAAACTGTCCCCGCCGACGAGCTTGGCTTTCTTTCTTCATACATGCGCACGGGAGGTGAGTCATGTATTATGTCGCAGGCAAGACTGTCTCGCGCCGCATACACCATGAAGAATGGTGTGAATCCGTAGTACGATTCGGCGTGGTCCGCAGCCCCCGTGAGTACGGAGTCGAGCTCCTCGACCCAAAGGCGTGTTAGATTCCTTGAGGGACCGCACTAGTCCGGGTTTAATGCCGCCATGATTAGACCGCTTGCCTGCTCGACTTGGCCGTTGGTTTGAGGGTGATAGACTAAGGCGAATCGAGCTTGATGCCCATGTTTTTGCACCATGATTTGACCTCATCGGCCGTGAAGTTGGTGCCATTGTCGCGATGATACTGTGGGGGACACCGTAACGTGCACTACCCCGATATGAAGTCTATCACCGGTCCGGATTCGCCGCTTTAATTGGTTTGGCCTCTATCCATTTGGTGAATTTGTCCACCATGACCAATAGGTATTTTTGCTTGTGGGTTCCTCCCTTGAGGGGTCCAACCATGTCAAGCCCCTGCATCGCGAACGGCCAGTGATGGTTATAGTTTTAAGGGCGGTGGGTGGCATGTGGCTTTGTTAGCAAAAGCTGGCAACCGACGATCGTTGACTAAGTTGTGCGATTCCGCCGGGCCGTCGACCAATAAAATCCTGTACGGAAGGCCTTGCCTACAAGGGCCCGGGCTGCAGCGTGGTGCCCACCCAGTCCGGCATGAATTTCAGCCACGAGGTTTCGCCCTTCCTCTTCGGAGATACACCTTTCAAGGACTCCGGTAGTGCTTTTCTTATAAAGCTCTCCCTCATGGACTTTATAGGCTTTAGAGCGCCGTACTATGCAGCGAGCCTCATTTTGGTCTTCGGGGAGTTCCTGCCTAGTTAGGTAGGCTAGGAATGGTTCCGTCCACGGGGCAATAACCGCCATTATTTCGTGAGCAGAGGTTGTTATCTCGGGGGCGGAGCCTCCGGTTGTGTCAGAGTGTTCGGCGTCAGGCGGTGCGGTTGGGTCCGGATTGTTATTGCCGGACTCCCCTTCCCATAGTACGGATGTCTTGAACAGCCGTTCCAAAAAGATATTGGTGGGACGGCATCGCTTTTGCACCGATGCGCGCCAATATATCCGCCTCTGGTTGTTATCCCGCTATATGATGAAATTCGAGCCCTTCAACTGCGGCCGACATTTTAGGACCGCATTGCGGTATGCTGCCATTTTCGGATCTTTGGCGCCAAAGTCTCCGCTTATTTGAGATATTGCGAGGTTTGAATCTCGCACCTCTAGGCATTGAATGCCCATGGAGACCGCAATCCGAGGCCGTGCGTAAGGGCCTCGATTCGCCGCGTTGTTGGAGTCCGTATACATTATCTCAAGGACGATTGGATCGGTCCCGGTTGGGGACGCCAGACGACGCCAGCCCCTGTGCCAGCCAACATTTTGGAGCCGTCAAAGTGCATGATCCAATTGGAGTATGCGCCGCACTTTTAGGGAGTTCGCCAGTCCATTCGCCACGAAGTCGGCCAAAACCCGCGACTTAATAGCTCGCCGTGGCTTATAAGTTATGTCGAATGGGAGGAGCTCTATGGCCCATTTAGCAATCCGACCCGTCGCGTCGCGTTGTTTATAATGTCATTAAGAGGTACTTGAGGCTACCGTTATCGAACACTCTTGAAAGTAGTGTCGCAACTTCCGGATGCCATGAACACCGCGATGCTATCTTTTGATAGTGTGGGTACCGGACTTGCATGGAGTTAGGACAAGTGGACACATAATAAACCGGTTTTTGAATAGGGAACCGTGTCCGTCCGCTTCGCTCGACAACGAGCACCGCTACCGACAACTTGATGTGTTGCGCGATGTATAATAGCATTGGTTCACCCACTTTGGGCGCCGCCAGACCGGATTTGTTGCCAAAATGGCCTTTATTTCTTCGAGTCCGCCGTGTATGCATCCGGCCCACTCAAGTGTTCGTGCGCGGAGGAGGCGGTAAAGAGGTAATGCCTTTTCTCCTAAACGGGAGATAAAGCGGCTTAGAGCCGCTACGCATCCCGTCAATTTTTGTATTTGTCTGAGGTCTTTTGGAATATCCAATTGTGACATAGCTCAAATCTTGGCTGGGTTTGCTTCAATTCCTCTACCGGACATGATGAAGCCCATGAGCTTTTCGGCTGGGACGTCGAAGACGCATTTTCCGGATTGAGCTTGATGTCATATTTTCGAAGATTGTCGAATGTGAGCCTCAAGTCGTCTACTAGAGTTTCGACGTGCTTGGTTTTGACGACCACGTCATCTACATATGCTTCCACCGTTTTGCCGATCTGGTTTGCCAGACATGTCTGAATCATGCGCTGATATGTTGCGCCGATGCTTTTAAGCCCAAATGGCATTGTGTTGAAGCAGAACGGGCCGTATGGAGTGATGAATGCTGTTGCAGCTTGGTCTGGCTCCGCCATCTTGATTTGGTGGTAGCCGGAGTACGCGTCGAGGAAGCACAATGAGTCGTGTCCCGCAGAAGGCCAATGATTTGATCAATTCGAGGGAGGGAAAGGGATCCTTTGGGCAAGCCTTATTAAGGTCTTTGAAATCAACACATAGGCGCCAGGATTTATCCTTGTTTGGTACCATCACCAGGTTCGCTAGCCAGTCCGGATGTTTTATATCTCTGAGAATCCGGCCTCCAAAAGTTTGGCTAGCTCCTCTCCCATGGCCTGTCTCTTGGGTTCGAAAGCGCCAAGAGCCTGTTTGATCGGCTTGAACTTTTAGGATATTTAGGCTGTGCTCGCCACCGACGTGGGATTCTGGCATGTCCAAGGGTGCCTGCAAAGATGTCCCATTTTCTTGTAGAAATTCTCGAGTGCGGCATCTACATCGTGGTTTAATTATGCCCCGATGGAGGCGCCTTTGCAGGTCTGTTGGGTGGACTTGGAATTTGACTATTTCATCCGCTGGTTTAAAAGAGGTGGACTTGGATCTTTTATCAAGTATCACATCGTCCCTGTTCACCGTGGAGCGATCGCAGTGAGTTCCTCGGCCGCTAGGGCTTTGGATAGTGCCTCGAGGGCTAGTGCGGCTGTCTTATTTTCGTGTGGAGTGCTATGTTCGGATCACTAGCGAGAGTGATGATTCCGCTGGGACCGGCATTTTAAGCTTCATGTACCCATAATGGGGTATAGCTTGAAAATTGTGAATGCCTCTCGCCCTAATAAAGCATGATATCCGCTGTTGAACGGCGCCACTTGAAATGTGACCTCCTCGACCTGTAATTGTCCCATGAAATAACACTACGCCCAACGTGATTTTTCCCTGCAGCATGCTTCCGGCCGGGATTATTCCTCTAAAGGTTGTGCTGCTTCGCTCAATGCGGTTCTAGTCTATTTCCATTTTTCGAGGTTTTTCATAAATGAGGTTTAGTCCGCTGCCGCCATCCATGAGTACCATAGTAAGGCGAAAACCGTCTACTATCGGGCCGAGGACCAATGCGGCCGGTGCCCGGCAGTTCGAATTTAGGTTCACACCGGCATTGAAGGTAATAGCCGTGTTACCCATGGATTTATTGTTGCTACTTGGTAGACTTCGCAAGGTTATGGAGTTGTCGTTGCATGTTATTTGATGCGAAAGTCTCAAGACTATTAACACCTGATCTTGGTGTTGCTGGGCTGGGATTCGAAGCTAGAAGCTCTTCGCCACTTTTGGCCACCGCCGTAGTATCCAACATGCTCAAAGGCTATGAGTTGGAGTGGCGCCCCTGTATATGAATTTTGCGGGTCCATTTAGCCAACCGCCCAAGACGTTCCGCACCCTTTAGGGGTTTTGGTTTTTGGTATTCAACCTGTGTGCTTGATAATGATGCACCCTTTTGTTCCGGACTAGGGATGTATTCGGGCCGGATTATCCCAAAATTTACTTTCGGTTTTCCAGCGCTCTCCATCGCACAAGATTTTTTATGATGGTCACCAAGTCAGCAAAGCGTGTAATTTCGCGACGACTTATGGCGCTTAGGATTCCTTGTCCGTGCAATTATTGCAGAAGATTGGTATTGCGCCCTCCTCCGGCAGTCCTTTATCCTGCTCATAACCGGGAGGAATCGCCCAAGAATGATGTCTTGCTTTGGCGGGCTCTTGCCAATTCGAGAGATCGCTAATGTTTGGGTGGGCGGTGGCACTAAATCCGAACCCCGCCCAATTTAGGACTCAAGGGCCGGAAGTTTCCAACTTGGAAGTTTGGATTTTTAGTGCTATCCAATGAGTCCGACCTACCACCGACTTTAAGTTCGTGGCTTGATCGACATTCGCCCCTCCGCAGAATCCGCATGGAGGGATCGAACCGGACGTAGCTAGTCCTTAAGATAGGAGAAGAGTCGCCGCATTGCTCCTCTATCACAACAACATGATGGGTAGCTTGGGGAGAGTTGATCTCTCGATCGGTTTTAGGCCCGATCCGCCGTAACTGTGGCGACTCCTGTGGCGGCGATGCGATCCAAGAGCTCGTTTACGGAGGAGAGCTCGATCGATCTAACTGTTCGGCAAGTTCGAACTAACATGGAGATTGGTTTCGATGACTCGAGAGGTCATCGGTTGCGACAAACCGAACTAGCGGTCATGAGAAAACCGCCAGTCAAGAGTTCCACCAAAGTGGCCAAGGCTTCTTTGGCGATGGTATCGCTTTAAAGACGAGATGACGATCCTACCGATGGCGGCGATTTACACGAGGAACTCTCAATGAAAGCACCAATGTCGGTGTCAAGACCGGCGGATCTCGGTAGGGGGTCCCGAATGTGCGTTTAGGCGGATGGTAACAGGAGACAAGGGACACGATGTTTTACCCAGGTTGGGCCCTCTCGATGGAGGTAATACCTTACTCCTGCTTGATTAATATTGATGATATGGGTAGTACAATAGTAGATCTACCACGAGATCAAGGAGGCTAAACCCTAGAAGCTAGCCTATGGTATGATTGTTGTTCGCCCCACGGACTAAAACCCCCGGTTTATATAGACACCGGATAGGTTAGGGTTACACAGAGTCGGTTACAATGGTAGGAGATCTACATATCCGTATCGCCAAGCTTGCCTTCCACGCCAAGGAAAGTCCCATCCGGACACGGGACAAAGTCTTCAATCTTGTATCTTCATAGTCTTGGAGTCCGGTCGTGACGATAGTCCGGCTATCCGGACACCCCCTAGTACGGGACTCCCTCAAGGGGCGTGTAGAGAATTCGAGTCCTAGAGAGGCACGCTCTCACGGCAAGGGAGTATACCACAAGCATATCAAGCTAATTTACCCCAACCACAATCAGCGGCAACACGGGTACCACAATGCAACATGAAAACGATAACATAATGGCGCAAGCGCCATAGTTCATTACATGCCCCGACAGGGCCTTCTACTTTTTTCAAATGCAGGGGCAAGAAAGAAACAAAAGAAAGCCGCGCGACTACGACAACTCTCGAGGCCCGGCTCCAGCAGCGCTCAAGCTCAGTCGGAGTCCTCCTCCTGCTTCACCGGGGTGCGGCGGCTGCACGACTCGTCACCCTCCCCAGTCCGAGCCCGGCAACATGGCGGCTCGTCGTACTCGCCATCGCTTGTGGTCTTCTTGGAGGGGGAGCCGCCGCTGCTGGAAGCGGCACAACCATCGCCAAGGGCAAGCTCACCGCCAGCGATGGTGCCGCCCTCCGGCCGTCGTTGTCATCATCGTTGTTGTCGCTTTCTGGGCAGCACCCCAAGCGCCGGCCGTCTTCCCCGAACATCCTGACATAGAGGGTCGCGACGCCATCGTACTTGAAGTGGAGGGTGCACCGCCCGTGCAGGCCCTACGCACGAGTGAACAACTGCCACCCGCGGTTCAGGAACACGTTGCCAGCAGCGGTGACCTCAACCTCCACCCATGAGGCCTTGCTGCAGCAGCCGTCGGCCTGCAGCCAGAGGACGCCGGGGCCCCCGATCGGCAGCGCGCCCGTGAAGAAGCACGGAAGATGGAACCAGATGCCCGCGGGCCTCTCCGACCACACAACGAACTCCGGTGATCCGTCGGACGAGTGGGAGAGAAGCCGCGGTGGCTGGGTGACCGCCACGTGCCTCCCCCCGTCGCCGAGGCCGCCCCATCCTCGACAGCTTCCACCATGAGAGGAAGTACCGCCGCGGCTACCTGAGGCGGCGCCAGCCTTAGAAGGGGTGCGCCCATGCCCTCGAGGAGCCATCGCTAGTGTCGTGATGTACTTGCAGGGGCATCTGTGACCTCTCTTGGGCGGCGGCGAGCCTGTCCCATCCTTGGGGGCCTTTCCCTTTTCCACGGCGGAAAACTTTCTTGCTGGCGCCATGGGTGCCTTGGCAAGACAGCGAAGCAAAGAGGAAGAAGGAGGAGCAAGCGGCGAGAAGACAAAGACGAGTTGGGGACTCCGCCCCCTCTACCATTTATAGCTGGGGGGATGCCAACCGCCGGCCTCCCACGATTCTTAGTAATTATGGTTTTTCTGCATGCAACAGGCAGTTGTCAAGTCAGGCGGTTGCCGAGGCAGTGTGGGAAAGTGGAGACGCCCACGTCCCATCAAGCGCCACGCGTCGACTCGGTCCGCAGGCGATTGGGACAGCCAAGGGCGCCGCCTTGCCCTTTGGTTTCGCCCGGCCAAGTCCGAAGGCGCTTGGGCCGGGGCTATCTTGTCAAGATTCGGGAACCAGGTACCAGACTTGCTCGCTCAGAGCCCATGGCGTGGCTCCATCGACGGCCTGGTACGGCCCATCTTCAGCACTAGCAAGGCAAGACCCTCGCGAGGTGGATGACGCCGAGACCTCCGGAGGGAGCGGCCTCCCCAGGTTGGCTCCCAAGGAGCAGAGATTCCTATGCAGATGCCCACCTCATGAGGTTGAGGCGACGCAAGCCATGATGACCAAGGCCAGGTGGGTGCCAGCGGGCGCAGAGCAGTAGGTTTCCTCTTTGGTGCTAAGGGGGCAAGCGCAGGCGCGGGGTCCCGAGGAATCAGCCGAAGGTTTCCATTCCCGTGGAACAAGACCAAGACCTCCAGGACGACAGGACGAATGTCATCACCGAGCCCAGCACGGCGTCACGACGAGAAGCTTTGCAGGCGAAGGTCACCTTTCGTCAAGATAAGATGTACTACTTGCCCCCCTTCAAAATTGGCCACTGTGGGATCCCTTACCGCCTTCGTTCGAGGAAGAGGACCAAGGCCGCTGTAAATATAGGCTAGTCACCACCATAGAGAGGGACTGGATCCTTAGCTCACACCCACACATGAATAGACCTCCTGAGGTTGTTCTTCCTCTGTACTAGTTCATCCTTAGCCCCTCGCGAGACTAATCCACCCCAAAGCAGGAGTAGGGTCTTACACCTCAAGGTGGCCCAAACCTGGGTAAACTGCTGTGTCACTTTCCTTTCTTGTTCATCGAGCTAGGCCGCGGGAGCGTTGAACTGGTTGGCTGGAGAGGTTGAGTTCTTCGCACATGCCCCAGTGTTTGAACCTTTCTTGGGTCTGCGGAGCCCTGAATCTGACAAATATGCCTTGTGAGTAGTTACGTTTGTTCCTGAGGACATGGGAGAAGTCTTGTTATAAGTAATCATGTGAATTTGGTATTCGTTCGATATTTTGATGAGATGTATGTTGTCTCTCCTCTAGTGGTGTTATGTAAATGTCGACTACATGACACTTCACCATGATTTGGGCCTAGGGGAAGGCATTGGGAAGTAATAAGTAGATGATGGGTTGCTAGAGTGACAGAAGCTTAAATCCACATGTTTCATGCTATGGTTAGGTTTATCTTAATTCTTCTTTCGTACATGCAGATGCTTGCGAGAGGGGTTAATCATAAGTGGGAGGCTTGTCCAAGTAAGGACAGCACCCAAGCACTGCTCCACCCACATATCAAATTATCAAAGTAACGAACGCGAATCATATGAGCATGATGAAAACTAACTTGACAGTAATTCCCATGTGTCCTCGGGAGCGGAGTACTTTGCTTTATCTAAGAGTTCGTCCAGGCTTGTCTTTTGCTACAAAAAGGATTGGGCCACCTTGCTGCACCTTAGTTACTTTTGTTACTTGTTACCCGTTATGAATTATCTTATCACACAACTACCTGTTACCGATAATTTCAGTGCTTGCATAGAATACCTTGCTAAAAACCGCTTGTCATTTCCTTCTGCTCCTTGTTGGGTTCGACACTCTTACTTATCAAAAGGACTACGACAGATCCCTTATACTTGTGGGTCATCAGATATGAACTCCATTTTGATGTGCATGTCTATGAGCCATTCTTTTTGAGCTGGGCTCCGCCATTGCTTCCTTGTAGTGCACAGGTTCATCTTCTTCTAAGATGAATATCTCACTGTGAGATTGTTCAGGAGGTTCATTAACTTTTCCTGGTCTATGCTATTTAGTTGCAAGCTTTAACTAGAGTTTTTACATCTGGTGTAGTAACTTACGGCTTAGTTGTGTGGACAACTTTTAGAACATATTCCATTTATTAATCCTACTCACTTTCGCCAGAGATACGATAATCTTATCAAGTTGCACAAGTGTTCATTTTTGTGAAAAATAATTTTATCTTTGAACTTTTGGTAGAAGGAATACCTAATTATGTCTTTGGGATCATGATGTAGGGTGGAACCCTAATGGTCGATCTTTTCACACTTGGAGGGGGAAAAAGGATCAAATCGAAAAGGAACACAAGAAGAAAACTCAAATAGACAAGATCCAATCACACATGTGCTAGATCCACATACACATAAAGAGATCCAAAGTCAACACAAGAGGATATAAAGGGTAGCTAGTTCATCCCAATCCTTGAAGGAGAGAGGTCTTGAATCCTAGGAGGATGTTCCCATGAAGGGGTCTTGAATTCACTCGGGGGATCTTCTCACATGGAGGTATTGAACTCCATGGGAGTGGTAAGTGGATGAGCAAAGCTCTATCTCAATGATCTCTAACCTTTGCTAATCCTAGGAGAAGGGGGGTAGTCAATATATAGTGCCAGTATAAGTTGGGACGAAGTGAGGGGGTACACGGGCCTCTGACCCGGTTAGGCACGTGCAGGTGTCGGACGTCCGGGCTGGGGCCGGATGTCCGGGGCTCCGGGACGAGCCCGATGTCCGGGGTCATGGCCGAATATCTGGGCTGGCTTCGGTTCAGTTTCTGTAACGAATTTCCAGGCAGGGTCCGGATGTCCGGCTACTCACGTCGGGTCGGATGTCCGGGTCTTGTAGCTTTGTAGCTGATGTCTTGCTAGTTGTACCCATCAGGGCCAGATGTCCGGGCCAGGGGCGGATGTCGGGGTCCTATAGCATTTCAATTGCCTTCCTTCTTGAGCCTCTCCATTTGTGTACTTCAGGACTTGTCCATGATCTCGATCATTCCTGAGAGAGTCTTCTTGGTACCTGAGCACACATATAATTCTGGATTGAGGTAGTAGCCATGTCTCACATGGGTCATACATAATGCCATTAAGGAGGGACGTCACCTTGGTCTCAAGAGCTCTTGCACATCCTCGTGTCATGGGTACACTTGGCACTTGGGGAGACGAAGGGTGGTCCATGGGGATGACCGTAGGATGCTCCGCATCATCTCCCCCCTTGGGAAAGATTTGACCTCACATCAAAAGCCTCATCACCATGGAAGAGGGATAGATCCTTGACAATGAAGATGTCGCTCATGTTGTACTTGTCGCGTGGAATGTTGATCTTGTATGCATTGTTGTTGTAGCGTGCTAGCACCTTGAAGTGTCCATCTGCTCGAGGTAGTGGTTTGGACTTGCACTCGTTGGGGAAGCATTCTTTGCATAGGTGTAGCCACACAAGATCTTCAGGGTTGAATACCATGGGGTGCTTGTTGATGTTGATCTTGGTCGCGAGTCGTTGTACTTGGCGGTCGATGGTGTGCCTTGTATCTTCATGCACCTTCTTGAGATAGCTCGATCGTGCACTCGCGTCCATCTTGATGTGCTCTTGTAGTGGTAGCGGTGAATCCGTAGACGACCTCGAAGGGGGACTTGCCAGTAGTAGAGTGTCTTGCTTGATTGTAGGCATACTCGGCGATTGGTAAGCATTCCTCCCACTCCTTGATGTTCTTCTTGATCAACACGCGGAGGAGAGTAGATAGCGTCTGGTTGGTGACCTCCATTTGGTCGTCGGTTTGCAGATGGTATGCGATTTGAAGAGTAGCTTGATTCCGAGCTTGGCGCATAGTGTCTTCCAAAAGTAGCTAAGGAACTTGATATCACGGTCCGACACAATAATCTTGGGCACTCCATGCAATCTCAATATTTCCCTATAAAAGAGATTTGCAACATGTGAAGCATTGATACGTCTCCAATGTATTTATAATTTATGAAGTATTCATTCTGTTATATTATCATTCTTGGATGTTTTACAATCATTTTATAGAAACTTTATATCATTTTTTTGGGACTAACCTATTGACATAGTGCACAGTGCCAGTTTCTGTTTTCGCTTGTTTTTTTACATCGCATAAAATCAATACCAAACGGAGTCCAAACACAGCGAAACTTTTTGGAGATTTTTTCTAGACCAAAAGAAACCCGGTGGGCCAAAGAAGTACCAGAGGGGAGCTCCGAGGGGAGCATAACCCACCAGGGTGCGCCTGGGGGCCCAGACGCGCCCAGGTGGGTTGTGCCCACCTCGGTGGCCTCCCGCACCACCTCTTCGACCTATAAATTCCCAAATATTCCAAAAACCCTAGGGGAGTTGGTAGATCAGAAGTTCTGCCACCGCAAGCCTCTATAGCCGGAGGGGGAAATCATCACCGGTGGCCATCTTCATCATCCCGACGGCCACCATCATGATGAGGGAGTAGTCCACCCTCGGGGCTAAGGGTTTGTACGAGTACTTATGTGTTTAATCTCTCTCTCTCTCTCTCTCTCTCTCTCTCGTGTTCTTGAGATGTCACGATTTTGATGTATCTCGGGATTTGTTAATATAGCTGAACCATATGGTGTTTTCCCCTCTCTATCTTGTTGTGAATTGAGTTTTCCCTTTGAGATTTTGTTTTATCGGATTGAATACTTTTATGGATTTGAGAGCACTTTATGTATGTCTTGCTATGAATACCCACGGTGACAATGGGGTATCATATTGATTCACTTGATATGTGTTTTGGCACTCAACTCACGGATTCCCGAGGTGACATTGGGGTAATCTATGCATAGGGGTTGATGCATGTTCTCGTTTTTGTTTCTCCGGTAGAGTTCTTGGGGCACTCTTTGAAGTTCTTTGTGTTGGATTGAGTATTATCAGTCTGAAATTGTTTGATGCATATCATATAATCAACTCACGGATACTCGCAGTGACATTGGAGTATCTAGTTGACATTAGAGTTGGTTGATGTGTATCATATGGTGTTATTTTAGTACGAACTCTTGGTTAGATCGATTGGAAAGGATAATCTAGTGTTATTTTAGTACGACCTCTTGGGTAGATCGACCAAAAATAATAGCTTCGAGGTGGTTTCGTACCCTATGAATAATATACTCTTATGTTCTCCGCTAGATAGGAATTTTGGAGTGATTCTTCATCGCACATTGAGGGGTGGTTATATGATCCAATTATATTAGCATTGCTGAGAGATTGCACTAGCAAAAGTATGGACCCTAGGCCTCATTTTCAAGCATCGCGATACCGTTTGTGCTCCATTTTATCAATTGCTACCTTGTTGTTTTCTATTGTTCCTATTACAAAAATCAATATCTACTATCATTACTACGCTTGTATCATCATCTCTTCACCGAACTAGTGCACCTATACAAATTACCATTGTATTTGGTGTGTTGGGGACACAAGAGACTTATTATTATTTGGTTGCAGGGTTGTTTGAGAGAGACCATCTTCATCCTATGCCTCCCACGGATTGATAAACCTTAGGTCATCCACTTGAGGGAAATTTGCTACTGTCCAACAAAACTCTACGCTTGGAGGCCCAACACGAGTCTACAAGAACAAGTTTTGTAGTAGAAATCAAGCATCGTTTATCTTCTTGCAAGGAATGAAATGTGCCATCTTAGAGAAACTTTCCACAATAACAAATATTGAATCCTTGCCATTTTGAATTCGTGGAAAACCAAGCACAAAAATCCATACTAATGTCTTCCCATGGGTGACACGGAATAGGAAGTGGCATATAGAGAGCATGGATTGAGCGGTAGACTTAGCTTTGCAACGTGTAGAGCATCGGTTGGTGTAGCGTGAGATGTCACAAAACATCTTGGGCCAAAAGTAGTTCTTGGAGAGCGTTGTGAATGTCTTGTCGCGTCCAAAGTGGCCCATAAGTCCTCCACCATGAGCTTCTTGCAAAAGCAACAAACGAGGAGAATACTCGGGGATATAAAGCTTGTTAGCTCGCATTAGATGATTATCTTTAATATATTATGTCTCCCAAGATGTATGTGTTAAGCGTTTGGCATAAGGAATAGAAAATGAAGCATCATGCACATACAAGTATTTAATGTGCTCAAATCCCATGACATTCAATTCAAGTTGAGTTACTAGCATGCATTTGCGGGAAAGAGCATCCACCATAGCATTTTCCTTACGTTTGATGTACTTGATCACATAAGTAAATGACTCAATGAACTCACTCCATTTGGCATGTCGCTTATTCAATTTTGTGTTACCCTTAATGTATTTAAGCGTCTCATGATCCGTATGGATTACAAATTCACGAGGGTGAAGAATGTTCCCACACATGCAAGACTCCCGCTAAAGCATATAACTCCTTGTCATAAATGGGGTAATTAAATTGCGCTCTGGAAAGTTTGGTGCTAAAGTATGCGAATGGGCGCTTATCTTACATTGACACGCCTCCGCCATTACCACTAGCGTCGCAATGCACTTCAAAAGTTCCATCAAAGTTTGGCAAGGAAAGTGATGGAGCATGCGTAAGCAAGTTTCTAAGCTTATGGAATCCGGTATCTTGGGAAGGTCCCCAAACAAATGGTGTATTCTTATTACTCAATGCATGCAATGGTGCTGCAATAGTCCTAAAGTCCTTAACAAATCTACGATAGAACCTGGTTAGGCCAAGGAAACTATGTGCTTGTTGCAAACTATTATCAACCTGACTGCAATCTTTTTCTGTCGGTAAGAATTGCACGAGAGCACCTTCTACTTCTAATAGGCCATGAACTTTAGATAGAGAAGAATAATTCCAAGCGAGTACATAAGAAGTGATCCACTTTTTTTTATCGGTTCCAGGGGTAGGAAACTGTAGGTGGTTGTGGTCTAAGTGAATATGTCTTGTTTCAGTTAGCGGTTTCGTCTCTCCGGCACCGAAGTAAACACTTTCTATTGCGGGGTGATACGTCTCCAACATATCTATAAATTTTGATTGTTCCATGCTATTATATTATCCATCTTGGATGTTTTATATGCATTATTATGCTATATATATATATATATATATATATATATATATATATATATATATATATATATATATATATCCCTTTTGGGACTAACTTATTAACCTAGTGCCAAGTGCCAGTTGCTATTTTTCATTGTTTTTGTCTTTAGAGAAAATCGATACCAAACAGAGTCCAAAGGGAACACAACTTTTTGACGTTTTTCTTGGACCACAAGACACCCTAGAAGGTTCGGGAGGAGGCCAGACGGGCCACGAGAGAGCCACAAGCTCGGAGGGCGCACCCTAGGGAGGTGAGGGAGTCCTGGATTAGGGGGTCCTCGGCCTGCTGGCCTACTCCTTGTGGGCCAGAATATTGGGCCACGTTGCAACTACTAGGAGGCCGAACTATGAGGAGATCCCGTATTCGGATAGGAAGCTTTTGGGTGCCTTGGTGTGTCCTCCAAGTCACCATGAGAATAATCGGCATGTTTATCCTTTCCTTGTAACTGACCATGTGTAACCATAGTACCCTTGGTGTCTATATAAACAGGAGGATTTGGTTCGTACGAGGGAGAACAACCATCATCCCTCTAGTTTAGGGTTTAGTTCATTTGATCTTGTGGTAGATCGACTCTGTAATCCTCATATACACAAGCAATATAACCAATCAAGACGTAGGGTTTTACCTCTTAGAGAGAGCCCGAACCTTGGTAAACATCGTGTCCCCAATCCCTTCACTACAAAAAAAGACACATCCGTGACATTTTGGGCTGAATGAATTTTTTTCTATCATGCTTATGACACTTCTATGACGATAATTGTGACAAAACCCGGTATCATCATAGATGTGGTGGGCTCCTACTTCTATGACAAAAAATCATGACATAAAATGGGCTTTTCATCCTGTGCGGGCCGGAGACGCACCTGCATGACATTCTTTGGGCCGTCCATGACGGAAAAACCGTGGTAGAAGAGAGGGCGAGGAAAATATCGTGGGGGGGGGGGGGGTTCCCGGTTACGGTGGGTGGTCGGGGCCGAGCGATGCACGAAGGTTTGCGCGTTTCTCTCGTACACGTATGCGCGTGGGTGCGAGGCGTTGGGCTCTAACTGAACCGAGCGAGGTGTTCGCCTACTGAACCCGAGGGATTACACTGTAGGCTACACGTTAGTGAACCCGAGGGATCGATTGATCTGACTGTTAACTGAACCCGATCGAGCGATTCCTTCGCTACTGCTGCTAACTGAAGCCGATCGAACCTGCTGCCTCTTGATGAACAGTGAGCGTTGTTGGGGGTTGGATGAACAATTCCCGATGGGGGGTTGGATGAACAGGACCCCGTGGTAGTAGAGGCCGTTGCCGCTAGATGAATAGGACCCCGATTGATCGAGCCAGTTGGGGGTGGATGAACAGAATCCCGTGGAGGGCTAGATGAATAGGACGACCCTGTGGAGGGCTGGTTGAACAGTAGCTGGTGGAGGACTGGATGAACAGTAGCCCGTGGAGGGGTGGTTGAACAGGACCCCGTGGAGAGGGCTGGTTGAACAGTAGCCGGTGGAGGAGCGGTGGAGGCTGCATGAACAGGAGCCCGTGGATGAACAGTCGCAGGTGGAGGCTGGAGGAGGTCGACGGTGGATGAACAATATCCCGTGGAGGCTGGAGGAGGTCGACGGTGGAGATGAACAGTAGCCCGTGGAGTCCCGTTTTGCGGTACGCCACACCCCTCCCGATGAACAGGACGCCCATTCGACCGTAGCGCTCCAACACAAGTCTGTTTCCTCCGTTTTGCGATACGCCACACCCCTCCCGATCAACAGGACCCCATTTCGACCATAGGAGGTCAAAGAGAAGTCCGTTTCCTCTGCTTTGTGGTATGGCACACCCCTCCCGGTGAACATGATCCCGTTTCGACCGTAGGCGGTCGAACACAAGGCCGTTTCCTCCGTTCCGTGGTACGCCAGGCCTCATTTCGATTGGCTGTTCCGTCCAAGCCGGTTGGCTCCCGATGAACACGACGCATCCCGTTGCCTCCCAATGAACACGACGACGCAGTTTCTCCGTTCCGAGCCAGCCTTGTACACGAGCCCCGGCCATACGTATGCGCGAGTAGGGGTTCGAGACGCCCCCGTATGTACGTACGTGGCCGTATTTACTTTCTTGCACCCTGGCTGTACGTACGTGTACACGATATTAACGGGACTACGTGACATGCTATGTGCACGCCTCTACTACGACACGTGCCCTTCCTTACCTGACCACGGTTCATCGCTGGAGCCTGCAGACAGACTGATCGACCAGTATGTACGTACACGTTCGCGATGAGAATAACAACGCTACATACGCTTCGATCAGGTGGGTCCCGACTGTCAAGGAGGATAAGGAGGCACTTCCTTGCGTGCAAAGATATAGCCGATGGGTCCCAGCTGTCAGGTGGAGGAAGCATTATTCTACACGTAATAAGGTTGCACTTCCTTGCTCCGGCCGTGGACCCAGCTGTCAGGCTCTCCACGTACAGTACTCTTCTGATGGAAGTCGTTCCTTGACCACATTGACCACGCCGCGCTGAGAGCACCAAGGAGGTGGACGACGGCGAGGCCTAGGAAGGGGATGACGCGGAGCCGGGGAAGACGCGACAGTGGATGCCCACGCGGAGAGGAGTACGAGCGTTCACTAGTTCGGCTGCGGTGTGAGGCTACCATCGGCACAGAATAACGAGGGGTGTGGGTGAGTAGAGGGATGGCCTCGTCAGCGGCGGGAGTAGTAGGGGCGGTGAGGCCTCCATGACAGCACGAGCGGCCACAGGAGGCAGGAGCACGCGGCACGACCGACACTGGTTTGGGCAGCTGGAGCAAGAAGACCAGAGGTTGAAGAAGCACTACAGTCGTTGGATGGACACCGTACGATCACTGGAGCTAGAATCGTTCATATTGACTAAGTTGACAAATCCCTCCATCCCCGTCAACTTAGTAGGCCCACAAGTCAGCCTCCCACTATGGTGGGTCCCAGCTAGCAGGGGGAGTATTAATTTTCTTTGTGTGTTGACCACGCCGCGCCGAGCGCATCCAAGGTGGTGGACGAGGGCGAGGCCCTGGACAGCAACGAGCCACAGATAGGAAGACGCGGGAGTGGAGTCGCAGACGAAGAGGTGTATGAGGGTTAACTGGTTCTGGTGCGGCGTGGTTCGGCAGTCGGTGGAGAAGAACATGAGGTGTGGAGGGGTGGAGGGATGGCCTGGCCGGCAGTGGGGTAGCGCTTCACAGCGAACCGTGCTAAGCAGAGCTACTAGCAGCAGGAGGCGGGAGCAGGTGGTCCCGGTGACGCTGGAGGAAGAAGACGAGAGATTGAAGATGGATGCCGGTCGTTGGATGTAAATCCAATGGCTAACGACGTCAGAATCATTTGTTGACTAAGTTGACAATGACTTGCGTTGGCTTCGACCTATTAGCCGACATTTCAGCCTCCAAAAATGTGGCACATATTCAACCCATTTTTTTCTTCAGAATTCATTCCATTTGATCTTTTTTTTGAGAATTACAGTCCATTTGCTCGACTGGGTGAACAAATAATGTAGCGTCCATGCGGCCCATTTTTTAAAACTATAGCCTATTTTCACTTTCTCAAAATACACGAATTTGCTGGCTGGCTGAACAAATAATGTAGCGTCCATGCGGCCCACTTATTTTTTCCTAAAAAATTACAGGCCATTTGCACTTCATCGAAATACACGATTTTGCTGGGTTGGTTCTAGTTATAATGTTGGGTTGGGCGCAACAATGTTATCAATAAATAAACAGGGGCTGAGCATTTTGTTATAAATATATTTAAATAATAAGTGATTTATTATTACATTGGTCCTTAAATCTTACCAAGCATTTGTACACAATCACCAGGATTTTCGTTGCCTTAATGTAGAAAAATCCAGGATTTTATTGTTAAGAATTTTTTTTATAACTTAATAAGATGTGGGATATTGTTTTCTTATATATGTAAGTATCTGTTAAATATATGATGACAATAACAATAATATATAATAACATATAAAATAATTTAAATATATATATAATAATATTGTTAGAAGGGAAAGATAAGTTGGACCTGGCGTTCCTATTCTTATATAGAAAAATAGAACAGACCTCTACGTTTTCTTGAAAAAAAAATATAAGTTGGGCCGTCGATGTTTCACGAAAAAATAAAACCTCGGATGGGAGGTCCATAGGCCAGTCGATACATGACGGCCCTCAAGGAAATACAAACCGGCATGTCGTGGGATGTGCATGTTAAAAAAGAAAGCCTAGATGGGGCAGCCCACAACCTAGCTGATACTTGCTGGCCCACTGATAATAAATGATACCTGGCAGCTCCCCGGCTTTGTTGTAAATTTATCTCCTTTAGTAACTACGTTGAAGCACCTAAAAAATGTAATTATGTTGACAAACCAGTGGGCCCCAGCGTCAGTATAGCATTAGGAGGAACTATTTTTTCAATGAGACACTTGCTTGCGTACGGCCATAGACTGTGGGTCCCGATCCGCCTCGCCGCACGCATGATCCTCCGATTCCTCTCGTGTTTCAGCATGTTCACAACGGCAGACAGCGGCGTCGCGGCGAGCGCACAAAGGCACAGGACGATAACGTACCACCTGAAGCAGCGCCTTATTTCTACCGAAACTACTGAACTAGCCTAGTGGCCAAGTGACACTACCCGACCGCTGTTCCGGCCGGGTTCGATTCCACCTGATGCAGGGAAAATATCTCCAATTTTTTTGCCTCTGCTATTATTGACAGGTGGGTCCCCATTGTCATCTACGCACACCGCTTTCTCCCTCTTGCCAAAACTTTGTCCCTCGTTTTCTCTGTTTTTAGCACACTCGACATTGTGTGGGCATTTTGAAAATAGCATATCTTTTTTACTGTGCATCATATGAAGATGTGCTATGCATGAATATTGATCAGCATGATGTTAACTGGCTGGTAGTTCCATTTTTTACCATGAATAAAACTTCCAACATGATGTTATCCCTGTTTGAAAAGGGCGTGTTAATATGAATGCTCAACCTCCAAACTTGCGCTTATATCTGAATGAAACTTGCGCTTATCTGAAACTAAAACTTGCAGTTTCTTCTCTGAGAATCACATTGTCTGCACTTTTATACTCCTATAAACTACATTTTTAAGTGCTAAAAATAGATCTCTAGAATTCATAAAATACTTCATATGCTCAATACTTCAAATACGAAATTCAAAAGACATTCATATCTGAAAGTACTCTCAATATACACAACACAAAACAAAATTCACGACCTCCAAATACTGACAACCCTAAGCTCCTCCTGACAATTCAAAACCTGCCTGACTATTGGGCTGGGGGGGGGGTGCTACCTCTTCAGCACTGCGTTGGTTTTCCCTTCAAGAGGAAAGGGTGATGCAGTAAAGTAGCATAAGTATTTCCCTCAGTTTTTGAGAACCAAGGTATCAATCCAATAGGATACCACGCTCAAGTCCCACGCACCTACACAAACAAATAAGAACCTTGCAACCAACGCGATAAAATGGTTGTCAATCCCTTCACAGCCACTTGCAAAAGTGAGATCTGATAGAGATGATAAGATAATATTTTTGGTATTTTTATGATAAAGACTAAAAGTAAAGAAAGCAAAATGAATGGTAATAGAAATAACGGTAGACTAATATGATAGAGAATAGACCCGGGGGCCATAGGTTTCACTAGTGGCTTCTCTCAAGAGCATAAGTATTACGGTGGGTAAACAAATTACTTTCGAGCAATTGATAGAATTGAGCATAGTTATGAGAATAAATAGGTATGATCATGTATATAGGCATCACTTCCGTGACAAGTATATCGACTCGCCCTGCATCTACTACTATTACTCCACACATCGACCGCTATCCAAAGATGCATCTAGAGTATTAAGTTCATAAGAACAGAGTAACACTTTAAGCAAGATGACATGATGTAGAGGGATAAACTCATGCAATATGATATAAACCCCATCTTTTTATCCTCGATGGCAACAATACAATACGTGTCATTTCCCCTACTATCACTAGGATCGAGCACCACAAGACTGAACCCAAAGCTAAGCACTTGTCCCATTGCAATAAAGATCAATCTAGTAGGCCAAACCAAACTGATAATTCGAAGAGACTTGCAAAGATAACCAATCATACATAAAAAATTCAGAGGAGATTCAAATATTGTTCATAGATAATCTTGATCATAAACCCACAATTCATCAGATCTCGACAAACACACCGCAAAAGAAGATTACATCGAATAGATCCTCAAGGGAATCAAGGAGAAATTTGTATTGAGATCCAAAGAGAGAGAAGAAGCCATCTAGCTAATAACTATGGACCCGAAGGTCTGAAGTAAACTACTCACACATCATCGAAGAGGCTATGGTGTTGATGTAGAAGCCCTCCATGATCAATGCCCCCTCCGGCGGAGCGCCGGAAAAGGCCCCAAGATGGGATCTTACGGGTACAGAAGGTTGTGGCGGTGGAAATAGGGTTTTTTCTCCTCTGCTGATATTTTCGGGGTACGTAGGTTTATATAGGAGGAAGAAGTAGGTCGGTGGAGCTACGAGGGGCCCACAAGGGTGGAGGGCGTGCCCCCTCCTCGTGGCCTCCTCGTTGATTGCTTGACGTCCTCTAGATCATGTTTGTTCAGAAAATCACGTTCCTGAAGGTTTCATTCTGTTTGGACTCCGTTTGATAGTCCTTTCCTTCGAACTACTGAAATAGGCAAAAAAACAACAATTTGGGCTGGGCCTCCGGTTAATAGGTTAGTCCCAAAAATAATATAAAAGTGTATAATAAAGCTCATTGAACATCCAAAACAGATAATATAATAGCATGGAACAATAAAAAATTATAGATACGTTGGAGACGTATCAAGCATCCCCAAGCTTAATTCCTGCTCGTCCTCGAGTAGGTAAATGATAAAAACAGAATTTTTGATGTGGAATGCTTCTTAGCATAATTTTCAATGTAATTCTTTTTATTGTGGCATGAATATTTAGATCTGAAAGATTCAAGATAAAAGTTTAATGTTGACATAAAAACAATTATACTTCAAACATGCTAACCAAGCAATTATGTCTTATCAAAATAACATAGCCAAAGAAAGCTCATCCCGACAAAATCATATAGTTAGGCCATGCTTCAATTTCGTCACACAAAACGTTCTCATCATGCATAACCCCGATGACAAGCCGAGCAATTGGTTCATACTTTTTAATGTGCTTCAGCCTTTTCAACCCTTACGCAATACATGAGTGCAAGCCATGGATATAGCACTATGGGTGGAATAAAGTATAATGATGGGGGTTATGTGAGAAGACAAAAAGGTAGAAAGTCTCACACTGACGCGGCTAATCAATAGGCTATGGAGATGCCCATCAATTGATGTCAATGAGAGGAGTAGGGATTGCCATGCAACGGATGCACTAGAGCTATAAATATATGAAAGCTCAACAAAAGAAACTAAGTGGGTGTACATCCAACTTGCTTGCTCACGAAGACCTAGGGCATTTTGAGGAAGCCCATCATTGGAATATACAAGCCAAGTTCTATAATGAAAAATTCCCACTAGTATATGAAAGTGACAACATAGGAGACTCTCTATCATGAAGATCAGGGTGCTACTTTGAAGCACAAGTGTGGAAAAAAAGATAGTAACATTGTCCCTTCTCTCTTTCTCTCTCTTTTTTTTCTTTCTCTTTTTTTCGGCCTTCTCTCTTTTTTTTTCTTTGGCCTCTTTATTTATTTATTTAGTCCGGAATCTCATCCCGACTTGTGGGGGAATCATAGTCTCCATCATCATTTCCTCACGTGGGACAATGCTTTAATAATTATGATCATCACACTTTTATTACTTACAACTCAAGAATTAGAACTCAATACTTAGAAAAAAAAATATGACTCTATGTGAATGCCTCCGGCGGTGTACCGGGATATGCAATGAATCAAGAGTGACATGTATAAAAAATTATGAAAGGTGGCTTTGCCACAAATACGATGTCAACTACATGATCATGCAAAGCAATATGACAATGATGGAGCGTGTCACATAAACGGAACGGTGGTAAGTTGAATGGCAATATATCTCGGAATGGCTATGGAAATGCCATGATAGGTAGGTATGGTGGCTGTTTTGAGGAAGATATAAGGAGGTTTATGTGTGACAGAGCGTATCATATCATGGGGTTTGGATGCACCGGCGAAGTTTGCACCAACTCTCAAGGCGACAAAGGGCAATGCACGGTACCGTAGAGGCTAGAAAATTGTGGAAGGTTGAGAGTGCGTATAATCCATGGACTCACATTAGTCATAAAGAACTCATATACTTATTGCAAAAGCTTATTAGCCCTTGAAGCAAAGTACTACTACGCATGCCCCTAGAGGGATAGATTGGTAGGAAAAGACCATCGCTCGTCCCCGACTGCCACTCATAAGGAAAGCAATAAAAGAACACCTTATATGTCAAAATTGTCACACAACTTTTATCATACGTGCATGCTATGGGACTTGCCAACCTTAACACAAGTATTTCTCAATTTCACAATTACTCAACTAGCACACTCTAATATTACCACCTTTATATCTCAAAACACTTATCAAGTATCAAACTTCTCATGATATTCAATGAACTCAATATGGAAGTTTTTATTATGCTCATCTTGGATGCCTATCACATTCGGATTAATTTCAGAATTAAAGCAAATTACCATGCTGTTTAAGACTCTCAAAATAATATAAGTGAAGCATGAGAGATCAATAATTTCTATAAAATAAAACCACCACCGTGCTCTAAAAGATATAAGTGAAGCACTAGAGCAAAAAATATAGCTCAAAAGATATAAGTGAAGCACATAGAGTATTCTAACAAATTCCGAATCATGTGTGTCTCTATCAAAAGGTGTGTACAGAAAGGATGATTGTGGTAAACTAAAAAGTAAAGACTCAAATCATACAAGATGCTCCAAGCAAAAGAACATATCATGTGGTGAATAAAAATATAGCCCCAAGTAAAGTTACCGATAGACGAAGACGAAAGAGGGGATGCCTTCCGGGGCATCCCCAAGCTTAAGCTTTTGGTTGTCCTTGAATTTTACCTTGGGGTGCCTTGGGCATCCCTAACCTTAGGCTCTTTCCAATCCTTGTTCCATAATCCATCAAATCTTTACCCAAAATTTGAAAACTTCACAACACAAAACTTAACAGAAAATCTCGTGAGCTCTGTTAGCGGAAGAAAACAAAACACCACTTCAAGGTAATGTAATGAACTCATTATTTATTTATATTGGTGTTAAACCTACTGTATTCCAACTTCTATATGGTTTATAAACTCTTTTACTAGCCACAGATTCATCAAAATAAGCAAACAACACACGAAAAACAGAATATGTCAAAAACAGAACAGTCTGTAGTAATCTGTATCGAACGCAAACTTATATAACTAAGAAAAATCTACCAAAATAGGAAGACCTAGACAATTTGTTTATTGATCTACTGCAATTGGATTCAGTATTTTATCACGTTCTGGTGATTTTAAACAATTGTTTTCGTGAACAGAAAGTTTCTGGAATTTTCAGCAAGATCAAATAACTATCATCCAAGAAGATCCTATATGTTTAACTTGGCACAAACACTAATTAAAACATAAAAACACATATAACCAGAGGCTAGATCAAAGATTTATTACTAAACAGAAATAAAAAGCAAGAAAATAAAATAAAATTGGGTTGCCTCCCAACAAGCGCTATAGGTTAACGCCCCTAGCTAGGCATAAAAGCAAGGATAGATCTAAGTATTGCCATCTTTGGTAGGCAATCCATAAGTGGCTCTCATAATAGATTCATAAGGTAATTTAAGCTTCTTTCTAGGAAAGTGTTCCATGCCTTTCCTTAACGGAAATTGGAATCTAATATTCCCTTCCTTCATATCAATAATTGCACCAAACGTTCTAAGGAAAGGTCTACCAAGAATAATAGGACATGAAGGATTGCAATCTATATCAAGAACAATAAAATCTACGGGCACATAATTCCTATTTGCAACAATAAGAACATCATTAATTCTTCCCATAGGTTTATTGATAGTGGAATCCGCAAGGTGCAAGTTTAAAGAGCAATCATCAAGTTCACAGAAACCTAACAAATCACACAAAGTTTTTGGAATCGTGGAAACACTAGCACCCAAATCACACAAAGCATAGCATTCATGATATTTAATTTTAATTTTAATTGTAGGTTCCCACTCATCATAAATGTTTCTAGGGATAGAAACTTCCAACTCAAGTTTTTCTTCATAATATTGCATCAAAGCATCAACGATATGTTTAGTAAAGGCTTTATTTTGGCTATAAGCATGAGGAGAATTTAGCACGGATTGCAACAAGGAAATACAATCTATCAAAGAGCAATTATCATAATTAAATTCCTTGAAATCCCAAATAGTGGGTTCATTGCTATGTAAAGTTTTAACCTCTTCAATCCCACTTTTACCAATTTTTGCATCAAGATCTAAAAACTCCAAATCATTGGGACGCCTTTTAACTAAAGTTGACTCATCTCCAGTCCCATCATTATCAAGATTCGTATTGCAAAACAAAGATTTAATAGGAGACACATCAATAACGTTTAGATCTTCATCTTTATTCTCATAAAAACTAGAAGAACACGCCTTCACAAAGCAATCTTTCTTAGCACGTATCCTAGCGGTTCTTTCTTTGCAATCATCAATGGAAATTCTCTTGGATTTGAGAGACTCATTGATATCATGCTTAGGTGGAATAGATCTAAGCTTCAAAGAATCAACATCAAGAGAAATCCTATCCACGTTCCTAGCCAATTCGTCAACCTTAAGCAATTTTCCTTCAAGGAAAGTATTGAAATTGTTTTGCGAATTCATAAACTCTTTAACACTTGTCTCAAAATCAAAGGGCAACTTATTAAAGTTTCCATAAGAATTGTTGTAGGAATTACCATAATTATTAGAGGGATTACTAGGATACAACCTAGGATTAAAGTTTCCTCTATAAGCTTTGTTACCAAAATTATTCCTACCAACAAAATTCACATCCATAGATTCATTATTATTCTCAATCAAATTAGACAAAGGCATATCATTAGGATCAGAAGAAACGCTCTTATTAGCAAACAATTTCATAAGTTCATCCATCTTTCCACTCAAAACATTAATTTCTTCAATCACATGAACCTTTTTACTAGTAGATCTTTCAATGTGCCATTGAGAATAATTAACCATAATATTATCTAGGAGTTTAGTAGCTTCTCCTAAAGTGATTTACATAAAAGTGCCTCCCGCTGCCGAATCTAAAAGATTTCTAGAAGCAAAATGCAATCCGGCATAGAAATTTTGTATAATCATCCACAAATTCAAACCATGAGTAGGGCAATTACGTATCATTAATTTCATCCTCTCCCAAGCTTGTGCAACTTGTTCATGATCAAGTTGCTTAAAATTCATAATATCGTTTCTAAGATAGATGATCTTAGCGGGAGGAAAATATTTAGAGATAAAAACATCTTTGCACTTATTCCAAGAATCAATACTATTTTCAGGCAAAGATTTAAACCAAGTTTTAGCATGATCTCTAAGAGAAAACAGAAATAGCTTTAATTTAACAATATCATTATCCACATCTTTCTTCTTTTGCATATCACACAAATCAACAAAGCTATTTAGATGGGTAGCGGCATCTTCACTAGGAAGGCCGGCGAATTGATCTTTCATGACAAGATTCAACAGAGTAGCATTAATTTCACAAGATTCAGCTTCGGTAAGAGGAGCAATCGGAGTGCTAAGAAAATCATAGTTGTTGGTATTGGCAAAGTCACACAATTTAGTATTGTCTTGAGCCATCGTGACAAGCAAGCAATCCAACACATGAGCAAACAAGAACCAAGCGAAAAAGAGGCGGACGGAAAGAGAGGGCGAATAAAACGACAAGGGTGAAGTGGGGGAGAGGAAAATGAGAGACAAATATCAAATAATGTAATGTGAGGGATAAGGGTTTGTGATGGGTACTCGGTATGTCTTTACTTGTGCGTAGACTCCCCGGCAACGGTGCCAGAAATCTTTCTTGCTACCTCTTGAGCACTGCGTTGGTTTTCCCTTGAAGAAGAAAGGGTGATGCAGTAAAGTAGTGTAAGTATTTCCCTCAGTTTTTGAGAACCAAGGTATCAATCCAGTAGGAGACCACGCTCAAGTCCCACACACCTACACAAACAAATAAGAACCTTGCAACCAATGCGATAAAGGGGTTGTCAATCCCTTCACGGCCACTTGCAAAAGTGAGACTGATAGAGATGATAAGATAATATTTTTGGTATTTTTATGATAAAGACTAAAAGTAAAGAAAGCAAAATAAACGGTAATAGAAATAACGGTAGATTAGTATGATAGAGAATAGACCCGGAGGCCATAGGTTTCACTAGTGGCTTCTCTCAAGAGCATAAGTATTACAGTGGGTAAACAAATTACTGTCGAGCAATTGATACCATTGAGCATAGTTATGAGAATATCTAGGTATGATCATGTATATAGGCATCACGGGCATCACGTCCATGACAAGTAGACCGACTTCTACCTGCATCTACTACTATTACTCCACACATCGACCGCTATCCAGCATGCATCTAGAGTATCAAGTTCATAAGAACGGAGTAACACTTTAAGCAAGATGACATGATGTAGAGGGATAAACTCATGCAATATGATATAAACCCCATCTTTTTATCCTCGATGGCAACAATACAATACATGTTGTTTCCCGTACTGTCACTGGGATTGAGCACTGCAAGATTGAACCCAAAGCGAAGCACTTCTCCCATTGCAAGAGAGATCAATCTAGTAGGCGAAACCAAACTGATAATTCGAAGAGACTTGCAAAGATAACCAATCATACACAAATGAATTCAGAGGAGATTCAAATATTGTTCATAGATAATCTTGATCATAAACTCACAATTCATCGGATCTCAACAAACAAACCGCAAAACAAGATTACATCGAATAGATCTCCAAGGGAATCAAGGAGAACTTTGTATTGAGATCCAAAGAGAGGGAAGAAGCCATCTAGCTAATAACTATGGATCCGAAGGTCTGAATTAAACTAATCACACATCATCGGAGAGGCTATGGTGTTGATGTAGAAGCCCTCCATGATCAATGCCCCCTTCGGAGGAGCGCCGAAAAAGGCCCCAAGACAGGATCTTACGTACAGAAGGTTGCGGCGGTGGAAATATGGTTTTTTCTCCTCTGTTGATGTTTTTGGGCTTCATATGTATATATAGGAGGAAGAAGTAGGCCGGTGGAGCTACGAGGGGCCCACAAGGGTGGAGGGCGCGCCCAGGGGGGTAGGCTCGCCCCCTGCCTCGTGGCCTCCTCGTTGATTGCTTGACGTCCACTCCAAGTCCTCTTGATCACGTTTGTTCAGAAAATCACATTCCCGAACGTTTCATTCCGTTTGGACTCCGTTTGATATTCCTTTCCTTTGAAACACTGAAATAGGCAAATAAAAACAACAATTTGGGCTGGGCCTCCGGTTAATAGGTTAGTCCCAAAAATAATATAAAAGTGTATAATAAAGCCCATTGGACATCCAAAACAGATAATATAATAGCATGGAACAATAAAAAATTATAGATACGTTGGAGACGTATCAGGGGCGGGGGGGGGGGGGGGGTTGCAGTCTCCTCCTATTCCTCGGCGGAAGAGAACCACCCTGTGAGACGATGTGAACGGCGAGGGAGAGGATAGCGGGGAAGTGGTGTCGGGCCAACTGCTTTTCCCCTCTTGTAGTTGGGTTCGGTCGACGAAGACTCCACCGGCTCGCTCTGGTACGACACCCTCACAAACGACACCCTGTAGATGCTCGATCCTTCAATATCTAGTGGATGCTCCATCTAGGATTGATAGTCCCACCACTGCTGCCTCACGATCGGATTCGGTGAATCTGTTTGCTCATGGCCCAGAGGAGCAACTCTATGTACTCCGATGCGACTCCCTTCGGGAGTATCGCGGCCTTTTCGCTCTGTTGCAGATATTTGGCCATGGATGTCGCCGTCGCCGCTAGTTGGTCCTTGTTGTCAAACCAAGACTATATCTCCAACATCCTAGCTAGCTTCACAGGGTCGCCGTCTGCGACTTTCACGTATCGGTTGTACTCCTCCATCGATCTACTTCTCCACATCACCTTCACTCGCTGGCGGTGGTTTTTGAATGGAAGAGGAGAGGAGCGGCGCTGGTTTTGGATTAGAACGGGAGAGGAGCGGCGCTGGTTTTGGATTGGAACAGGAGAGGAGGGGCGGTGGTTTTGAAATGGAAGAGGAGAGGAGCGGAGGTGGTTTAAGAGGAGAGGAGAGGCGCTGGTCTTGGAAGTATTTTTTTGCATATTTTGGGTCAAAGTTTGACCATGTACTGTATTTGACAAGCAAAATGTGAATGCATGTCACCAAAAAATGTATCGTTTGGTTCGTATCTGAATGTACTTTCAAATTATATTATTTTTGTAATGTATAACATATATTTTATTTGTGAAAATCATGGTCAATTATGACCCTGAATAAAAGGGAGAATAGTTAATGTGGGGTCACTTTCTTAATTGAAGGGTAAATTGTTTTTGATTTTGATCCAATCACAGCGCGCCGGCCCTCTCATCCAATCCTAAATTGACGTCGCACGCTCCTCTCCCTCTTCTCCATTGCAAAACCACCTCCTCTCCTCTCCATCATCTCCATTCCAAAACCAACGTCTCGCCTCTCCCTCTTCTCCATTGCAAAACTACCCCTCTCCTCTCCATCTTCTCCAGTGCAAAACCACCATCTCACCTCTCCCTCTTCTCTATTGCAAGACCACCGTCTCTCCTCCCATCTTCCAAAGCTAGCACCAGACCTCTCAGAAGAACATCTATGGAGAGGATGCAACAGCGAATCGGGCAGATCGCCGTCAGTGACCAGGCAAAGTTAGCCAGGTTGAAGGAGATCCTTACTTGGTATGACAATGAGTGGGAGATTTCGAGGACGGTGAGGGCCATGTGGCAATGCATGCGAAAGAGTGAGACAACGACGATGAGGGCGGCGATGTACTCCTCGGCGATAGTCACGCCGCAGTCCTTCGAGTTCATCGAGTATCTCCTCTGGGTGATGGAGCAGACAGATTCGCCCGTGGCGAAAGTCAGGCGGAGGTGGTGGGAGTACAGGTCGAAGGTCGAGCATCCAGAGGATAACGAATCGATCGAGTACGGTGTGCCGTTCGTGAGGGTGCAGAGCCCCCAGAGCCACATGAGTATTCGTTCTCCCACCGCAAGAGGAGGCCGGATGGCGCGACGTCGCTTCCCCGCTGTTCTCCACGGTTCCCTCGACGCTCGCCTCATTTCAACTGTGGCGGTAGGGTTTAAGGTATGCTTCGCGCTAACCTAATCTTCCATCTGCTCATGCTTACAATCAGTGTGACGACTAATGAAAATCATGCTTACAATCAGTCTCCGAGTACTACGCCAATCACCCTAAAATAGCTCTGGACCTTTGGGTCAAAGTTGTGACACTGTGTACAAATAAAGAAAAATAGAATGATGCTTCTTTCAGAAAAGAGTACTCCCTAGAAAACTGCCAATATAAGCTACTAGTATTTGGTTAGAGGATTTGCTGCCGGGAAAGATTCGTCCACAGAGAGCGCCACACATCGCACTGGTGGTGGTGGATGCCAGTGCGTGCATGGAGCATGCTTGGTGTCGATAATTTTTACTTGGCACACCTCGCACTCTGCATATATGCCGGTTCCATCCGTACATTTGTGCAGTTCCACCAAAATGCAGCTGAATAACACTGTTTGCATAGATAATGAAAAAGAATGATTAAATTATAGTGACACTAGTTGATGAAACATACACTAATAAATAGAATAAAATATTGTGATAGTTTCATAGTATGCCATGCTGCGAGGGCGAGATGGGCCCTGCGACGCCTCATATGGTAGGCCTCATACTGGAAATCGACCCAATTCTCCCTGATACACCTTCTACTAGTGATGAACATCAGTGTACAACAGTAGTACAAGGAGGGGCCTTGAGACACTCCAATCTCTATTTTTGTGCAGATCAACTAAAATTAAGCACCCCAGTTTGCAGAAACACTTAAACATTAACAATGGGACTAGTTGATGAAACATATACTAATAAAGAAAGCACTTTCTTTATCTACATTGGAAATGAAATGATAGAGAGGATACTCGCTCTATTTTAACTATATTATTACTTCATTTTATCAGTGGCACTAGGGTCGAGCAGGTGGCAAACGAGGTGTACCGTGCATCGCAAGGATGGAGGCCGGGGGTGCTTAGACTAGGATGTTGAGGCTGTCTCTTTCAGTCCCTATCTTCCCCCCTAATGTTTCTGTGGTAGCATTTGGGTTGTAATCCAAACATGGTCGAGCTGGTGATGTGTCCCTTTACATGCCTAGCTTATGTGGCGAACTTGTCTCGTGCTAGTACTTAGTCTGTTCTAGTAGTAGTTGCATAACTGCCCGTTTACACTGAGATGTTGTCGGATAATGGTTCTCTATGGTTGGGTTTCTTTAATGAAATCGAAGGAAACCCTCTCTTTCGATATATAAAAAAAATCAATGGCACTAGTGGTGCCAAAACATGGCCGCAAATTAACAGTGCCACTAGATTAAGGTGCAAAATAATAACATTACTGCTTTATCATGGCAGTGCAAAACAGTAGCACAAGAGCAGACTCAACATGTAGGATCTTTGGCAAACGGTCGGACCAAAAAAGAACATACCTCATGATGGGAACCATATCTGCAGTCAACACCATCGTAGAAGGGATGACACCAGTCACCAACATGGATGATTCAATTCATGGGACCTTTTTGTGCAGTTCACCTAAAATGAAGCAATGTCCCATGAGCTAGCAGCTTCTTCTTCATTTTCTTAAGAAAAGTGCTCCAGCCTCGGTTCCATTTTCATCAGAAAACGAAACCAACTGAGCTTCTTCTTCATTAGTTGCAATAAAATTGAGAAAAATCAAGGTTGGTTGTGAAGCTTGTGGAATGTTCAACTATAAGTTGGATATCATTTGTGTAGTTCAACTAAGATCAAGCGTGAAATGTATATCTTTGTTTGCACAAAAAGGTGGAAAGGAGGGTGACTAACAAGTGATAAAGCATACATCAAATGAAAAGAAGCATGTTCCTTATCTGAATGGCAATCCTACAAGGACAATAGCAATTTCTAAAGAAGTAGCATTGCTAGATGTTAGTGTGGGCATTAAGATTAACTATGACAACCGTTAAATACACATTGCTTTAATGGTGCCATTGCTTCATTTTACCAACAACATTACATTAACAACTGCTACAGAGTTGGTATTTAGGCACGGGAGAGTAGCCGGACCAGGACAGTTGCATTTCTAACAAAAAGAAGCAACTCATCTTAATGGGAAATTTAGTAGGACATGAAAAACAGTGCCATTGATTCATATTATTGGAGGCATTACATTGAAAACAACATTGGTTTAACGTGTCCTTACTTTCAACAGTGCGACTGCTACATTTTACTAGTGGCACTACATAAGAGGGGCTCGGGGCAACAAACATCAGAACAGGATATCTGGGTTGGTCCCATTTTTGTTCGGTATAGCCACCTTATATTGTGTGAGTCTAGCAAATCTAGTGCTGGACATACTCTGTTGACTTGTCCCCCAGTCCCCACTGTCTTTCCTTTTTCAACCAATAGATCGGGTTTATATTGAGTTTGTACTGTGTTTCCCTTTATTTCCCTATTAGACCAAGAGACCAGTTGGATAGCCAATCTCTGCTACTTTTCGCCCCCATTATTTCCTCTTTTGACCAAGTCCTAGATTCAGGTAACAAATCTCCCCCCACCCCCACCCCCTTTCTTCCTTGTTTGAACCAAGTAGTACTAGATTTGAGTGCATGAACTAGTTTTACCTCTTAACAGTAAAAATTTAAGTGGCTTTCAAATAGCCAATTGATCCTATCTATGAGGGGACCTGAGAAATAGTAAAAGATCCAAATGCAGCAACGTCAGGAGCTGGGGAAGTAGAGCAAGGCCGGTTTCGAACGAAGTTATACCTGAGGGTCGCTAGGTGGGCAGCGGGAAGCCGGATCTACCCACACTACTACAGCAAGGAAGAAGGGTTCGGAGGCCCTCCCGAGCCGGTGGTGCATGGGAGAGAACGACAAGGCACGCTGATCGGGACACACCGGTAGTGGGTAAGAGCCGTCGCCAAGGACGACCGCGTGAACGTTGCACCTTCTTGCCTTCCCCAACGGAGAGGATCCGGCTGGATCTGTGACCAGCGGTGAGCAGAGAGGGAGTGTGGCCACCGCTGTCGTGTTTAGATCTGGAGAGGACGAGACAGTGTGAAGAGAGCAACACTAGCAAGCAAGGGCGGAGGCTCCTGCCTATATAGTGGAGTAGTTTTCTTTTGTCTACTAGAGCCAGCTTGACCTCGTCAATGACTGTCGAGAAGTCTTCATGCAAGTGCCCCGGAGGCGCAGTTGTTATCATTTTGATCTGAAGCACCGGATTAACATATAACACGAAAAAATGTCACATGACAAGAAACCATAACCTCACTGCCCCAAGGAGACAACATGAATCCCGACGGACAAACTAGACGAGGATCAAAGCTCAAATTAAAGATAAACTCATAGAAATGGGCTCCATTGATAGATGTCCTAATTAACATAGCCGGCTTGACCTAGATGGCAACCGAGTAGTCTTCGTGCATGTGCCCCCAATGACCAGCGCCTTGGAGGAACTCAGTTGTCGCTGTTTAACCCTCACAGTGATCCGAAGCACATGACACCTAATATTGCAAGGTGACAAGAAACCTTTTCTTAGATTTCTCATTAGAACTACAGCCCTGTACAACACAGCATGCACGATATGCATACGATAGCCAATCCAGCTGTGTCTGCTGGAGTCTGGTCACATGCATGGACAAACTGATCTTCCGTGTCATTCAGGGATCGTCCAGGCACCGACGTCTGTACAACACTGCTCCAGTACTATCGCTCGTCTCTCTCTTCTATTAACTCACCCGACTTTCAGGGCCGGGGAGTGTGCCTATGGTCGGTTCTCAATTGCGGTCCCACATGTGTGTGCAAACGCAATATGACGCACGTTCCATTCGGAGAGCGGCGTGCCAAACCACCGACCGTCTGGGGTGCGACGCAAACGCGACGGACATGCTCTATACTCCGTACATATGTACCGCCGTTTTCTTGAGGCTTTGCTCCATGGCGCAATCCATGGATACAAAATTATATTACTATTTAAAAGTCGAGGGCGGGGCTTTTCCCGCCCGCTAGATGGGGCAGTTCCGCCTAGTAGGTTCGACAGAGACGCAAGAAGATGAGGGAGTAGGCTGCTGCAAACGTAGGGCTGCGTGATTTGACAGCGAGTTACTGCTGGATAGGTGGGGCCCCGTAATCTGACTTGCCATTATCATTTTAACTGCGGCGCTACGACCGGCGTGAGTCTCCTGATTCCTGACCACCTCCATGGTATACAGGTGCCTCTCCCAATGCTCCACCATGTAGAGTATGGTTAGTATAGCCAGCTGCTGGTGCTGCATGAGTATATAAACATGCCATGCCATCAAAAGTTAGTATTATTATTTATTAGTCATACAATAGGGTTGGCTATAAGGTTTTTCTCACTTTCTCTCTATCTCTCTCCTTGTATTAAATGCTTTTGTCTAGGAGCACGTGTAGAGGCTCGCTCTTGCATGAGATCCCACTTCTCCACTTTTTCCTTGCCTCTCTCCTCCACATATGCAAAAATGCCATGTAAGCGGGCTTATAGCCCACTATTGTACTTGCTCGTATAGGTGCTATTCCTGCCACATAGGCATAAAGTTTGATGTGGCAAGGTAATTAAGAAGAGAGAGACTAGTTTGGTGACCCTAGGAAGAAACGGTGCTAAGCGCGTGTACCTAAGTGAAAAGACAATTTTGAGTCTATAGCTAATTAAATGAAGCAAGCTTAGCAACAAAAAACTAAGCACCTATGCATTGGGGACTTGAGTTGCTAAGCCATTTAATGCCCTTAGCACCTCATCTAAGCACCATTTCGTTGGAAGAGGTCACTCCTTGGCAAATGCAATAAAACTACGAAGAAAGAGATAGAGAGAAGTAAAAAAAAACTCTTATAGCCAACCTTATAGATAACCTTGTTGTATGAGTGACTAAGTGATGACTATGTATGACATGCCAACATCAGATAGCCTAACGCACCGTGTGAAATCTCCAAGGGCGCAACTGCGCGAGCGAGGCGATGGTTGATACGTCTCCAACGTATCTATAATTTTTGATTGTTCAATGCTATTATATATTATATTTTGGATGTTTAATGGGCTTTATTATACACTTTTATATTATTTTTGGGACTAACCTATTAACCCAAAGCACAGTGCAAATTGCTGTTTTTTTTTGCCTATTTCAGTGTTTCGCAGAAAAGGAATATCAAACGGAGTCCAAACGGAATGAAATCTCTGGGGGCGTGATTTTTGGAACAAATGTGATCCAGAGGACTTGCAGTGGACGTCAAGAAACCAACGAGGAGGCCACGAGGCAGGGAGGCGCGCCTGCCCCCCTGGGCGCGCCCCCACCCTCCTGGGCCCCTCGCGGCTCCATCGACCTACTTCTTCCTCCTATATATACCCGTATACCCCGAAACCAACCAGGAGCACCACGAAACCCTATTTCCACCACTGCAACCTTCTGTACCCGTGAGATCCCATCTTGGGGCCTTTTGCGGCGCTCCGCGGGAGGGGGAATCGATCACGGAGGGCTTCTACATCAACACCATAGCCTCTCCGATGATGTGTGAGTAGTTTACAACAGACCTTCGGGTCCATAATTATTAGCTAGATGGCTTCTTCTCTCTCTTTGGATCTCAATACAAAGTTCTCCTCGATCTTCTTGGAGATCTATTCGACGTAACTCTTTTTGCGGTGTGTTTGTCGAGATCAGATGAATTGTGGGTTTATGATCAAGATTATCTATGAACAATATTTGAATCTTCTCTGAATTCTTTTATGTATGATTGGTTATCTTTGCAAGTCTCTTCGAATTATCAGTTTGGTTTGCCCTACTAGATTGATCTTTCTTGCAATGGGAGAAGTGCTTAGCTTTTGGTTCAATCTTGCGTTGCTCGATCCCAGTGACAGAAGGGGAACTACATGGATTGTATTGTTGCCATCGAGGATAAAAAGATGGGGTTTATATCATATTGCTTGAGTTTATCCCTCTACATCATGTCATCTTGCATAATGCGTTACTCTGTTCTTATGAACTTAATACTCTAGATGCATGCTGGATAGCTGTCGATGTGTGGAGTAATAGTAGTAGATGCAGGCAGGAGTCGGTCTACTTGTTGCAGACGTGATGCCTATATACATGATCATGCCTAGATATTCTCATAATTATGCACTTTTCTATCAATTGCTCGACAGTAATTTGTTCACCCACCGTAATACTTATGCTATCTTGAGAGAAGCCACTAGTGAAACCTATGTCCCACGGGTCTATTTTCCATCATATTAATCTTCCGTCAACTAGCTATTTCTTTCGCCGTTTATTTTGCAATCTTTACTTTTAATCTTTATCATAAAAATACCAAAAATATCATTTTATCATCTCTATCAGATCTCACTTTTGCAAGTGGTCGTGAAGGGATTGACAACCCTTTATCGCGTTGGTTGCAAGGTTCTTATTTGTTTGTGTAGGTACGAGGGACTTGCGTGTGGCCTCCCTTTGGATTGATACCTTGGTTCTCAAAACTGAGGAAATACTTACGCTACTTTGCTGCATCACCCTTTCCTCTTCAAGGAAAACCAACGATGCTCAAGAGGTAGCAAGAAGGATTTTCGCACCGCTGTCGGGAGTCTATGGACAAGTCAAGACATACCAAGTACCCATCACAAACTCTTATCCCTCGCATTACATTATTTTCCATCCGCCTCTCGTTTTCCTCTCCCCCACTTCACCTTGCCGTTTTATTCGCCCTCTCTTTCTGTTTGCCTCTTTTTCGCTTGCTTCTTGTGTGTTCGTTCTCTGTGCTGCCGTCATGTCTGAAAATGGGGAGGTTATCATTGATAAGGATAATAATATGGAAAACTTTGATGTTTTTGATGATCCTCTTGAAGATCCTACTATTTTACACACTAAAAAGTTTCAGATTGGTAGCGGTAATATTATTGGGAAAGGAGTTATTCAAGATTTCTTTACTTGTGCCGATGCCCTGCCCTCTATGGGTGGGTCTATTCTTCATAGAGCTAGTAGTCTTGTGAATGCTATATCCTTGCTCATAGTTGAACTTTAAAGACAATTTATCCATCTGCATCCTTGCATACAAAGGATTTCTCTAGAGTTTTCCAATATCGAGCATTCTTCTGTTAAGCGAGCGGCTACTATCTTTTTGGCACATGAGTTCAGATTTATAATGAAAGAGGCCAATGAAATTTTTGCGCATTATAGGGTGGACGCTGGTCGTCCTCCCATAGAAGCTATCCTTTTTAATCAAGAAGGCTTAATGCGTTTACAATCTTTAGATCATGTTGCTTACAATGAAAACCTTAGAAAAAAGGTTCCTACCGATGTTTTAGTTGATAGGATTTCTGAACTCAATGATGACTTTGCTATTCGTAACAACGGGTTAGGTTTTTCTCCTGAACAAAGGCTGATGACTTATTGCCAAAATAATGCTTATAATGATGAATTGGTTGTGCAATATAAGGGGCCAAAGGAGGAAACCATACCTCCCGAGCTTGATCTTGGGGACTTTTGTCCCATTAAATTTAGCCCTTTTGATTACTTTTGCTTGCCACAAAGAAATATTGCTTCTGAACGTAGGGAATATGAGATGAGTTTTCGTGATTTACCTTACCATTATTATGGCAATACCTAGATCTATCCTTGCCTTTGTGCCTAGCTAGGGGCGTTAAACGATAACGCTTGTTGGGAGGCAACCCAATTTTATTTTTGTTTCTTGATTTTTGGTTCTGTTTAGTAATAAATCTTTCATCTAGCCTCAGGTTAGATGTGTTTTTATGTTTTAATTAGTGTTTGTGCCAAGTAGAACCTTTGGGAAGACTTGGGTGAAGTCTTTTTGATCTTGCTGTAAAAAACAGAAACTTTAGCGCTCACGAGATTAGCTACAACTTTTTACTAGGAGTGCTATTTAGTTGATTGTTTATGCAGATGATTATTAGATAAATTACTCACGTCCAGAAGTTTATTTTAGAATTTTTTGAGTTCCAGAAGTATGCGTTTAATACAGATTACTACAGACTGTTCAGTTTTTACAGATTCTGTTTTCGTGTGTTGTTTACTCATTTTGATGCATCTATGGCTAGTATCGGAGGTTATGAACCATAGAGAAGTTGGAATACAGTAGGTTTAACACCAATATAAATAAAGAATGAGTTAATTACAGTACCTTGAAGTGGTGTTTTGTTTTCTTTCGCTAACGGAGCTCACGAGATTTTCTGTTAAGTTTTGTGTTGTGAAGTTTTCAAGTTTTGGGTAAAGATTTGATGGATTATGGAACAAGGAGTGGCAAGAGCCTAAGATTGGGAATTCCCAAGGCACCCCAAGGTAAAATCCAAGGACAACCAAAAAGCCTAAGCTTGGGGATGCCCCGGAAGGCATCCCCTCTTTTGTCTTCGTCCATCGGTAACTTTACTTGGAGCTATATTTTTATTCACCACATGATATGTGTTTTGCTTGGAGCGTCTTGTATGATTTGAGTCTTTGCTTTTTAGTTCACCGCAATCATCCTTGCTGTACACACCTTTTGGGAGAGACACACATTAATCGGAATTTATTTGAATACTCTATGTGCTTCACTTATATCTTTTGAGCTAAATATTTTTGCTCTATTGCTTCACTTATATCTTTTAGAGCACGGTGGTGGTTTTATTTTATAGAAATTATTGATCTCTCATGCTTCACTTATATTATTTTCATAGTCCTTAAGAACAGCATGGTAATTTGTTTTGGGTATAAAATTAGTCCTAATATTCCATTCCGCAGGCATGCGCGTTCTTTCCTCCGCAGTTGACTCCGTGAATATGATCTCTGCCATTAGCCCTAGCTCGAAATCAATGCGACGCGGCCAGATGCTGACATCCCTGAGCATCTCTCCCTTCAGATCGACTTGCGCCTCCGCCATGTGCTGCCCCAGGCGCAGCTCCTTCGAACTTCTCTCCAATCGATGCGACGCTTGCTCGATCCAATTTGCCCTTGCTGCCCACCAACTGAAATGCAGCCCTGGCATGTCCTCCGGCGCCACCGATCTATGATTCCAGAGCAATGAATCCCCTCTAAAACACATGTGGGTTTCTCTCAAAGGCGGCAGTGCTGCGGGCCTCAGCGAGAGGGCAGCCCGCGGGATCCTCGGATCAAAGGGATTATCCATGGCGGAATCCTCCATGGCGGGATCCGATGGGCAAGGCGGGGAGGAGATCCTAGGCGCTCGGAGAGCCCTACGAGGCTAATATAAAGATAGTACTACTCCACCCCATACATATTTAAATACAAAGGCCACCAACAGTAGCCCTGGCAAAATTTGATCATGCTGCATACGTCCTCGTTTATTGGCTCCCTTTTTTGTGCCACTTTTTATGACATGCATAAATATTATGTTACTTAAAAATATTGTCAAAAATTGGCACAAAATACGAAGGAGACCAATGGAAGTAGCAACCCATGATTTAACAACTTGCATGCACGCAATGGAGTAGTAATGTCTTTCTCAACTACTTCCTCCCTCACGTCCACTCAATTTGCATGTGTTGTATTAATTGACCATCAATGAAGTGCAGGACTTTACATGCATCGAATTATCACATGGGGTGGATCTTCGTACAAAAATGCATCCCACCGTGTACCCGCGTGTGCGTGCTTGCACATCTTCGCTTCGTGCATGTACTGCCAGTGTGCCTGAGAGAGGACGAGTACATTCTTTTGGAATCAACAGCATGTCACTGTGATCAATACACACAAGGAGGTCCCGACAACGCCTCCACATGTGCCACATGGATTCATGAACTAAAAGAGAGACATTGTGTAGCGTGCTATTGGAATTCAAATTTACGTGTTTTGCACATACTGGAAGTACCAGTAAGGTACACGTGCATTGCACGCATCAAATTTGGCAACCAAATTATGAATAAATACCACACTATAGCATGTAAGCTTTGAGTCATATATGCATGATGTAGACATTCGTTTAATTCTTATAGTTCCTCTCATTCAAAATCAATTATTTTTTATAAAAAGTTAGGGCCTCTTTGATTTGTAGGATTTCCATAACGCGGTAATAGGAAAAACATGGGATTAGAGTGGAATGTCGTCTTGAATCCTACATGATTGTACGAGTGTTTGATGCTCCATAGAAAAGCGTAGGATTCTTTCAAAGAGGCTTGAGTGGATGGAAAGTTTCCTATGAAATCTAGTGCAAATGAATCCTATGGGAAAATTCCTATGGTTTACAATCCTACGAATCAAACAACCAAGATAGGAAAAATTCCTAAGGATTTGAATCCTCAAAAATTCCATTGAGAATCCTTTGAATCAATGAAGTCCTTAATCTATTTTATGATTCATGTAATTGTGCGTTGTAAAGCATAAAGTAAAAACAATAATGGCAATTCAACTAGAAAAAGTTTTGGCAGTTATGACATGGAAGATTCTAGAACAAAGGAGAAGCACTTGTCTTTTGAGGTCTGTTCATTATGCTTAAGTTCAACCATGGAGTCTGCTAGATAGTACATGTGGTAAAATCTGGTGGGGGCTAGAAGATGGTGCGAGGGGCCAAATGGAGGGAGACTGTGAAGGAGTGCACAAGTGCGAGATCGATATTTAAAGAGAGGGGGCGAGAACGTGCCGTGTTGCACGCAGTGGCGGAGCCATGAAAAATAAATGAGCTAGGGGGCCAAGCATTGCTAATCCTTTACGAGGAGGGCCAATTCATCAACTTAAACCATTTTACCAGCAATTAATCTACTGATCACATTCATATTAGCCTCAATATATAGTGATGTTAGGGGGGCAGGTGTAACACCCTGGATTTTTGCCCTTTTTCTGATGATTTTATTGGATTTATTAATTTGATTTGCTTTTCTATGGCTATGTGGTTTTGAAACTTGGGAAGATCATGCCTTCCTAGGTTTTATAGTGGCTTGTCATCCTCATCATCATCCCTAGACCATGTCATTTTCACCTTTGACCTAATCCAATATTCTTTTCTAGGGAATATTCCTTTTCTATTAAAGAAATAAGCCTTACATCCCTAGGTTGTGAAGCAACCTACATTTCTATCACTCCCAAAATTCCCAAATAATTCTCATAAATTGTTTGGGTCATATCTTCCTCAAATATGTCAAAATCCTTCCTTGGCATCATCAAAGATAATTCACAAATATTCCTTTTCGGATTCTGCCCTAAGTGGTGGTTTGAGAAGGAAGTGTCATTTATCTTTCTTTCATTGACCCCAAACGTTTTGGACAACTTTTCCTGTCCATATCATTGCCCTCTTCCAAAATTCAACTCAATTTTCCTAGTAAATGTTCCTGATCAATTTTTCAAAGCTCCCGTCTGAGGGAAGTCATTGTGAAGGAAGTACTAGCTAGGCATATCCAAATGAGTTGAAAATTTGGAAGGTCCTTCATATGATCAAATCTTGACTCTCCACCAAATTTGAGCTCATGTAACTCATTTATGTGAGGCCAGCTCCAAATCTTAGTTTCTGGTCAGATTTTCAGCTTGTGAAGCAACCATATATTTCTTCATTTAAGCTGAAAATTTTCCAAGGCATTCTCCTATCCAAATCTAATATCTCCACCCAGTTTTGGCTCAATCCATTACTCCATTTGCCCTCTGCAATTTTTCCAAAATTCTGTCCAGAGAGATGCTTTGTGAAGCAAGTGCTATTTTGGTCCATCCAAATGGCATGAAATTTTTTGAGCATATTCATATACTCAAATCATTGGGCCATGACCATTTTCAGATCATTTAATGCACATATGTGGGTGCAACATCATAATATCCATTTCTGGCCATTTTGGCACTTTCTACAGCAACTACCCTCTAAACTCCTCCTATTAAGATGATTTTTGGTGATCAGCATCACTGTGACGCCCGGATAATTATGCTACAGTAGTTCTCTGCTAATGATGCCACGTCACTTCGATTACTATCACTAATCTCATGTTAGTTCGAAACCGATTCAAATTCAAATTTGATTAAAGGCAAATAATATAAGTTTTCAAACAATGAAACCAAAATGTTCAAGGCGGGTCAGGTAAATCATGCGTAAATACGATGGAGAAACCAAACCTTGATAAAATGTTTAAGAACTAATTAAAACAGTAGTGAAAACAATTAAACAAATACCTATTGGATTTTATAAAATATTAAAATATTTTATTATGGGTTAAGAATTGATGTGACAAGAGTATATTTATAAATACAATTTTAGGTGCTAGTGTTAATTTTTATAAAACTGAAATAAAGGGACTTAAAATAAAATAGAAAATAAAAAAAAAAAAAGGAAACAACCCCCCACGCTGGGCGAACAGCCCACTGGTGGCCAAGACCGCCACCACCAGCCCAGCCGGGCCTCCTTATCCCCCCGACTCCACGAAACCCTAGCCTCCCCCCGACCCACTTCCACCACTCGCTCCTCCCACTCCCCTCGATCTAGATCAGGGATCCACCCGGCGAACCGTCCCCCGATCCCGACGCGGCGCCCACCCCCAAAGATCGCCCGCCACCTCGTCGCCGTTCTCCTCGCCCTCCTCCCGAAGCCTCCTCGCCGCGACGCCTCGGATGCCGCCTCCCCGTCTCTGTCTTCGTCGCTCGTCCTCATCCCCTCCTCACCGGACGCCGTCGACGCTCGCCGGAGCCCCTCACCGTCTTCGCCGGATCGGCCACCGCCCCGTCGCCCTCGACTCCTCGTCATCGGAGCCACCTCGCCACCTCGTCGGACTGCCTTCCTCGCCGGACCACGCCTCCCCGCCTCCTCGACGCTGCGTCGCCGGACCGCCCGCCTTCGTCCTCCTCCACAACCGGCCTCCTCACGCCTCGCCGCCCCTCTTCTCTTCAACGCTCGTGAGGCCACCGGCCTCCTGCTCCCCCTGCACTCTATTGTCGATCCGACTGCCACGCTGACCGCATCCGCCCCCAGCCACTCGCCGCTTGTTGTGCGGCGACATCCGGCTGGCATTGTGCCACTGGCTCGCCGGCCGCCACGCCCCACCACACGCCCGGCTCTCCTCCACCTCGCCCCAGTGCCGCTTCGCCTCGCCGAGGCTCCCCTGCTCATGGGCGTGCTCAGCCGAGGCCACGCCTCGCCCTCGATGGCGCCCGCACCTGGTGGTTTGCCCGCTTATGCTGAACCCGCTATGCCCCCCTGGCCTATGACATGTGGGGCCCGCCCCCCAGAACGTTTAATAAAAAAAGAAATAAAGAAATAATATATATATATTAAATAAATAAATAAATAATAACTAAAATAATTAAAATATTAATTAATTAATTAAGTAATTAATTAAGTTAATTAATCCTGATTAGATTAACCTAATCACTAATTAAACTAATTAATCATTTTAGTTAATCATAGAGAATGACGGTGGGTCCCTCGACCCACACGTCGAATTGACTAGGTCAATGGTCAACGTTGACTGCTGACATCACTCTGATGTCATGCTGACGTCATCATTTACTATTCTGGATAATGTTGGATTTAATATAATTAATTAAATTTCAGAGATTAATAAAATCTTTAGAAAATCATATCTTTTAATCCGTAACTCGGATTAAAATATTTTCAACATGAAAGTTGCTCAGAACGACGAGGCGAATCCGGAAACGCAGTCCATTTGTCCGCCACACGCCCCTAACCTATCGAACTCGCAACTTTCCCCCTCCGGCTCCTCTGCCCGAAAACACGAAACACCGGGGATATTTTCCCGGATGTTTCCCCCCTTAACCGGTACCACCTCATACCACGTTAGGGCACGCCTAGCATCGTTACTTGTCATGTCATGCATCAATATGCATCTGTTTACATGGTATTCATTGTTTCTTCCCCTCTTCTCTCTAGTAGACTACGGACCGACACCGCCGCTTCTTTGCCGGTTCGACTACGGAGTTGACGACCCTCTCTCTTGTCGAGCAACCAGCAAGCCCCCTTGATCACCAGATATCGCCTATTCTACTCTATACCGCTTGCATTAGAGTAGTGTAGCATGTTACCGCTTCCGTTATACCTATCCCGATGCATAGCTTTGTCCTTGTTACTATGTTGTTGTTACCTTTGCTCGCAATCCTATATGCTTAGTATAGGATGCTAGTATTTTCATCTGTGGCCCTACATTCTTGTCCTTTCTTTGTGCTATATTATCGGGCCATGATCACTCGGGAGGTGATCACGGTATATACTATATACTTTATACATGATACATGTGGAGACTAAAGTCGGGTCGGCCGGTGGAGCACCATGAGTGGATCTTTGTGTCGGAGCGACAGGCAGGTTGAGACCGCCTAGGAGAGAGGTGGGCTGGCCTGTTCGGCGTTCGCGGATACTTAACACGCTTAACGAGATCTTGGTATTTGATCCGAGTTGGCTACGGGCCTATACGCACTAACCAACTACGTGGGAAAGATATGGGCACTCGGCGTCGTGGTATCACCGGCACTTCGTGACGTCACGAATCGAAGCGGCGCGCCGAATTGGACCGAACGCCACTAGGCTAGGGTCTGCCGCCCCAAGAACGCTTGTGTGTGCTTTCGAGGCGATGGGCCCAGACCCGCGGCGCCTAGGTTTAGACCGCGCTTGACCTCTCTGTTGAGCCTAGGTGGGGCTGCGACGTGTTGATCTTCCACGGCGGGCATGACCCAGAAAGTGTGTCCGCCAAATGGGATCAAGCGTGTTGGGTTATGTGGTGCACCCTTGCGGAAGTTGATCTATTGAATAGTCGTGATCTTGATAACAGGACGACTTGGAGTTGTACCTTGACCTTATGACAACTAGAACCGGATACTTAATAAAACACACCCTTCCAAGTGTCGAGATAACCGGTGGTCGCTCTCTCTCGTGGATACGAGGAGGGATCGCGGGTAGGATTATTACTACGTGATGTTACTTGGAGGACTTCAACCTACCCTCTTCTACTGTTGCAAGGCGAAGGTGACCGAAGCTTAGTCTTCGATAAGACTAGCTATCCCCTCTTATTTCGGCATTCTGCAGTTCAGTAATCGATATGGCCCTTTACACATATATCCATGCATATGTAGTGTAGCTCCTTGCTTGCGCAGTACTTTGGATGAGTACTCACGGTTGCATTGTTTCCCCTTTTCCCCTATCTCTGCTCGATTGCTGCAACAGACGATGGAGCCCGGAGCGACGCCACCGTCGATGACGACTACTACACGGAGGTGCCTACTACTACGTGCAGCCCACCGATGACGCACCAGGAGTAGTTAGGAGGATCCTGTGCGGGAGGCTGCGTCTCTTTGATCTGTATCCCGGTTTGTGCTAGCCTTCTTAAGGCAAACTTGTTTAACTTATGTCCGTACTCAGATATTGTTGCTTCCACTGACTCGCCTATGATCGAGCACTTGTATTCGAGCCCTCGAGGCCCCGGCTTGTATTATGATGCTTGTATGACTTATTTATGTTTTAAAGTTGTGTTGTGATATCTTCCGTGAGTCCTCGATCTTGATCGTATACATTTGCGTGCATGATTAGTGTACGGTTGAATCGGGGGCGTCACAAGTTGGTATCAGAGCCGACTGCCTGTAGGAATCCCCCTTCCACACTCCTTGGCCGAAGTCGAGTCTAGACATTGCAAAACTTTTACTAACTTGGCTGTGTGCCTTACGGGCCCACGTCGCCATCGGGTGGTACTAGGATCTTTTACTCCTCGACCTTTACTCTGGGATCCTGATCTCTCTTCTATTCGGGATAAATGGTTTTGCTAACTCTAACTCTAGGTTCTCGTAAATACTTTCTCCCGGAGAGCCCCTTCAGTCCAGATGATCACCGACTGCACCAGAAGATTTCAGAGATACTCTTTGATATTCTCTCGAGACTTTGCGCCCATCACTTTTGCTATTCCCGACCACCGATAAATCCGTATGGATAACTACTTACACTTGCCATTCATACGATCATCCCCCATTGATCTTGTTATTACAAGATACCCAAGTTTCTCTATTGTTCCGAGAATACTTTGTGCCTACTGCCTAGTAGTTCTTTGCCACATGAATACCCCTTCAAATAAATCCTCGCACTTGTCGAGTATCCGCCATCCCGCTTGTTCATGTGTTTCACAAAAGTCTTCAAAATAATATTCGATCTTCGAAAATCCTTTGGGGCCTTTGGCTCTTGAAATTCTTGCTTGCTTGCATTATGGTTAATCCCATAAGTCTCGTAGTCATATTGACATTCCTTGTCATTATCATTTTGAGTCTGTTGACTCAATATGTTTGCGAATACACGCAATCATCATTGATCCTTATAAATTACTTTTCCAGCTGAGCTACCATTCTTTTAATCGAATTGGTTCTTGACCAATCCAATTGTCTTTGATTGTACCCTAAGGCTATTCAACTTATCCACCCCTAATCAGAGCATTGCTTCTGATCCCTTGATTTGGAAATCATAATTCCTTTGCATTTGACAATTGAGTTAGTCAGTTGTTTCTATAATCTGCTTCCTCTGGTTGAGTACCGATGCTCACGTCAGATCCCTTGTGGACCACCAGATCCTTTGTTGGATTTTATCTGACAACGCCCTTCATATTCAATAACCTTGTGAGCCTTTTCTCGGATACATAATGCCTTTGGTAAATTGTGTCGTCTGCTTTCTCAACCATGCTCTGCCTTCGAGCTTGAGTTAATTACTTCTAAAGATTCTGGTATATGATTCTAAGATGCCCCGATGGGTTGAACCTATGCCTTCCATTATCTGTGTGAACTCGGAAGTTTTCACGAGTCATACTCATCTGGTATTTTACCAGGTAAAACTTTTAACACTAATACCATTATCAAAATGAGAAGTGAATGTAAGGTTATGCTTTGGAGAAGTGGGAGTCGACCTTGAACTTTTTGTTCATGCCCATGGACCCGAGGTGGAACTTATCATGGAAGCTTCTTGTAGTAATAATAATCCCTTGTTATAACCGCTTCTCTTATCTATGCTTGGTCTTTTTGCACCGTGGTTCGACCATATTTTCTTCTTGATTCTATTTCTCGGACAAGTTAGAGTACTTGTCTTCGCAGAGCATTAACCTAGTCCAACCTCTCTCAGAGCGACCCGACCGAATTGATCAAGTCTCGTGCTCGGTGTCATCCCCGGATCAAGAATCTTGACACCACACAAGATGCTTCAAGGATTTATAACAGAGTAGCAATCACACACTTATTACATCGTTTGTCCGAAGAGGACTTATTACAATAATCATGGCTTAAGGCCATCTAATAACGATAACAGCGAAGACTTGGAAGATAAGTGAGTCCATCAACTCCGGTAGCATCACCGAGTATAGAACCACGACCTAAAGCACCTTACTGTCGTTCGAAAAGTCTCGCAACATGAAAGTTGCAGCCAAAACGGTCACACATGGAATATCTTGGCAATGTAACACATAGAGAATAATGAATGATAAGCCTGTACTACATGCATATGTGGCTGGTGGAAAAGCTCTATGGTTACAGTTTTGCATAAAGCCAGTTTTCCCTCTGCAAAGGAATAAATTTGTTTAACTATCATGGTGGTTGTTAAACATTGAGAATGGTTGACAGATCCTCAATCCCAATTAAAAGTACTCATTAAAAACCCAACAAAATTAATTAGAGTAACATGTTGAGATTCACATGATATTCAAGTACTAGATACTCAAGATGTCCATAACCGGGACACGGCTAATCATGATTAGTTTATACACTCGCAGAGGTTTATGACTTTTCCCCACAAGACTCGATCGCCTCCACTTGGTTTCTCGTGACTACATGGTGTTTAAGAAACGGATGACCGAGACATAGTCTTTCGTAAGCGCTTAGCACCTTACGATGGGTGGACGGTACACCTACATCCCCTACATCTGCTAGTCCACCACTATAAGAGTTCGCACGACTTAGTCAACTATGCCAGAGCCCATAATGGCTTGTGGCTGCACACGAAGTTACTAGTATGAATTATCTTATGATCCCTTTGAGCCTGGGTGGCGGTCCAAGAAATACAGCAAGTCCTGCTAGAAAATAGGTGCCTCAATCCACCCAGATGTGTATTTAAGTTGCCACCTTAGATAAACCATTAATTTAACAATCTCACATCTGTCATGGATATCACTCACCCAATCCACGCCTACTAGCATAGCATGGCATAATAAGCAAACGAGAAGTAACTCCCAAAGGTTTCATAAGTAAAACAGATAATAGGTACTACCTCAATCTACTTCCCATCCCACAATTTAATTAAATCCTAATCATGCAAGTGTTTGAGGATTGATCTAATGCATAAAAACTGGGTGGTAGTAAAGGTATGATCAAGTGTTACTTGCCTTGTCGATGATCCATGAAACCTAGAGATTCAAGTAACAAGCGGCGCACCGGTGATCTATCGCAGACAAACAACAAGCATACAATAAGTACTCATCTAATGCACGGGTAAATCTCGAATAAAAGATCTACCAGAAAGTTCAACTTAAGAACCCTGGTTGCAAAAAGAATCGAATCTAATAAAGCAACGAAAGTCAAACGATTTAAAGAAAACAACTCGGTTCTAGCAAGTTGAAACTAAGTCAAATTTTACAGTAGCAAAACTTTGTTTAAGTTGATTAGTCGGAACGGCGGTTTCGAGACAAAACTCCAGGCGCTTGAATCACCTGATTCCGATAAACGAGCGAGAAGATAGACTAGAAAGAAAATCGGATCTGAAATCGCTATCAGAAAAATAGCGGAATAAATCCGATGAGAAAGAAAACGACGAACGGTTGAACGAATGGACGTTCATTAACCGAAGCAAACCGGTGATCACGTTCATTAGGACGAACGGTCCGCGAATGCTTGCTAAACAAAACCGAAAGAAAAACCGCGAGAAAAACCGATCTAGGGTTTCGGAAAGAAAACCAAACGAAAACCGATCTAGAAAACTGAACGGAAACCGGAACGATTCTGAAAAACCGAACCGAGGAAAAGAAAAGGTGACGCAGCTGGGCTAGTACCTCTAAGAAGCGAGGGCTCGTGGCGCGGGTTGGTGGCGGCGGCGGCACTTGGCGGCGGCGGCGTTGGGGGGCGGCGGGGGGGGGGCGGCGGTGGGGGCGGCGGTGCTGCTGTTGCTGCGGAGGAGAGGAGAGGAGAGGTGTTGGTTTGATGTGTTAGAGGGGGGGTGCTTGGGTATTTATATTGGGGTGGGGAGGGTTTTTGCTTGGGGTAGGGGACAAGAAATAGACTAGGATTAGGAAACAAAGAGGGAAAAGATCTAGAAACAAACACGGAATAAACGGAAGTAGGACAAAAGTCCTACTAGGATTTGGAAAAGGAAGCGGCGGCTCCCTCCTGGCGCCTGGCACGCGCGGGCGGTGGCCTTGGCCTCCTGGCCGGCCGGTGGCTTGGCGGCTTGGGCCTTTGGCCCAAGGCGCTGGGGTTTTTTTTTTTAAATCGGTTTCGCGCGCAGAAAAAAAAATACAGAGAAAAAAATCTAAACGAACTCCAAAATTAATAAAGTAAACTTTCCCCGACTCCTAAAAATGAGTCGAACAAAATGAACTTTAACACGGGGCCTAAAATGCAATTTTTTGAAATCACGCATTTTCCCTAAGGCAAATAAACTCCGAGAAAAATCCAAAATTTGATTTATTTATTAAATCTTCATTTTTCCTAAATTTTGGGAAAGTCATATTATTCCCTCTCTTATTTTTGATATTTGAAAAATATTTGAAGATAAAATAAATAAATCCAATGATCCTCTTTTCATAGTTTTGAGAGAACTCAAATCTGAAAATTTGAAATCTACAACTCTCTCGAGGGTCCTTGAGTTGCGTGAAATTTCTAGGATCAACAAAATGCAAGAAAATATGATATGCATGATGATCTAATGTATAACATTCCAAATTGAAAATTTGGGATGTTACAAACCTACCCCTTAAGATGAATCTAGCCCTCGAGATTCGGGTTGGCTAGAAAATAGGTGAGGTGGTCTTTGAGCAAATCTTCTTCTCTTCCGAGGTGGCTTCATCCTCGGTGTGGTGGCTCCATCGACCTTGAAAACTTGATAACCTTGCTGCGAGTAACTCTGCTGGCATATTCGAGAATCTGACCGGTTTCTCCTCATATGTTAAATCATCCTTCAACTGAATTGCTTCAAGTGGCACTTTGTATCTCTTAGTGGTACTTCCGCCATCTCGGCGTGACATTTCTTCGGTGAGAAACATGGAACACGCCATGAACTCCTGACAGTCCTTCGGTAATTCTAGCTTATAAGCAACTTCTCCCATGCGTTGCAAGATCCTATACGGTCCAACGAAACGTGGTGCTAATTTTCCTTTAACTCCAAATCGCTTAACTCCTCGAAGTGGGTATACTCTAAGATAAACTCTGTCTCCAACTTCATATTCCGTCGCCTTGCGTTTTGAATCCGCATAGCTTTTCTGTCTGGACTGGGCTACCTTGAGCCTATCGCGAATCAACTTAACCTTCTGTTCAGACTCCTTAATCAAATCTGGTCCAAACAACTGACGGTCTCCAACTTCGTCCCATGATAACGGTGTCCTACACCTCCTTCCGTACAGAGCCTCGAAAGGTGCCATCTTCAAGCTGGTTTGGTAACTGTTGTTATAAGAAAATTCAGCATACGACAAGTTATCGTCCCAACTAGATCCATAGTCTAGTGCACAAGCTCTCAAAGATATCCTCCAAAATCTGATTGACTCTCTCGGTCGTCCATCCGTGCGTGGGTGAAAAGCTCGATGAATTCTAGCCTGGTTCCTAACATTTCATGCAACCGATTCCAAAACTTTGAGGTAAATTGAGTTCCTCTATCGACACGATACTCCTCGAGCTCCGTGCAAACACACAATTCTGGTCATGTATATCTTTGCCAACTTAGCGCTGCTATAGGTAGTCTTGATGGAATGAAATGCGCTACCTTCGTCAAGCGGTCGACTATAACCCAAATCGAATCATAGCTCTGAACGAGTCTTTGGCAAACCCGTGATGAAATCCATGCCTAGTTTATCCCACTTCCATTCGGTATTGGCAATGGCTGCAAAAATCCTGCTGGCTTCGATGTTACGCCTTCACTCTCGACATACATCGCAAACTGCTACATACCCACGATATCCTTCTTCATTCCGTCCACCGTAACGTTTCCTTCAAATCCAAATACATCTTGGTATTTCTGGGTGAATCGAATAGGGTGAATCATGTGCCTCTTGCGAATCAACTTCCGATCTCCGGTCATTTGGCACATACACACGGTCCTCAAACCATAGGGTATCGTGCTCATCCTCACGAAATCCCTTTGCTTTTCCTTCGCTCATTTTCTTCTTTATATCCGCAATCTCTTTGTCCTTTTTCGAGCTTCCTGATTTTATCCATCAAGGTAGACTGAATCTCCAATGCTGCTACGTAGCCTCTCGGAACTATTTCCAAACATAGCTCTCGAAGGTCTTCAGCTAACTCCTTGGGTATTCCTCCCATCATTAGTGTATTGACGTGGCTCTTACGGCTCAATGCGTCTGCTACAACGTTAGCCTTCCCGGGTGATAATGTAATCTCATATCATAATCCTTAATAAGCTCCAACCATCTCCTCATGCGTGATTTAATTCATACTGCGTGAAGATGTACTTCAAACTCTTGTGATCCGTGTACACCTCACAATGATTTCCAATGAGGAAATGTCTCCATGTCTTCAAGGCATGCACTACGGCTGCTAACTCCAAATCATGTGTGGCATAATTTAATTCATGAGGTTTCAGTTGTCGTGAAGCATATGAAACAACTCTTCCTTCTGCATAAGCACTGCTCCAAGTCCTCGGCGTGAAGCGCCGCAATACACCTCATAATCCTTGGTCCGATCCGCAAAATTAACTTTGGTGAGGTAACCAATCTTTTCTTCAACTCCTGAAAACTTGCCTCACAATCCTCGGTCCATATGAACTTAGTATCCTTTTTCAGCAATTCCGTCATAGGTTTTGCAATCCTTGAGAAATTCTCAATGAATCTTGGTAGTATCCTGCGAGTCCAAGGAAACTCGGATCTCTCCAACTGTCGTTGGTGCTTCCCATTTGGTTACGGTCTCAACCTTTGTGGGTTCAACTGCTATCCCTTCTCCGGATATAACATGTCCAAGAAATCCAACTTCCTTTAGCCAAAACTCACATTTGCTGAACTTGGCATATAACTGATGTTCTCTTAGCTTCTCCAAAACCAATCGCAAATGTTCCTTATGTTCTTCTTCATTCTTTGAGAAAACCAAAATATCATCTATGAACACCACGACGAACTTATCCAAAAACTCCATAAACACTTTGTTCATCAGGTTCATGAAATAGGCTGGCGCGTTAGTCAGTCCAAACGACATAACGGTATATTCATACAGTCCATATCTCGTGGTAAATGCTGTCTTAGGTATGTCCTGCTCCCGAATCTTCAACTGATGGTACCCTGATCGCAAATCGATCTTGGAAAACACTTTAGCTCCTTGCAAACGATCAAACAGATCATTTATCATAGGTAGTGGGTACTTGTTCTTGATTGTTACTTCATTTAACCCACGGCAGTCAACAACCATCCTTAACGATCCGTCCTTCTTCTCTACTAAAAGTACGGGTGATCCCCAAAGCGAAGAACTTGGGCGTATAAAACCTTTATCCAATAGCTCCTTAATCTGCTTCTTGATTTCCGCCAAATCCTCTGCGGGCATCCTGTATGGTCGCTACGATATCGGGCCTGTTCCTGGCAACAGCTCAATCAAAAACTCAATGTCTCTATCCGGTGGCATTCCTGGCAATTCCTCGGAAATACATCGGGGTAATCCTTCACCACGGCACCTCTTCCTGCACCACTCGATAAGGAATTTACTTGATTCCTATTTGGTCCATGTCGCGATACATACCTAATCCTTCTTCCCTCCGTGTCGTGAGCAAAATCGTCTTACTTGCGCAATCGATGTTTCCCCCATACATCGATAGCCAATCCATACCAAGAATCACATCCAATCCTTGGGATTCCAAAATGATCAAATCCGTCGGGAACACATGCCTTCCTATACTTAATGGCACTTGAAAACATCCTTATCCGCCATATACTCCGCTCCTGGTGAGCTTACTAGCATAGGGGTTTTAAGAATCTGAGTAGGCAGGCTATACTTTTCTACAAATCCCCTTGATATGTATGAATGCGTTGCACCGGTATCGAAAAGAACTAGTGCAGTAAAAGACTTAACCAAAAACTTACCGATTACTGCATCGGGCTGATCTTCAACCTCCTCCACATCAATGTGGTTCACCCGTCCTCTGTTGAAAGGGTTTGGCTTCTTTCCGCGCTTCCATTTCCTCCTTGGCCTTGGGACATTCATTTGCATAATGTCCGGTCTTGGAACACTTGTAACGGTGACATGGCTCAGGTCTTTCTTGGTTGGGGTTGATGGTGTGGTCCGGTTCGCCGCGTTGCTTCCTCCATTCCGTTACCATTTTGTGGCCATTATGGTTGTGCGAACTACCTCCTCCATGGGTATGTCAAACCGAACTCCTGCTTAGGGGTATAACGGGCTTCATTGGGCTCCGAGTTATACTTCCCTGCCCATACTTCCTCTTGCGGTTCTCAATTTCTGCTGCTTTCCTTCAATCATGAGGGCACGGTCTACCAACTCCTGGTAGTTGTTGAAACTTGCTACCATCAACTGCATGCTTAACTCATCATTCAGTCCTTCCGAAACTTCTCCGCTTAGTGCATCCGTAGCAACGTCATCCGGGGCATAACGTGCTAACTTAGTAAAATCATCCACATATTGGCCAACATCCTTCCTCCTTGGCGTAAATTGCGAAACTCATGCTTCTTCATGGCCATAGCTCCTGCCGAGACATGGGCGGTCGGAAAGCTTGTTGAAACCGATCCCATGTGGCGGTGTCTACAGTGGTAAGTGGCTGTAAAATTCTCCCACCATGCTGCTGGGTCCTTCAAGCTGGTGTGCAGCAAACTTCACCTTTTCTCCATCTGTACATCCTGCAGTGGTCAACTCCCTCCCTATCTTACAGAGCCAATCATCTGCTACAATCGGCTCGGTGCTACTAGAATACACCGGCGGATTCAGCCTAAGGAAACGAGTCAAGTGATCCGCAGGTGGTGGTGGTGGTGGGTTGTTGTTGATGTTGCCTTGGTTCTGTACCAATGTTTGGATCAAAGTGTTCTGCTGCTGGATCAACTGGGTGATCTCTGGCGGGAAAAAAAACCCGGGGTCGCGTCTCGGAGGCATCTGAAGGGTTTAGAAAAGAAGAGGAATTAAGAATAGAGTGAGGTCTAAGGAGAAAACACTACCCAAATGTATATGAGCAAAAGCACACAAAATCACTTCATTCAATTCAAACAAAGGGCTTACAACGATCTAACTATCGCAAAGGTGCTTGTACTATAATGTTTACATGGAGGTAATAGTACTAATATGTGGGGGTCATCTACTAATTTGAACCGGTGGAAGACTCCATGATGTCTACTCCAGCTTCGTCTTCAAAGTCGGGTTCACTTGGATCCGAATCGGTGTCGTCGATGATGATGTAGTTGCTCGGACAGCCGACGTACTTGTCTTCATTCTTGAGCGCCAATTTCTTCTTGAGTTCTTCAATCTCATACTTAAGATCGTTATTGTGTCTTGCTACAGCTACGATCTCGTCCATGTAGTCCTTACGTGTAGACTTTAGTTCTCCTTCAAGTTCGATGATCCTTCCCTTTGCATTCTTCAACTCTATCATATCATTGCACATCTGGTTCTCCTGGCGTCGAATGTGCTGGTTTAACTCCTGGATGAAAGCTGCAATGGATCTGTCCTTCTTGGTGCTGACTATCTCCCATTGCTCATTTCGGCGTCCGCAAATCTGGTAGATAGTGTCCTTGAGGTCTTCTTGATAAACTTCTCCAATGCGTCCCATGGTGATATGAGCTACCATGCTCTTTCCCAGACTCCAGGTTGGTGCACTGAAAACACTATCTATAGGCTTGGTGATTGGGGCGAATGTCCTTCCCGGAACGTGAGCTTGAATCTTCCAGCGCTCCTCTTCAGGCAGAGTGGCGTTGAAAGTCCCGGTGAAGCTTGGTAATCCAATGTTCAGGTACTTGGTGACTTCCTTCAAGTGAAATCCAAAAGGTGTGCCTTCATCTGGTTGGGCGTACTTGATCTTCGCGTCCTTCATCCTAAAAGAGTAGAAAAGATGAGGAGCAAGAAAATGAGAAGAGAGTAGTGATCTATGGCTTTAACTTAGTGGTCGTGTCCACGGTCGGCGTGTGCTCGATACCATCTCTCAGAGCGACCGACCGAATGGATCAAGTCTCGTGCTCGGTGTCATCCTGGATCAAGAATGCCGACACCACACAAGACTTGAAGGATTTATAACAGAGTAGCAATCACACACTTATTACATCGTTTGTCCGAAGAGGACTTATTACAATAATCATGGCTTAAGGCCATCTAATAACGATAACAGCGGAAGACTTGGAAGATAAGTGAGTCCATCAACTCCAATGCATCATCCGAGTATAGAACCATGACCTAAAGCACCTTACTGTCGTTCGAAAAGTCGCAACATGAAAGTTGCAGCCAAAACGGGTCGACACATGGAATATCTTTGGCAATGTAACACATAGAGAATAATGAATGATAAGCCTGTACTACATGCATATGTGGCTGGTGGAAAAGCTCTCTGATTCTGATTTTGCATAAAGCCGTTTTCCCTCATGCAAAGGAATAAATTTGTTTAACTATCATGGTGGTTGTTAAACATTGGGAATGGTTGACAGACATCCTCAATCCCAATTAAAAGTACTCATTAAAAACCCAACAAAATTAATTAGAGTAACATGTTGAGATTCACATGATATTCAAGTACTAGATACTCAAGATGTCCATAACCGGGACACGGCTAATCATGATTAGTTTATACACTCTGCAGAGGTTTATGACTTTTCCCCACAAGACCCGATCGCCTCCGCTTGGTTTCTCGCACTACATGGTGTTTAAGAAACGGATGACCGAGACATAGTCTTTCGAAGCGCTTAGCACCTTACGTGGGTGGACCGTACACCTACATCCCCTACATCTGCTAGTCCACCACTATAAGAGTTCGCACGACTTAGTCAACTATGCCGAGCCCATAATGGCTTGTGGCTGCACACGTAAGTTACTAGTATGAATTATCTTATGATCCCTTTGAGCACGGGTGGCGGTCCAAGAAATACAGCAAGTCACGCTAGAAAACAGGTGCCTCAATTCACCCAGATGTGTATTTATGTTGCCACCTTAGATAAACCATTAATTTAACAATCTCACATCTGTCATGGATATCACTCACCCAATCCACGCCTACTAGCATAGCATGGCATAATAAGCAAACGAGAAGTAACTCCCAAAGGTTTCATAAGTAAAACAGGTAATAGGTACTACCTCAATCTACTTCCCATCCCACAATTTAATTAAATCCTAATCATGCAAGTGTTTGAGGATTGATCTAATGCATAAAAACTGGGTGGTAGTAAAGGTATGATCAAGTGTTACTTGCCTTGTCGATGATCCATGAAACCTAGAGATTCAAGTAACAAGCGGCGACCGGGTGATCTATCGCAGACAAACAACAAGCATACAATAATTACTCATCTAATGCACGGGTAAATCTCGAATAAAAGATCTACCAGAAAGTTCAACTTAAGAACCCTGGTTGCAAAAAGAATCGAATCTAATAAAGCAACGAAAGTCAAACGACGAAAGAAAACAACTCGGTTCTAGAAAGTTGAAACTAAGTCAAATTTTACAGTAGCAAAACTTTGTTTAAGTTGATTAGTCGGAACAGCGGTTTCGAGACGAAACTCCAGGCACTTGAATCACCTGATTCCGATAAACGAGCGAGAAGATAGACTAGAAAGAAAATCGGATCTGAAATCGCTATCAGAAAAATAGCGGAATAAATCCGATGAGAAAGAAAACGACGAACGGTTGAACGAACGGACGCTCATTAACCAAGCAAACCGGTGATCACGCTCGTTAGGACGAATGGTCCGCGAATGCTTGCTAAACAAAACCGGAAAGAAAAACCGCGAGAAAAACCGATCTAGGGTTTGGAAAGAAAACCAAACAAAAACCGATCTAGAAAACCGAACGGAAGCTGGAACGATTCTGAAAAACCGAACCGAGGAAAAGAAAAGGTGACGCGCTGAGGCTAGTACCTCAAGAAGCGAGGGCTCGTGGCGGTGGCGGCATGGCTGGCGGCGGCGGCGGGGGGGCGGTGGGGGGGCGGCGCTGGTGAGGGGCGGCGGCGGGGCTGTTGTCATGGAGGAGAGGAGAGGAGAGGTGTTGGTTTGATGTGTTAGAGGGGGTGCTTGGGTATTTATATTGGGGAGGGAGGGTTTTGCTTGGGGTAGGGACAAGAAATAGACTAGGATTAGGAAACAAAGAGGAAAAGATCTAGAAACAAACACGGAATAAACGGAAGTAGGACAAAAGTCCTACTAGGATTTGGAAAAGGAAGCGGCTGCTCCCTCGGCTGGCGCTGGCCTGGTGGTGGCCTTGGCCTCTGGCCGGCCGGTGAGCTTAGCGGCTTGGGCCTTTGGCCCAAGGCGCTGGGTTTTTTTTAAATCGGTTTCACACAGAAAAAAATCTAGAGAAAAAAAATCTAAACGAACTCCAAAATTAATAAAGTAAACTTTCCCGACTCCTAAAAATGAGTCGAACAAAATGAACTTTAACACGGGGCCTAAAATGCAATTTTTTGAAATCACGCATTTTTCCCTAAGGCAAATAAACTCCGGGAAAAATCCAAAATTTGATTTATTTATTAAATCTTCATTTTTCCTAAATTTTGGGAAAGTCATATTATTCCCTCTCTTATTTTTGATATTTGAAAATATTTGAAGATAAAATAAATAAATCCAATGATCCTCTTTGCATAGTTTTGAGAGAACTCAAATACGAAAATTTCGAAATCTACAACTCTCTCCGAGGGTCCTTGAGTTGCGTGAAATTTCTAGGATCAACAAAATGCAAGAAAATATGATATGCATGATGATCTAATGTATAACATTCCAAATTGAAAATTTGGGATGTTACACTCTACTTGATCTGTCGTCGAATATTACCCCCTGGTATCTCAAGATTATCACGGAACTGCATAACTTCTTATGAGTTCTCCATCAAGTGCTACATTCTCACTGATTCCAATTTTTCACGGGCCCTGAGTTATTAAACACTCAAAGACACCGATAACTGACTCGAGTCCGCATCGCGATTAAGGAACTATTGGTAACCTTCATTACTTACGAGTTTGAACTCAATCACGTCATTCCTAGCCTGCTTGGCTATATCCTTGTCGTGCCGATTTTAACTGTGCTACTTGGTCCTTAATCCCGAAGCACAACTTTCGACGATGAGCTAAGCTTACGTCGATCTTTCTCGTCATATAATTTCACCTTAAAACAGCAAGCTTGAATTGAGTTTGTGTCGATCTGTGGCTCCAATAATCTTTTGTTGCATCAGTCCTTTTGCTTGATGCATCCACAGCATTCAATTGCTTCTTCGTGGATCCTCTCGACAGAATTTGTCGTGATCATCATCAACATTTTGAGCTCCTCCGGGATATCAATCAAATACATGATGGGAAATACCATCCTTGCCCCTCGATGACTGTGTTATCATCGACAACATTCTTGCCTTCCCCCAACAAAAACTTGTTCATGTTATGGATGCAACTTGCTATCCATCTTGTATGATGTTCTACCTTGAAGTATTAATGTCCTTTATGACAAGGATGTTGTGTGGATTGCTCCACCTCTTAAAAATTCTTGGTATAGTGATGCTTCTCACCGTCACCCTTCTTTCTTGGTCACCGTGTTGATTCTAACCGGGGTACCAACAAGTGAACGGTGTTGTTTGGATTCTGCCCTTCTAGCAACCCTATTGCTTTGAAGTTAATGGTCAACCGTCATTCTTAGACTATTGATTATTGAATCACCATTCCGACGTTGGTCGTGCAACCCAACCCATATTTTGGATGCACCTATCAACCAATGCATAAACTGGGTATGTTTTCCTCGAGCATATCCCCTTATATCATTTCATCTGACTAATGATATCTCCTTGTTCACCTAATTGTGGAAATCCATCTTTTGAAATCTCAATGGAATGTCACTGAGTCCATCAGCCACCTCCTCACCCTCTCCTTGGTTTAATGATGAACCCTTGTTCGGAACCCGCTCCCATAGTTCATTTCCCGAGAATCTTGCAATGTCATTTCGTCTATTTGTGTTGCACCTTTTCTTCGCGGACATCCTGAGTCTGAGGTATCATGACACCAATTAGATCTGAACCTCGGTCAGATATGAATGTGGGAACATATTTTCAAGAGTTATAACATTGGTCGTTATATGACCCGGTAAGGTGGTGTCATGCCGAGTACTCCTGGCCTGAGGACCTATTGTTATAGTTTTCTTTTGAACAAGGTTAACCATTTTTCCATGAGGAAATTGAATGCCATGTTTAATAAGTTTATCCTAATGGATCCTTCGTGTATCTGAAGTCCGACCTTTGCTCGAAGACCATGTCAGTGCTATATCGAAGCATGTCTATGGTACTTTGATTTTCAACAAGAACATTGAAGCCCAATGCTAAATGTTTCCTGCTCAATTATCCAAACACCGCTGTATGGGTAATGTCATAAAAATTCTTCCCCTTACCTACAAAGTTTTCTACGTTATATCATGTCATGGATATTATGCTCTGCTTGTCCTTGGGAAGGATATATCCCTGAAATATGTGTTTAAACACATTTTCCTTTCCATTGTTCTGTTTAATATGATAAACATATTTTACTTTCCATTGGTTGTTTGAACCTTTCTTGTGATCTATATGATCTAAGCAGCAATATTCTACTGCTTATGTAAACTCCTCGGTGTGCAATTCTGTCAGCAAGAACCTGTTACTATTGTTGATGACATTCTGGTAGCCACCGATGGATGAGAACTTTGCCTAATGGTCCGCCTCGTTCAACGAGCAGGAAAATGGTTCTCTTCGTCCCTCGCCCTCAGTACCGACATTGTTGCCAACAAAACCGACAGGCTATCCTCTGACATACCTTGTTATCTTGACCATGCAAGATGTCAACGCCCTTCCCTATTTTAACCCACATGGTGGGCCCATAACCCACAGTTCCACATGATCGAAACCTGACTCTCCTGTACAACCTGTTGACAAAGTTATTCCTCGTGCTTGACTTTGTATGTAATTCACGGGCCACTTGCCTGTGGATCTATTTTGGTATCGGACACAATACTTATTCCCGTTGCTCTGAACCCCTTTCGCACTCTGCTTCAGGCAATGAACGATTGCATATCTGCTTGAAACATCTTATTGTACCTTCCAACTTTACTCTCGATGTGTTTTATTTGTTCAACTCGAGAGATACTCATATGCTCATTCATGGGTTAATCCCAGATTATTACCCTTATAGCATTCTGTCGTTGCCGATCTGCCCCGTTACCTATTTGTAAATACGATGAAGTTTCCAAAGAAAGGATGTCGACTTCGTCATGATGACATGAAGCAGAGAAATGGATACATCAACGTAAAGGATCAGCTACTTCGGGAAGTGCAACAAAGACCGAGAAGACCCGTTAGAATTTCGCAACCTAGCCTTTCACCCTTACTCCCCTCCTAAATCTCGGGACGAGATTTCTTGTAGTGGAGGAGATTTGTGACACCCGGATAATTATGCTACAGTAATTCTCTGCTAATGATGCCACGTCACTTCGATTTCTATCACTAATCTCGTGTTAGTTCGAAACCGATTCAAATTCAAATTTGATTAAAGGCAAATAATATAAGTTTTCAAACAATGAAACCAAAATGTTCAAGGTGGGTCAGGTAAATCATGCGTAAATACGATGGATGTAGCGACCTGACCCAAAATCGGTCAAGTCTACGTATGCATACCATCCCAAGATCATCTTGGCACTCACAAAGACATTGATGAAATAATCAAAGTTCAATCACACCTGAATTTATTACACGATTCTCATATCGAGTCTTTATTACAATAGAATAAATTCGGCCGAAGGCCAACTCATGAGAAATAAACTAAATAAAGCTGCGGAAGCGTAGAAGAATAGCGAGTCCATCCGACTCCAAAGGGCAATCGCCAAGTGCGGATCGTAGCCTCAATCCTGATCGGAATACTCCTCTGCAACATAAGACGTTGCAGCCGTGTAGGTCAGCATTTTGAGTATGCTTGCAAGTCATGAAGAGAGAAATAATAATAAAAATTACTAACACTATATGCAATTTGGCTGTGGGGCTCTAAGTTTCATCATTTTGCGAAAAGCCAGTTTTTCCCTACAACAGTGGACTTGCTTGCAAATACTACAAAATTGTTGGTAGTTATTGAGATGGTTCCACCAACCAATGTCTCATTCCCAATTATTAAGTCATAATCCCCATCAATTAATTTATTAATTTCAATGTTGAGATTTCGAATACTTCCAAGTTCCAGAGGCTCAAATTGTCCGAATCGGGACACGGCTAATCGATTAGATCTTTAACTCGCAGAGGTTTATGACTTTACCCGCAAGAATCGTTCCCTCCTTTTAAAGTCTTAGCACTTCATGGTGTTTGAAGACGGACGAACGTAAACAGGGTCTTCGAAGAGTTCCTCCGCCACCGCCGGTACCCATCCAATCCTACCGTTCTTCTACATCTCGTAGCACCGTCCGCCGAGTCACAACTAGGGTTGACCAAGCGAGCCCATAATGGCTTGCGGCTGCACAGTAAGCTTCCGTCAATGGGGTATACATCCGTCTCTTCGTGGCTGGGTGAAGCTTTCCGCAAGATGTCATGGCACTTCTCCATGCATCCCACCAACCTTGGGTTCTCCAGGTGCCCGTCAACCGTCCTCCACCCAGTAGTGAATTTCGAAGTCCATCTTGAGCTTGAAGTTCACATGGGGTTGTCATCATCTTGACTTTCACATCTCCCTTATGAATTCACTCAACCAACCCCGTCTACGAGCATAGCAAAATTAAACTACTTCATCCCGGGTCATGGTAACAAGGGGAATTGGTTCATCCTACCTCATGATACTACTCAAGAACATAACTTCAAAATTTCACCTACTGCATGCATGGTGGGGAGGTATAACTCTAATGCAATAAAAATCATAGGTATTGTAAAGAACATGATCAATGACTTGCCTTGCTGACGATCTTCGTAAGCTAGGGACTCGTGGTAGCAAGCTTCGCACTCCGGAAATTCTACCGAGGCAAACAACAACCGAAATAAGCATACAAACATATGATCACTTAACATAGTTAGCATAGTAACATAACACACACAAAACAAGCAAATCAAAACCCAAAGAAAGACTCGAAGAAATCCAACTCAAAGTTTTCCTACATCAAGCAACAACTAGAAATAGTTTTACATAACAAAAATTTTCTTAACAGAACCTAAGCAAGGGTTTTTGTTAACTTAACAGAAAAGAATTCATCTAGCAACTAGGAGCAAAAAGAATCACCTTAAAAGCTATTATAAAACTCCTATTAGGCCTAAAGCAAATTCTAGTAAGAAAAAATAAAATAAAAGTTTTATTTATTATAAATAAAAGTTCATGCTCTAAAGTTACAGAAACTAAACTAGAATAATCTATCACATAGGAAAAATAAATTTATTTGCTAATTAAAACAATAGGAAAACAATAGCTAGTTAAATAAATAGGAATAACATGATTCTGATTAAAACTATTTTTTATTAATCCTAAAATGCCCAAATAAATTCCTACGGTTAGGCAATGTCAAAACAAAGTTGTGACAAAAAGAATCATTAAAAAATAATATTCCTAACTCATTTTATAGCAGAATTACTATTCTATCTAAATCTAAAATAAAGCAATTTTAAATAATTTTAACATGACTAATTATATTTTCTACAGAAACTATAAGAAATTAGCAAACCAACAAAACAAATCACTTAAAAATATTAAGTAGATTAAAAGATATGAATTTTTCAAATCTGAAACTATTCTGCTAAAACAGAAAACGAAAAATAAAGAAAAACGGCTAATGGGCCTATATAACGCTTCGGCGTAATATAACTAAATCGGGCCCTAGGGTTTAAACCGAGTCGGCCGGTTTAATAAAAACCCTAACTAACCGATCTAAACCGGAAATAAACCGTTCACTAACACTAAACCTAATAAACCATACTTCTTGGGATCTAATCCTAAGCGCCGACACAGATCGGACGGCGACAGGGCTCGGCGACTCACCATAGGGAAGACGACAGCGACGGTCGACGGCAGCTCGGGCGACCTTAGCGCTGGCGGTTCGGTGGTGGGGACGATGGCGGGACCTCGGCGTGGTGCGGCGTGGCGAGGTGAGCTCGGGGTGGAGTCAGGCGAGGTCGAGGGTTCGGGATGGCGGAACGGAGCTAATGGCGGCGGCGCGCTCTCGGGCTCCGGTGGGTGATGCAGCGAGGGAGAGAGGGTCGGGCGAGGGGGCGAGGGGGGGAACGGGGTCGGGTGGGGGGTATTTATAGGGGTGGGGCACGACCTGGACGAGGGGGCAACCGCGGCGAGGGGATCTCGGGGAATCTCGGATCCTGCGGGATCCGGCGAGCGGCGGCGCGGGCGGTGGCGTGCGCGAGGGGAAGACGACGAGGTGGGGGCCACCCGTCGGTGAGAGAGGGGAGCGGGGGACGGGTCGGGCGACCGGTGCGAGAGGGTTTCGCCGAGGGCGCCGAGGGTGTGGCTCATGCCTGGTGGGCCTCGGCAGTTAGCTGGTGGGCCGCTGGCTCATGGTGGGCCTCGTATTTGGGTCAGGCTGGGCTGGCTCGGTGGTGCCCGGCTTTCCTTTTCCTCTTTTTTTGAATAATTAGAGAGAGGAAAAATACTTAAATATAAATATTTTATATAGGACATATATATACCAAAATGATCGGGGAATATTCCTATGATTTGAACATTTTTCGAGGGCAAAATCCAAACTTTATAAAAATCATTTTTTTTAAATTCCAAATAAAACTCAAATTTGAATTCAAACTTTTGGCAATGTTTTTCCTCTCGATATTTTGGAGTGTCATGTTTACTCCTCTCATACTTTTTCTCAAGTATTTATCAGGCATAGTTTTTGAAATGATTTCCACTGCCAAAATTTGAATTCAAAATTCCAACAACTCCAAAACCTCTGAAACTTCAAATGCCACTCAAATTCAAACAGAATGCATAGATGCTTAGCTATAATTGTAAAACATTCCAAATAGGAAATTTGGGATGTTACAATGGAGAAACAAAACCGTGATAAAATGTTTAAGGGCTCTAAACTAATTAAAACAGTAGTGAAAACAATTAAACAAATACCTATTGGATTTTATAAAATATTAAAATATTTTATTATGGGTTAAGAATTGATGTGACAAGAGTATATTTATAAATACAATTTTGGGTGCTAGTGTTAATTTTATAAAACTAAAATAAAAGGGGACTTAAAATGAAATAGAAAATAAAAAAAAGTAAAAGGGAAACAACCCCCTATTTGGGCGAACGGCCCATTGGCACAGACCGACCGCCCACTGTGCCCAGCCGGGCCTCCTTATCCCCCCGACTCCACGAAACCCTAGCCTCCCCCCGACCCACTTCGACCACTCGCTCCTCCCTCCCTCGATCTAGATCGGGATCCACCAATGAACCGTCCCCGATCCCGACGCCGGCGCCCACCCCCAGCATCGCCCCGCCACCTCGTCGCCGTTCTCCTCGCCCTCCTCCCGAAGCCTCCTCGTCGCGACGCCTCGGATGCCGCCTCCCCGTCTCTGTCTCCGTCGCTCGTCCTCATCCCCTCCTCACCGGACGCTCGGACTTTCATGAGAGCCCCTCACCGTCTTCGCCGGATCGGCCACCGCCCCGTCGCCCTCGACTCCTCGTCACCGGATCCACCTCGCCACCTCGTCGGACTGCCTTCCTCGCCGGACCGCGCCTCCCCGCCTCCTCGACGCTGCGTCGCGCGGACCGCCCGCCGTCCTCCTCCACAACTGCCTCCTCTCGCCGCCCCTCTTCTCTTCAACGCTGGTGAGGCCACCGACCTCCTGCTCCCCCTGACTCTATCGCCGATCCGATCCCACGCTGACCGTGATCCGCCTGCCACTTGCTTGTTGTTGCAGGCAGACATCCAGCCATGGCTGCGCACTGCTCGCCGTGGCATACCACGCCCACAAGACGCCCGGCCTCCTCCAGCCGCCCAGTGCCTCTCGCCCGGCCTGGCCGAGGCCCTCTGTCATGGCGTGCCCGCCGAGGCCACGGCCTCGCCCTCGATGGGCGCCAGACCCAAGGTTTGCCCGCTTACTGAACCCGCTATGCCCTCGGGTTTATGACATGTGGGGCCCGCCTTTAACGCTTAATAAAATAAAGAAATAAAGAAATAAAAAATATATATATTAAATAAATAAATAAATAATAACTAAAATAATTAAAATATTAATTAATTAATTAATTAAGTAATTAATTAAGTTAATTAATCCTGATTAGATTAACCTAATCACTAATTAAACTAATTAACTGTTTTAGTTAATCATAGAGAATGACAGTGGGTCCCCTCGACCCACACGCCAGAGTTGACCAGTCAATGGTCAACGTTGACTGCTCACATCACTCGATGTCATGCCGACGTCATCATTTACTATTCGGATAATGTTGGATTTAATATAATTAATTAAATTTCGAGATTAATAAAATCTTTAGAAAATCATATCTTTTAATCCGTGAACTTTCGGATTAAAATATTTTCAACATGAAAGTTGCTCGTAAGCAGCGAGGCGAATCCGGACACGCAGCCCGCTCGTCCGCCACACACCCCTAACCTATCGAACTCGCAACTTTCCCCTCGGCCCTCGCTGAAAACACGAAACACCGGGATATTTTCCGGATGTTTCTTAACCGGTACCACCTCATACCACGTTAGGGTACGCCTAGCATCGTTATTTGTCATGTCATGCATCGATATGCATCTGTTTACATGGTATTCATTGTTTCTTCCCCTCTTCTCACCGGTAGACTACGAGACCGACATCGCTGCTGCCGGTTCGACTACGGAGTTGACGACCCTCTCTCTTGCCGAGCAACCAGCAAGCCCCCTTGATCACCAGATATCGCCTATTCTACTCTATACTGCTTGCATTAGAGTAGTGTAGCATGTTCGCTTTCCGTTATACCTATCCCGATGCATAGCCTGTCCTTGTTACTCTTGTTGTTACCTTTATCGCAATCCTATATGCTTAGTATAGGATGCTAGTATTTTCATCTGTGGCCCTACATTCTTGTCCGTCTCGATGTGCTATACTATCGGGCCGTGATCACTCGGGAGGTGATCACGGTATATACTATATACTTTATACATGATACATGTGGAGACTAAAGTCGGGTCGGCCGGTGGAGCACCATGAGTGGATCTTTGTGGCGGAGCGACAGGCAGGTTGAGACCGCCTAGGAGAGAGGTGGGCTGGCCTGTTCAGCGTTCGCGGATACTTAACACGCTTAACGAGATCTTGGTATTTGATCTGGAGTTGGCTACGGCCTATACGCACTAACCAACTACTTGGGAAAGATATGGGCACTCGGCGTCGTGGTATCACCGGCACTTCGTGACGCCGGCCGATCGAGCGCGCGCCGAATTGGACTGGAACGCCACTAGGCTAGGTCTGCTTTCGGCCGCCCTCGCAACATGCAGGTGTGCTCAGGGCGATGGGCCCAGACCCCTGTGCGCCTAGGTTTAGACCGGCGTGCTGACCTCTCTGTTGAGCCTAGGTGGGGCTGCGACGTGTTGATCTTCCGCGGCCGGGCATGACCCAGGAAAGTGTGTCCGGCCAAATGGGATCAAGCGTGTTGGGTTATGTGGTGCACCCCTGCAGGGAAGTTAATCTATTCGAATAGCCGTGATCTTTGGTAACAGGACGACTTGGAGTTGTACCTAGACCTTATGACAACTAGAACCGGATACTTAATAAAACACACCCTTCCAAGTGTCAGATACAACGGGTGGTCGCTCTCTCGTGGATACGAGGAGGGATCGCGGGTAGGATTATTGCTATGTGATGTTACTTGGAGGACTTCAACCTACCCTCTTCTACATTTGCAAGACGAAGGTGACCATAAGCATAGTCTTGATAAGACTAGCTATCCCCTCTTATTCGGCATTCTGCAGATTCGGTCCACCGATATGGCCCTTTACACATATATCCATGCATATGTAGTGTAGCTCCTTGCTTGCAGTACTTTGGATGAGTACTCACGGTTGCATTGTTTCCTTTTCCCCTATCTCTACTCGATTGCTGCAACTGCACGATGGAGCCCAGAGCGACGCCACCGTCGATGGCGACTACTACACCGAGGTGCCTACTACTACCGGCGACGACCACTGGAGTAGTTAGGAGGATCCTGCAGGAGGCCTGCGTCTCTTTCGATCTGATCCGGTTTGTGCTAGCCTTCTTAAGGCAAACTTGTTTAACTTATGTCCGTACTCAGATATTGTTGCTTCCGCTGACTCGTCTATGATCGAGCACTTGTATTCGAGCCCTCGAGGCCCCTGGCTTGTATTATGATGCTTGTATGACTTATTTATGTTTTAGAGTTGTGTTGTGATATCTTCCTGTGAGTCCCTGATCTTGATCGTACACATTTGCGTGCATGATTAGTGTACGGTTGAATCGGGGGCGTCACAATCACCTTAGTGTGTGATCATCACCAGACAAATCACTTCTTTGTTCCCAAGCTTGTGTCCCCTCTGGACAACACAAGCAGGTTGCTGCTAATCTACTTTGGCTCTTCCTGCTTTTCTCTTCTTTACCCCTGGACCGAGTTGTTACCGCCTTTGAACTCAGTGTATCAAGGTCATTCTACTAGACACAGTTGATCCGGCCAAAACGAGCTATTTGCTCCAGTGTGCGTTGCGTCATGGCAAACTCATGCTCTGGCCTGTTCTTGCCCTGTTCCCGTTGCCTTCCTCTGCGTCTCAACGTCCCACCTTGTCCTGGAGGTAGATCATGATCATCTGCAGCTTCTGGTGCCTCTACGCTGCCTTATCTCGCCGGCGTTTGGCTGCATTACGTACCCTGACAACAGTCGGGTGCTCGATGCGGAGCTTCGCCAACTCCTCCTTCTGTTCCATGACGAGGGCCTACAACATCTTCGATGAGGAACTACTCTTCTCATGCAGCTTCTTCTAGCTGGCGTTCTCCTCCTTCAACAGGTCGAGCTCGTGGCAGAGCTTCACCTTGTCCTCCTGAAGTTGCAGGATTTCGTTGGTCGCCTTCTTATCCAACGCAATGCTCTTCTTCAGCAGCATCACCAAGCCGGCGATCAACTCCCCCTGCTCATTGAGTTTAGTGGGCATGTCTTCGAGGCTCTCCTTCAGCAGCTCCACCAAGCCGTCGATGAACTCCTCCTACTTATTGAGCTGATCAGGCATGTCGTCGAGGGATAATGACTCCAACGCCGCCAGCTCGGCATGTTCGCCACCGTGGCTAGGCCGCTCCTGGGAGCCCTCGTCTCCACGCTAGGGTGCTCTTGGGAGCACTCGCCTCCCCGGCTAGGGCGCTCCTGGAGTCCATGCCTGTCTCTGCCAAGCGGCGAGCCCTCTTTTTTTCTACGGCCTTGGTTGCCGCTCCCTTGTTACGAGTAGTTCTCGACCTAGAGCTCTGCACACCGGCCATGGCAAGGACGAACGAACAAGAAAGACTTATGAGGAGGAAGAGGTAGAGTGATTTTCGGCTAGGTACAAGTTCCCCTTTTTATAACCTAGTACTAGCACTAGTACTAAAACCTGCATTGTGGGAACACGTTCAGGTTTGATACGTACTGCTAGGTGTGAGCAGGTTTGCACTTAATTATACTATACACTTTGGAATGTGATGATAACAAGCTAAAGATTAATTGGTGGTTTTGGTTTCGAGGCCTGAAACGACTCCCGATGAGTTTCTTGGAACACAAATTTCAAGTACTACTGCTCAAATACGGTCGCACAAGTCAGTGATGTAACTAGTCGTACATGTCATACCAAGTCGATGCGTGTCGCGGGTCCGACCGACCGTTATTGGTGCGACCGACCATAAGTATTACGTGATGGAGACTTCTGGTTGTGGCTTCGGGTGATTGTCACGACCAAGCATTCAAAAACTAGTGATAAATCAATTACCATCTTTTTCCAAATGACCAAGTATTTTCACAGAATACAATACATATAGATGGAGTAATTGTCACGTTGCAAACCGCCATGGCGTATAAGTTCATCGCAGCAAGAACCGAGTAGGTCATCGTGATCGCCGACGGGGAACTAGGGCAGCTCACCTCGCCTATGATGCATGCCCAGCGACGCCCCCGCAGCTGGTCCCGTGATTTGGCTTCTCCTACCGCCCATTTGAACAGTTGTACCAGATGCTCATGCCATTCTGCAGGCATGCACGTTCTTTCCTCCGTAGTTGACTCCATGCATATGATCTCTACCATTAGCCCTAGCTCGAAATCAATGCAACGCTGCTAGATGCTGACATCCCTCAGCATCTCTCCCCTGAGATCGACTTGCGCCTCCGCCTTGTGCCGCGCCAGGCACAACTCCTTCAAACTTCTCTCCAATCGATGCGACACTTGCTTGATCTGATTTGCCCTTGCTGCCCACCACCTGAAACGCAGCCCTGGCATGTTCTTCGGTGCCACCGATTTATGATTCCAGACCAATGAATCCCCTCTAAAAACACATGTGGGTTAAAGGCGGCAGTGCTTCGGGCCGCAGCAAGAGGGCAACCCGCGGGATCATGGGATCTAAGGGATTATCTATGGCGGAATCCTCCATGCCGGGATCCGGTGGGCGAGGCGGGGAGGAGAGTCTAGGCGCTGGGAGAGCCCTACAAGGCTAAGATAAAGATAGTACTACTCCACTCCGTCCATATTTAATACAAATGCCACCAACAGTAGCCCTCGAAAAAAATTGATCATGCTGCCTGCGTCCTGGTTCATTGCCCCCCTTTTTTGTGCCACTTTTTATGACAAGCATAAATATAATGTTACTTACAAATATGGTAAAAAATTGGCACAAAATACGAAGGAGGCCAATGGAAGTAGCAACCCATGATGTAACTACTCACATGCACGCACTGGAGTAGTAATGTCTTTCTCAACTACTTCCTCCCTCACGTCCACTCATTTTGCATGCGCTGTAATTGACCATCAATGAAGTAAAGGACTTCACACGCGTCAAATTATCACATGGGGTGGATCTTCGTACAAAAATGCATCCCACCGTGTACCCACGTGTGCGTGCGTGCACATCTTCACTTCGTGCATGTACTGCCAGTGTGTCTGAGAGAGGACAAGTACATTCTTTTGGAACCAACAACATGTCACTGTGATCAATCCACACAAGGAGGTCCGGATAACACCTCGACATGTGACATGTGGCTTCATGAACTAAAAGAGAGACACTGTGTATCATGCCATTGGAATTCTAATTTATGTGTTTTGCACATACCGGAAGTACTAGTAAGGTACACGTGCATTGCACGCATCAGATTTAGCAACCAAATTATGAATAAATACCACACTATAGCATGTAAGCTTTGAGTCATATATGCATGACATAGACGTTCCTTTAATTCTTATAGTTCATCTCATTCAAAATCAATTACTTTTTATAAAAAAGTTATGGCCTCTTTGATTCGTAGGATTTCCAAAACGCGGTAATAGGAAAAACATGGGATTAGAGTGGAATGTTGTCTTGAATCCTACAAGATTGTATGAGTGTTTGATTGTCCATAGGAAAAACGTAGGATTCTTTCAGGAGATTTGAGTGGATGGAAAGTTTCCTATGAAATCTAGTGCAAATGAATCCTATGGAAAAATTCCTATGGTTTACAATCCTATGTATCAAACAACCAAGATAGGAAAAATTCCTAAGGATTAGAATCCTCCAAAATTCCTTTGACAATCCTTTGAATCAAAGAAGCCCTTAATCTATTTTATGATTCATGGAATTGTGCATTGTAAAGCATAAAGTAAAAACAAATAATGGCAATTCAACTAGAAAAAAAGTTTGGGCAGTTATGATATGGAAGATTATAGAACAAAAGAGAAGCACTGGTGTTTTGAAGTTTGTGCATTATGCTTAAGTTCAACCATGGAGTCTGCTAGATTGTACATGTGGCAAAATCCGGTGGGGGCTAGAAGATGGTGCGAGGGGCCATGTGGAGGGAGACTATGAAGGAGTGCACAAGTGCGAGATCGATATTTAAAGAGATGGGGCGAGAACGTGCGTTGTTGCTCGAAGTGGCGGAGCCATGAAAAATAAATGAGCTAGGGGGCCAAGCATTGCTAATCCTTTATGAGGAGGGCCAATTCATCAACTGAAACCATTTTACCAGCAATTAATCTACTGATCACATTCATATTAGCCTCAATATATAGTTTTGTTTGGGGGCGGGCGCAGGTGTAACACCCTGGATTTTTTCCATTTTTTTGATGATTTTATTGGATTTATTGATTTGCTTTGGTTTTCTATGGCTATGTGGTTCTGAAACTTGGGAAGATCATGTCTTCCTAGGTTTTATGCTTGGTGTTCAAGAGGAGAGAAGTCACATGTCTTTAAGAGGGGAAAGACATGTTCATATTTGATTGTTTGCGTTAGCTCTGTTTCTTTTCTTTGCTCTGATTTTCTGTTCCCTATCTTCTCCCAATATCCCATGCAAGATTCAGGGGGAGCAAGACAACTAAGGGAAGTAAATCCTTGAATTCATTGCACATCTTTACCTTTGGGGACATGTCTATATCCAATAGAGTACTCAGTACTCACTCTCTACATGTCATCCCAGTCTTGGTACTCTTGTGGTTTCTTTTGTTTGCTTTGGCTATTAGATGTATATGTGTTATCTAACCTTGTTTGCTCAGGTTCATTCCTTCCTAAGCCAACTCAAGACCACAAGTTAAGTATATGCATCTCAGTCATGTGCATGAGAACTTCTTGCTGATGTACATACTGTTTGCAAGAAGGACTCATGAACATGAAGGTACATTTCCTATATTCACATCATTTACTCTGATGCATATAGCCAAGGTACATGTAACACATGGCTTACTCTGTCATGCTTATGTATTCACATGCTCCTTTGTTCCATATTTATATGATTGCATACATATAGGGGGAGCCTATGCATGTTATATGTCTTTCCAAAGCTTTACTTGTTATCCTCTATATCTTTATCTAAAGCTTTGATGTATGTTGTCATCAATTACCAAAAAGGGGAGATTGAAAGCACAAGTGCTCCCTGGGTGATTTTGGTAATTAATGTCAACATATCTCTTGTTGGACTAATGCTTCTACCTAGTATGTTTCAGATAAGTTCAACAATGGAGTGGCATGGACTAGAGGATGTGGAACCCCTTCAAGATGCTGATGACAAAGGATTGGCTCAAGCTCAAAGCACAAGACTCTACATTTTCATTTTAGTGATCCAAGATCACATTAAGTCTATAGGAAAAGCCGATACTATTAAGAGGGGATGAGGTGTTGCTTAATGACTTGCTTTCTCAAAATGCTTAGTGATATGCTCCAAGCCCTCAACCACTTTCTCATATCCACATATGTCCCAAACCAAAAGTCCAACTCGGCACCACCGATTCTTTCTATCCGGAGCCACCGAGTTCAGTTGACATAGCCACTGCCAGAAACCCTAATCAATTCGGTCTCGCCGATGGGATCTCGGTCTCACCGAGATGCGCTTGCAAACTCTCTGTTGCCTATTGCAATAATTTTGGCCCCACCGAGATATGTAATGGCCCCATCGAGTTTGCTTGGCCAACTCTCTGTTTCGCTTATTACCCAAATCGGTCCCACCAAGTTTGAGTAATCGGTCAAACCGAGATGAGGATTTACCCTAACCCTAGCACATCGGTCCCACCGAGTTGATCCAGTCGGTCCCACCGAAATGCCTAACGGTCACATTATGAACCAAATCAGTCTGACCGAGTTATCTGAATTGGTCCCACCGAGTTTGGTGATTTGTGTGTAACGGTTAGATTTAGTGTGGAGCCTATATATACCCCTCCACCCACTCTTCATTCGTGGAGAGAGCCATCAGAACATGCCTACACTTCCAACTCATATTTTCTGAGAGAGAACCACCTACACGTGTTGAGGTCAAGATATTCCATTCCAACCACATAAATCTTGATCTCTAGTCTTCCCGAAGTTGCTTTCCACTCAAATCTTCTTTCCACCAAATCCAGTCCTATGAGAGAGAGTTGAGTGTTGGGGAGACTATCATTTGAAGCACAAGAGCAAGGAGTTCATAATCAACACACCATTTGTTACTTCTTGGAGAGTGGTGTCTCCTAGATTGGCTAGGTGTCACTTGGGAGCCTCCGTCAAGATTGTGGAGTTGAACCAAGGAGTCTGTAAGGGCAAGGAGATCAACTACTTCGTGAAGATCTACCCTAGTGAGGCAAGTCCTTCGTGGGAAACGGCCATGGTGGGATAGACAAGGTTGCTTCTTCGTGGACCCTTCGTGGGTGGAGCCCTCCATGGACTCGCGGAACCGTTACCCTTCATGGTTTGAAGTCTCCATCAACGTGGATGTACAATAGCACCACCTATCGGAACCACGGATAAAAAATCTTCGTGTCTCCAAATTGCGTTTGCACACTCCAATCTCTTCTCTTTACATTCTTGCAACTTGCATGCTTTACTTTCCGCTGCTCATATACTCTTGGCATGCTTGCTTGATATGTATTGCAAATTCTTAAACTTGTGCTAAAACTCCACATCAACATAAAGAATTAAAAACTGCAACTTTTCTTGATTAGAGTTTATTCACCCCCCTCTAGACACCTCTTCTCGATCCTTTCAATTGGTATCAGAGCTTTGGTTTAAACACCTTTGGAGGAAGATGGATGTGTCTACTTTGGGGAGTCTTACACGCAGAGTGCCTATTCTTGATGGAGAGTTCTTCTATGAGTGGAAAAATGAAATGCTTGAGATTTTCAATGAATATTATTCGAACAAGTACATTACTAGCCCTTGTGCATCTCATATTGATCCTTTGGATCCTACACCCGAAGAGGATCTGGCCATGATTCGAAATCTTAGAACTATCAATCTTATCATTAGAGGATTGCCCAAAATTTTGATTTCTAATTTACCTACTCTTGATTGTAACTATACTATATGGAGATTTCTTGAGGAACGATTTCCAAATTATTGCTTGAAAAATTTAGACGAAGTTCTCCATAAGTCTATTGCCTTGAGTAAGATGAATTCTAGTGATCCTAGCTTTGGTGATTGTCTATTTGAGCTTTACCAATCTCATGCATGCCAAAGGAGATGTTGGAATCATTAGCAACATCATTTCCTAAGCTATTAGAATTCATAAAGATAACCATAGTAATGATCATCTATCTAATGAATTACCCTCTCTAGGAGTTGATCAATCACAAGATGATGTTGAACATGGATACTATGATGAGGATGATGATAGTGACTATGATCTTGATGATGCGATGAGACACTTTGGTCTTATGGAAAATCTTCGCGGCTACATGGCTGGAGGAAAGGAGTGGGTCCTTGATAGTGGATGTACTGATCATATGACCGGAGATAAAGATATATTCCGTGAGCTTGCTGAAAACGGCGGCCCTCGAAAGTATGTCACCTTTGGTGATAACTCAAAGGGTAAGGTGGTTGGCCTCGGTAAGGTGGCCATCTCACATGATAGCTCCATACAAAATGTCATGCTCGTTGAGTCTCTTGGGTACAATTTACTTTCAGTATCTAGACTTGCTGATTTCGGTTTCAATGTCCTATTTACTGAGGTAGACTGTCAAGCGTTTCGAAGAGACAATCATAAAATGGTCTTTACCGGTATACGTAGAGGTGATCTTTACATTGTTGATTTCACTAAAAAGGCTCAACCTAGAACTTGCTTAATTGCTAAATCTTCTAAAGGTTGGTTGTGGCATAGAAGGCTAGGTCATGTGGGCATGAGAAATCTTGATAAGCTTATTAAAGGTGATCATATCCTTGGAGTAAAAGATGTCATATTTGAAAAGGATAGACTTTGTAGTGCTTGTCAGGCATGAAAACAGGTTGGAGGAAGTCCTCGCGCGAAGAACATCATGACCACGAGAAGACCACTCGAGCTACTTCACATGGATCTCTTTGGTCCCAATGCCTACAAGAGTCTTGGTAGTAACTCATTTGGTCTAGTCATAGTTGATGATTTTTCAAGATTTACGTGGGTGTTCTTTCTTGATGACAAATCGCAGGTCCAAAAGATCTTCAAAAATTTCGCTAGGAAGGCCCAAAATCAATTTGACGTGAAGATCAAGAAGGTTCGGAGCGACAACGGAACGGAATTCAAGAATGCAAATGTGGATACCTTTCTTGACGAAGAAGGGATTTCACACGAGTTCTCGGCTACGTACATGCCTCAACAAAATGGAGTTGTTGAGAGAAAGAACCGGACTCTTATTGAGATGGCAAGAATGATGCTTGATGAGTACAAGACTCCAAAACACTTTTGGGCGGAAGCGGTTGAGACAGCTTGTCATGCAACAAATTGCTTGTATCTTCACAAGCTACTCGGCAAGACGGCATACGAGCTCCTCATCGGTAACAAACCCCAAGTTGGATACTTTCGAGTATTTGGCTCAAAGTGCTACATTCTTGATAAGCATCGTCGTTCTAAATTTGCTCCTAAATCTCATGAAGGTTTCCTACTTGGTTATGGCTCAAACTCTCACACTTACCGTGTCTACAACAATTTCACCCGAAAGGTTGAAGAGACGGTAGATGTGAAGTTTGATGAATCTAACGGCTCACAAGTAGAGCAATTGCCAATTGATGTAAGAAACAAAGACCCTTCAGAAGCTATCCAAGACTTGTCTATTGGCAAGATTCGTCCAACGGTGGTGAAGGAGAGTACCTCGTCCGTCCAAGTGGAAGCTTCTACCTCACGACAAGGTGAACGAATGCATGTGTTGTTTGAGATGCCTGTTTAGTTGTGGTATCCGCCCATGAATGTTAGTTGTTCCCTTGTTTGGCACCGTCTTCGACCCGTGGGAACTTGGTAACCGGGATCACCCCACCATCCTTGCATGACACGCTCACGCCCACTTTCTTTTGCACCGACATCTCGACGAGTTGTCGGATCATCAGAATGTTGCCGTGGCATCATTTCCGTTGTCGTTGCCGTGGCACCCCCTTCGTTCCGCCATGGTGTCCAAATGCTTCATAACTTGCTGATGTCAGCGTTTTCATTAAAATGCATAAAGGTGTATACGCCATCCGCATCATGATAACAACATTTAAAATGTTGAAAATAGTGTTTGCGTTAAATTGTTATATGACCTGTCGTTAATTACCGGAATTGTTGTTTGATATTTCTGGTCTCATTTAAACTTGCCTAAATAGTTAGTTTAATTATGCTTTATCTCTTGCCATGTTTAATAACATTTAATATTGTTGGGTACATAAACGAGAGCGAAATAAATAATTCGAATGTGGTGTTTCATCAATATGCAACTCATTGCATATTGAGCTCCACTTAACTTGTAGTAATTTTTGTGCACTTTGCCATGCCATGCCTCATTAAACCGGACAATGCATCATACTTGATTGTGCATCATGCCATGTTTATGTGATGGTTGTTTATCATGTTGTTTGTTTCTTGCTGGTTTGCTTCTCTCGTTAGCTTCGGTTTCGTTCCGGAGTTGTGAGGATCCGTTTGACTATGTCCGTTTGTCTTCTTCATGGACTCGTTCTTCTTCCTTGCAGGATCTCAGGCAAGATGACCATTACCCTTGATGTCACTTCTATCTTTTCTTGCTATTTGTTCGTTCTATCGCTATGTCGCGCTACCTACCACTTGTTTATCATGCCTCCCATATAGCCATGCCAAGCCTCTAACCCACATTCCTAGCAAACCGTTGTTTGGCTATGTTACCGCTTTTGCACAGCCCCTCTTATAGCGTTGTTAGTTGCAGGTGAAGTTGAAGATTGCTCCATGTTGGAACATGTTTATGTTGGGATATCACAATATCTCTTATTTTAATTAATGCATCTATACACTTGGTAAAGGGTGGAAGGCTTGGCCTTATGCCTGGTGTTTTGTTCCACTCTCGCCGCCCTAGTTTCCGTCATACCGGTGTTATGTTCCTTGATTTTGCGTTCCTAACGTGGTTGGGGTTATGGGACTCCCTTGACAGTTTGCTTTGAATAAAAACTCCTCCAGCAAGGCCCAACCTTGGTTTTAACATTTGCCTACCACCACCTATACTTTTCCCTTGGGAGTTGCAGCCCCGAGGGTCATCTTTATTTTAACCCCCCCGGGCCAGTGCTCCTCTGAGTGTTGGTCCGAACTGGGCAACCTGCGGGGCCACCTCGGGGAAACTTGAGGGTTGGTTTTACTCATAGCTTGACCTATCCGGTGTGCCCCGAGAACGAGATATGTGCAGCTCCTATCGGGATTTGTCGGCACATTCAGGAGGTCTTGCTGGTCTTGTTTTACCATTGTCGAAATGTCTTGTAACCGGGATTCCGAGACTGCACGGGTCTTCCCGGGAGAAGGAATATCCTTCGTTGATCATGAGAGCTTGTGATGGGCTAAGTTGGGACACCCCTGCAGATATAAACTTTCTAGAGCCGTGCCCGCGGTTATGTGGCAGATGGGAATTTGTTAATATCCGGTTGTAGACAACTTGACACTTGACTTAATTAAAATGCATCAACTGCGTGTGTAGCCGCGATGGTCTCTTTTCGGCGGAGTCCAGGAAGTGAACACGATTTGTGTTATGTTTGAACGTAAGTAGTTTCAGGATCACTTTTTGGTCACTTCTAGCTTCACGACCGTTGCGCAGCTTCTCATCTTACTCTTATTTGCCTATGTTAGCCACCATATTTGCTTACCGCTTGCTGCAACTCCACCTCATTACCACATCCTACCCATAAGCTTAAATAGTCTTGATCTCGCGGGTCTTGAGATTGCTGAGTCCTTGTGACTCACAGATACTATCAAAACAGTTGCAGGTGCCGATGATACCAGTGCAGGTGATGCTACCGAACTCAAGTGGGAATTCGACGAGGACCTTGGCCATTACTGCGTGTCCTTTCTTGATGATCAGTAGTGGTGCCCAGTTGGGACGATCGGGGATCTAGCAGTTGGGTTTATCTTCTTTTCATTTGGTTTGTCCGTAGTCGGACTATATGTGTATTTTGGATGATGTATGATTCATTTAAGTATTTTGTGAAGTGGCGATTGTAAGCCAACTCTACTTATCCCTTTTTTGTTCATTACATGGGATTGTGTGAAGATGACCCTTCTTGCGACAAAACCACAATGCGGTTATGCCTCTAAGTCGTGCCTCGACACGTGGGAGATATAGCCGCATCGTGGGCTTTACAGCTTGTTGGGAGGCAATCCAATGAATAAATTTTATTTTTGCATTTTGCTTTCTATTCTTGAGAGTTAGCACAATTATGCTACTGTTATGATTGTGTTATTTGTGCTTTAGTTAGTGTTTGTGCCAAGTAGAACCGATAGGATCTTCTTGGGCGATAGTTGTTTGATTTTGCTGAAAAAGACAAGAACTTTGCGCTCACGAAAACAATTCTCATTTTTTTATCAAAAAGAGATTTTGCCCGGATTCTTTTTGCAGAAGATTAATATACAAATTACCAGGTCGTATCAGTTTTTCAGAATTTTTGGAGTTCCAGAAGTATTCGAACAAATCCGATTGCTACAGACTGTTCTGTTTTGACAGATTCTATTTTCTTTGTGTTGTGTGCTTATTTTGATGGCTCTATGGTTTTCTTTGATGAGTTTTTTCCATAAAAAGTTGGGAAAAAGTAGATATAATACAAAAACAAAATATTAATTGGTTTGATACAGCACTTATAGTAGTGGTTTGTTTTTCTTACACTAACGGATCTCACGAAGGTTTTGTTGAGTTTTGTGTGATTGAAGTTTTCAAGTTTTGGGTTATCTTACGATGGATGAAGGAAGGATAGAAGAGCCTAAGCTTGGGGATGCCCTAGAATCCCAAGCTATTATCCAAAAATGAGCAACCAACTATGCTTGGGGATGCCCCCGAGTGGCATCCCCGCTTTCTTCCAATGACTATCGGTATTTTACTCGAAACTATATTTTTATTCGTCACATGATATGTGTTTTTCTTGGAGCGTCTTGTATGATATGAGTCTTTGCTTGTTTTATTTTGTGTTTTAAGTCTTGATCCCTTTGCTGGACACACCTATTTGGGAGAGCCAAAATTATGTCATGACTTGTTAGAATTGCTCTCTATGCTTCACTTAAATTTTTATGAGCTATGGACTTGCTCTAGTGCTTCACTTATATCTTTTTGAGCATGGTGTGCTTAGTATTTTTTGAAGAAGTGATCTCTTGCTTCACTTAGATTTAGTTGAGAGTTAGTAAATTTTGAAGAAATTCTTTCTTGCTACACTTAAATTATTTTGAGATAAAGAAAAAGAATTATGCTCATGATCTTCACTTATATTTGTTTGAGCTTATGAAAAGCAACACATGAAAATTAGTCCCAAAGTGATAGATATCCAAGAAGGATATAATAAAAACATTGTCGGGGATGCTGATCGGACCCACGAACACCTATGGGACCGGCGGACCGAGCCCCTTTCGGTTCGGTGGGGGGCGGAGGTTGCACGAAGAGCAGATCGAGGCGGAGCACACGAGAAGTTTACCCAGCTTCGGAGCTCTACGGAGAGATAATACTCCTACTGCTGCTTGTCTGATTATATTGTGTTCTTGCTAGGGAGCGCTGAGAGCTACAAGACCTAGCGTGAGTGTCTACGGTTTGAATGAGTGAACCCCTTCTCGTTCGCATGGGCCTCCTTTTATATGCACAAGGGGTCACCGAGCAGGTGGCAAGCGTGAACAAGGGCAGAAAAGGAAAATGAGTTGCGGTTGGTACAACTACTTGTACAGTGTATCCTACCTAACCCTGACGGCATGGGACAAAAGCATTAAATGCCCGTCTAAGTCGACTAAACAGTGCAGAAAGGGACCGTCAGGGGCGCCACCGTTCGCCACGATGGCGATCTTGTCAGCACCGCTTGCCACCGCGCCCCGCTGGTTGCACAGCCTCTTGCCATGCGCGCCTAGAAAGGTCCCATGGCGACACATTGTTGGATGAGCTGGAGCAGAGGAACGGAGTGGTAATCTGCCACGGCAAGCGCCTTGGCGCGGTTGTTGCCTTGTCGCGTTCGGAAGCTTGTCGCTCACCGGGACTTCCCGGCAAGCTCCTCTTGCCGGGGCCTTGTCTTCCATGTGCCCTGGTTGGCCTTCCCGGCAAGCTCCTCTTGCCGGGGTCTTGTCTCTTTGGCTTGAATACTTTGTTTTTGAATGGCTCTAATGGAGCCGCGGAGGACCTTGGCGATCACCAAGCAAGCCTTGCAGCTGGGTGTCTGCATTGCCCGTGCGAGTTCGGGATACTAGGGTACCCTACTCTAGTACACCGACAGAGCCCCGGCTGGGCCACACACAGTGCCGAGCGCTGTTGGGCCAGGCCCAAAAGCAGTCTGCACGGCACGCTGCCTAGGTCACGCCGTCACTTGCTCCGGTCCCACCACGTCCCCCATGAACAGCACGCGTCGAACGCGGCGTCGTGGGAGAGATCGTGGGGGGTTTCTTTATTCGGAAAAGTGGAACGTCCGCCCCCTCTCCCTCCCTATAAACATGGGAAAAATGGGCAATCCGCCCACCTCGCCATTTTGCTGTCCAATCTCGAGAACCACCGCTGCTCCCCCCTTCTTCTCAAGTCTGAAGAGAGCAGCGCTCCGCTCCCCATCGCCATCAGTACCACCAACGCCGTCGGTCTCCCCCACCGCCTCCGCCATGGCTCTGAAAGCCGACAAGGGGAAGGGCGTGAAGTCGGCCGAGGTGCAGCGGCTCGCGGTGCTGCGGAAGGAGCGGGCCATCTTCCCCCCTCGGCTCGCCGCAAGGGAGCTGAGGGAGAACTACTACCTCTTCTGGTCGACGGAGACGCAAGCGCATCCGCGCATGAAGGTACTCCCAGCCGCTGCTTCGGAATTAGCCCCAACTGGGTACCCCTTCTTCGCGCTATTCTTCTATTGCGGGCTCTGCCTGCCCTTCTCTGAATTCTTCTGCGATATCATGAACACCTACGGGTTCCGCCTCCTTGATTTCACCCCCAATGTTGTCCTGACCATGGCAGTTTTCGCACACCTCTGCGAAAACTTTGTCGGAATCCATCCCAACGTAGCCCTCTTCGCCATTTCTTCATGCCTCGAGTTGAGAGAGGAGAGCCCCTTGGGAGGAATCGCTGGATCTCAAGAATCGGCAAGAAGGAAGCCTATCTGGAAGGAGAGCTCCGCAGCAAGTGGGAGGAGTGGAGGGCAGATTGGTGTTGGATCGTTGAGGAGAACCGCAGCCCTTCATCGCGGCGCCAAACCCCAATAGTGCGCGGCAACGATTGGAGCAACTTGGCGCCGGAAGATGCTAGATTGAAGATTGCCGTCACCCGGATCCTGCGTTTCAGGCTTGCCGGACTCACTGTAGGCGCCGTTGGCGCAAATTTCCTTCGCCGCCGCATCGCCCCCTTGCAGGAGAGGAGAAGAACTGCTTGGGAGTTCCAAAATGCGGCGGATATCATGAGGCTGTGCCCGGGCCTCAACTTCAACTTCACCGTCTTGGAGTTGGATGCGATGCTCCTGGAGCTGTTCAAGCACGACGCGGATCATCCCGAATGGTTCAGGTTGCCGAGGGGAGTCGTTCCATTGTGCAACAACTCCTCGCTCGACCGCATCCGTGCAATGATGCCGTCGTGTGACTCGCATGGAATTGTCCCAACCTGGCAAGAGCCTGCCGATGACGTCGTGCGGGTGTTCTTCGACAGCTTGGAAGAAGTGCCGATCCGCCCCGACGAGCAGAAGGGCCTCACCCGCGACACTCTGGCGGCGACGACGAGATGCAGCGCGCCACCAGCTGGAAGAGGCGGCAGCTGCTTATTTGGCGGTCGGGTTCACCGTGGAGGAGGCAGAGGCAGCGAGGCGGCAAGCCTCGTCGGCGAAAGGAGTTTGCGGTGAGGAGGAGCTTGCCGATCTGAAGCCGAGTCGGCGAGCCCGTCGGCGCCTCCTCCCCACCATCTAGTAGCTTGCGCAAGCGGAGCCCCAGCTCCACCAAGAAGGTGTCTTCGCAAATTTGGAGGCAAGCGGTGCGGGCAGACGGGCCAGAGCCGTCGCGCCGGCGCGCTCCACCATGGCAAGCACTTGTTGCAGCGGGAGCACCTCACGCTGCTGCAACAAGCTGGGCGGAGCCTCCCGAGGCCACCGCCGTAACTCCCGCTAAGCGGTCAAGGAACGACTCCTCGCCTCGTCGCACCGGAGGCGAGGCAGAATTTGATCTCTCTGCGCTCAGCTCAAGCGAGGAAGAAGAAGAGTAAGCTTACGTGTTGTACTTGTATTTCTTCAATTTTGTTGCTTTGCCTTGTATCTGATTTGCTTCATTCTGAGCCCTTTCCTTTTCAGGACGCTGGCCCAAAGAGCGTCGAAGAGAGCCAAGACCCCGGTGGTTGTCATCGAGGACGATCCCCCCGTGGCAACAGGAGGCGCGTCCGAGACCCCCTTGCCGGACTCGGCAACCCTTCCTCAAAGCAGCCCCCAGCACAGCCCCCAGCGTAAGTATATAGTTTATTCTTTACTGTTGGGCGTGCATGGGTGCTCTTTCCTGGCTGATATCTGACTGGTGGTTTGTGTAGGAGCAGAGCAGCCTCACCAGGAGCGCCCGAAGCCGCTCCTGAAATGCCATCTACTTCGACTACACCGCCAAGGGAGGATTCCCCGGCAAAGGAGCGTTCCCCGGCAAGGGAGACTTCTCCGGCAAGGGACAATTCTCCGGCAAGGGATAGCGCCAACGGCCCTCCGGTGATTGAGACCGCGGCCGCAGATCCCATCGCAGGTAATCCTCTTGACTCAGAACTCCCCTTGTGTTCTTCTTCTTCTGATTTTGTTTCTGAACATTTGCTTGACTGTTCTTTCTTTGTCGGTCGTCGATCCATCCGCCGCATGAGCCGATGGAGACCGAAGTCATGAGCGAGGAAGGCGTCTTGGCAATCTTGAAAACGCCGCCGTCATGGAGGAAGAGGCTGGCGCCGATGAGTCCGCCGGCGAAGAGGCCGCCAATGCTGCTGCCGCAGGGGCTGGAGAGGGGTCCGGCGATCGCACTGACGGCCCTGAGGCCGTAGGAGCGCCAGGCGCTACGCCGACCGTCGATCCCTCCGCCACCGCTGCAGCGTCAGGCTCCGAAGAGCCCCAGCCCGGCGCCTATCTGAAGGCCGGCGATGGCGTCTTCATCAAGCTCCCCTGGGCGTCGATCTCCAGGGCGCCGGTCGAAGGAGAGAGCTTCGATGAGGAGCTGTTCGCCTCCGCTGGGTTGACGCTGGTTGACGCGCCAAGCAGCAGCAGCGGCGAGTCTGAGGAGGAGCAACTGCTGAAGAAGCTGTTGTCACTCTACCGCGCCCGACAAGCCAAGTTGGAATCCCGGGAAGCGCTTGTCGCGAAAGCGGGAGCAGATATAGAGAAACGCGCGGAGGAGCTCCGGGGCACCAATCAATAAGCTCTCTGGTCCTTGGCAGAGGAGCGGGGGCGACTCGCCGAGGAGCGCACAGCCTTCATCCTCGAGAAGGCTGAGGTTGAGGAGCGGCAGCGGCTTGCTGCCGAGAAGCTGTCTACGCAGGAGAGCGAGCTGGCGCAGCGGAAGATCAATCTTGACAGCCATGAGGAGGAGCTCGTAGTGCGCGAGGAAACACTTGGCGGGGCTCTGAAGGAAGCAAAGGATGCTGCCGCAGCTGCCGAGGCCGCCAAGAAGGAGTTGGAGACGAAAGTGACGCAGCTGGAGGCCAATCTCCAGAAGAGCGGCGAGGAGCTTGCTGCACTCAGGCACGAGCGCGAGAAGGACGCCTACACTCTTGGCGAGCTGCAGGGCCGTCTCGCCGAGAGGAGCTAGGAGCTCGACACCGTCAAGGATTCTAAAGGAGATCTTGAGCTGAAGCTGACCACCTTAATGCAGACGCTGGACGGCGCCAAGGAGCGGGAGGTGGGCCTGTTGGAGAAGATCAAGGCCGACGAGGCGCTTGGCTGAAGCGCCATCTGCCGCCAGAGCACCTTCGGGAGAATGTGGAGCCTTTGGACGAAGGTCTTGTGAATGTTGCCGCCGCCATCGACAAGGAGCTGACGGAGCTGGGGATGGTGTATCTCGGGTACTCCTCCGACGAGCATCTCCAACCCAGCGCCAAGCTCAGCTTGTTCTTCAAGGGCGTGGTGACGGCACTCCAGCGACTCCGAGAAGAGATCCCGAAACAGCTGGCTGAGGAATCACGCCAGATCTGCGTGGGAGCTCTCCAGAAGGCGTCCTCAAGTCCTTGCCGCCGGATGCCGACGTGGAGGCACTCAAGGCCCTTGTCGCACCCATTGTGGACAAGGTGGGCAAGATCAAGAGGGTTGATGGCGACCGCGTAGACTAGGCCGCCAATTTTATCTTTTCCTTGCCGCTGTTTGATCATGTTAGGATAACAACCTATTAGAGCTGCGACAAGCTATTTTTGTAATATAACTCTATCTTGGGCAATGATTACAATGTTATTTCCTCTACTTGATTCTTTCCTTTGTATGTTTTTGCCCTCACGCTTTTAGGGAACTTGTCGTGCTGGCACCTTTGCATGAAGGCTGAGTCTTGAACGTCGGCAGCCTTCTTTGGCGGTGCCGCTTCCGACAAGCAACCTTATCGCAACTAGTTGCAGCTCACTTAAGTTGTTGAGCGGACTCGAAACAAAGTAAGGCGCAACTAGCTACGAGTTGGTTCCTTTGCTTTGGTTTTCCATACAAAAGTACGGTCGTTCGAGGAAGATAACTTAAAATTAAAACTGATTGCTCAAACTCGGCAACTTAGCTTTTACGTCGTTAAGCTTCCGGTAAGGTGAAACTTCCTTGAGCGACGCTTGGTTCACACCATTATCTTCTCCTTCCCCCGCTAACTTGTGTGCGAGGGAACCTTCCTTTCTTTGAGAAAGAGAAAGAAGAAAATAAAGTCATGGAGCCTTGTGGCTCGTTATTGCTTACGGGTGTAGGTGCTGCACAAAGTGTCGGATAAAACATGCAATAAAGCGATGAAAGCATGAAATTGACAAATTGTGCAAAACACATGAACTTTACTTATGCACGGATCTGCGCGGCTTTGTACAAAGGATTACATGCAACATCGGCAAGACTTGTACAAAAGGTGGTTGCCGAACAGGTTACGCAACCGTGCCCTCTGAGTAAAACTTACGAAGATGCTCGATGTTCGAGGAGTTGCTCACGGAATGCCATCTTCGGTCTCAAAGCGGACAGCGCCGAGCCTAGTGACTTGTTTCACCCGATAAGGGCCTTCCCACTTTGGCGTCAACTTGTTGGAATTCTTGGCGGACTGAACGCGCGAAGAACAAGGTCGCCTTCCTCGAGACTTCGGCATTAACTGCGGCTATGGTAGCGGCGCAAAGCTTGCTGGTATCGAGCAGCTTCGTCTGACTCAAGGCGGTCCTCCTCAAGGAGCAGCGCGTCATCTTGTCGCAGCTGCTCTTGCTCAAACTCATCATAAGCGAGCACTCGAGGTGACCCGTATCTGAGTTCCGTGGGGAGAACTGCCTCTGCTCCATAGACTAGAGCGAAAGGTGTCGGCGGTGGCTCGATTTGGCGTCGTCTCCGATCGACCAAAGAACCACCGCAGCTCCTCAATCCAGCTTTCTTCCGCACTTGTGCAGCACGCCGAAAGTTCGGTCTTGAGCCCTCGCAGCACTTCAAACATTGGCCCTCTCCGCTTGACCGTTACTTCTCGGATGAGCAGCGAAGCGAAGCGGACTTTGGCGCCAAGATCTTGGACGTACTGCATGAAGGTGCGGCTCGTGAATTGTGTGCCGTTGTCGGTGATGATCCTGTTAGGAATCCCGAAACGGCAAACAATCGACCTGAAGAACTTGATCACGATCGTGCCGTCACCTTCCTCATTGCTTCCACTTCCGGCCACTTTGTGAACTTGTCGATTACAGCGTACAAGTACTCAAAGCCCCGACAACTACGGGGAAAGGGCCGAGGATGTCGAGCCCAGACCGAAAATGGCGGGATAAAGGTATTGTCCGGAGAGCTTGTCTTGCTGGTGTATCTGCTTGGAATGGGCCAGCACGCTTCACACTTGGTTACTTGTGCAGTTGCATCACGGAGGGCTGTCGGCCAAAAGAAACCTTGCCGGAAAGCTTTACGGCAAGTGCTCTTCTTGTAATGTGGTGACCACATATGCCTCCATGTATCCTCGCCAACAGCTTTCATCCATCTTCCCGGTGAATACACTTCAATTTCACACCGTTGAGTCTTCTTACATGCAGTGTCTTTGTCGACAAACTAGTACATACTTGACTGCCGGGCTACTCTTTCCACTTCTTCTTGTTCTTGGGAAGTTCCCTGTCAAGGAAATGGACAATCTGTTGTGCCCATCTTTGGAGCTGCGGCTCGACAACAAGGACTAAAGGCACATCTGCTGCTGCGGGAACATCGGCTTCACGGCAAGAACCTGCGGCTCGGCGAAGCTTGGCGTTCCCGGCAAGCTTGCCGAGCAAAACTTGTCGGGGCGTCGCTTCAACGAAACAAACCCTTGGGTTTGTCGGAGCAGACTGCTCCTCAGCAGTATCGGTGTCGATCCTGGGGACCTTCTTGGCGGCGGCTTCGGGAAGCTCTGCCAGAAAATAGTCACCAGAAATCAACTTCCTCTTCTTGCTCTATCCAGTTGATGGCGTTACAGTCGGTTGAGTCAGCTTGTGCACAAAAATCCCTGGTTCCACAAGTAACTTGAGTGCGGCGCACTTTGACAGATCGTCAGCAATATCATTCTGAGCTCTTGGGACATGTTCCATCTGCAAGCCGTCAAAGTGCTCTTCTAGCTTTCTCACTTCATCAACGTAGGCTTCCATCAACGGACTCTGATAATCCTTGTTCACTTGGCGGACGACAAGCTGTGAGTCTCCCCTGACGATGAGCTTCTTGATTCCAAGGTCTACTGCGATCCTGAGACCGGCAAGTAAACCTTCATACTCTGCAGTATTGTTTGTTGCTTGCTCCTTGGGAAAGTGCATCTGGACTATGTACTTGAGGTGCTCTCCGGTGGGTGCTACAAGCAGCACGCCAGCACTGGCGCCTTGCAGCGAGAAGGCACCATCGAAGTACATCAGCCACTCTTTGCTTGCTTCTTTAACGGGGATGCTCGTCTCTGGAATTTCTTCATCTTGCGTTGGCGTCCATTCTGCTATGAACTCCGCTGATGCTCTACTTTGGATAGTTGAAGTGCTTTCAAACTTGATGCCAAAGCTTGACAGTTCCAGTGCCCACTCGACAATCCTGCCTGTTGCCTCTGGATTATGCAATATCCTCTTCAGCGGAAAGCGAGTAACGACTGTTATCTCATGTGCTTGGAAGTAATGGCGCAGCTTTCTCGAGGCCATGAGGAGGCCGAAAAGCAATTTCTGCACACCAGAGTACCTTGACCTAGCCCCCTGCAGAAGGGAACTAACAAAGTAAACCGGACGCTGCACCATTCTTTTCTGTATCTCCTCACGCGTCTGCGCAGATCCATCCTTGTCGGGACCAGAGCTTGCCGGTGAAGTCCCTTGTTTGTCGCTGGATGTCTCTGCCATAGTTGCTAGCTCATCATCCGCCTCCCTCTCTGCTACTAACGCAGCACTAACCACTTGATTGGTTGCCGCTATATATAGCATCAACTTCTCTTGCGGCCTAGGTGCGACAAGTATTGGAGTGGAGGACAGGTATCTCTTTAAGTCCTGCAGCGCAGCCTCCGCTTCGGGAGTCCATTTCATTGGACCTGCCTTTTTCAAAATTTTGAAAAACGGTAGGGCGCGCTCAGCAGATCTAGAGATAAACCTGCTGAGAGAAGCTACGCAACCGGCAAGTCTTCGTACATCCTTGACACGCTTTGGTGCGTCTTCTTACACTTGCCGGTGGAGCTCGATGGTGCGCCCTCGACGGTAGCGCAGCACTCCGAAGAGGTGCGCTTGCTGGAGTGGGCATCAGAGCTCTTGCGGCAAGCATCAGAGCTCTTGCCGGACTTGGTCTTCTTCTTCCCCCCGGGAGCTTCAGCGGCAAGTGTCTTTCTATCTGTTGCAGCTGCTGCTTCCCGGTAGATCTTGTCGGCGCAGATAAGGGCATCCTTCTTGTCGCCATGGACAGAAATGACACTTATCAGGCCTGGCATCTTGAGCAAGTTGTATGCATAATGAGAGGCTGCCATAAACTTGGCGAGTGCTGGACGGCCAAGTATTCCGTTGTAAGGTAATGGAAAATCAGCAACATCAAAAGTGACTCTTTCAGTCCTGAAGTTTAACTCGCTGCCAAATGTCACCGGCAACGTGATCTTTCCCTTCGGCTTGCTCCTTCCCGGATTGATTCCTTGAAATGTGCCGGTCTCTTCGAGCTCGCTGTCGGGGATTTGGAGCTTCTGGAGTACCGCGGAGGATATCAGGTTCAAACCGGCCCCGCCGTCAACTAGCATCTTGGTGACCCTGAGGTTGCGGATAGTTGGTGAAACCAACATCGGCAAGCACCCGACCGCGGTTATGCGATCAGGGTGGTCCTCAATATCAAAGATGATAGGCGTGTTGGACCATTTCGAGACTTGCGTGACTCGATGGATGGTTACGCGCATTGACTTCCGCATCCACCGCTTGAGTTGGCGGTGTGAAGTATCGCGAGAAGCACCACCGCCGACGATAGGACCTCTCGTGGCTTCGGAACTCCTGCTCGTCGGCCTCATCGTCTTCCATGTCTTCATCGCCGCCGTCATCTTCATCCTTGTCGCGCCGCGGAGGTCTATCTCCTTGTCGCTGCTTGGCCTTGCCGCGCGCGTCCTCCCGGCCGACGCGTTTTTGCTGGCTCCTCCGGCACCTTCTTGAGCCTTCTCCTTGTTCGCCGCTCGATTCAGCTTTCGCTGCTCAACAAGCTGCTCGACCTTCTTGCAGCTCTGGAGGTCATGGCCCTTAGTGCGGTGGATCTTGCGGTATTGCTTGTTGGAGCTGTCACGCTTGTCGGCGACCGCCACGGCCTGGCAGTTGGTGTCGCGGCAACCTCCTTGCGGAGCTACCAACTTTGGCTTTCTTAGCGCCACCTCCGTTGCGGACTGCTCGACAACTAGCACATCTCGCCTTTCTTCTTTACTGTTGCTTCGCCGGCTTTTCTTTGCGAGCGGACCCTCACCGTCGATCCTGCTGCTTCCATATTCTCTCCGGGAGTCTCCTTCCTTCTTCAAAGACGCGCACACTTGTCGGCCGAGCATATAGCTCATCGACGTCTTTGATCTTGTACATCGCCATCTCCTCCGCATCCTGCGGTTCCTCATGTTCGATGAAATGCGCTGATTACGCGGCGGGGTGGACATTTGGGATGTTGTCTTTGTACGGCTGAATCTCTGAATGAACATGCGCAGGGGCTCTCCTTCCTTCTGGGCGAGCAGATGAAGGTCGCTCTCTTGGCCATGAGGCTTGTGACCTCCTGTGAAGGCGCCGACAAACTGATGGCATAGATCCGCCCAAGAGGATATGGAGTTGTCCGGCAAGTGCATGAGCCAAGATCTGACATTGGGCTTGAGTACCAATGGGAAGTAATTGGCCAGAATCTTGTCGTCTTGCCCCCCAGCAGCTTGCACCGCAATGGTATAGATGGTGAGGAACTCCGACGGATGCGTCTTGCCGTCGTACTTCTCTGGTACATCTGGCTTGAAATTCTTCTTGCTGGGCCACTGGACTTGCCGCAGCTCACGAGTGAACGCAGGGAAACCTACCGCGTACGGCAAGTCGCCTGGTTCCCCTGGCGCATGCATATCGACAGAGGGCCCAGCACGCTGGTCAAATTGACGTCGCGCTTCTCTTCGGCGCTCGATGCAGGTTCGAGCGTCTTCTTGCTGTCGTTCGTGAAGAACTTGGCATTGATCGCGACGAGCTCGTGGATCTGATGACGCGGTGGAGTCGCTGTCGAGGTGGATCCTGCGAGTCGGCGATCTTGGCCTTCGGGGTGGAGAGTGCATGGTGGTTGCACCCCCACAGGTTTCGTCGCCACCGGCTCGTGCCTTGTCGCCTTGCCGCGGCTGCGATGCGATCGGTTGCCTCGAATGTCGCGATTGGCAAAGCCGATGAGACTCTGAATGGTGGCCCTCCATTCATCGACCTTGTCGGCTATTGGAGGGTAATCTAGGAGCAGTTGAGCTCTCGCCAAAGCTTCTGCTGGAGTGGTGGGTGGCAGTGGCGAACGGTGCGAGGAGCGGGATATGCTCGGACTTCTAACTATGTTAGAAGGAGCGATATCCCGCCCAGCGATCGTGCCTCGCTTCGCGCCAAAGATGTTGGCGGCAAGCTGGTCTTGAGGGCCTCGGGATCCACCAGCTCGATCTTGATCCAACGAGCGTATGGTACTATGAATACCATGACGCTGTCGGTCCCGCGCCTCCTGAGATGGGCGCGGTGCGTGTACAGACGCCGAGGTCTGCGCGGCCTTGTCCTTGGACTTGGCAGCATCATGGGCTCCCTCGTCGACGTCCGTTCTTCCACCGGTGTCTACCCCACCACCCATCTGCTCCGGTGGTGGTGGGATTGACGTGGACGGCTCTACTGCCGCCGAAGCCTTCTTCTTTGGTGGCATGTTGAAGAAGATGATGAAGATGTTGCTCGTGTGAACGCCGGATCAGGTTCACACAGCCTCGACGCCCCCTACCTGGCGCACCAAAGATGTCGGGGATGCCGATCGGACCCACGAACACCTATGGGACCGGCGGACCGAGCCCCTTTCGGTTCGGTGGGGGGCGGAGGTTGCACGAAGAGCAGATCGAGGCGGAGCACACGAGCAGTTTACCCAGCTTCGGAGCTCTCCGGAGAGATAATACTCCTACTGCTGCTTGTCTGATTATATTGTGTTCTTGCTAGGGAGCGCTGAGAGCTACAAGACCTAGCGTGAGTGTCTCTGGTTTCGAATGAGTCGAACCCCTTCTACGTTGCGCATGGGCCTCCTTTTATATGCACAAGGGGTCACCGACAGGTGGCAACGTAGACAAGGGCAGAAAAGGAAAATGAGTTGCGGTTGGTACAGCTACTTGTACAGTGTATCCTACCTAACCCTGACGGCAGGGGACAAAAGCATTAAATGCCCGTCTAAGTCGACTAAACAGTGCAGAAAGGGACCATCAGGGGCGCCACCGTTCGCCACGATGGCTATCTTGTCAGCACCGCTTGCCACCATGCCCCGCTGGTTGCACAGCCTCTTGCCACGCGCGCCTGGAAAGGTCCCATGGCGACACGTTGTTGGATGAGCTGGAGCGGAGGAACGGAGTGGTAATCTGCCACGGCAAGCGCCTTGCCGCGGTTGTTGCCTTGTCGCGTTCGGAAGCTTGTCGCTCACCGGGACTTCCCGGCAAGCTCCTCTTGTCGGGGCCTTGTCTTCCATGTGCCCTGGTTGGCCTTCCCGGCAAGCTCCTCTTGCCGGGGTCTTGTCTCTTTGGCTTGAATACTTTGTTTTTGAATGGCTCTAATGGAGCCGCGGAGGACCTTGGCGATCACCAAGCAAGCCTTGCCGCGGGGTGCTGCGACTGCCCGTGCACGAGTTCGGGATACTAGGGTACCCCTACTCTAGTACACCGACAAACTTCCATGAAGATCATTGGACAAAATAAACTTGATTCTGAGAAATAGTTTTGAGATATGATGATGTGATATGTGAGTTATGTTGATGAGTAATTATGCTTTAGTAAGAATATTGGTGTTAAGGTTTGTGATTACCTATGCAAGTACGAAAGTCAATAGTCATGCAATGAAATTATATCCTACTTATGGTGCATTATTTGGTGTTATTTATGCTTAATGCTTGCTTATGAGATTATCCGTTTCTTGGTTGGTCGCTTCTCAATCTTTTTGCTAGCCTTCATTTTGCACCAAGTATGATCTCTACTTGTGCATCCAAAATCCTTTAAACCAGTTTTGCCACATGAGTCCACTATATCTACCTATATGCAGTATTCTTTTGCCGTTCTAAGCAAATTTGCATGTGCCATCTCTAATTTTCAAAATAAACCTCTCTTTTGTGTGTTTGTTTCGCTCGCGGAGCGGTGAGGGGTGACTAATATTTTCTATGCTGGATGTGTTATTCTCACGATGAGTGTTTATTCACTTGTCATTGCACGAGAGTAAGGCAAAGGTTTTAGAGATGCCCAGTCCCGAAATGCAAAAATGAATTTACTTTATGTTGTCAAATAATAAATTCCTTGGAAAGTGTTGGTATGGAGGGCACCCGTGGATACAATTAGCCATGGAAAGTGAAAGCATGGTGGAAAAAGGAATAAACTTTATTTTCTATTTGGGAACCGCCTATGGCATATCTAGCATGGAAAGTCTTGGGAACTCTAGGTCGTTTTCGTTGGTGGGATGGATACACCTCCCAAAATGTTTTTATCTCTATTTTTTTGCTTTGACCTCTGGCACCTCTACAAATCCCTACTTCCCTCTGCGAAGGGCCTTTCTTTTACTTTATGCAATTTTTATTTCGAATTTTGAGTCTCCATCTTCTCTCATAAAGCACCAACTAGGAGGCAATATGATCGTACTTAAGTATTGGGTGTAGCTAATATTCGAGTGTGTTTCATGAACGGATCAATGATTGAGCATGATGGGCTGGGGATAACTTATTTTAGCATTGATATTTTGAAAGACATGGTTGCTTGTTGATATGCTTGAGTATCTGAATTATTATGTCAAAACTAGACTATTGCTTTGAATCACATAAAAGTCCAATTGTCCATGCTATAAAGAAAAAATATGATATGACATGCTAGGCAGCATTCCACATCAAAAATTCTGTTTTTATCACTTACCTACTCGAGGACGAGTAGGAGTTAAGCTTGGGGATGCTGATACGTCTCCAACGTATCTATAATTTTTTATTGTTCCATGCTGTTATATTATCAATCTTGGATGTTTTATAATCATTTTATAGTCATTTTATATCATTTTTTGGTACTAACCTATTGACATAGTGCCAAGTCCCAGTTGCTGTTTTTCCATGTTTTTTTACATCACAGAAAATCAATATCAGATGGAGTCCAAATGCCACGAAACTCCACGGAGAATTTTTATGAGCCAGAAGGAACACAACTGGCCCTAGCTGCGCCTGGGGGTGCCCTGAGGGGGCAGAACCCACCAGGGCGTGACAGGAGGCCCAGGCGTGCCCTGGTGGGTTGTGCCCACCTTGGGTGCCCCCCGGACCAAATACCCCAATATTCCAGAAACCCTAGAGGCATCGACGAAATATTCATCCAGCCGCCGCAGAGTCCAGAACCACCAGATCCAATCTAGACACCATCTCGGATGGGGTTCACCACCTCCATTGGTGCCTCTCCGATGATGCGTGAGTAGTTCTTTGTAGACCTTCGGGTCCGTAGTTAGTAGCTAGATGGCTTCCTCTCTCTCGCTGAATTCTCAATAAAATGGTCTCTTGGAGATCCATATGATGTAAATCTTTTGCGGTGTGTTTGTTGGGATCAATGAACTTTGAGTTTATGATCAGATCTATCTTTTTATATCCATGAAAGTTATTTGATTTTCTTTGATCTCTTATATGCATGATTGCTTATAGCCTCGTATTTCTTCTCCCATATTTGGGTTTTGTTTGGCCAACTTGATCTATTTATCTTGCTATGGGAATAGGTGCTGTCGGTGTCAAAACCGGCGGATCTCGGGTAGGGGGTCCCGAACTGTGCGTCTAGGCGGATGGTAACAGGAGACAAGGGACACGATGTTTTACCTGTGTTGGGCCCTCTCGATGGAGGTAATACCCTACTCCGCTTGATTAATATTGATGATATGGGTAGACAAAGAGTAGATCTACCACGAGATCGAGAGGCTAAACCCTAGAAGCTAGCCTATGGTATGATTGTTGTTCTATATCTATCGACTAGCCTGGCCTCGGTTTATATAATGCACCGAGGCCTAGGATAACAAGAGTCCTAAGCCGAACACGCCGGTGGGGAGGAGTCCTTGTCTTGATCGCCAAGTCTTGTGGAATCTTCCTTGTATGCGGCAATCTGCTCGGATCGCCCATGAGCATACGGCCATGGGGATCCTCGCCCAATCCAATTGATCGGGAGACGACGTGGTGAGTACTCCTAGTCCAGACACCGTCAAGATAGCCCCTGAACCGGTCTTCGTTGGGGACTCCTCGATTCTTCCGAACTGTTCTTCATCTTGATCGTCGGTCTTGAAAACTGGTTCAACAAATCTTCTCATCTTCGATCTTGAGGATCGCCGAAATGAATTCGACGAGTTTACACGTCGGGTATCCGAGGAGCCCCTTTAAGTTTCCGGCCTTTATCAATGCCTTGTTATTTTTATGCCACACCTCGGGTTTGAAGTTGTTCCCGGGCGGCAGCGTCCTCTTGCGTCCGATCTCCAACGCCGGACTGCATTCGAGGTATCTTTTGCAGCCGAGTACCAACGCCGGACTGCTTCCCAGCTCTATCGCCGGACTATGTATCCGAGCTCCAACGCCGGACGGTATCCGAGCTCCAACGCCGGACTATGTATCCGAGCTCCAACGCCGGACTGTATCCGAGGTGTCGTAAATCACCTTGGTTCAAAGAAGTTTGAAGGAGTTTAGCCGAGCTTAATGCCGGAAATGCCCTCTATGGAGCCAGCCACTAGCGCCCGAGCTTTATGCCGGACTGCTTCCGAGGTGGTGCACCACCCCGAATGTGGGCCGATTTTTGTCAATATTTTTGATTGGTGCAATTTATTCTCTGCCGAGATACATAGCCAGTAGCCCTCAAGGTGGGTATCGGTCTAAAACCCGAGATGCACATGAAGGATGACATAAGACCGCTGATCCCGAGCTCTTTGAGACTCGGGTTGATTTGCAAAATCGGTCCGAGGATCAAGTACTAGCTCGCAGAATACTTGGGACACAAAAGCGGCGTGCTCAGTCCTCAAGACTCAGGTTGGGTGCGACCGACCAACCCGAGGATCAAAATCTCCTCGAAAAGCTGTATTGCACTTAAAATTTTCTCGCATAGAACGAGCAATGTAGTAGCCCCGAGACATCGGTCGGGTGGCAACACCAGATCGGGGATTGATGTGCCCTTTAATATTTGTAAATAATAAGCCCGAAGCCGGTAGCCCCGAGCCTTAATGCGGGCATGGGTGGCCGAATTAAGGATCGATATCCATAGTAAAATGACAAATTATGTGTAATGACTCAATGTATCCAAGTACTGTATGTCATTAATGCTTGGATCCGCATTGTACAAAACTTTGTTGACCGACCATCGGCTTAACCTCCTCGCCGAGAGGCGAGGAGTGTTTAATCCTACTTTATAAAGCCTTTATGAGGGCAAAGATTTACAACAAACAAGGAAATCTGGCCATACCGTTTTATAAACAAAGGTACGCAGAGATATATGTTATATTACTATTTAATGAAGAAATGTCTTCCAAAGGAAATAGTCCGCTTATCGGTTCCTTTCTTTGGGTTGTCATGCTAAGCATGATCATGAAACCTCAGCTCTAATGTAAGAGCAAAATATCGAGGATTTAGTTTGGGAGGCGATTACTAGCCCCCAGAGTGTTGGCGATAGTCAAGGTCAAGCGGAAACACTTGACCAATGTTATGAATGGCCCGTCATTTAATATAGTCATCGGATCGCTGACCAGTTTACACCTATTGTGACGATCAGTTTTGGCTTTCTCCACCGAGGTGCTTGACCATGCGAGCTGGAAGCACAATCGCAGATGGTTCTCCTTTGCACACCTAGCCGAACAGGCGGAACGTAGGAGGCAAGCGCAGGAGCCGGGCAACCCAACTATTGACCAAGACACAATTCAAAACTGATGCATATATAGCAATATCCGAGAATGTTTTTGCGAATCTCTAAAGGTGTCGGCGTTGATCATGAGACTTGTGCTGAAAACACACAAATAGTTTAAAAGTGCCATAAGCTTGGAAAACCAAGAAAATGTCAGTAAAAACCTGACGTCCGAACAAGATCAAGTGTTCGGTGCCAATCCGAAAATTGGCCTTAGCAAAAGAAGTGCTTCTGTCGTGCTTTAACATGATACATCTTATCTCAAGACTTCAAGCGGGTCAGCCTATGGCTTCAACCTCCTATCCCTAGGGCGGAGTACTTCTCATTAGGCCAGTTTAGCAAACTAAACTCTAGCGGCTTTGAGAGAGAAATTAGGCTCCCCGGCTAGTGACCACACGCTCGTGTCGGAAAAAGGAGTGATAGATAATAATAGTAATAATAAAACTTTGGAACGACTAAGAAGAAGAACACTTATCATAAAACGGCTCATATAAATTTAAGAGCCCCCAAGTGACTTGGGTAAAAGAATGATTGCATGTACCGAAGTACTTATATCATATATATGTTCAACCGAACTTTAAACGCGTCTTAACCGACCGTCGGCTTCTCCCTCTTCGGTCAAGGACCGGAAAGTGTTATGTACTCCATGCGTCGAGAATATCGACGGTGTTTCCAATAACCAGCAATCAGGCCATAAGGCTGTAATGGATAAAGCGCACTCGGGGAACTTATGCTATATTATCGAAGTGTAAGAAGCATCTTGAAGAAAATAGTACCCCACCGATACCTTTCTTGGTGCTCATTGTTATTATGAGACTTGTGCAATAGATTTTTGTACTCATGAGTTCCGTTTTGTGCCGACCATCATTGAAAACTATAAGAGCGCTTAGCTTTCGGCTTCACCAGTCGAGGTCCGCTCGGGTGACCCGATCGTGACAATCGCAGAGGTGCTCCCTTTACTCCCTAGCCGAACAATCGGGAACGAGGGGTAAGCACAGAGCCGAGCAACCCAGCTTGCAAATCGCTTAAGTCAATATGGTGCATATTGTGGAATACACGAACAAGGAACGAAGCCGCATAAGTATAATCATATGCAAGAGGAAAAAGCTTCATGAAGGAAGCCCCAAGTAAACGGGGTATTTGAATTTGCGCGTCACAAACAAAGTTTGGACAAGGAAATTTTTACAAGCAACTTTTTTCCAAAAAAGTGTAATGCTTGGTCGAGCCGAACACAAGTTAAAAATTTAAAACTTTGAGCATGAAGGCAACTTAGCTGGTTAATGTGTTCGGTATTGATGACGCGGTCCGAGCTTGATGTGGGACAAGGTTCCATCCCCCAAGACGGTCCCGAGGTGGCGGAGCATAGAGCTCGGCACTCTGAAGTGGTGATATAGCACGGTCAATGCAGGACGGCAGGGTGATGCCGAAGTCCCCGGCATGGGGTAATGAAGTGTTGACGAAGCCCCCCGTCCAGCCGAGGTGACGCCAAAGGATATAGTCCGGCGGGATCATTTTCCTGTGCACAAAAAATAGCGCAAACCGGAGATAATAGTAATAATAAAAAAATCGTTGCATAACAAATAATTTATGCAAAGTGACTAATAAAAGAAATATGGCCTGGCGCCAAAGCCAATGTCGATGCAGGGCGGCGGCGTGATGCGGTAAAGGCATGGCAAGGCCTGAATTCATAGGTCGGTTCGAGTTCTGGATGCGGCGTCCGCCGGACTATGTACGGAAACTGACCGAACCACCATGCGACCGTCGTTAATGCGGCCACCATTTGATAGACCTGGCTTATTTGTTGTAGCAATCCGAAGAAAGGTGATTCCCAAAATTGGGACTCGGTCCGCACACCTATTGCCTGATGGGCGATAAAGCAACGGCATGACGATGCTGGCAAAGGTTGGCTCGCCGAGGCAAAGCCCTCGGTCCAGCTAACGTGACGGAGCTGGTCGGCCAGCGACACTGAAGTCTCCGGAGTAGGTTGATGAAGAGATGATGAAGCCCCCGGTCCAGCTAACGTGATGAAGCCTCGGTGTTAGCCGATGAGTCGAAGTAGGTCGGCGTGATGGACACCAGCTTGAAAAAGCAACAGTGCGGCCCTGCCGATGCAGGTCGTGACGTGGTCGATGCCGGCTTGATGAAGTGACCGTGCGGCGATGCCGGTGTGCCCGCTCCGTGTAATCCGTGGGGCGGCGATGTTGGTGATGATTTATCCTTCGTGATGCCGAACTATTGTTCGGCTGGCCGAGATGATGATCCGTAGAAATTGAGCTCGGCTCAACAAAACGACGACGTGTCTAACGCAGGTCGGCCGCCGTGGAGTGATGTTGTCGGGCTGGTTTGACGCCGGCGCGACGGTGAAGTTCGTATTGCAAGAATACTTTTAATACTACTGGGATGTGTTTGAGAATAAAACACAACACCCCATACGAAAACTTCCTTCAAAGACGATGTCCGAGATCCCGTTCATAAAGAAGATGAATTCGGGTCGGATTCGTTCTCGCGCAGAAAACAGATCCAAAAAGTGATGCACTAATCGGAAGTTTCCCGGAGTTTGGACGGTCGGATCGAGCTGAATTTTTGGCAGGTGGTAGATATGGGAATTCTGCAGCAAATCAACGGTTGGATCTTTCAAAGGACATCCGAGCTAGATGATGGATACCACGCTCTAAACTCGTCCAGATTCTCGTCCAGATTCAACAGGGCTCCGGTATATCGGAGATTGCCGGAGATTCCTCCATCGGAACTCGACGAAATTTAGCGTGGCTGTTGTAGACATAATTCTGCACTATTCCACCGAAGCAATCGTCAAACCGACGCTCGAGGAGGCGGTGACGGCGGATACAAGTTCGCTGTCCAGAAAAACAGCACGGTCGCCCGAGGGCAATGTTGACGTTGAGCCCCCGGGCTCCCTGGATGATTCCTCCATGATCTTGATAGAAATCGGAGCTGATGTTGATGACGGCCCTCATCCGAACATGACGATCGGAGGTAGGGCGCAGTCCTTGGTTGAACCAAGGTGACCAGCCGAGCTGGTGACGAAGATGCCGAAGTCGCAGTTGATCTGCAGGCGAGCCATCGACCCTTTGCCGAACACACAGCGGAACTCTCAATGAAAGCACCAATGTCGGTGTCAAAACCGGCGGATCTCAGGTAGGGGGTCCCGAACTGTGCGTCTAGGCGGATGGTAACAAGAGACAAGGGACACGGTGTTTTTACCCAGGTTCGGGCCCTCTCGATGGAGATAATACCCTACTCCTGCTTGATTAATATTGATGATATGGGTAGTACAAGAGTAGATCTACCACGAGATTAGAGAGGCTAAACCTTAGAAGCTAGCCTATGGTATGATTGTTGTTCTATATCTATCGACTAGCCTGGCCTTGGTTTATATAATGCACCAGAGGCCTAGGATAACAAGAGTCCTAGCCGAATATGCCGGTGGGGGAGGAGTCCTTGTCTTGATCGCCAAGTCTTGTGGAATCTTCCTTGTATGCGGCAACTGTCCGGACTGGCCCATGAGTATACGGCCATGGGGATCTTCGGCCCAATCCAACTGATCGGGAGACGACGTGGTGAGTACCCCGTAGTCCAGGACACCGTCAGGTGCTTTGAAGTGGGTTCGATCTTACAGTTCTTGATCCCAGTGACAGAAAGGGAAACGACACGTATGTATTGTTGCTACTAAGGATAAAACGATGGGGTCTATCTCTACATAGATAGATCTTGTCTACATCATGTCATCGTTCTTATTGCATTACTCCGTTTTTCCACGAACTTAATACACTAGATGCATGCTGGATAGCGGTCGATGTGTGGAGTAATAGTAGTAAATGCAGGCAGGAGCAGGTCTACTAATCATGGACGTGATGCCTATATAATGATCATTGCCTGGATATCGTCATGATTATTCGAAGTTTTGTCAATTCCCCAATAGTAATTTGTTCACCCACCGTTTGCTATTTTTCTCAAGAGAAGCCACTAGTGAAATCTACGGCCCCCGGGTCTTCTTTCCCATATATTTGCCTTTGCGATCTACTTTTCTCTTGCATTTATTTTCAGATCTATTAAACCAAAAATACAAAAATACTTTGCTGCGTTTTATTTCTATTTATTTTATTTGCGATCTACCTTTCAATCTACTACAAATTCATCTCACGTCCGTTTGCCTAACTTGACGCGCCGTACCCCGGAAGGGATTGACAACCCCTTTAACACGTCGGTTTGCGAGGATTTGTTATCTGTGTGTCGGGACTATTTACGTTGTGTTGCTTGGTTCTCCTACTGGTTTGATAACCTTGGTTTCATATCTGAGGGAAATACCTACCACCGCTGTGCTGCATCATCCCTTCCTCTTTGGGGAAATACCAACGTAGCTTCAAGCGACATCATGGTCCCTCACAGTACGCTTTCTTTCTTTTTTTTGGACTTTGAATTCCAAGCCATAGTGAAAATGACCGTTATGCCCTTGCCTCTAATCAGCCCCCTCGGAGAGAGAACCGTCCGGTGTTTCGTTCCGCGGATTCACCGCACTTCTTCCCGCAGTCTCCATCACCCCCAGGCAAGCCACAACAGCCACTTGCATGATAGCCATGCAGTAGCCATGGTTTCTACGTGAATATTTAATAAAAGTTTGCCCAATATATGCCTGCTTGTTTGCTACTGCTGTCGTTGTTTCGGTTTTGCTCGTGGATTCATGTCCACCTTCATGCTATGTTTCGATGCATTTTGTTATCTTGTATTACTTGCTAGTATCATTGTCACATGTTATGCTTGATAGAAGTAGCAGTGGTGTTCTTTCTGATGCATGTTTACCGTGTGTTATCAAGTACCATTGCTATGCATGTTACTTTGCATCTAGTTGGTTATATGCTACTTGGTAGTATTCTGGTAAAATCCTTGCATGGTATTTATTTATGATGCTAGTAGTCATGATATGCTCTACTCGTCGGTATGCCATGCTCATTTGGATATATGATTCATTGTGGTTATGCTCGATGATTATGTTGCACCCCCATGCTTATGTTGATATCATGTTCATGCATTATAGTTGCATCATGTTCTTGTATTATGGCTCAACTTATTGCATTCAGTTTAATCGGATAATAATGAACTTGAACAACTATTGGTTGAGTCATGGTGCCACTAAATCGAGCTGACCAGTGCAACCACGCTTGACTTTATGGGAAGGACCTAACTAGGTCTATTGTCATGCCTCTCGCCGGTGCCTCCAACGAGGGAAGGTTATGGGTGCGCGTTACCCTGATCAGGTAGGCGGACATAAACCTTGTGTGCCCGTTGTTGATGTAAGGATCCTTGTCCCCGTATGGGACCGTTTATGTTTTGCCACGACGGTGGCCATTGATGCCTTTGGTAGGCACGGGTCCACCCATGACTTAGCCCAAATGGGAGTTGGTCGGAGTGGCCGGGAGAGTGTCATGGCAGTAGATCAGTTTTGCCAGAACGCCATTGGTCCACACGTATGGGAGTGCGAGGCCCTGGGTTTTGTGGTGTGGGTACAGTGTGCTAACCTCTGCAGAGTGTGTTTTTAATCTATCGATAGCCACGCCCGCGGATATGGGCCCAGTTCGTAGTCGGTTACACTATGAGCCAACAATAACAATAACTTGCTTAATAATAACCCTGGTTCAATGTTGAGAAAGCGGTTAGTTGTGATCAAGAGAGGATCACGAAGGTATCATGCATACCAAAGTTGGTTGATCTTTATGTGATCACGAGATGATCATAGTGGTATCGTTGGTACCAAAGTTGGTAAGTTGATGCATGAGATGGTTACGATGTAACCGCCGAGCAAGAGTAAGTTGGTGCATGATATGTTAACCTGTTGCATGTAGTTTCATCATATGGTCATGCCATGTTAAAGTTGTATCATGTTCAGTTGTGCAAGCCATGCTGTTTTGTTAGTATCATGTTCATGATTGCTTTAACCTGCTAATGCCATGCTATTGTTTGTCTTGACTGCTTTTGGTTATTGTGAGCTTGCAAGTACATTCAATGTACTGACCTAGCATGTCATGCCAGTTTGCAGGTCGTGCCTGATTGCTTGCTTGTTTGGTGTGGTTCCTGTGTTCGCGAACATAGAGGAACATCAATCGTTGCGCATGCACGTGAGAGATAAAGAATGCCCAATATGATGAAGAGGGGGAGGTGTGTGTGTGTGTGTGCATGCATGGGAGACCGACCTGAAGAAAAAGATTGCATGTGTGCGATGGATAATGTCGAGTGGTAGTGTGTGTGCATGCATGCACGAGAGAAAGTTAGTGATACAATTATAAAAAGAAGACGACTGTGTGGGTGTAAAAGACTAGGTGAGGTCATAATCAATGTAAAGTTCAATTCAAATATATGAATAAGAGATCATGATGTTTGAAACCCATGCATGCATGAATATAACAGAGATATGCGCGGTGTGGTTTGGAAACGAGCATACTATACTGTATATACATTGAACAAGGTCAGACTGGTTTGAATTTGAGATACCGATGGCAGACATCGTTTGGCCACATTGCATCCGTGCATGGACACACTATTCTAATTGGAGATGATGGGTGGCTTTCGCATCACATATCTATATCTATAACCCTATATATTATATTTTATATTTTTTATATAGTGTGTGAATAACTTTAACTTTGAAAGATGGTCGTTGGATGAAGCCAACCCAACGGTACAGAGATGGCAAATTCGAGCACTACTGGCCGTTGGATATCATCTACATTCCACCAAATTTTGCCACATGTGCAATCTAGAAGACTCCATGGTTGAACTTAAGCATAATGCACAAACCTCAAAATGCAAGCACTTCTTCTTTGTTATATAATCTTCCGTATCATAATTGCCCAATTGTTTTTATACATGATTTGCCATTAATTTTTTTACTTTATGCTTTACAACGCACAATTCCATGAATCTTAAAATAGATTAGCTTTCTTATAAAAACTATATGATTTTGAATGAGATGAACTATAAGAATTAAACGAAAATCTACATCATGCATATATGACTCAAAGCTTACATGCTATAATGTGGTATTTATTCATAATTTTGTTGCCAAATCTCATGCGTGCAATGCATGTGTATCTTACTAGTCTAAATGGTGTTTGTATGTGTGTTGTGCGTGTTAAACACATTGTACGTAGTATCATACATGGTTTAGATTCCGAACATATAGCTACCTAGAGTACATGTACTATTATTTGAATTCAACATAAAATGGATACATATATTTGAATTTTAGATCGTATGTACATGTAGTTCATATTTATATAGGAATTTACTACTCCTATATTTATGTCATGTGTTGTGAAGATAATATTTAAATGGTTTATAACTAACCCGAGTACAATCCCATTCAAACAGGGAAAATGTACTCAAATTTAGTCCATATGCTAGACAACACGAATTTTTTTTATTGTTGAGGGAAGTGCAAATTGATTTGGTACCGTACACGTTATGTTTGTTGTCCCTATTTTTTAGTTTTTGTTGTTGTTGTATTTGAATGCTTTTCCAATAATATAATAAAACGGGACATGGCTCTCTCTATTGATGAGGTACGAATTGTCTTTTTTTGTTGTTGTACATGTTAAGCTTGTTATGCAGAAATTTCAAGCACGCCTTGTTATGCCGAAATTTCAAGCTAGCATCTCTGTCTATCGTGCTGCAAAACTCCCGCCTCTTCAACCCGCGCCTTGTTACCCCGAAATATTTAAGATATATCTTTGTCTCATTGTGCTCTAAAAACTCCCTCCATCTCAACCCGCACCTTGCTATCCCAAAATTACAACACACGCGAAAACTCCCACCTCCTGTGAAATCCCGACACACGAAATGCCTGTGATACCCCTAAACCGAAAGAACCGTCTAGCTCAAATCGGTGGGGGTACTTTCATAACTTACCCCACATTTCGGACAAGAGCATGCCTAAGCCATGGTTCCCCCCTCCCATCCCATCCGCCCACCCATTCATACACCGAGGCCGTGAAAACCCGTGAAGCCCCACACCCTCCTCCGTCCGCCACCCAACCAGACCATCTTCCTCGACGACCTCGTCCACAGCAACACCTCGACGTCCCTCATCCACGGGACGAGATGAGGATCCATCGTCAATCTCATCGTCCCGCCGGTTCAGCCACCCCGTTCTCCAACTCCAAGGAGCTGCCCCGACGTTCCCCTCGTCTTTCACGCCACCTCCATTCCCACATCGCCGTCTTCACCTGCACCATCGAAAGAGCAGCGTCATCACCGTTTCCTCGGATGAAGCTGAGGCCTAATCGTCACCACCAAAGAGGTTCTACAATAATCGCCGCATTTTCTTCTTGATTCGATCTCACGGTGCTGCCGGCGCTCGGTCCCGAGCCGACATGGCGCGGCTCCATCCACGGCGGCGTCGTCGACCATTTCCTCCATGACGTCTCTCCCTCGGCGGCAATGTCCACATCAGTACGACCTGCTGCTGCTTTGGCTCTCGCTCGCGTTGCTGCACTGCTCTTGCTCTCGGTGCCCTGCCTGCTCTGCTCTTGCTCTTACTCTTGCTCACGCTGCTGCTCTCGCTCTTGCTCTTGCTTGCGCTGCTGCTCTCGCTCTTGCTTGCATTGCTACTCCGATTTAGCTACACTTCAGTCGACTGAATCGACCTTTAGGTTAGTCGATTTTAAGGGTGGGGGGGCTTGCCGGAGTTAAGGAAGAACCAGCCTCGGGAGGGGGGGGCTCGCTGGAGAGGTACCCCACTATCTATCTTAGGGTTCAGGGTAGGGCGGTGGTCGCCGACGGTGGCGTGGGGATCGCTGGAGAAAAAGCTCAACGCTGGGGGCAGAGAGGATGGCCGGGGCGGCGGCGGACAGGCGGTGGTGAGTGGTTTTGGGGTGGGCGGGGCAGCGGGGGCCGGCGGTTTGGCTGGTGGTGGCTGGTGGCTCAGGGGGGTGGAGGTTGAAGATGAGCTGCAGACCCTTGATTTCGTATCCAACGACTGGAAAATCGACTGACCAGAGATGAAAAAGTCAGTCGATTGACGTGTAGCCTGACCCTGCCTGCTGCTCTACTCTTGCGCGTGCTGCTGCTACACGAGCAGCACGTACTGCTCTCGCTCGAGCCCCTGCAGCTGCTACCCGAGATGCAGCTACATGACCAGCTGCCCCGGCTCTCGCACGCGTTGCTGCTCCTTGCGATGCTGCTGCTGCTACTGCTTTTCTGCTACTAGTGCGTTCTGTTTTGAGAGTAAAATTTAGTTACGACAGCAAAATTCAGTTTCGACAGTTAAATTCAGTTTTGACAGTTCACAGTTAAGTTCAGAGATGAGCGGCTGGTGTATTTTACATCTAGCACTTTGTGGTTATGTATTTTACGTCATCTGTTGGAGATGCTATTAGAATTTCACTCAGGTTAACGTTGTCTCTCTTGTCCTGCTTCAGCCTCGCCGTCGTACAACTCACCGGAGCTGCTCCAACGATGAAACCCTCCATCACAGAGGAGCAGTACCCCGGGCTCCATCTCCAGACGCCTAAGATCTTCTTCCCCTCCTCCTACAGCCAAATCAGCCAGAGCATCCTCACCAACCAGCCCAATCACGCTGAGATCGACATGGCTTCGCCAAAGAGGTTGTACACTTGTTGCATCTCTTTTTTACTGTACATGTTATATATATTTTCCACTGAGGACACATAGTAACATGAAATACAATTAGTTTCTCCTACTATATGACAAGCAGTGAGGTACCAGGCAACTTAACTATCCGTGATGGACTCTCTTGAAAGCCATCATTATTTATCTCTACACGTTTGAGCTGTGCATTTGTAGATGGGCCTGGGAGTTGAGCTAGTAGGGCAGTGGCCTGGGTCCAAAGTAGTAGAAGTAGCACAAAAACATTTTTTGAGTGTAGGCTTTTCCCTGCTCAAGCCTACCTACTAGAATCGCCAGTGCTTGAAAGGAAAAGTGAAGGAAAAACATAGGAATTGGAAAGTTTCCTATGGTACTACTATTCATGTATTTGGTTCAAAGGAATGGAGCAAAGGAAAACTGTAGGATTTGTTCATTTAGTGTCTCCTTGAAAGAAAAACCGTAGGAATTTCAATATCCACTTGTCCTCCTTTTCTAATTCCTATTCATGAAGCACAAGACTAAGAGATAGTAGCATAATAGCATTATAACCGTACATTTTCTTGTGGTTTGACTTAATCTCACCATGCTTCTTTGCATCCTGTGATCTTCCAATTCTTGTGATCCAAACACCCAGATTGGCAGAAATCCCGTGTTTTTAAATTCTCTGTTTCGCACATGCATTCCTATCCTATTCCTGTGTATTTCCTATCCCTGCATTGTTAGAATCCTCAAATTCAAACAAGCCCTTACACAATTACTTCTGTTACAGATATGTGTCAAACAAAAGCTTGTGTGGTTTGTTCCGCTCCTGCTGCGTTGTGTTCCACCCTAGCTCAGTTGCTCCAACGACAGAAGGGTTCACCACAACAGGGATCCGCTCTCCAGACTGTCTTTCGCCGCCTCAGATCTTCTTCCCCGCCGCCGCCAGCCACTACAACTGCATTACCATCATCAACTGAGCAGATGACCTTGAGGACTACACGAGTCCGTAAGAGAGGTCGCACTCTTCTGTGTCTACTTACGTTATGCATCGTTTAATATGATGACATGCTATTATCATCATGTTCACCTATTAGACTTCGAGTCAGGTCCAAACTGATGCTGAAACTTCAGTTTTTAAATGGTTGTGGGGTACATATTGGGGTAGCAATCAGTACTATCTATGTACTATCTGGTTAATCTCGGGTGTCTACTATGAATTTCATGTTGGGTGCAAACAAACATTAAAGGAACCATTATCTATATTTTTAACTAAAGCTATATCTGCCTGCTATCATTGGTTTTGGGTCTATCCACAATTTGCTACCATCATTCTGGATTTGTGCATGCACTCCTTACATAATCTCACTATGTTTTATTCCTATGCATGTTAGTTATTTTACACAATGGAACTGAACATGTAGAGCAAAAGAGACGAGCCTTGCCTGGCAATAAAATTTCATGCAGACGTCGCTCCATGGTGGGCGCAAAGGCAGCCCCCCTCCACCCATTTCGGATTGTAATCAAGAGGAAGACAATTGTTCTGAGGGGGATTCAGAAGGAGAAGACCACTCCTATTTACCCCCTGAGGTCTTCGCTCTAACTTGGCATGCTGATGTTGGTAATATCATGCATATGGTGCCTTGCATTGCTTACTTTATACATCAAATATGGCATCTGCTTAGTTTAGACATGCTTTGTGTGTATGCCATCTATTTAGTTTCTTTATCGTATATGTGAATCATGCAATGCCATCTTGTTTAGCCAGGCATCATATATGTGAATTTTGCAATGCCACCCTGGTTAGCCAGTCATCTTATATGTGAATTATATCATGCCATAATTTATTTACTATGTAGTATTAAATTTGTCAACAATTTTAGTACATTCAATTACTCTTCCTGTGCATCAGCCATTTGACACGGTCATGGAAAAATCTGGAGTGGGAACAAGGTCTTCAGAGCAGACAATGCTATCTGACGAAGCGCATGTCTTGTTGGTTACAGATAGCTCCTCAGAGGACGACTCAGAGACAGATGACCAGTCCTATTTCCCCCCGTGGTGCATGCTCTAACATGGCAGGGTTATGTTGCTCATATCATGCGTATGGTGTCTTGCATTGCTGTGTCATTTGCTTAATTTAGACATGCTTTGTGTGAATGTCACCTGTTTAGTGTCTAATTACCATATATGTGAATTATGCAATGCCATCTTGTTGCAAGACGTTATGTGAATTATGCAATGCTATCTTGTTGCAAGGCATTATATATGTGAATTATGCAATGCTATGCTGTTTAGCCAAGCGTCATACATGTGAATTATATCATGCCATCCTTGTTTTGTCTTTATCATTGCATTTGTCGACAATGTTTGTATATTCAACTGCTCTTCCTGTGCATCAGCCATTTGAATTGGTGATGGAGAAATCTGGAGTGAAAACAAGGTCTTCAGAGCCGACAATGCTACCTACTGAAGCAGATATCTTGCCGGTTATAGATAACTCCTTAGAGGAGGATTCGGAGGCAGATGACCAGTCCTATTATCCCCCTGAGGTGTATGCTCAAACTTGGCAGGGTTATATTACTCATATCATGCATATGTTTTATTGCAATGCTTAGTTTTTACATCATATACACAATATTGAACGCCATCTCCTTAGTTGACACATCATATATGCGATTGCCCTCTGCTCGCTTGCTTAGTATATAAATCATATATTTGAATTATATCATGCCATGATGTTCACATAGACAGCATGTATCTGAATTATGGCATGCCAACCCATTTTCTAAAGACATAATATAGTTATATCATCTCATCCTGTTTACATAGTCATCATATTTTGAATCATGTCATTCTATCCATGAATTATATCATGCCATCATGTTTCCATCGACGACATGTTTGTGAATTATGGCATGCCAAACACTTTAATAGACACATCGTACAGTTATATCATGTCATCCTGTTTACATAGTCATCGTATTTTGAAGTATGTCATTCTATCCTGTCAAGTTAGCCATCATACATGTGAAATTGTGTCATGCTATCTTGTTAAATTAGCCATCATATATGTGAAATTATGTCATCTATTTTTTTGGTTAGACAACATAAATGTGAATTATTTCATGCCCTGTTTTCTTCCCTACTATCCATTGCACTTGTCTATCTTATAATGTTTGTACATTCAATTACTTTTCTTGTTTGTCAGGACCCCGATTCCAAGTCACATCGATCTAGCCGGTAACACCTCATATCACTTCGCGGCCTCACGCACGGTATTCCCACGGGTGTCGCCTTACCATGGCCCGGGACCGTTTGCGCCTTTTGGCTCACGTATATGATGGTGTCGCTAGCATCCACATGACAAAGAACCCGGGCCGACATGGCTAGCCGTGAACCCAAAGCGGCGCTAACCTATGGGGACAAGCATACATAAATCACATCGAGCATGTCGGTCATCAACGTATATATTCGGGCTGTAGCACTGGCTACAGGCTCCGGTATCCCGGTGTAGTGAGCTAGGCAGGACTCGAATACCACCGTGACATTTCGAGGGGACAGACATAGGAACAAAGTGAAACACATGCCGGCCAGTCAAGTGTCCAAGCAGAGTCTTTGGGCTAGCAGGACTCGTGAACCGGGCAGAAGCGGACTACTATCGCCGTAATCACGAGACTACATTTCCCCATATGAGAGGCTGCCGAGGACAAACAACTAGTTTGTCGGATCCCACACATACCAAGCATTTCAAACATACACACAATATGCTCAATATGTGTAGATACAACATGGCATCACAACATAACTCTACGACTCAAATATTTATTCATTAGGCCCCGAGGAGCGAGATATTACAAACATGGGTCTCATGACCCAACACTCAGAGCATACAAGTCAAAGCACAAGCGGAAGCTAAACATGTCTGAGTACAGACAACTATAAATGAAAAAGGGTGAGAAGCGACTATCTACGAGATCTGCCGAGGGCACAAGATCGTAGCTGAGGTAACAAGCTAAACGTCGAAGTCCACGTGGAACTACTAGCGAGACTGACGTCTCTCTACAAAACATAAAATAAGCAAACGTGAGTACAATTGTACTCAGCAAGACTTACATCAGACCTAACTACATATGCATCATTACCAAAAGGGGGTGGTGGAGTTTGACTGCAGCAAGCCAGCTTTGACTCGGTGGCTATCCTGAACTACATTGCAGTAACTCTTTTGAGGTGGCGCTACGAGTCCACATATTCACCATATCAAGACACCACCATGGACCCGCTCCGCCTCCCTCACGAGAACGCTATCCATAGCACTCACGCTTATCTTGCGCATTTTAGAGTATCCACTTTCACTTGTCTATGAACCGATATAGGCAACCCGAAGTCCTTTTCGCGGACACGGCTATTGAATAGATCATATTAAACCCTGCAGGGTGTACTTCTTCACACACGCTCTCACCACTTACCGCCATTTACACGACATGTACTCGGCAACCTTCAGCGGAAGCCCAACGTGGGTGTCGGCCACGGCCTACCTAAACACTCAAGTCCCTAGTCCGGGTTTATCGCCTATTCGGGTTCCATCCGCAGGAGTCCGCCGAGGTTTCCCATACAGCCCCGAACGATGTGTGCAGGGTTCCCGAGATACCAAACGGCACTTTCGGTACACCGGGCCACGGTGCCTACCGCAACACAACCCACCCCTAAGGTCAGCGCTATGCGTGCGGCCCCAAAGATGCTACAAACACCGAAACTACTTGCAACTCCCGGATCGAGGACAAGGGTGGTCAAGAAGCCGAGAGGGTCCATTGGTTTGGGCCCAATGCGTGGTAGTAACTGTTTCATGGATCACAAACACGTAACTCAGTTCCTGAGGACGGTTTCAATGAGACAACCCACCATGTACTCCTACATGGCCTCTCACCGCTACCTTTACCAAATCGTGTTCACAACACTTAGCTCACACTCAATAGGACATGTTCATAACAATTCCAATTCATTCCCGATGAATCAGACCCGACTCAACTCTAAGCGATAGCAGCACGACAACAAGCATGAATGAGTAGGCACAACATGGCTCAAACAACTCCTACTCATGCTAGTGGGTTTCATCTAATTACTGTGGAATGACAGGTCATGCAGAGGATAAAGGGGTTCAGCTACCGCAGCAAGTAACAGTTGAATCGATGTTGTCCTAATGCAATAAAAGAGAGCAGGAGCGAGAGAGTGGGATTGTATCGGAATGAACAAGGGGTTTTGCTTGCCTGGCACTTCTGAAGATAATATAGTTCTTCATCGGTGTCATTGAATTCATCGTCGACGCGCTCACCGAGAGGGACAATTACCGGCAAACAAGAGAGAACACAATCAATGCAATGCACATTCACATGAACGACATGTCATATTAAGGTACTGAATTCACCTAATGCAATATCTAGTCAAGTTAATTGAAGTGGAACTCAATCAAGAACAAATTCCAACTCCAAATGTTATTTCATAATTTACCCTAATCATGATTCAACCTATTCGGTGAGGTTAACTATTTCAAACATGCATGAAAGTGCCATAAACAGATTCTTCATATTTTTCTGATCATTTTTCATATATAATTTCTTTAATTTGGAGTTACAGATTAAAAGTTATGAATATTTGAAGTTTGGGGTATTTTCTGAAATTTCCTGAATTAAATTAAATCCAGAAAAGGGTATTATCGTCGACCGACGTCGATGTGGACGTCGATGGTCAACGGAACATGGTCCGGTCAAACTGACAGTGGGTCCCAGCGTGTCAAGATAATTAGCTTAACTAAAATTAACTAAAACTAATCCTAAATAGTTAATGTGGCTGGGCCCCACCGTCATAGGGTCAACAGGTCAACTAGGGCCCACTGTGGTCAAGTCGACGCGTCGGTCGCAGGCGTCTAGCCGCCAGCGAGAGCGACGCTTGGCGGCGAGTGGTTTAGCCACCCGGCACCAAATGGGCATGGAGGTTATCTACGTGGAGCCGGGAGGAGCGAAGCTCTTGGTGGAGTTAGCCGGGGTCGGGGTTGCCGGGATCGACGGCGGCGAGCTCCAAGGCGGCGGCCGGAGTTCGGGCGGGGTCGGTTTTGATGCTATGGTGTACGGGAGGAGGAGCGGGTGGTGGCTACGAGCTCCTGGTGAGGTGTGGAGCACGGTGGTGTGCCCGGCTTCGAGCCACGGTGGCTCTGGCCACGCCGGCGACGAGGCACGGCGGCAGGGAGTTTTCGGGTGAGGCGGGGACGGCGGCTACGGAGGTCAAATAAGCACGAGGGCTAGGGGGAGAGGGAGAGGAGTTCACCGTGGAGAGGGAGAGGTGGTCAGCGGGCTCGGGGGCGTCCGGAGTTCGACGAATCGGGCGACGGGCAGCGGGCGGGTCGAGAAGGGAAAAGCGGCGGGCGGCGCCTCGGGGCGCTCCGGTGTCGGGAGGATCGGTGAGGAGGGGAAGAGAGACTAGGCGGAGCTCGGGGGCATGTCGGGGAGGCTCGGGGATGGCTGTGGCCGCGGGTACGGCGATCGGCGTCGGCCAGCTCGTTCGGGTTCGGGGGAGAGAGCGAGGCAGAGGAGGGAACGAGGAGAGGAGAGATCGAGGGGTCCAGGGGTCGAGGCGGCGCGTGGAGTTGGCGCGAGGCATCTCGGTGAGGCAGGCGGGCAGGGAGGAGGCGTGGCGAGCTCGGCGCGTGCGCCGTGTCCCTCCTCTGCCTACTGGCAGAGGTAGGCAACGAGCGGCGAGGCGGTTGGTGGGCTGGGCCAACTGGGCCAATGAGGGGGGGGAAGCTGGGCCGGTTCGTGGCGCCAGGTAAGTGGGCTGCCAGGTGAGCTCTCTCTCTTTTTCTAATTATATTCTGTTTTCTATTTTCTGTAGTTTGTTTTGATTTAGTTTTAGATACTAAATCATTTTTATTGCTTCTGATAATTATGGTAGGGACTAGTAGGATTATTCCAAAGCCCTTCATCAAGATCAGAATTATTGGACATATATTAATTAATTAACAAATATATATCCAATGCAAATAGCTATTTATTTAATTCAAAGGCCCAAAATAATTAACTCGAGATACCAAAAATATTGTTTTGAGTTTTACCTCATGCAATATTTTAGAGACTAAGAGGAACATTTTCTTGGACACATTTGAAGCAATTTTTTTAATGTTGATCATTTATTTAAATGATTTCGAGGCTCTCAATTCCCCATTTCAAATTTAAAGGAAATTTAGACATGATGCATGGATGCAAGAAAATCAAGCTAGGGCTGATCTGGGTCTGTGATACTCACCCCACTAAACAAGAATCTCGCCCGAGATTCAAGACGTGAGGTAAGAGGAAAAGGGGAGTCACAAACTATTACAATCTTCATGATCCATTTGCCCTTCTTGAAGATGTTGATTTACTCCATCATCTTGGTCTTGACGTCTTTGCTATCAAAATCTTCACTCGACACGACAACAGAAAGAAGGGGGAAACCCTACAGGATTTGATCTTCACGAAGATCAAGTAAACATGATCGACTCACGGACTGAGATGATGAAACATCTCGAGTTGAGACACAAAACACATCGATAGGGATGGAAGAACAAACGACGGGGTTTGATTGGTGGCAATAATTCCACGCTTAAAAAGAGGGTGGATGGTGTCAAGGTGGCGAGGAAATATTTACCATGATCCCGTAATGGGGCACCTCGAGAAAGGTGACGCAAAGAACTATTCCCTTAAGTGGCAAAAAGAATTACTTTTGATACAAAGATCATTGAAACTCTTCATACCAGCCTAAGGCAATTCACAACGATCGTTTGGCGGAGTATAAAGGAATGGTATACCCGGACTAGAATGGATGATGTGGACTACCTTGTTGAAGACAACGCAATGGATGATTTTTGCTTATCATCGGAGGTGGAGGGGACTCATGGTAAGTCCACTTTTGAGGATGATCCTGGACAAGAATTACTAAGAAGGCAGCCCATAGTGAAATGGCACAAGGACGGTGCAGGCTGGGAACGAAATGCAACTGTTGGAATGTTCCAACCATCATATCTGCCTGAGATTCAGATCCGATTGGGGATAGGATACTTCAGACTCAGCATGTCTGAAAAGAAGGGTTGCAACACAAACCGACGAGATGACGTTGCGAGATTCTCGGGATATGAACTACGATAGCAAGCTCCAAGACATGAGCTGGTTCTGCTACAAGCCCGTGGACACGCTGTCCAAGACAAGCATGACCACGTAGTAGTCTTATATTAAAACACTACTGAGTTCTTGTTGGGAACCATCATCGAGGATATCGAAGTCTTAACATAAGTCATGATTAGCTCTTATGAAAGAACTCCTTTTCCTTGAACAAATCAATCAGTGGCTTGGTGTGCTAGGGACACATACGGAATGAAGATGATCAGTCTATCAAACCACAGAATACTTTGCACATGCATGACTGACTTGGGATGATTCCACAGGAGGCAAACAAGCTTTCTCGAATTCATGGCGGCAACTTACACCTAAAGCACATGAATTAGAGGAAGTCACTTCAACCATCCAAGCATAAGCTTCATGAACGGCACACGAAGAAATGCTTACACAAGTTTCCAACACTAGGTTGATGTTCAACATGACTCATGGGGGAGACAAAATGCTCGATGGGCTCAATGACAACTCATCGAATTTCCATATCACTGGACTTCCACCATCATGTGAACACGGTGATAGCATTGTTCAGACCAAAAGATGTAATGGTGTATGCTCGAGGGATCAACCACGAGTAAGACAACATTACGCGCATCGTTGGTACTGATTTGATTTGACGTTAGCCCACACTCAAATCAAAGGATTGATAAGACAATAGGTCCAGCAACTGATCACAGGAACCAATCGATGAAGATATCATCTTTCTTCAACACACACTACACAAGAATATCCCTTTGGATCGAACTAAGTTAGGCAAGCTTTTATCTTCCAACTCTCCAAGTTATTGTTTAGCTCAACCAACTCGCTCAGGGTATCCAACACAGATTCTTGGAGAAAGGGTGGTTCACAGGAACCAACTTGATCACGAGCTCAACATAACGATCGAGGGAACAACCCGTAACACTTCCAAGAAGATATTTGGAAAGTCACGACCCACCGTATGTTACTAAGCTCGAGAACAATCTTGCTTTTCAGGGCAAGACGATATGATCAAATGAGTGAGGACTTGACACAATCCTAACTCATCAATCGAAGTGTGCACCAGAAATAAGGACTAGGTAGCACAATCTATCTTAGAATGATGATTTAATAACCAACACGCCAAGAATAAGGATATTTCCCATTAGCTACTAAGCAACGAGTTGCTCGGAGTATTGATTTCACACATCACAATTCACTTGTCGGCATTCCGGTTACACCAACACGGGACCGAGGAATGATTGATGATGGTGAGAAGTATCACTACGTCAAAAATTCATGAGGGTTGGTGCAATTCTCATGACACTCTTGACATAAAGATGGTAACACTCCAAGGTAGAACAGAACAAAAGCTAAATTGGCATCTTGATTTGCGGAATACAACTGCTTTGACCCAATCCTGGATATGGATGAGGTACTGGAGTTTGTTTCTCCTAGTCATTCCGGAATGGAATGGCTTGACGGACCACATGAGTAATAGGCATCGATAAACGAATGCACGCATACCCTTGACTATCAATTGACAGGCGGGGGTCAGAATACAACTAAAGAGGGACAACTCAAGGAACATATAATTTTTGAGTTGTGGAGGCATGGATTAGTATATCGAGCAAAGCTCAACATTTCTTCCGGATAACCCATGCGGAGAAGGTAGAACCGGCAAATTCACAATTATAAATGGAGAACTCCCCAAGAGTACTCTGGTTGTGATCTTTTGGTTCAACAAGGAACTTTTGCCATAAGCGGTTCGTAGTATTTGGAAGAAAGAAATACCACAGACCTCGAGGACTATCGCAAGGGTTATTAATATCCTAAAGGCACTAGCAAATACTAACAACATGAAGTAGGATGAATCTCGGGTTCAGAAACCCAGGAGTAGAATACCTACTACTAAATGGCATCACGGGATGCTTTCGAAAATGATGGCCAGAATCATCACACTAGGGATACAAAAGCATTGCTAAATTGCTAGGTGACTTTCTAAACACCTAGGGTCATAATAATAGTTCCAACATATATGTCGAGGCAACAGAGTACCTCGACCGACTAGTTAGTGTGCTTATTCTGACCAAAAGGGACATCGGAAACGGAAGGAAAGGATTTGCAAATGCATCAGACTATTTAGAGACCTGGGATGACTCGGACAGCATAACGGCTGTAAATGCTCAAAATGATTTGAGACATCCTGCAAAATGGTGGCATAACCACTCAACATCACAACATCAAGGGTCCGAGATCCACAGTTACCATACAAAATAGTAGGAACTGAACTGGGGATTAAAACAAACAATCTTAAAGGTCTAGGGATTAGTAACACGTCATCCTGATAGATAGATGAGAAGCCTAGTTCTTAAACCCCGTAGAAGAGAAGAGGTTGACTCAGATCAGAAGGCCATGAGATATAAGGAGTAAAAAGAGCCTTACGTTCCCTTCCACAATCAATTCCCTTACATAACTAAAGCATTTCTAGACACAACTTCGACCAGTTTGGCTTGGTAATCCTCTGAGCGGTCAGGCTCGATACCAACACTGTCGGGACCCGATTCCAAGTCACATCGATCTAGCGGTAACACCTCATATCACTTTGCGGCCTCACGCACGGTATTCCCACGGGTGTCGCCTTACCATGGCCCGGGACCGTTTGCGCCTTTTGGCTCACGTATATGATGGTGTCGCTAGCATCCACATGACAAAGAACCCAGGCCGACATGGCTAGTCGTGAACCCAAAGCGGCGCTAACCTATGGGGACAGGCATACATGAATCACATCGAGCATGTCGGTCATCAACGTATATATTCGGGCTGTAGCACTGGCTACAGGACTCCGGTATCCCGGCTGTAGCAGGCTAGGCAGGACTCGAATACCACCGTGTGACATTTCCCGAGGGGACAGACATAGGAACGAAGTGAAACACATGCCGCCAGTCAAGTGTCCAAGCAGTAGTCTTTGGGCTAGCAGGACTCCGTGAACCGGGCAGAAGCGGACTACTATCGCTCGTAATCACGAGACTACATTTCCCCATATGAGAGGCTGCCGAGGACAAACAACTAGTTTGTCGGATCCCACACATACCAAGCATTTCAAACATACACACAATATGCTCAATATGTGTAGATACAACATGGCATCACAACATAACTCTACGACTCAAATATTTATTCATTAGGCCCCGAGGAGCGACATATTACAAACATGGGTCTCATGACCCAACACTCAGAGCATACAAGTCAAAGAACAAGCGGAAGCTAAACATGTCTGAGTACAGACAACAATAAATGAAAAAGGCTGAGAAGCCTGACTATCTACCATATCCTGCCGAGGGCACAAGATCGTAGCTGAGGTAACAAGCTAAACGTCAAAGTCCACGTGGAACTACTAGCGAGACTGACGTCTCTCTGCAAAACATAAAATAAGCAAACGTGAGTACAATTGTACTCAGCAAGACTTACATCAGACCTAACTACATATGCATCGTTATCAAAAGGGGGTGGTGGAGTTTGACCGCAGCAAGCCAGCTTTGACTCGGTGGCCATCCTGAACTACATTGCAGTAACTCTTTTGAGGTGGCGCACGAGTCCACATATTCACCATATCAAGACACCACCATGGACCCGCTCCGTCTCCTCACGAGAACGCTATCCATAGCACTCACGCTTATCTTGCGCATTTTAGAGTATCCACTTTCACTTGTCTATGAACTGATATAGGCAACCCGAAGTCCTTTTCGCGGACACGGCTATTCAATAGATCATATTAAACCCTGCAGGGTGTACTTCTTCACACACGCTCTCACCACTTACCGCCGTTTACGACATGTACTCGGCAACCTTCAAGCGGAAGCCCAACGTGGGTGTCGGCCACGGCCTACCTAAACACTCAAGTCCCTAGTCCAGGTTTATCGCCTATTCGGGTTCCATCCGCAGGAGTCCGCCGAGGTTTCCCATACAGCCCGAGCGATGTGTGCAGGGTTCGAGATACCAAGCAGGCACTTTCGGTACACGACCCCACGGTGCCTACCGCAACACAACCCACCCCTAAGGTCAGCGTTGCGTGCGGCCCCCAGCATGCTACAAACACCAGAAACTACTTGCAACTCCCGGACTGAGGACAAGGGTGGTCAAGAAGCCGAGAGGGTCCATTGGTTTCGGGCCCAATGCGTGGTAGTAACTGTTTCATGGATCACAAACACAGAACTCAGTTCCTGAGGACGGTTTCAATGAGACAACCCACCATGTACTCCTACATGGCCTCTCACCGCTACCTTTACCAAATCGTGTTCACAACACTTAGCTCACACTCAATAGGACATGTTCATAACAATTCCAATTCATTCCCGATGAATCAGACCCGACTCAACTCTAAGCGATGGCAGAGCACGACAACAAGCATGAATGAGTAGGCACAACATGGCTCAAACAACTCCTACTCATGCTAGTGGGTTTCATCTAATTATTGTGGAATGACAGGTCATGCAGAGGATAAAGGGGTTCAGCTACCGCAGCAAGTAACAGTTGAATCGATATTGTCCTAATGCAATAAAAGAGAGCAGGAGCGAGAGAGTGGGATTGTATCGGAATGAACAAGGGGGTTTTGCTTGCCTGGCACTTCTGAAGATAATATAGTTCTTCATCGGTGTCATTGAATTCATCGTCGGTACGTCGTCTACCGAGAGGGGACAATTACCGGCAAACAAGAGAGAACACAATCAATGCAATGCACATTCACATGAATGACATGTCATATTAAGGTACTGAATTCACCTAATGCAATATCTAGTCAAGTTAATTGAAGTGGAACTCAATCAAGAACAAATTCCAACTCCAAATGTTATTTCATAATTTACCCTAATCATGATTCAACCTATTCGGTGAGGTTAACTTGTTCAAACATGCATGAAAGTGCCATAAACAGATTTTTCATATTTTTCTGATCATTTTTCATATATAATTTATTTAATTTGGAGTTACAGATTAAAAGTTATGAATATTTGAAGTTTGGGGTATTTTCTGAAATTTCCTGAATTAAATTAAATCCAGAAAAGGGTATTATCACGTCGACTGACGTCGATGTGGCGTCGATGGTCAACGGAACATGGTCCGGTCAAACTCGACAGTGGGTCCTGCGTGTCAATATAATTAGCTTAACTAAAATTAACTAAAACTAATCCTAAATAGTTAACGAGGCTGGGCCCCACCTGTCATAGGGTCAACAGGTCAACTAGGGCCCACCGTGGTCAAGTCGGCGTCGGCTGCCGGCGTCTAGCCAGCCCAGCGAGCGACGCGGCGGCGAGAGTGGTTTAGCCACTCCGCGAGTAAATGGGCATGGAGGTTATCTACGTGGAGCTGGGAGGAGCCAAGCTCTTGGTGGAGTTAGCGGGTCGGGTGGCGGGATCACGGCGGCGAGCTCAAGGCGGCGGCCGGAGTTCAGGCGGGTCGGTTTGATGCTACGGTGTCTGGGAGGAGGAGCGGGTGGTGGCTACGAGCTCCTAGTGAGGTGTGGAGCACGGTGGTGTGCCCGGCTTCGAGCCACGGTGGCTCTGGCCACGCCGGCGACGAGGCACGGCGGCGGGGAGTTTTCGGGTGAGGCGGGGACGGCGGCTACGGAGGTCAAATAAGCACGAGGGCTAGGGGAGAGGAGAGGAGTTCACCGTGGAGAGGAGAGGTGGTCAGCGGGCTCGGGGTGTCCGGAGTTCGACGAATCAGCGGCGGCGACAGTGGTCGAGAAGGGAAAGCGGCGGGCGGCGCCTCGGGAGCTCCGGTGTCGGGAGGCTCGGTGAGAGAGGAAGAGAGACTAGGCGGAGCTCGGGGCATGTCGGGAGGCTCGGGGATGGCTGTGGGCTGGCACGGCGATCGGCGTCAGCGAGCTCGTTCGGGTTCGGGGAGAGAGCGAGACAGAGGAGGAACGAGGAGAGGAGAGATCGAGGGGTCCAGGGGTCGAGGCGGCCGTGGAGTAGGCGCGAGGCATCTCGGTGAGGCAAAGGGCGGAGGAGGCGTGGCGAGCTCGGCGCGTCGCAGTGTCCCTCCTCTCGCCCTCTTGGCGAGAGGTAGGCGACGATGGCGAGGCGGTTGGTGGGCTGGGCCAACTGGGCTAGCGAGGGGGAAGCTGGGCGGTTCGTGGTGCGGTGTAAGTGGGCTGCCGGTGAGCTCTCTCTCTTTCTCTAATTATATTCTGTTTTCTATTTTCGTAGTTTGTTTTGATTTAGTTTTAGATACTAAATCATTTTATTGCTTCGATAATTATGGTAGGGACTAGTAGGATTATTCCAAAGCCCTTCATCAAGATCAGAATTATTGGACATATATTAATTAATTAACAAATATATATCCAATGCAAATAGCTATTTATTTAATTCAAAGGCCCAAAATAATTAACTCTGAGATACCAAAAATATTGTTTTGAGTTTTACCTCTTTGCAATATTTTCAGAGACTAAGAGGAACATTTTCTTGGACACATTTGAAGCAATTTTTTTAATGTTGATCATTTATTTAAATGATTTCTGAGGCTCTCCAATTCCCCATTTCAAATTTAAAGGAAATTTAGACATGATGCATGGATGCAAGAAAATCAAGCTAGGGCTGATCTGGGGTTGTGACATTGTTTATCAGCCATTTGCATTGCAGGGGGTGATGGCAGTATCTGTGGGAGTAGAAACACGGTCTTCATAAAAGATCGTGCTACCGGTCGATGCAGATAGAACCACAGTTGTACTTGCCCAAGAACCAACCCCACCACACATAACCCAGACTCATGCAGATTGTACCCCTACCTAGTTGGACAGAGAACTAGTTACACCCCTTCTACCCCCAACCCCATGCAACCTCTTGAGCATGCGTTGGTTTTCCCTTGAAGAGGAAAGGGTGATGCAGCAAAGTAGCGTAAGTAGTTCCCTCAGTTTTTGAGAACCAAGGTATCAATCCAGTACGAGACTACACACAAATCCCTCGTACCTGCACAAACAATCAAGAACCTTGCAATCAACATGATAAATGGGTTGTTAGTCCCTTCACAGCCACATGCAAGAGTGAGATCTGATAAAGATAATAAGATAAATAATTTTGGTATTTTTGTTGGATAGATTGAAAAGTAAAGATTGCAAAATAAATGGCGACATAAATAGCAAATTGATAGGAAACTAATATGATGGAAGATAGACCCGGGGACCATAGGTTTCACTAGTGGCTTCTCTCAAGATAGCATAATCTACAGTGGGTGAACAAATTACTGTCGAGTAATTGATAGAAAAGCGTATAATTATGAGAATATCTAGACATGATCATGTATATAGGCATCACGTCCGTGACAAGTAGACCAAAATGATTCTGCATCTACTACTATTACTCCACACATCGACCGCTATCCAGCATGCATCTAGAGTATTAAGTTCATAAGAACAGAGTAACACATTAGGCAAGATGACATGATGTAGAGGGATAAACTCACACAATATGATGTAAACCCCATCTTTTTATCCTCGATGGCAACAATACAATACGTGCCTTGCTGCCCCCGCTGTCATTGGGAAAGGACACCGCAAGATTGAACCCAAAGCTAAGCACTTCTCCATTGCAAGAAAGATCAATCTAGTAGGCCAAACCAAACTGATAATTCGAAGAGACTTGCAAAGATATCAAATCATGCATATAAGAATTTAGAGAAGAATCAAATATTGTTCATAGATAATCTTGACCATAAACCCACAATTCATCGGATCTCGACAAACACACCGCAAAAAGAATTACGTCGAATAGATCTCCAAGGTAATCGAGGAGAACTTTGTATTGAGATCCAAAGAGAGAAAGAAGCCATCTAGCTAATAACTATGGACCCAAAGGTCTCTGGTAAACTACTCACACATCCTCGGAGAGGCTATGGTGTTGATGTAGAAGCCCTCCGTGATCGATTCCCCCTCCGGCAGAGCGCCAGAAAAGGCCCCAAGATGGGAGCTCATAGGTACAGAAGGTTGCGGCGGTGGAAATAGGGTTTCATGGTGCTCCTGGATGTTTTCAGGGTATATGAGTATATATAGGCGAAAGAAGTAGGTCGGTGGAGCCACGAGGGGCCCACGAGGGTGGGGGGCGGGGTGCCTACGCCCCTGGGTGCGCCCTCCTACCTCGTGGCTGCCTCGTTGCTTCCTTGACGTCCACTCCAAGTCTCCTGGATTGCATTTGTTCCATAAACGATCCTCACGAAGGTTTCATTCCGTTTGGATTCCGTTTGATATTCCTTTTCTGCGAAACATTGAAATAGGCAAAAAAACAACAATTTGCACTGGGCCTTCGGTTAATAGGTTAGTCCCAAAAATAATATAAAAGTACATAATAAAGCCCATTAAACATCCAAAACAGATAATATAATAGCATGGAACAATAAAAAATTATAGATACGTTGGAGACGTATCAAGCATCCCCATGCTTAATTCCTGCTCGTCCTCGAGTAGGTAAATGATAAAAATAGAATTTTTTATGAGGAATGCTACCTAGCATAATTCTCAATGTAATTTTCTTTTTTGTGGCATGAATGTTCAGATCCGAAAGATTCAAGACAAAAGTTTAATATTGACATAAAAATAATAATACTTCAAGCATACTAACAAAGCAATCATGTCTTCTCAAAATAACATGGCCAAAGAAAGTTATCCCTACAAAATCATATAGTCTGGCTATGCTCTATCTTTATCACACAAAATATTTAAATCACGCACAACCCCGATGACAAGCCAAGCAATTGTTTCATACTTTTGTTGTTCTCAAACTTATTCAATTTTCACACAATACATGAGCGTGCGCCATGGACATAACACTATATGTGGAATAGAATGGTGGTTTTGGAGAAGACAAAAAGGAGAAGATAGTCTCACATCAACTAGGCGTATCAACGGGCTATGGAGATGCCCATCAATAGATATCAATGTGAGTGAGTAGGGATTGCCATGCAACGGATGCACTAGAGCTATAAGTGTATGAAAGCTCAACAAAAGAAACTAAGTGGGTGTGCATCCAACTCGCTTGCTCACGAAGACCTAGGGCATTTTGAGGAAGCCCGTCATTGGAATATACAAGCCAAGTTATGTATAATTCCCACTTGTAAATGAAAGTGACAACATAGGAGACTCTCTATCATGAAGATCACAGTGCTACTTTGAAGCACAAGTGTGGTAAAAGGATAGTAACATTGTCCCTTCTCTCTTTTTCTCTCATTTTTTTTGTTTGGGCCTTTTTCTCTTTTTTTATGGCCTCTTTTTTTTCTTTTCGTCCAGAGTCTCATCTCGACTTGTGGGGGAATCATAGTCTCCATCATCCTTTCCTCACTTGGGACAATGCTCTAATAATGATGATCATCCCACTTTTATTTACTTACAACTCAAGAATTACAACTCAATACATAGAACAAAATATGACTCCATGTAAATGCCTCCGGCGGTGTACCGGGATGTGCAATGAATCAAGAGCGACATGTATGAAAGAATTATAAAGGTGGCTTTGCCACAAATACAATGTCAACTACATTATCATGCGAAGCAATATGACAATGATGAAACGTGTCATAACAAACGGAACGGTGGTAAGTTGCATGGCAATATATCTCGGAATGGCTATGGAAATGCCATAATAGGTAGGTATAGTGGCTGTTTTGAGGAAGGTATATGGTGGGTGTATGATACCAGCTAAAGGTGCGCGGTATTAGAGAAGCTAGCAATGTTGGAATGGTGAGAGTGCGTATAATCCATGGACTAAACATTAGTCATAAAGAACTCACATACTTATTGCAAAAATCTATTAGTTATCGAAGCGAAGTACTACACATATGCTCCTAGGGGGATAGATTGGTAGGAAAAGACCATCGCTCGTCCCCGGCCGCCACTCATAAGGAAGACAATCAATAAATAAATCATGCTCCGACTTCATCACATAACGATTCACCATACGTGCATGCTACGGGAATCACAAACTTTAGAACAAGTATTTCTCAAATTCACAACACCTCAACTATCATGACTCTAATATCACCATCTTCATATCTCAAAACAATAATAAAGAATCAAACTTCTCATAGTATTCAATGCACTTTATATGATAGTTTTTATTATACCCATCTTGGATGCTCATCATATTAGGACTAATTTTATAGCCAAAGCAAATTACCAAGCTGTTCTAAAAGACTCTCAAAATAATATAAGTGAAGCATGAGAGATCAATAATTTCTATAAAATAAAACCACCACCGTGCTCTAAAAGATATAAGTGAAACACTAGAGCGAAATTATCTAGCTCAAAAGATATAAGTGAAGCACATAGAGTATTCTAATAAATTCCGATTCATCTGTGTCTCTCCAAAATGTGTTTAAAGCAAGGATGATTGTGGCAAACTAAAAAGCAAAGACTCAAATCATACAAGACGCTCCAAGCAAAACACATATCATGTGGTGAATAAAAATATAGCCTCAAGCAAAGTTACCGATAGACGAAGACGAAAGAGGAGATGCCTTCCGGGGCATCCCCAAGCTTAGGCTTTTGATTGTCCTTGAATGTTACCTTGGGGTTCCTTGGACATCCCCAACCTTAGGCTCTTTCCACCCCTTGTTCCAAAATCCATCAAATCTTTACCCAAAACTTGAAAACTTCACAACACAAAACTCAACAGAAAATCTCATGAGCTCCATTAGTATAACAAAACAAATCACCACTTTAAGGTAATGTAATGAACTCATTCTTTATTTATATTGGTGTTAAACTTACTGTATTCCAACTTCTGTATGGTTCATACCCCCCGATACTAGCCATAGATTCATCAAAATAAGCAAACAACACATGAAAAAGAGAATCTGTCAAAAACAGAACAGTGTGTAGCAATCAGATTTGTTTGAATACTTATGGAACTCCAAAAATTCTGAAAAACTAGGACACCCTGGAAAATTTGGATATTGATCTACTGCAAAAAGAATTGGAAATTTATCACATTCTGGTGAATTTTAACAATTATGTTCATGTCGGGGAGAACTGATCGTGTCCCGCGATCACCTATGGGACCTGATCCCTTGTGGTTCGGAGGGGGAGCGGAGGATGCACAAAGAGCGGATCGAGGCGATGCACACGAGCAGATTTACCCAGCTTCGGAGCTCTCCGGAGAGATAATACTCCTACTGCTGCTTTGTGGATTCTCTTGTGTCCTTGCTAAGGAGCAATGGGAGCTACAAAACCTAGCCTGAGTGTGGTCTCGTATGAGTAGGATGAACTAAGCCGGAGCTGAACCGAACCCTTTCTACGTTGCACTTGGGCCTCCTTTTATAGGCACAAGGGGTCACCACAGGTGGCAAGTAGACAAGGGTAAGATAGTAAAAACATAGGTTGGTACACCGCTTTGTACAGTGTACAGTGATCTATACCTAACCCTGACGGCAAGGGACAAGAGTCATAAATGCCCGTCTCGATCGCTGAAACGAGGTAACGAGGACCGTCAAGCGCGCCTCCGTTTGCCATGATGGTAGCTTGTCGCCGCTTACCGCTGCTCCCGCTGGCTGCACAGCCCGTCGACGCGATGCTTGGGAAAGCCCCATGGCGACACGTTGGCGGATGAGCTGGAGCGGAGATGAAGAGAGGTTGTCTGCCGCGGCGAGCACCTTGCCGCGGCAAGGTTCTTGCCGCACTCGGGAGCTTGTCGCTCACCAAGCCTTCCCGGCAAGCTCCTCTTGCCGGGGTCTTGTTTCCTTCGTGCCTTGAGTGGCCTTCCCGGCAAGCTCCTCTTGCCGGGGTCTTGATTACTTTGTTCTTGAATGGTTCCAAAGGAGCTGCTGAGGATCTTGGCGGTCACCAAGTCAGCCCCGCCGCGGGGTGCTACAACTGTCCGTGCACGAGTTCGGGATACTAGGGTACCCATACTCTAGTACACCGACAGGAGCCCCCGGGCCTGGGCCACACACGGCGCCGAGCTCTGTTGGGCCAGGCCCAAAATAGTGCACGGGCACGCGCGGTCCGGATTACGCCATTACTCGCCCTGGACCCACCACGCCTCCCACGAACGTCACGTACCGGACGTGGCGTCGTGGGGGAGATCGTGGGGCTTTCTTTAATGGGAAAAATCGGAACGCCCGTCCCCTCTCCCCTTTATAAGCAGGGGGAACAGGGGCAGGACGCCCACTTGCCCTTGCTGTCACATCAGAAACCCTCGTCGCTTCCCCCTTTCTTCTCGAGCCCAAAGAGAGCGACGCTCCGCCCCCTTCATTGCCACCGGTGCCACCAACGCCGTCGTCCTCCTCCACCACCTCTCCCCATGGCTCCGAAGGCCGACAAAGGAAAGGGTGTGAAATCGGCCGAGGCGCAGCGGCTCGTGGCGCTGCGGAAGGAGCGGGCCCTCTTTGATCCCCTTCTTGACAGGAAGGAGCTGCGGGAGTTGTACTATCTCTTCTGGTCGACAGCGACGCGGGCGCACCCGCGCACGAGGGTGATCTCCGCCGCCACGTCCGATAAGGTCTCCATCGGGTACCCTTTTTCGCTTTTCTTCCATCAAGGGCTCGCCCACCCTTTTTCGAATTCTTCTGCGATGTCATGAATACCTATGGCCTCCGCCTCCTTGACTTCACCCCAACGCCGTCCTCACCATGGCGTTGCGCACACCTCTGCGAGAACTTTGTCGGGTCCACCCAAATGTCGCACTCTTCCGCCATTACTTCACACCCAGCGAGAGAGAGGAGAGCCGCTTGCCGGAGGAATTGCATGGACCTCAAGGATCGGCAAGAAGGAAGCGATCTTGACGGAGAGTTGCGCAGCAAGTGGGAGAGTGGAGAGCTGGCGGTGTTGGATCTTAGAGGAGGAGCCGCATCCTTTTACTGCCTCGCAAAACCCCCATAGTGCGCGGCAATGACTGGAGTAACTTGGCGCCGGAGGACGCCAAATTGAAGATTGCCGTGACTAGGATCTTGCGTCTTAGACACGCCGGGCTGACCGTAGGAGCAGTTGGCGCGGACTTCCTTCGCCGCCGCATTGCGCCCTTGCAGGAGAGGGGGAGGCCTGCTTGGGAGTTCCAGAACGCGGCGGACATCATGAGGCTGCGCCCGGGTCTGAACTGGAATTTTACTGTCTTGGAGCTTGACGGCATGCTGCGGGAGCTGTTCAAGCCTGATGCAGATCACCCCGAGTGGTTTATGTTGCCGAGGGGAGTCGTGCCCTTGTGCAACAACTCGCTCGATCGATCCAGATCCGATGATGCCGTTGTGCGATTCCCATGGAATCGTTCCAACTTGGCAGGAGCCCGCCGACGAGGTCGTGCAGCAGTTCTTCGACGACTTAGAAGAAGTGCCGATCCGTGCCGACGAGCAGAAGCGGCTCACCCGCGACACCACCGAGCAGGAGATGGCGCGCATTGCCACGAGGTTGGAGGAGGCTGCAGAGGCTGCTGCCGCCGACATATTTGGGTTCACTGTCGAGGAGGCAGAGACGGTCGAGGCGGCAAGCCTTGCCGACCGAGAGGAGTTTGTCGGCGAGGAGGAGCAGACCGAGCCCGACAACGAGCCGAGCGAGCCTGCCGGGGGCGCCTCTCCTCCGCCTTCAAGTAGCTTGCCGCAGGAGGAGCCCGCTGTCCCGCCGAGGAGACGCCTCCGCAAGACTGGAGAAGTGGCGGGGCGGCATGCGGTCCAACAGCCGCCTCGCCGCCCGACGCGCTCCACCACGGCAAGCACTGTTGCCGCGGGAGCGCCTCATTCCGCCACGGCGACGGGCGCGGGGTCTTCTGGAGTCGCGGCCCCTGCACCCGCCAAGCGTCCGAGGGAATCTTCTCCCCAATTAAATCGCGCCGAGCGGAGTTTGATCTCTCCGCCCTCAGCTCGAGGAAGAAGAGGAAGAGTAAGATCTTGTCGCTGCTACTTGTAATCCTCCAATTTATTGCTTTATTTTATATCGATCGGCTTCACTCTGAACCTTCTCCTTCTTGGGGACGCTAGCTCGGAGGGCGTCGAAGAGGGCCAAGACTCCGTGGTTGTCGTCTCAGATGACTCCCACATGGCGGCAGGGCACGTCAGGACTCCTTGCCGGATCCAAGCAACCCTTCAGAGCAGCCCCAAAGACAGCCCCCAGCGTAAGTGTTTGATCCATTTCTCATGGTTAGGTGTGCTTGGGTGTTCCTCCGTCACTGATATTTGGTTTGTTGAATTATGTAGGAGCAGAGCAGTCTCATCAGGAGGTCCCGGAGGCTGCTCCTGAGGTCCAGCCTCATCAGGAGGCCTCGGAGGTCGCCCCCGACATTCTGCTTGCTTCAACTATGCCACCAAGGGAGAAATCTCCGCCAAGGGAGCGCTCTCCGGCAAGGGAGGCCTCTCCGACAAGGGATCTTCTCCGCAAGGGCAGCGCCGACAACCTCCGGTGGTGGAGACATGCAACAGACCCTACTGCAGGTAATCTTCTTGTTTGAGAATTTCCCTTGGGTTCTTTTCTTCTGTTCTTCTCTTTTTTTTTTGGTCATTTGCTTGACTTGTTCTTCCTTTTTCTGACCATCAGATCCCTCCGCCGGAGATCCGATGGAGACTGAGGCTGCCGGCGAGGAGGACACTCGTGGCGATAATGTCGACGCCGCCAACATGGAGGAGGAGGCCGGTGCCGATGGGTCCGCCGGCGAGGAGTCCGCCAAGGCTGCTGGCGCAGAGGCTGGGGAGGGATCCATCGATCGCACTGACGGCCCTGAGGCCGCAGGAGCTCCAGGGGCTGCACCGACCGCCGATCCTCCCGCCACCGATGCCGCACCAGACTCCGAAGAGCCCCAGCCCGGCGCCTACCTGAAGGCCGGCGAGGGTGTCTTTATCAAGCTCCCATGGGCATCAAGCTCCAGGGCACCGGCGAAGGGGAGACCTTCGACGCGGAACTGCTTGCCTCCGCCGGGCTGTCGCTGGTCGACGCTCCCAGCAGCAGCAGCGGCGAGCCTGAGGAGGAGCAGCTGCTAAGGAGGTTGTTGTTGCTCTACCGCGCCCGACAAGCCAAGCTGGAGTCCAGGGAGGCGCTTGTCGCAAGGGCGGGAGCTGACTTGGAGAAACGCGCGGAGGAGCTCCGGCGCGCCAACAAAGAAACTCTCCGGGATATAGCAGAGGCGCGGGAGCAGCTTGCTGAGGAACGCACGGCCTTCATCTTGGAGAAGGGCGAGGTCGAGGAGCAGCAGAGGCTTGCCGGCGAGAAGCTCTCCGCGCAAGAAGGTGAGTGGCGCGCGGAAGATCAACCTCGACAGCTAGGAGGAAGATCTCGCCGTCGCGAGCAAGCGATTGGCGGCCACTTCAGGAGGCAAAGGATCTTTGTTGCGGCCGCCGAGGCCGCCAAGAAGGAATTGGAGACGGGGTGGCTCAACTGGAGTCCACCCTCCGTAAGAGCGCCGAGGAGGTCGCCGGGTTGAAGCGCGAGCGAGAAGGACGCCTACACCTCGGCGAGCTGCAAGGTTGCTTATTGAAAAGATCAAAGAGCTCGATGCCGCCAAGGACTCCAAGGCGGATCTCGAGCCAGCCCACCACCTTGATGGAGGCGTTGGAAGGCGCCAAGGAGGCGGAAAGCAGGCCCTCTGGAAAGATCAAGGCCACCGAGGAGTTCTTTGTCGAATCTGTGACTGCCTGAATAATCTCCGAGATAGCATAATGCACTGGACAGAAGGTCTTGTGGACACCGCCGCCGGCATCCATAATGAGCTGATGGAGTTGGGGATGACGGATCTTGGGTACTCCACCGACGAGAACTTCCAACCCAGCGTCAAGCTCAGCCTATTCTTCAAAGGCGTGCTGACGGGTCTCCAGCGGCTCCGGGAGAAGATCCCAAAGCAGCTGGCGGAGGAGTCGCGCCAAGTCTCGCGCGGGGCTCTCGAAGGTGTTGATGAAAGTGGCCTTCCGGAACCCAGGCGTCGATTTCACCAAAGTCCTCAAGTCTCTGCCTCCATCTGCTGATGTTGAAGCGCTCAAGGCCCTTGTCGCACCCATTGTGGACAGGGTGGCGGAGTCAAGAGGCTCGATGGCGACCCGCGTGGACTAGGCCGCCAAGCTTATCTTTCTCTTGTCATTGTAGATCATGTTTAGGTGAAAAATCTATTAGATCTCGGCAAGTTATTATGTAATATACACTATCTTAGGCAATCGAATGCAATGTTATTTCCTTTACTCGATTTCTTCCTTGTATGTTTATGCCTTACGCTTTTAGGGGAACTTGTCGGTCGAACACCTTTGCCATGCGAGCTTGAAAAGCGGAACTTCAGCAACTTCTTTGGCGATGCCACCTCCGACAAAGCAACCTTGTCGCAACTAGTTGCAGCACACTTAAGTTGTTGAGCGGACTCGAAACAAAGTAAGGCGCAAGCTAGTCATGGGTCGGTTCCTCCGCGCAGGTTTTCCATACAAAGTACTATCGTTCGAGGAAGATAACTTAAAATTTAAAACTGGTCGTTTAAACTTAGCAACTTAGCTTCTCTGTTGTCCATTTCGGCAAGGCGACAGTTCCTCGGCGACGCCATGCCCACACCATTATCTTCCCTTCCCCGGTTAACTTGTGGGTGGACGAACCTTCTTCTTGTTTGAGAAGAAAGAAGAGAAAATAAAGTTATGGAGCCTAGTGGCTCGTCATCGCTTACCGGGTGTGGATGCTGCACAAAATGTTAGTAAACACATGCATATAAGATCATGAAAGCATGTATTGACAATTTATGCGCAACACATAGGCTTTACTGATGCACGGGGTCTGCGCCCGGCTTTGTACAAAGGATTACATGCAACAGCGGCAAGACTTGTACAAAAGGGTGGTTGTCGGAACGGGTTCCGGCAACCGCGCCTTATGGGTAAAACTTGCGAAGATGCTCTATATTCCAGGAATTGCTCACCACAACGCCATCTTCGGTCTCAAGGCGGACATCGCCGGGCCTAGTGACTCGTTTCACCCGATAAGGGCCTTCCCACTTCGGCGTCAGCTTGTTGGAATTCTTGGCGGATTGAACGCGCCGAAGAACAAGGTCGCCTTCCTCGAAGCTTCGGCATTAACTGCGGCTATGGTAGCGACGCAAAGCTTGCTTTGATAACGAGCAGCCCGTCAGCAGCTCAAGGCGATCCTCCTATAGGAGCAGCGTGTCATCTTGTCGCAGCTGCTCTTGCTCAAACTCATCATAGCGAGCACTCGAGGTGACCCGTATCACTGAGTTCCGTGGGGAGAACTGCCTCTGCTCCATAGACTAGAGCAAAAGGTGTCGGCGATGGCTCGATTTGGCGTCGTCTGATCGACCAAAGAACCACCGGCAGCTCCTCGATCCAGTTTCTTCCGCACTTGCGCAGCTTTGCCGAAAGTTCTAGTCTTGAGTCCTGCAGCACTTCAGCGTTAGCTCTCTCCTTGACCGTTGCTTCTCGGATGAGCAACGAAGCAAAGCAGATCTTGGCGCCAAGATCTTGGGCGATTGCATGAAGGTGCGGCTTGTGAACTGTGTGCCGTTGTCGGTGATGATCCTATTAGGAATCCCAAAGCGGCAAACAATTGACTGAAGAACTTTATCGTTGTCTTGTCACCTTCCTCCTGCTTCCACTTCCGCCACTTTGTGAACTTGTCGATTACAGCGTACAAGTACTCAAAGCCCCGGCAGCTTCGGGGAAGGGGCCGAGGATGTCGAGCCCCCGGACGAAAAGGGCCAGGATAAAGGGATCGTCTGGAGAGCTTGAGCTGGTTGGCGTATCTGTTTGGAATGGAACTGCACGCTTCACACTTGGTTACTTGTGCGGTTGCATCTGGAGGGCTTCGGCGAAGAAACCTTGCGGAAAGCTTTGCGGCAAGTGCTCTTGGCGCCAATGTGATGACCACATATGCCTCCATGTATCTCTGCCAACAGCTTCTATCCATCTTCCCGGCAAATGCACTTCAATTTCACTCCGTTGAGTCTTCTTCTGTATAGGATGTTGTCAACAAACTGATACATACTTGACTGCCGGGCTACTTTTTCCGCTTCTTCTTGCTCTTGGGAAGTTCTCTGTCTCGAAGGAAATGGACGATTTCTGCGCCCATCTTTGGAGCACGTGGCTCGACAACAAGGACTAAAGGCTCGTCTACCACTGCGGGAACATTAGCTTCCACGGCAAGAACCTGCGGTTCTGCCGGAGCTTGATGATCCCCGGCAAGCTTGCCGGAGCAAAGCTTGTCGGGAGCGTCTGCTTCAACGAAACAAACCACAGGGTTTGTCGGAGCAGACTGCTCCTCAGTGATATTTGCATTGATTTTAGGGACCTTCTTGGCGGCGGCTCCAGGGAGCTCTGCCGGAAAGTAGTCGCCGGAAACCAATTTTCTCTTCTTGCTCTGTCCTGTTGATGGTGTTACGGTTGGCTGAGTCAGCTTGAGCACAAAAATTCCTGGTTCCACAGGTAACTTAAGTGCGGCACATTTGGAGAGGCCATCAGCTATATCATTCTGAGCTCTTGGAACATGTTCCATTTGCAGGCCTTCAAAGTGTTCTTCTAGCTTCCTCACTTCATCAACGTAGGATTCCATCAACGGACTCTGATAATCTTTATTTACTTGGCGGACGACAAGTTGCGAGTCCCCCCTGATAATGAGCTTCTTGATCCCAAGGTCTACCGCAATCCTGAGACCGGCAAGCAAACCTTCATACTCTGCAGTATTATTTGTTGCTTGTTCCTTGGGAAAGTGCATTTGGACTATGTATTTGAGGTGCTCTCCGGTGGGTGCGATAAGAAGCACGCCGGCACCGGCGCCTTGCAGCGAGAAAGCACCATCAAAGTACATCAGCCACTCTTTATTTGCCTCCTTGACGGGGATGCTTGTCTCTGGAATTTCTTCATCTTGCGTTGGTGTCCACTCAGCTATAAATTCTGCCAATGCTCTGCTCTGGATAGTTGAAGTGCTTTCAAACTTGAGACCAAAGCTTGACAGTTCCAGTGCCCACTCAACAATTCTGCCTGTTGCTTCCGGATTTTGTAATATCCTCTTCAGCGGAAAGCGAGTGACAACTGTTATCTCATGTGCTTGGAAGTAATGGCACAGCTTTCTCGAGGCCATGAGGAGGCCGAAAAGCAACTTCTGCACACCGGAATACCTTGACCTAGCCCCCTGTAAAAGGGAACTGACAAAGTAGACTGGGCGCTGCACCATCCTTTTCTGTATCTTGTCGCAACTCTGTGCTGATCTGTCCTTGCCGGGACCAGAGCTTGGCGGCGAAGCCCCCTGCTTGTCGGTGGATGCGTCTGCCTCGGTTGCCGGCTCATCATCTGCTTCCCTCTCCGCTACTAAGGCAGCACTAACCACTTGATTGGTTGCTTCTATGTACAGCAGCAACTCCTCTTGTGGCTTAGGTGCGACAAGTATTGGAGTGGAGGACAGGTATCTCTTCAAGTCTTGTAGTGCAGCCTCCGCCTCGGGAGTCCATTTCATTGGACCTGCCTTTTTCAAAATTTTGAAAAATGGCAGGGCGCGCTCAGCGGACTTAGAGATAAACCTGCTAAGAGCGGCCACGCAACCGGCAAGCCTTCTGACATCCTTGACGCGCTTTGGTGCTTCAATCTGCTCAATGGCCTTGATCTTGTCGGGATTGGCTTCAATTCCCCGCTGAGACACAAAGAACCCGAGAAGCTTGCCGGAAGGGACCCCAAACACACACTTCTCGGGGTTGAGCTTGAGGTTGATCTTGCGCAGATTTGCAAACGTCTCATCCAAATCCTGAACCAGAGTCGCTTTGTTCTTGCTCTTGACCACTATGTCATCCATGTAGGCTTCTACATTTCTGTGTATTTGTGGCTCAAAGGCATCATGAACTACTCTTGCAAAGGTTGAACCAGCATTCTTCAAACCGAAAGGCATCCGTATGAAACAGTACGTGCCACATGGTGTAATGAATGCGGTTTTTTCTTCATCCTCTTCTGCCATGAAGATCTGATGATACCCTGAATATGCATCAAGGAATGAAAGCAAATCACATCCAGCGGTGGAGTCAACAATCTGATCAATACGTGGCAAGGGAAATGGGTCTTTGGGACAAGCTTTATTGACATCTGTGAAGTCAATACAAAGTCTCCATTTCCCATTTGCCTTGCGTACAACTACCGGATTGGCCAACCACGTGGGGTGGAGGACTCCTCTGACAAGACCTGCTGCTTCCAACTTCTTGATTTCTTCTGCTATGAACTCCTGGCGCTCCACTGCTTGTTTCCTAACTTTTTGCTTGACGGGCCACGCGTGAAGACAGACAGCTAGGTGGTGCTCAATTACTTTCCTGGGAACACCGGGGATGTCAGATGGTTGCCATGCAAACACATCGACATTCGCCCGCGAGAAAGCAACGAGCTCGCCTTCCTATTTAGGGTCAAGCGTGGCATCGATGGTGAATGTACCACCGGTGCTGTCCTCCTTGGCGAGCACCTTCTTGGTCTTGGCGGAGCTGCCATCATCTTCTTGCACTTGCGGTGGAGCTCGATGGTGCGTTCTCGACGGTAGCGCAGCACCGAAGAGGTGCGCTTGCGGAGTGGGCATCGAGCTCTTGCGGACTTGGTGGTCTTCTTCTTCCCCCGGAGCTTCAGCGGCAAGTGGTTTGCTATCCGTCGCGGCTGCTGCATCCCGCAGTAAATCTTGTCGGCGCAGATAAGCGCATCCTTCTTGTCGCCATGGACAGAAATGACGCTTATCGGGCCGGGCATCTTGAGTAAGTTGTAAGCATGATGAGAGGCGGCCATGAACTTGGCGAGTGCTGGACGGCTAAGTATGCCATTGTAGGGCAATGGAAAATTGGCAACGTCAAACGTGACCCTCTCAGTTCTGAAGTTTAGCTCACTGCCAAATGTTACCGGCAATGTGATCTTCCCTTTGGGCTTGCTCCTTCCTGGGTTGATTCCTTGGAATGTGCCAGTCTCTTCGAGCTCGCTGTCAGGGATTTGAAGTTTCTGAAGCACCGCAAAGGATATCAGGTTCAGGCCGGCCCCCGCCGTCAACCAACATCTTCGTGACCTTGAGGTTGCGGATAGTTGGTGATACCAACATCGGCAAGCACCCGACAGCAGTGACGCGATCAGGGTGATCCTCAATGTCAAAGATGATGGGCGTCTGGACCACTTGAGAGGTTTGCGCGACTCTATGGATGGTTCTCTGCATTAACCTCACGCATCCATTGCTTGAGTTGGCGGTCGCGGTATCAGAGAAGCACCACCGTCAACATAAAGAACCTCCGTTGCCTTCGAAACTCCTGCTCATCAGCTTCATCGTCTTCCATGTCTTCGTCATCTTCATCTTCGTCTTCTTCCTTGTCGCGGCCGCGGGGAGGTCGGTCTCCTTGCCGCTGCTTGGCCTTGCCGCGGCGTCCTCCCCGACCGGGTCTCTTCTTACTTGCCGCACCTGCACCTTCCTGGGCCTTCTCCTTGTCTCACCGCTCGTATTTAGCTCTCTGTAGCTCAACAAGCTGCTCGACTTTCTTGCAGCTCTGGAGATCGTGGCCCTTGGTGCGGTGGATCTTACAGTACTGCTTGTTGGAGCTGTCAGGCTTGTCGGCAGCCGCCACAGACTTGGCGGTCGGTGTCGTGGCAACCTCCTTGCGGAGCCACTAGCCTTGGCTTTGTTGGCGGCACCATCCTTGCGGACTGCTCGACAACTAGTACTTCTTGGTTTTTCTTCATTACATTGTTTCGCCGGCTCTTCCTTGCAGGCGGTTTCCTCACTGTCCGACTCTGCTCCCACATTCTCTCTCAGGAGTCTTCTTCCTTCTTCGGTAGCGTGCACACTTGTCGGCCAGGCGTAGAGCTCTCGTGGCGTCTTTCACTTTGCACATCGCCATCTCCTCCCTCATCCTGCGGTTTCGCACATTCGATGAAATGCACCGATCACATGGCAGGGTGGACATCTGGGATGTTGTAATGCACACGGCTGAATCTCTGGATGAATTTGCGCAGGGACTCTCCTTCCTTCTGGGCGAGTAGGTGAAGGTCACTCTCTTGGCCATGAGGCTTGTGGCCGCTTGTGAAGGCGCCGACAAACTGGTGGCACAAATCCGCCCAAGAAGAAATGGAGCTGTCCGGCAAGTGCATGAGCCAAGACCTGACGTTTGGCTTGAGTACCAGAGGGAAATAGTTGGCGAGGATCTTGTCGTCTCGTCCCCCCGCAGCTTGCACCGCAATGGTGTAGATGTTGAGGAATTCGATGGGTGTGTCCTGCCATCATACTTCTCCGCACATCGGCTTGAAGTTTTTCTTGTCAGACCACGGACTTGCCGCAGCTCACGAGTGAACGCAGGGCAACCTACAGCGTCTGACAAGTCGCTGGTTCCCTGGCGCATGCATATCGACAGTGGGCCCGGCGCGCTGGTCAGATTGACGACGCGCTTCTCTTCGGCGCTCGATACGGGTTCGAGCGTCTTCTTCTTGCCGTTCTCGAAGAACTTGGCGCTGGTCGCGACGAGCTCGCGGATCCGACGACGCTGTGGAGTCGCTGTCGAGGTAGATTCGGCGAGTCGGCGATCTTGGCCTTCGGGAAGGGGAGTGTACGGTGGCTGCACCCCCGCAAGTCTCGTCGCCATCAGCTCGTGCCTTGTCGCCTTGCCGTGGCTGCGAGGCGCTTGGTTGCCGCGGGACGTCGCCGTTGGCAAAGCCGATGAGGCTCTGGATTGTGGCCCTCCATTCGTCGACCTTGTCGGCCGTTGGAGGGTAGTCTAGAAGTAGCTAGGCTCTCGCCAAGGCTTCTGCTGGTGTGGTGGGTGGCAATGGCGTACGTAGCGAGGAACGGGATGTGCTCGGACTCCTAACCAAGTTAGGAGGAGCAGCATCCCGCTCAAGCGACCGTACTCCACTCGTACCGGCATGCTGGTGTGCATGCGGGTCTCGAGGGCCTCTGGATCCCCCAGCTTGGCCTTGGTCCAACGAGCGTATGGTGTCGCGAGCATCATGACGCTGTCGGTCCCGCGCCTCTTGAGAAGGACGCGGTGCGGATTCGGACGCCGACGCCTGCGCTGCCTTGTCCTTGGACCTGGCGGCATTGTGGGCTCTCTCGGCGAGCGCCCGTTCCTCCGCCGGCGTTTCCCCACCACCGACAGCTCCGGTGGTGGTGGGTTCGACGCGACGGCTCTGCTGTTGCAAGACTTCTTCTTGGCGCCATGTTGACGAAGATGTTGATGAAGAAACTTCGTGTGAGCGCGGATCGGGTTCACACAGCCTCGACGCCCTACGGGCGCGCCAAAGATGTCGGGAGAAGGCGATCGTGCCCGCGATCACCTATGGGACCTGATCCCTTGTGGTTCGGAGGGGGCGGAGGATGCACAAAGAGCGGATCGAGGCGATGCACACGAGCAGATTTACCCAGCTTCGGAGCTCTCCGGAGAGATAATACTCCTACTGCTGCTTTGTGGATTCTCTTGTGTCCTTGCTAAGGAGCAATGGGAGCTACAAAACCTAGCTTTGAGTGTGGTCTCGTATGAGTAGGATGAACTAAGCGGAGCTGAACCGAACCCTTTCACGTTGCACTTGGGCCTCCTTTTATAGGCACAAGGGGTCACCACAGTGGCAAGTAGACAAGGGTAAGATAGTAAAACATAGGTTGGTACACCGCTTTGTACAGTGTACACGATGATCTATACCTAACCACGACGGCAAGGGACAAGAGTCATAAATGCCCGTCTCGATCGCTGAAACGGTAATGAGGGACCGTCAAGTGCGCCTCCGTTTGCCACGATGGTAGCTTGTCAGCGCCGCTTATCGCTGCTCCCCGCTGGCTGCACAGCCCGTCGACACGCGTGCTTGGGAAAGCCCCATGGCGACACGTTGGCGGATGAGCTGGAGCGGAGATGAAGAGAGGTTGTCTGCCGCGGCGAGCACCTTGCCGTGGCAAGGTTCTTGCCGCACTCGGGAGCTTGTCGCTCACCAAGCCTTCCCGGCAAGCTCCTCTTGCCGGGGCCTTGTTTCCTTCGTGCCTTGAGTGGCCTTCCCGGCAAGCTCCTCTTGCCGGGGTCTTGATTACTTTGTTCTTGAATGGTTCCAAAGGAGCTGCTGAGGATCTTGGCGGTCACCAAGTCAGCCCCGCCGCGGGGTGCTACAACTGTCCGTGCACGAGTTCGGGATACTAGGGTACCCCTACTCTAGTACACCGACAGTTCGTGAGCGCAAAGTTTCTGTCTTTTTCAGCAAGATCAAACAACTATCACCCAAGAAGATCCTATTGGTTCTACTTGGCACAAACACTAACTAAAACATAAAACACATCTAAATAGAAGCTAGATGAATTATTCATTATTAAACAGAAACAAAAAGCAAGAAACAAAAATAAAATTGGGTTGCCTCCCAACAAGCGCTATCGTTTAACGCCCCTAGCTAGGCATAAAAACAAGAATAGATCTAGGTATTGTCATCTTTGGTATGCAATCCATAAGTGTCTCTCATAATGGATTCATAAGGTAATTTAATTTTCTTCCTAGGAAAGTGTTCCATGCCTTTCCTTAACTGAAATTAGAATCTAACATTTCCTTCTTTTCATATCAATAATTGCACCAATCATTCTAAGGAAGGGTCCACCAAGAATAATAGGACATGTAAGATTGCAATCTATATCAAGAACAATGAAATCTACGGGCACATAATTCCTATTTGCAACAATAAGAACATCATTAATCCTTCCCATAGGTTTCTTAATGGTGGAATCCGCAAGATGCAAATTTAAAGAACAATCATCAAATTCACGGGAACCTAACACATCACACAAAGTTTTTGGAATCGTGGAAACACTAGCACCCAAATCACATAAAGCATAGCATTCATGATCTTTAATCTTAATTTTAATAGTAGGTTCCCACTCATCATAAATTTTTCTAGGGATAGAAACTTCTGATTCAAGTTTTTCTTCATAAGATTGCATTAAAGCATCAACGATATGTTTGGTAAAAGCTTTATTTTGACTAAGCATGAGGAGAATTTAACACCGATTGCAATAAAGAAATACAATCTATTAAAGAACAATTATCATAATTAAATTCCTTGAAATCCAAAATAGTGGGTTCATTGTTATCTAAAGTTTTTACCTCTTCAATCCCACTTTTACCAATTTTTGCATCAAGATCTAAAAACTCCGAATCATTGGAACGCCTTTTAACTAAAGTTGACTCATCTCCAATCCCATCTTTATCAAGATTCATATTGGAAAACAAAATTTTAATAGAAGACACATCAATCACTTTTAGATCTTCATCATTATTATTATGAAAACTAGAAGAACACGCTTTCATAAAGCAATATTTTTTAGCACGCATCCTAGCGGTTCTTTATTTGCACTCATTAATGGAAATTCTCATAGATTTGAGAGACTCATTGATATCATGCTTAGGTGGAATATATCTAAGTTTCAAAGAATCAACATCAAGAGAAATTCTATCCACGTTCCTAGCCAACTCATCAATCTTAGGCAATTTTTCTTCAAGGCATTGAAATTCTTTTGCGAAATCATAAATTCTTTAACACTAGTCTCAAAATAAGAAGGCATATTATTAAAATTCCATAAGAGTTGTTGTAGGAATTACCATAATTGTTAGAGGAATTACTAGGAAATGGCCTAGAATTAAAGTTTCCTGTATACGCGTTGTTACCAAAATTGTTCCTACCAACAAAATTCACATCCATAGATTCATTATTATTCTCAATCAAAGTAGACAAAGGCATTTCATTAGGATCAGAAGAAATACTCTTATTATCAAAAAAATTCATACGTTCATCCATCTTTCCACTCAAAACATTAATCTCTACTATCGCATGAACCTTTTTACTAGCAGATCTTTCGGTGTGCCATTGAGAATAATTAACCATAAAATTATCTAGGAGTTTAGTAGCTTCTCCTAAAGTGATTTCCATAAAAGTGCCTCCTGCGGCCGAACCTAAAAGATTTCTAGAAGAAAAATTCAATCCGGCATAATTTTTTTGTATAATCATCCATAAATTCAAACCATGTGTAGGGAAATTACGTATCATTAATTTAATCCTCTCCCAATATTGTGCAACATGCTCCTGATCAAGTTGCTTAAAATTCATAATATCATTTCTAAGAGAGATGATCTTAGCGGGAGGAAAATACTTAGAGATAAAAGCATCTTTGCACTTATTCCATGAATCAATACTATTTTTAGGCAAAGAAGAGAACCAAGTTTTAGCACGATTTCTAAGCGAAAACGGAAATAGCTTCAATTTAACAATATCATTACTTTTGCATATCGCACAAATCAACAAAGTTGTTTAGAAGGGTAGCGACATCTTCACTAGGAAGGCCAGAAAACTGATCTTTCATAACAAGATTCAACAAAGCAGCATTAATTTCACAAGATTTAGCATCGGTAATAGGAGCAATCGGAGTGATAATAAAATCATTGTTGTTGGTATTGGAAAAATCACACAATTTAGTATTTCTTAAGCCATCGTGACAAACAATCCAACACACAACCACACAAGAAGCAAGCGAAAGGAGACGGACGGAAAAAGAGGGCGAATAAAACGGCAAAGGTGAAATGGGGGAGAGGAAAACGAGAGGCAAATGGCAAATAATGTAATGCGAGGGAGAAGAGTTTGTGATGGGTACTTGGTATGTCTTGACTTGTGCGTAGATCTCCCGACAGCGGCGCCGTAAATCCTTCTTGCTACCTCTTGAGCATGCGTTGGTTTTCCCTTGAAGAGGAAAGGGTGATGCAGCAAAGTAGCATAAGTATTTCCCTCAGTTTTTGAGAACCAAGGTATCAATCCAGTAGGAGACTACACGCAAATCCCTTGTACCTGCACAAACAATCAAGAACCTTGCAACCAACGCGATAAAGGGGTTGTCAGTCCCTTCACGGCCACTTGCAAAAGTGAGATCTGATAAAGATAATAAGATAAATATTTTTGGTATCTTTTGTTGTATAGATTGAAAAGTAAAGGTTGCAAATAAACGGCGACAAAAATAGCAAATTGATAGGAAAATAATATGATGGAAGATAAACCCGGGGGCCATAGGTTTCACTAGTGGCTTCTCTCAAGATAGCATAATCTATGGTGGGTGAACAAATTACTATCGAGCAATTGATAGAAAAGTGCATAATTATGAGAATATTTAGGCATGATCATGTATATAGGCATCACGTCCGTGACAAGTAGACCGAAACGATTCTGCATCTACTACTATTACGCCACACATCGACCGCTATCCAGCAGGCATCTAGAGTATTAAGTTCATAAGAACAGAGTAACGCATTAGGCAAGATGACATGATGTAGTGGGATAAACTCAAGCAATATGATATAAACCCCATCTTTTTATCCTCAATGGCAACAATACAATACGTGCCTTGCTGCCCCTGCTGTCACTGGGAAAGGACACCGCAAGATTGAACCCAAAGCTAAGCACTTCTCCCATTGCAAGAAAGATCAATCTAGTAGGCCAAACCAAACTGATAATTCAAAGAGACTTGCAAAGATATCAAATCATGCATAGAAGAATTCAGAGAAGAATCAAATATTGTTCATAGATAATCTTGATCCTAAACCCACAATTCATCTGATCTCGACAAACACACCACAAAAAGAATTACATCGAATAGATCTCCGAGAGAATCGAGGAGAACTTTGTATTGAGATCCAAAGAGAGAGAAGAAGCCATCTAGCTAAGAACTATGGACCCGAAGGTCTGTGGTAAACTACTCACACATCATCGGAGAGGCTATGGTGTTGACGTAGAAGCCCTCCGTGATCGATTCCCCCTCCGGCGGAGCACCGGAAAAGGCCCCAAGATGGGATCTCACGGGTACAGAAGGTTGCGGCGGTGGAAATAGGGTTTCGTGGTGCTCCTAGATGTTTTGAGGGTATATGCGTATATATAGGCGAAAGAAGTAGGTGGGTGGAGCCACGAGGGTGGGGGCGTGCCTACCCCCCCTGGGCGCACCCTCCTACCTCGTGGCTGCCTTGTTGCTTCCTTGATGTCCACTCCAAGTCTCCTGGATTGCGTTTGTTCCAAAAACGATCCTCATGAAGGTTTCATTCCGTTTGGATTCCATTTGATACTCCTTTTCTGCGAAACAATGAAATAGGCAAAAAACAACAATTTGCACTTGGCCTTCGGTTAATAGGTTAGTCCCAAAAATAATATAAAAGTGCATAATAAAGCCCATTAAACATCCAAAACAGATAATATAATAGCATGGAACAATCAAAAATTATAGATACATTGGAGACGTATTATCCCAGCAGATAGTAACCCAGTTCCAGTTGACACAACACAATCTCCACCATAGAGCACCCAAACACGAGCAGTTAGTAAGGCAACTACAGTGCCCAAAACACGAGGACCACCACTCCGAACCCCAAGTCAACGCTTAAAGCAGAAGAAGAATTGTTCTTAGGTCAGGTTCCGTAGCTATGGTTCATACTCCTTTGCTCTTGCATCACTGTATTTACTCATACCAACTTATTTCAAATTTGAAGGATGCAATTGAAACTCCAATGGCGCAACAGGTATGTTTTAAACCTGTTTCTTTAACGTGTTTGCTGTTGTAACTTGCTCTATGTTGATTTTAGTTTCAATTTAATAAACAGTTATGTTCTCATGGCATGCACATTACAAGTGTTGTTATTTCTATGTAGTTTCCCACATTATATTCTGTCTATGCTGCTTTGTCTTAAATAGATATGATTTGAACTGTCTCTATCTTGATTTGGCAACATAAACTAGAATGATATAGACCATACAGTGACCATACTACATATGTTGTTATCCTGTCCACCTTACTACTGAACTGGTTTACCAAAATGAGTTTCATATACAACATGGTAAACCTGTGATGTGTCTGTTTGTTTTTCTTTTAGAATGCGGATAAAATATTGGAGAAGAGTACCCCATTATGCAATGGTAAAGGAAGTAATGCAGATAAGGTTCATGATAGTGAGACATCCCAGTTGGTCTCCAAGAAGGTGATAAAAACTATATTGAAGACACTGAGACAACCCCAAAGTCTTGTCTTGATGTAGTGTTCGAGTTACTGGCTACTACTGCTGGCACCAGCTCTTTGAACTCGTTGCCTGAATCAGTTCGGCTTATTGAGTCTCAACTTCAAGTTGAAAGACATTGATCAGATGTTATGTGACAGGAAGCCAAAGGACCGAGGAAGTTCATGCAGAATTCAGATGCATGCTTTCTGGTGCAACAACAAGTGCTGGAGGATTTAAGCGCCAAACAAGAGAAAGTTAATAAGCTTTTAAGCATCTTGCCAGCATTATGGGTACCCAAGATATTGTTTCCTGAGCTCTTCTAAAGTGGTTTCTGTTCTGGACTTGTTTTGCTGCTTTGTTCCCTATATTTGCACTGGTGGCAAACTTTGATGCCCAATGGATGTAATATGTGTAATAGTCGTGATAGTGCAGCGTAAGTTGCTTGCTTATTTATTTCCTTGTTGTCTTGTTTATTTGTTTGCTTGTAGTCAGTGCAGTTCTTTTCCGTGGTTTGCTAGTGTCCGCAATAACCTATTTTTAAAAACTAGGCCACAATAACCATGGGCTACATATTTACTGTAGTGACCCTCGGCGTCCTACGGGCCATAGAAACAATGGGCCTTCTATGGGCCGTAGAAACAATGGGCCTTCTAAGGGCCGTAGAAACAATGGGCCTTCTACGGGTCGTATCATCAATGGGCCTTCTATGGGCTGTATGATCGATTGTCCAAACATGGGCTAAATTTAGACCGCATCATGGGCCGTAAACGAGCTAGAGTTGGAATCGTCCGTTCATGGGCCGACCATAATGGGCCGCCGTTAATCGGCCGTATTTGATTACGCTATAAAAATGGCCCAACGGATTAACGGGCCACAAACGGGCCGACTATAACCACGGGCTGAATTTGGCCCACAAGCAGAAAGGGACAGTAATGGGCCGTAAGTAACCGAATGCTGGAAATGAGCCCAAGAATAAATGGGCCCTGACAAGGCTGAAAGATAACATGGGCTGGAAACGGCCCAATGGAATAATGGGCCGTTAATGGGTATAAAGTGATACACTGTTCATTACGGGCCAGTTTCACCACGGGCCGTTAATGGGCCAAGAGATACAAAGGGCCTCATATGGGCCGAAAGACGTCATGGGCCATACATGGGCCGGAAGTCAAAACGGGCTGGAATCATATTAGATGGCCCAGATGACGCTACTGGGCCTAATTCAGATAGGCTGTCACGGGCCCTCGGCTAGCGGGCTGTATATGGGCTATATGCGAACAGGCCGTTAACAGGCTTTCCGTGGGCTGGCCGCTACCTTTTGACCAAGTCAAACGGGCCGAACTTTTCATAGGAATGGGCCTCTGTTGGGCCGTGGCACGTGTCGACATATCATAGGCGCCTTCGGTCCAATGAGTGGATGACATCTATCCCAACGATGAGCCGACATGTGTTTCCTCCAGCCAACAATGATTTTACACGTGGAAAATCCCCATTGGTCGGGGCTGTTAACGGGTTATCGGATCCAAACCGGAACCCGATAGCTTAACGGCAACCTGTTATGGTGGATGCCATGTGTCGGTCTCCCTTGACGAAAGCAATTCTATGACGCACGATTTATCATCATTGAAGTGGACACTTCCGTGATGATAATGTTGGTATGTCATGGAACACTTCTACGACAGCACACGACTATCTTGATTCTGTCATAAAATCGTCATGGATGTACATGCATGACAGAAAACGTGACCTACTGTGACAAACACTTATCATCATGGAAGTGTATTGTTTTGTAGTGCTTGTTCCACATTGATCCAAGATCCATAGCTCGGGACCCCCTACCCGAGATCTGTGGGTTTTGACACCGACATTGGTGCTTTCATTGAGAGTTTTGTTGTTGGATCGCCGGAGGATTGATGGCTCGCCTGATCATCAGAGACAACATCAGCACCGGGGACATCTTCGTCCCCGGGCAAATTTTAGCGTTCGGCAGCATCGTGCTGCATGCCGACTCGACCGGTCATCTCGACCAGGTCGACAATTTCGCCCTTGAGCACCAGATTAGGTTTGGTAACTTAGAGTACGTCACTGATGGTCAGGGAGATCTGATCTTTGTAGGCTTCTCAGCTTCACCGAGGACACTCGCGGACCCTAAGGCGCCAGCTTCAGGGTCCCTCCCCGATCCGATCTCTGGATCGACCCTTATCTCGTGGCCGGCTTTGAGCTCGGATGCCAGCATGTCCGAAGACCGGGAATCACCCTCTGCCAGACTCCCCCTCCTTGCCGCAAATCTGGCCTCGAGTCTTGGCGACAGTTCAACATCCAAACACCAGGAGTCGGCCCTGGCCGGATTCACCCCTCGCTTCACCATCACTACGGAGGTTGACTTCGAAGGAACCTCAAACCTCAATCCAGCCAGGCTTGCCCTGTTAAATGAGGCGCTTGACCGGATCCAGATGATGACTATCTTGGATGGCCCATCCTCGGCTCACGCTCAGTGGGGCCTCGAGTTGGGCTACAGGGAATTTTACGTTCCACCCACCACCCACTTAGTAGCCATTATCAAAGACTTAACCGACATGCTAGACTACGCCCCTGAGGAGGCCGATGACATGGATGACGACAACGAAGCCATGGCCCACACTGACACTGCCCCTCCTATTACCAGCCAATGGACGGCCACCTCCACCTATCATTTACATGGTGGATGTAACGCCCTCGATGCGGCTATATCTCCCACGTGTCGAAGCACGACTTAGAGGCATAACCGCATTGAAAGCAATGTCGCAAGTGAGGTAATCTTCACACAACCCATGTAATACAATAAGGGAAAGAGATACATAGTTGGCTTACAATCGCCACTTCACACAATACATGAGTAAAGCATTACATCATACAGATACAATCAAGGTCCGACTACGGAACCAAAATAAAAGAAGACTACCCCAAATGCTACACAGATCCCCGATCGTCCCAACTGGCTCCACTCTTGATCAAGCTCAAACGAAACAACACAATGAACAAGATCTTCATCGAGCTCCTCCTTGAGCTCGGGTGTGTCCTGCACGATTTCATCGGCACCGCAAACTGGTTTTGAAGTATCGTGAGTCACGGGACTCAGCAATCTCACACCCGCGAGATCAAGACTATTTAAGCTTAAAGGTAGGACAGGGTAGTGAGGTGGAGCTGCAGCAAGCGACTAGCATGTATGGTGGCTACATACGCAAATGAGAGCGAGAAGAGAAGGCAAAAGCACGGTCGAACAACTATGATCAAGAAGTGATCCCGAAACTACTTACGTCAAGCATAACTCCAACACCGTGTTCACTTCCGGACTCCACGAGAAGAGACCATCACGGTTACACACGCCGTTGGTGTATTTTGATTAAGATCAACTTCGGGTTTTCTACAACCGGACATTAACAAATTCCCATCTGCCTCATAAACCATGGCACGGCTTTGAAAGATAATACCTGCAGGGTGTCCCAACTTAGCCCATTATAAGCTCTCACGGTCAACGAAGGATATTCCTTCTCTGGGAAGAACCGATCGTCTCGGAATCCCGGACTACAAGACATTTCGACAGCAATAAAACAAGACCAGCAAAACCACCACTGTGCCAACAAATCCCGATAGGAGCTGCACATATCTCGTTCTCGTGGCACACCGGATAAGCTAAGCGTCACAGTACCCGGCGTAATCCAAGTAGCCAAGGAATGGTCCCAAGACGGTGCTCTAGTTTGGACCAACACTCGAAGGAGCACCTTGGCCGGTGGGGTAAAACAAAGATGACCCTTGAGTCTGCAGAACCCAAGGGAAAAAGGCTTAGGTGGCAAATGATAAAACCAAGGTTGGGCCTTCTTTGGAGGAGTCTTATTCAAAGCGAACTGTCAAGGGGTCCCATAAATCACCCAACCGTAAGGAACGCAAAATCCGGGAACATAACACGGTATGACGGAAACTAGGCGGCAAGAGTGGAACAAAACACCAGGCATAAGGCCGAGCCTTCCACCCTTTACCAAGTATATAGATGCATTAATTAAATAAGATATATTGTGATATCCCAACAAATAAACATGTTCCAACAAGGAACAACATCTCCATGTTCCAACAAGGAACAAACTTCATCTTCACCTGCAACTAACAACGCTATAAGAGGGGCTGAGCAAAGCGGTAACATAGCCAAACAACGGTTTGCTAGGGAAGGATGGTTAGGGGCTTGACATGGCAACATGGGAGGCATGATATAGCAAGTGGTAGGTATCGCAGCATGGGCATAGCAAAAGAACGAGCATCTAGCAAGCAAAGATAGAAGTGATTTCGAGGGTAAGGTCATCTTGCCTGAAATCCCGCAAGGAAGAAGAACGAGTCCATGAAGAAGACAAACGGACGTAGTTGAACGAATTCTCACAACTCCGGAACGGAACCGAAGCTAATGAGAGAAGCAACCCGGAAAGAAGCAAACAACATGGTAAACAACCATCACATAAACATGTCATGATGCACAAACAAGTATGATGCATGTCCGGTTTAATGAGGCATGGCATGGCAAAGTGCATCATACAATACTACCAATTAAGTGGAGCTCAATATGCAACGAGTTGCATATTGACAAAACACCACATGCAAATATTTAGTTTGATCTTGTTTAAGCTACCAAACAATATTAAATGTTGTTAAACATGGCAAGAGGTGAAGCATGATGAAACTACCTATCTAGGCAAGTTTAAATGAGGCCGGAAACAACGAACAACAATTCCGGAAAATCCTCATGTGCATATTTATGGATTAGGTACTGTTCTGCCCTAAACACAATTTTAATGTTGTTAACCATGCAAAGTAATGCTACCATGTTAATCTATGCATTTTTCTACCCCATTTACATATATAATTTATTTAAAATGGAGCTACGGTTATTAAGTTATGAAATAAAGCATTTTAACATGGCATATTAGCAAATTTAAATAAACAGCAAGTTAAACATTTTAACATGGGATGAAAGTGGCATATTATTAATCTACATAATTTTCTGAGCATTTTACATATATAAAACATTTTAATCCGATGCACCAATTGTGAGTTATTAAATGCATGATGTAAGAGGGTTTTTCTGTAAAACTGCAGTTTTCTGGATAATACACAAAATCGCAGATCTGGGAAAAAAAACTACACAGGCCGAATCTAAAATCGGAGCAGGCCCAACAAAAGAAAAACAAAGGGGCGCTGGGGGGTTTCTCACCATGGGCCAAGCCCAGATCGAGATGAGGGAGGAGGCGCTCGGCCACGCGATGCAGGCATGGAGCGGTCAACGGGAGCGGGACTTGACGCTGGCCAAGCGGGCACTGGGCGCGGCTCCGGTCGCTCGCAGACGAGGACGAGGCAGGGGTCGCGTAGGTTCGCCGGAAGACGGCAGCGGGCGGCAGACTTGACGCAGGAAGATGGATCCGCCGGTCTTGAAGGAGATCGAGGGCGGAGGCAGCTCGAAGCGAGGAGGCGAAGCGGTCAAGGCAGAGGCGTCGTCCTCGCCCGACGGCAGCGGTGCAGCACGGGCTTGTGCGCGGGCATGGCTCGCACTCGAGCAGCGCAGGGAAGGAGACGCGATCGCATCAGCGGCTGCGGACTTGGGGATGAGTTCGCCCGCGAGGACTTGGCGGGCGACGACTCCTGGTGGCGCAGACAGCTGCGATGATTGGCGCGGACGGGTCGAGCATGGTCGAAGGCGCACGGGCTGCTGCTGCTTGAAGGAGACGAAGGTGCGGCGACGGATCGAAAGAAGAGGCCGGCCATGGCATTGGGGCGGGGCTCCTGCGACACTGGAGCGACGAGGCGGCGCGAGGGGATGAGGCCGAGCTCCTGCTCGGGCCTCAGGCAGCTTCATGACCCATTCAGGATCGAGGGGAGAGGAGGTGGGCTTCGGGCGCGCTCGCGACCTGCTGGTCGGAAGGACGGGCGCGAGGAGGCGGGGATCCAGGCGCTGGTGCTACCGAGGAAGGGGAGCAGCGGCCTGGCCGGAGAGGTTGGCGACGCGACAGAGAAGGGGAGCACCGCGACTGCCGGCGTCGGAGACGAGCTGGAGGAGGGCCTCAGGCCTGCTGCTACAAGTGGATGGCGGGGACGGCATGAAGTGGGAGGCGGCAGGGAACTCCTTTCCCTGGCTAGCGACGAGGGGAACAGGGAGGCAGGAGGCCTCGGGTGGAGTGGATCGAGGAGGGGATGGATTTGGTTGGCTGGACTGAAATCGAGGAAGAGGGGATCAGGAGCTTCGCGTGTTGGCTCGGGTTCGATCCCGAGGAAGGAGGAGGCTGGTCGGTGGATGGATTAGGATCGAGGAGAGTGGTTGGCTGGTGGATTTTTGGATCGGGAGCGATCCCAAGGAAGAGGGTGGCGGCGGCCGATCAAGGTGGGGAGGATTTGACGGATGGGGACGGCATCTAGGGTTAGGACAAAATATATACATTAAGTGGATTAGGTTAGGGGCTACCCCATCCCTACGATCGTAATCGGACGGTCGCGAATAAAATAGTTAGGGAGCCCAATTAACAAAACGGAGATGTTTTGTAGACGTTAGGGGATGATCCGGACACAACGGTAGCGACAGTCCGGTTTGGGTCACGGGGAGTTTCAGACGCGCGGGAGGGGTCTGTGCGCTGTGCAGAGGAACAAGGCGGTCGCGTGCAAGTGGGTGGTTGGTCTCAGAATGGTCAACGAAGACAAGCGGTCTGACAATTGGTCAAAAGAGACAAGGAGAGAATCGGCAACTACGAAGGGTAACGAGTTTTATGAAAAAAAAACATGCGAATGCAATGCACATGATGCCATGGGATGAAATGCCTGACATGAAACAAAATGCAAAACAAAACACAAAACCCAACCACGAAGGAAATAATAATATCGCATCTCCGGAAAAGGCAAGAGTTGGAGTTACGAATATGGAAAGTTGCATCCGGGGCGTTACAACACTCCACCACTACGAGAGGATCTCGTCCCGAGATCTAGGATGGCACCGGATAGAAACGGAAGAGGAAGAGAAGAGGTAAAACTAAGTTGCTTCTTAGACAAACGAGTGAAACCAATGAACCTCGAGAGGTTGAAAACTTGAAAGAATAACACAATAGAGTTGAACGAAATTGAGAGCATTCCAGTAGAAAATAGAAACAAGGACCACCATGTGAACCTTGGGGGTTGCAAAGCTATGAATGACGAGTACAATGGACAAGAAGGAATTGGAACCACTCTGGTTGAAACGAGATAAGAATGAACAAGAATGATATAATTTTGGCAGCACTCCGACTGTAAATGGAAGGAATTGAACATGAACTTGAGAAGATAGGATGATACTTGATGAAATCAACAACACACTGCCTCTGGAACTATTGAAAAAAAAATGGCACAAGGGGTAAGAAAGATTTCAGACAGCTCTCCGGTTGAGGAAGCAGGCAAAACTTGATAAGATGAGAGAACTCGAATGAAAACATGACACAACACTCCGGTTAAATGGATAAGTAAGAAAATAACATGATCTTGACAAAACGAGGTGATGGGTGAAGAGAGCAACATCACAATGCCTCTAGAAGAAATAATAGAAGATAGATCATTGGAATAAAGGAATGGAGAAGAAAATGACAACTTCTACCACAATTGAATTTGGAAGGCATCCTTGCAAGAAGGTTAGAATAGAGTTGTTGGAAGACCAACCACGAAAAGAATAAGTTTGTAGTGGGCTTATGGAAACATCTCAACATTATGAGGTGACAAACGGCCACTAAAGAAAGCTATTGATTTGAGTGAGAGCACCAAGGCGACGAAAACTTCTTTCACCAAGAGGATAGGAGAAAACTTGGATCATTTATAAGCACCATAATTAGCAACAATCCTTAGGGAAAGCTTTAGGTGAAATATAGCCCAAGATAACTCCAATGAAGAGATTGATGGATTTAAATATCTCATTCTTGACAACAAGTGAATCATGAAACATGAATGAAACTGTCAAAATGACATAACACCACCTCAAAAGATAAGGTCGAAAGAATTGCACTTCGGAATGCAAGATGAAGAATGCTTGAACTCCTCAAAACAAAACATGTGTTGAGCACCATGTTTAATTTTTGAGTATAGCTTGACGGATCTTAACTCCGAGAGAAATCTTGAAGAACAATTGAAGAATGAAAAGAATCCTTGATGAACCACCATGTAGAGCCTCCATGAAGAACTCCGGTAAGAAAAGGATGATAAAAGAAAGAGAAGTTGCAAATACAAGGTGAAACCTTGCAGTGATAAGATGAAGCTTTGAAATGATATAACCGAGAAAACTTGGAACTCCGGAAAGAAAGATGAACAAATGAATTCAAGAATTTTGGCGATCCTCGGAATAAGGAATTGAATTTACTCGATGAAACAAGAATAAGAATTACATTATGCTGATCCTTCACCAATTAAATTGATGGCAAGCAATGGATTTGGCATACTACTTATTCCCGTTGAAAAAGGATTGAAGAGAGATATTGCTCAGCTTGGGAAGGTCTTCAACGAACCACCGGTAGGATTGAAAATGAACGTAGCAAAGGCGCAATTCACCGAGAATAATTAGAAAACGAATAAAGATACTTGACATAATTTAGATACATGAGAACGAAGAGATCATGAACTGATTAGAGAATACTTGAATGATGCACCGGTAAGATTTGGAGAACGAGAGCTGAAAGCTGGAATGAATAATTCTGATCAGATGGGCTCTGGAGAATCAAACTGAAAAGACTCCTGAAATGCTCCGGGTGGGTTAAAAGAATTCTCACAATCGAAAATAATTATGAGAGGATGGCATCAAGCTAGAACCATGAATCTTGAAGAGAATGGAGCAAGATTTAAAAGAAACTCTTCTTCAGTCTTCAAAATTCGAGAATGACGACGAGAAACACCACCATGAATTGTTGAGGCACTCCGGAATGAAAATTAGAAAGGTTGAACCAACAATGAAAATAATTTGAAAGATCTTGGAGAAAGACATTTGACTGATGATAACTCATTCTTACGTCAAACTTTGCAATGAATTTGGGAATAGCTCTTGAAAATTAGAAGAGTTAGGTAAGATCCTGGGAAAATACCTGTGGGTTAGGGCCCACTCAAAAGAACCACCGTTGAACAATTGCTTGAAAAGAGAGATTGCACCGGTTGAATTAAATGGCTTGAATGGGATAACAAACTCGAAATAACTTGAACAGATTAAGAATGGAAACACGAATCTTCTGAGATATCTTCAACACTCGAGAACGAAGGAATAACAAGAAGTGAAAGACTATGAGGTGCACCGGTATGGGAAAACATTGTGAAAAGAGGAAAAGGGATAAGATCAACACCGAAAACTTGACTTAAGTCCACCGGAGAAGAAAATTAGAATGGAACAATGATAAGGTTGAAACTTCCTTAGCGTCTTCATGAGAAATCACCGGATAAAACATTAAAGGAAAAGAATGAAGAAACTTCACTCAATAAAATGGATACTTGATTAAGTCTGAGTCCTTGCAGAAAAGGGTGGGAGGGCGGGGAAAACAAAGACAACCTGGGACGAATGAAGCAAGCACCGTTGAGAAAACTTAGAATTGATCTTGCAAACGTTGAAATGATCGGATCCACTTGAAGAGAAGCACGCCGGTTGGGAAAAGAATTAACATGACGACCTCGATGATCAAGAAGGATTAGTATTCACATAGCAATATGATAACACCGTTTAGGGAAGGTATGGATTCAACATTTGACTTCGAAGCAACTCGAATACCACAAAACAAAACAAAAACAAAGGATTTGGCTTGCAGAAATAAGCCGGAACAAATACATATGATAGAGATTTACCCAATCCCATATCATGCATCTGTCGGAAAGATATTCTAGGAGCTACCTGAATTCCCACCTATAAACTCCCGAAACTTTCTGGTTATGCAATCTGGTGTTGGGGATAAAGGGGACACAAAATATATCACCCAAACTAACAATACCTAGATCCATTGTATCCATCCGTCAACACATAACCAAGAAATCCTCGAAATCGTGTACCTCGACCTTGAAAAACATCCGTTATACAAGTCATGGCAATACTCCGCACTCACCTCGAGATTGGGCTATCGGGTTATCTCACCAACAACGCACAAAAGAGATTTCGATGTCGGCAAAACTCAGGTATTCCAGAACTGCAATGATAAAATTGTGACGACAACACCTCAGAGCTCAACTCCCCGGGACACTGCCACAACCCCTAAATGTCAGGAGGCACCAAGAACAATGTTCTCGTCACAAAACCATCGGAAGATTCCAAGATACCCGCGTGATCCTAAAAAAAAATTTAGTGAAATTTGAGGAGAGAAAAGTCAAAACATCTACATCAGGAGACCTCACCAGAGCGACGAAGGGACTGAGGAGTAAAAAGAATCCTACTCTCCGATATATATAATCCTAAGACTCAAAACATTTTCCGTTCTAGACTCAACAACGTCAACAAACAATCAAGTAGGGGGCTCCTAAGTCGGGAAGGCTCGATTACCAACTTAGCGCCCTCGATGCGGCTATATCTCCCACGTGTCGAAGCACGACTTAGAGGCATAACCGCATTGAAAGCAATGTCGCAAGTGAGGTAATCTTCACACAACCCATGTAATACAATAAGGAAAGAGATACATAGTTGGCTTACAATCACCACTTCACACAATACATGAGTAAAGCATTACATCATACAGATACAATCAAGGTCCGACTACGGAACCAAAATAAAAGAAGACTACCCCAAATGCTACAGATCCCGATCGTCCCAACTGGCTCCACTCTTGATCAACTGAAATGAAACAACACAATGAACAAGATCTTCATCGAGCTCCTCCTTGAGCTCGGTGTGTCACCTGCACGGTTTCATCGGCACTGCAAACTGGTTTTGGAAGTATCTCGTGAGTCACGGGACTCAGCAATCTCACACCAGCGAGATCAAGACTATTTAAGCTTAAAGGTAGGACAGGGTAGTGAGGTGGAGCTGCAGCAAGCGACTAGCATGTATGGTGGCTACATACGCAAATGAGAGCGAGAAGAGAAGGCAAAAGCACGGTCGAACAACTATGATCAAGAAGTGATCCTGAAACTACTTACGTCAAGCATAACTCCAACATCGTGTTCACTTCCGGACTCCGCCGAGAAGAGACCATCACAGTTACACACTTGGTTGGTGTATTTTGATTAAGATCAACCGGGTTTTCTACAACCGGACATTAACAAATTCCCATCTGCCTCATAACCATGGGCACGGCTTTGAAAGATAATACCTGCGCAGGGTGTCCCAACTTAGCCCATTATAAGCTCTCACGGTCAACGAAGGATATTCCTTCTCTGGGAAGAACCGATCGATCTCGAATCCCGTACTACAAGACATTTCGACAGCAATAAAACAAGACCAGCAAAACCACCCATTGTGTCGACAAATCCCGATAGGAGCTGCACATATCTCGTTCTCGTGGCACACCGGATAAGCTAAGCGTCACAGTGTAAGCGTAATCCAAGTTGCCAAGGAATGGTCCCAGACGGTGCTCTAGTTTGGACCAACACTCGAAGGAGCACTTGGCCCGGGGTAAAATAAAGATGACCCTTGAGTCTGGAGAACCCAAGGGAAAAAGGCTTAGGTGGCAAATGGTAAAACCAAGGTTGGGCCTTTTTGGAGGAGTCTTATTCAAAGTGAACTGTCAAGGGGTCCATAAATCACCCAACCGTGTAAGGAACATAAAATCCGGGAACATAACACCGGTATGACGGAAACTAGGCGGCAAGAGTGGAACAAAACACGGGCATAAGGCCGAGCCTTCCACCCTTTACCAAGTATATAGATGCATTAATTAAATAAGATATATTGTGATATCCCAACAAATAAACATGTTCCAACAAGGAACAACATCTCCATGTTCCAACAAGGACCAAACTTCATCTTCACCGCAACTAACAACGCTATAAGAGGGCTGAGCAAAGCGGTAACATAGCCAAACAACGGTTTGCTAGGGAAGGATGGTTAGGGCTTGACATGGCAACATGGGAGGCATGATATAGCAAGTGGTAGGTATCGCAGCATGGGCATAGCAAAAGAACGAGCATCTAGCAAGCAAAGATAGAAGTGATTTCGAGGGTAAGGTCATCTTGCCTGAAATCCCGCAAGGAAGAAGAACGAGTCCATGAAGAAGACAAACGGACGTAGTTGAACGAATTCTCACAACTCCGGAACGGAACCGAAGCTAATGAGAGAAGCAACCCGGAAAGAAGCAAACAACATGGTAAACAACCATCACATAAACATGTCATGATGCACAAACAAGTATGATGCATGTCCGGTTTAATGAGGCATGGCATGGCAAAGTGCATCATACAATACTACCAATTAAGTGGAGCTCAATATGCAACGAGTTGCATATTGACAAAACACCACATGCAAATATTTAGTTTGATCTTGTTTAAGCTACCAAACAATATTAAATGTTGTTAAACATGGCAAGAGGTGAAGCATGATGAAACTACCTATCTAGGCAAGTTTAAATGAGGCCGAAACAACGAACAACAATTCGGAAAATCCTCATGTGCATATTTATGGATTAGGTACTGTTCTGCCCTAAACACAATTTTAATGTTGTTAACCATGCAAAGTAATGCTACCATGTTAATCTATGCATTTTTCTACCCCATTTACATATATAATTTATTTAAAATGGAGCTACGGTTATTAAGTTATGAAATAAAGCATTTTAACATGGCATATTAGCAAATTTAAATAAACAGCAAGTTAAACATTTTAACATGGGATGAAAGTGGCATATTATTAATCTACATAATTTTACGAGCATTTTACATATATAAAACATTTTAATCCGATGCACCAATTGTGAGTTATTAAATGCATGATGTAAGAGGGTTTTACGTCAAAACTGCAGTTTTGGATAATACACAAAATCGCAGATCTGGGAAAAAAACTACACAGGCGAATCTAAAATCGGAGCAGGCCCAACAAAAAAAAAAAACAAAGGGCGCTGGGGTTTCTCACCATGGGCCAAGCCAGATCGAGATGAGGAGGAGGCGCTCGCCACGCGATGCGAGCATGGAGCGGTCAACGGAGCGGACTTGGCGCCGCCAAGCGGGCACTGGCGCGGCTCGGTCGCCGCAGACGAGGACGAGGCAGGGGTCGTGATAGGTTCGCCGGGAAGACGGCAGCGGGCGGCATACTTGAGGCGCGGGAAGATGGATCCGGCCGGTCTTGAAGGAGATCGAGGCGCGGGAGGCAGCTCGAAGCAGAGGAGGCGAGCGGTCAAGGCAGAGGCGTCGTCCTCTGCCCGACGAAATAGCGGTGCAGCATGGGCTTGTGCGCCGGGCATGGCTCGCACTCGAGAAGCGCAGGGGAAGGAGACGCGACGGCATCAGCGGCTGCGGGACTTGGGGATGAGTTCGCTCCGGCGAGGGACTTGGCGGGGCGACGACTCCTTGGTGGCGTCGTACAGCTGCAGTACTTGGCGCGGACGGGGTCAGGCGTGGTCGAAGGCACATGGGGCTGCTGCTGCTTGAAGGAGACGAAGGTGCGGCGACGGATCGAAAGAAGAGGCCGGCCATGGCGTTGGGGCGGAGCTCCTGCGACACTGGAGCGACGAGGCGGCGCGAGGGGATGAGGCCGAGCTCCTGCTCGGGCCTCAGGCAGCTTCATGACCCATTCGGGATCGAGGGGAGAGGAGGTGGGCTTCGGGCGCGCTCGCGACCTGCTGGTCGGAAGGACGGGCGCGAGGAGGCGGGGATCCAGGCGCTGGTGCTACCGAGGAAGGGGAGCAGCGGCCTGGCCGGAGAGGTTGGCGACGCGATGGAGAAGGGGAGCACCGCGACTGCCGGCGTCGGAGACGAGCTGGAGGAGGGCCTCAGGCCTGCTGCTACAAGTGGATGGCGGGGACGGCATGAAGTGGGAGGTGGCAGGGAACTCCTTTCCCTGGCTAGCGACGAGGGGAACAGGGAGGCAGGAGGCCTCGGGTGGAGTGGATCGAGGAGGGGATGGATTTGGTTGGCTGGACTGAAATCGAGGAAGAGGGGATCAGGAGCTTCGCGTGTTGGCTCGGGTTCGATCCCGAGGAAGGAGGAGGCTGGTCGGTGGATGGATTAGGATCGAGGAGAGTGGTTGGCTGGTGGATTTTTGGATCGGGAGCGATCCCAAGGAAGAGGGTGGCGGCGGCCGACTGGGCAGGGGGAGGATTTGACGGATGGGACGGCATCTAGGGTTAGGACAAAATATATACATTAAGTGGATTGGGTTAGGGGCTACCCCATCCCTATGATCGTAATCGGACGGTCGCGAATAAAATAGTTAGGGAGCCCAATTAACAAAACGGAGATGTTTTGTAGACGTTAGGGGATGATCCGGACACAACGGTAGCGACAATCCGGTTTGGGTCAAGGGGAGTTTCAGACGCGCGGGAGGGGTCTGTGCACTGGGCAGAGGAACAAGGCGGTCGCGTGCAAGTGGGTGGTTGGTCTCAGAATGGTCAACGAAGACAAGCGGTCTGACAATTGGTCAAAAGAGACAAGGAGAGAATCGGCAACTACGAAGGGTAACGAGTTTTATGAAAAAAAAACATGCGAATGCAATGCACATGATGCCATGGGATGAAATGCCTGACATGAAACAAAATGCAAAACAAAACAGAAAACCCAACCACGAAGGAAATAATAATATCGCATCTCCGGAAAAGGCAAGAGTTGGAGTTACGAATATGGAAAGTTGCATCCGGGGCGTTACAGTGGACACCCCCAAGGACAATGGTGATGGTGCTAATAATGGGGAAGACACCCCCCAGAAGAGATAGTAACAAGCCTGGTGAGGAGCCCCCCAAACGCGGTCACCAGAGAGGGCGATACTCCGGACAATGCGGATGACCTCGGTGACCCCACCCCCGAGCAACAACCTAATGAACCAGAGGGGCATGGGGGTCAGTATAACCCCGAGGACCCCAATGATTCTGAGGATAGCAACTACACGCCTCTCTCCGAAGTGGCGGTCAGCCCTGGAGCTGAAGATTTTATCGTTCCAGAAGATCCATTGGACCAAGAGCGGTTCAAGGAGTAGCTCATAGACATCACGTGAAGTCTGAAAAAGAAGCAACAATAGATAAAAGCCGAACAAGACACGCTCAACGATAGATGGATGAAATTTCTAGCAGCCGAAGAAGGGTACGGCTACGAGCGGCAAACAAAGAGCTACCCCAAGCGCAAATTGTTGCCGCAATTCAACGATGATGCCCTTGAACCTGTGCCACCTAGATGAAGCCAAGGCGAGCAGCCAGACCACCCCCCTCGAGGACAAGACATGCCGGCTAGAGAGGACGAACAACCACTTGTTCCCCCTCGCCGAAAAAGCAAGGATGCATCACAACCAGAATATCAAATATGATATGCGACACGACCTGGCCGCTAGAGCGGGTCAATCAAGATCCATTTATGGATCCAGATGATACCCTCCCGATATACGGGATGGATACCAAGCGTGGCTTGACTGGAACGATAGAGCCCGGGAGCAGCATCGAACCCGGATGGAAGCCAAGATTCGACGCGACGTAGCCCGAGTTAAGGGCGCCGCTCACCCCATGTGTTTCACTAATGAGGTGATGCCACACTAGTTCCCAGAAGGGTTTAAACCCTTAAACATCGAGCCATATGACGGGACTATGGACCCAGCTGTGTGGATTGAAGATTTTCTTGTCCACATTCATATGGCTCGAGGAGATGACCTCCATGCCATTAAATATGTGCCATTAAAGCTCAGAGGACCAGCTCAGCATTGGTTGAATAGCCTCCCTGAAGATTCCATAGGGAGCTGGGAGGAGCTCGAGGATGCTTTCTGAGCTAACTTTCAAGGCACCTATGTCCAGCCTTCGGATGCCAACGACCTGAGCCATGTGATTCAACAGCCCGGTGAGTCAGTCCGACAATTCTGGAATCAGTTTTTGACCAAAAAGAACAAGATTGTCGATTGCCCAGATGCAAAAGCAATAGATGCATTTAAGCATAGTATCCAGGACGAATGGCTCGCACGCCAGCTCGACCAAGACAAGCCGAGGAAAATGGCGGCACTTACCTCTCTCATGACCCGCTTTTGTGCGGGAGAAGATAGTTGGCTGGCTCATAGAAGCACCAGCCTCGAAGACCCTGGGACCTCAGAGGTCCTAGACGGAAATGGGAAACCATGCCGCAATAGAAACAAGCGCCACCACAATGGCAATGAAGCCGAAGATATGGTAGTAAATGCCCGATTCCGCAATTCTAAATCAGGACCTCGAAAAAAACCCTCTAAAGGGAACTAGGATGGACCCACCAAGTTGGACACAATCTTGGACAGACCCTGCCAGATCCACGGCATGTCTGACAAGTCTGCCAAACATACCAACCGTACTGTTGGGTAATCAAACAGGCCGGCAAGCTCACAACCGAGGATGCAGGCTGCTACGTCTTGAGCTTGCGTAGGTTTTCCTCGAAGCGGAGAGGGTGATGCAGCAAAGTGTAGCGTAAGTATTTCCCTCAGTTTTTGAGAACCAAGGTATCAATCCATTAGGAGGCTTCTCAAAAGTCCCACGCACCAACACAAACAAACTGAGAACTCGCAACCAACGCAATAAAGGGGTTGTCAATCCCTTCACGGCTACTTGCGGAAGTGAGATCTAATCAAGATAGTATGGTAAGATAAACATATTTTTGGTATTTTGTAAAATATATGCAAAAAGTAAAGATGCAAATAAAAGTAGATTGGAAGCAAATATGATAAGAGATAGACCCAGGGGGCATAGGTTTCACTAGTGGCTTCTCTCAAGATAGCATAAGTATTATGGTGGGTGAACAAATTACTGTCGAGCAATTGATAGAAAAGCGCATATTATGAGATTATCTAGGCATGATCATGTATATAGGCATCACGTCCATAACAAGTAGACCGAATCCTGCCTGCATCTACTACTATTACTCCACACATCGACCGCTATCCAGCATGTATCTAGAGTATTAAGTTCATAAGAACAGAGTAACGCTTTAAGCAAGATGACATGATGTAGAGGGATAAACTCATGCAATATGATATAAACCCCATCTTGTTATCCTCGATGGCAACAATACAATCGTGCCTTGCAACCCTTTACATCACTTTGGGTAAGGACACCACAAGATTGAACCCAAAGCTAAGCACATCTCCCATGACAAGAAAGATCAATCTAGTAGGCCAAACCAAACTGATAATTCGAAGAGACTTGCAAAGATAACTTAATCATACATGAAAGAATTCAGAGAAGATTCAAATATTATTCATAGATAAACTTGATCATAAACCCACAATTCATCGGATCTCGACAAACACATCACAAAAAGAGATTACATCGAATAGATCTCCACAAAAGAGGGGGAGAACATTGTATTGAGATCCAAAAAGAGAGAAGAAGACATCTAGCTAATAACTATGGACCCATAGGTCTGTGGTAAACTACTCACAACTCATCGGAGGGGCAAGGATGTTGATGTAGAGGCCCTCCGTGCTTGATTCCCCCTCCGACAGAGTGCCGGCGAAGGCTCCAAGATGGGATCTCGCAGATACAGAAGGTTACGGCGGTGGAAATTGTGTTTCGTGGTGCCCCTGGATGTTTTTGGGGTACGTAGGTATATATAGGAAGAAGAAGTACGTCGGTGGCCACCTGAGGGGCCCACGAGACAGGGGCGCGCCCTATAGGGGGGGGCGCGCCCTCCTATCTCGTGGAGGCCTCGGCTGCTTCTTGACTTGCACTCCAAGTTCTCTGGATCACGTTCATTCCAAAAATCACGCTCCCGAAGGTTTTATTCCGTTTGGACTCTGTTTGATATTCCTTTCTTTGAAATACTGAAATAGGCAAAAAAACAGCAATATGGGCTGGGCCTCCGGTTAGTAGCTTAGTCCCAAAAATGATATAAATGTGTAAAATAAAGCCCATAAACATCCAAAAGGGGTAATATAATAGCATGGAACAATAAAAAATTATTGATACGTTGAAGACGTATCAAGCATCCCCAAGCTTAATTCCTGCTCGTCCTCGAGTAGGTAAATGATAAAAAAGAATTTTTGATGTGGAATGCTACCTAGCATAATTCATAATGTAATTTTCTTTATTGTGGCATGAATTTTCAGACCCAAATGAATACAAAATAAAAGTTCATATTTAAGAAATAGTAATACTTCAAGCATACTAATCAAAGTAATCATGTCTTCTGAAAATAGCATGGCAAAAGAAAGTTCATCCCTACAAAATCATATAGTTAGGCTATGCTTCATTTTCGTCACACAAAGATGTTCCCAACTTCTATACCCCCGATGACAAGCCAAGCAATTGTTTCATACTTAAATAATCTCAAACTTTTTCAACCTTCACGCAATACATGAGCGTGAGCCATGGATATAGCACTATGGGTGGAATAGAATATGATGATGGGGATTGTGTGGAGAAGACAAAAAAGGAGAAAGTCTCACATTGACGAGGATAATCAACGGGCTATGGAGATGCCCATCAATTGATGTCAACATGAGGAGTAGGGATTGCCATGCAACGGATGCACTAGAGCTATAAATGCTCAACAAAAGAAAACTAGTGGGTGTGCATCCAACTTGCTTGCTCACGAAGACCTAGGGCATTTGAGGAAGCCCATCATAGGAATATACAAGCCAAGTTCTATAATTAAAACTTCCCACTAGTATGAAAAAGACAACTTATGAGACTCACTATATGAAGAACATGGTGCTACTTTGTAGCACAAAATTTGAGACTCACTACATAAAGAACAAGGTGCTACTTTGAAGCAGAAGTGTGGAAAAAGAGATAGTAACATTGCCCTTTTTTATTTTGTTTTTTTGGGGCCTTTCTTTTTTTCTTTTTGGCCTTTCTCTTTTTTTTTGATTGGGAAATGCTCTAATAATGATGATCATCACACTTCTATTGATTACAACATAAGGATTACAACTCGAAAATAGAACAAGATATGACTCTATATGAATGCCTCCGGCGGTGTACCGGGATGGTGCAATGAATCAAGTGTGACATGTATGAAAAATAATGCATGGTGGCTTTTCCACAAATACGATGTCAACTACATGATCATGCAATGGCAATATGACAAAAGTAAAGTATGTCATGATGATGAACGGAATGGTGGAAAGTTGCATGGCAATATATCTCGGAATGGCTATGGAAATGCCATAATAGGTAGGTATGGTGGCTGTTTTGAGGAAGATATAGGGAGGTTTATGTGTGATAGAACGTATCGTTTCACGGGGTTTGGATGCACCGGCGAAGTTTGCACCAACTCTCAAGGTGAGAAAGGGCAATGCACGGTACCGAAGAGGCTAGCAAAGGCGGAAAGGTAAAAGTGCGTATAATCCATGGACTCAACATTAGTCAAAAGAACTCATATACTTATTGCAAAAATTTAAAATTCATCAAAAATCAAGTACTACGCGCATGCTCCTAGGGGGATAGATTGGTAGGAAAAGACCATCGCTCGTCCCCGACCGCCACTCATAAGGATTCACAAGCCAGGTACACTTCATGTTTCAAATTTGTTACACAACTTTAACCATACGTGCATGCTACGGGACTTGCTAACTTCAACACAAGCATTCTTTAAATTCATAATCACCCAACTAGCAGGACTTTAATATCACTACCTCCATATCTCAAAACAATTATCAAGTATCAAGTTGATCATAGCATCCAATTCACTTCCTATGATAGTTTTTATTATACCCAACTTGGATGCCTACCATTCTAGGACCAATTTTATGACCATAGCAAACACCATGCTGTTCTAAAAGACTCTCAAAATAATATAAGTGAAGCATGAGAGACTAGCAATTTCTTCAAAATTAAGACACCACCATGCTCTAAAGGATATAAGTGAAGCACTAGAGCAAAAACTATCAAGCTCAAAAGATATAAGTGAAGCACATAGAGTATTCTAGCAAATTCTAGTCAAATAGGCTTCTCCCAAAAGGTGTGTACAGCAAGGATGATTGTGGTAAACTAAAAAGAAAAGACTAATATAATACACGACGCTCCAAGCAAAACACTTATCATGTGGTGAATAAAAATATAGCTCCAAGTAAAGTTACCAATGAACGAAGACGAAAGAGGGGATGCCTTCCCGGGGCATCCCCAAGCTTAGGATTTTGGCTATTCTTGAATATCTTGGGGTGCCTTGGGCATCCCCAAGATTAGGTTCTTGCCACCCTTTATTCCATAGTCCATAAAAGCTTTACCCAAAACTTGAAAACTTCACAACACAAAACTCAACAAGAAATCTTATAAGCTCCGTTAGTGAAAGAAAACAAAACCTCCACATAAGGTACTGTAATGAACTCATTATTTATTTAATTTGGTGTTAAACCTACTGTATTCCAACTTCTCTATGGATTATAAACTATTTTACTAGCCATAGATTCATCAAAATAAGCAAACAACACACGAAAAACAGAATCTGTCAAAAACAGAACAGTCTGTAGTAATTTATAACTAACGCAAACTTCTGGAACTCAAAAAATTCAGCAAAAATATGACGACCTAGGAAATTTGTTTACTGATCAGAATAAATTGGAATCACTATTTTATCACGTTCTTGTGATTTTTAACAATTGTTTCCGTGAGCCGAAAGTTTCTGGAAATTACAGCAAAATCAAATAACTATCATCCAAGAAGATCCTATAGGTTTAACTTGGCACAAACACTAATTAAAAGATAAAACCACATATAAACAGAAGGTATATGGATTATTTATTCCTAAAAAGAAACAAAAACAAAAAACATAAAGAAAATTGGGTTGCCTCCCAACTAGCGCTATCGTTTAACGCCCCTAGCTAGGCATAAAAGCGAGGATAGATCTAACGGTTGCCATCTTTGGCACTAAACTCATAAGTAGCACGCATGATAGATTCATAAGGTAATTTAACTTTCTTTCTTGGAAAGTTATCCATGCCTTTCTTTAAGGGAAATTGGAATCTAATATTCCCTTCCTTCATATCAATAATCGCACCAATCGTTCTAAGGAAAGGTCTACCAAGAATAATAGGGCAAGAAAGATTGCAATCTATATCAAGAACGATAAAATCTACGGGCACCAAATTTCTATTTGCAACAATGAGAACATCATTGATCCTTCCCATAGGCTTTTTAATGGTGGAATCTGCAAGGTGCAAATTTAAAGAACAATCATCAAGATCATGGAAACCTAGAATATCACATAAAGTTTTCGGAATCGTGGACACACTAGCACCCAAATCACACAAAGCAAAACACTCATAATCTTTAATTCTAATCTTTATAGTAGGTTCCCACTCATCGTTAAGTTTTCTAGGCATAGAAACTTCCAAATTAAGTTTTCATCATAAGATTGCATCAAGGCATCAACAATATGCTTGGTAAAAGCTTTGTTTTGACTATAAGCATGAGGAGAATTAACAACGGCATGCAACAAGGAAATACAACCTCTTATAGAGTAATTATCATAATTAAATTCCTTGAAGTCCGAGATAGTGGGTTCAACGTTGAGGATTCTCCAATCTCACTTTTACCAAATTTAACATTAAGATCTAAAGACTCCGAATTCTTGGGACGCCTTCTAGGCAAAGTTGATTCATCATCAGTCCCATAATCATCAAAATTCATATTGCAAAACATAGATCTAATCGGAGACGCATCAATAACTTTAAGATCCTCATCATTACTTTCATGTAAACTAGAAGAACACGCCTTTATAAAGCTTTCTTTCTTAGCACGTAATCTAGCGGTTCTTTCCTTGCACCCGTCAATGGAAATTCTCATTACTTTGAGAGACTCATTGATATCATGCTTAGGAGAAGAAGATCCAAGTTTAAGTGAATTAAAATCAAGCGAAAGTCTATCAACGTTCCTAGCCAAATCATCAACTTTGAGCAATTTTTCTTCAAGCATAGCATTAAAATTCTTTTGAGAAATCATAAATTCTTTCACGCTATTCTCAAAATTAGAGGGCATCTTACTAAAATTACCATAAGAATTATTGTAGGAATTTATGTAGGGGAAGCTGATCATGACCCATGAACACCTATGGGACCTAGCGGACCGGGTCCCTTTTGGTTCGGAGGGGGATTGAGATTGCACGAAGAGCAGATCGAGGCGATGCACACGAGCAGTTTACCCAGCTTCGAAGCTCTCCGGAGAGATAATACTCCTACTGCTGCTTAGTTGATTGTATTGTGTTCTTGCTAGGGAGCAATGGGAGCTACAAAACCTATCTTGAGTGAGCGTAGTCTCGAATGAGTCGAATGAACCGAACGAACCGAACCCTTTCTACGTTGCACATGGGCCTCCTTTTATAGCTTCAAAGGGGTCACCACAGGTGGAAATATAGATGAGGGTACAAATGGAAAAACAGTAGTTGGTACACCGACTTGTACAGTGCTTTCTACCTAACTCTGACGGCAAGGGACAAGAGTAATAAATGCCCGTCCATGTCGCCTGAACAGTGCAACAGGGACCGTCAGGTGCGCCACCATTTGCCACGATGGTAGGCTTGTCAGCGCCGCTTATCGCTGCTCCCCGCTGGCTGCACAGCCTCTTGACACGCGCGCATGGGATGGCCCCATGGCGACACGTTGGTGAATGAGCTGGAGCGGAGATGAAGAGAGGTTGCCTACCACGGCAAGTACCTTGCCGCGACCGAATCCTTGTCGCGCTCGGGAGCTTGTCGCTCACCAAGCCTTCCCGGCAACCTCCTCTTGCCGGGGTCTTGTTTCCTTCGTGCCTTGAGTGGCCTTCCCGGCAAGCTCCTCTTGCCGGGGCCTTGAATATTTTGTTCTTGAACGGCTCCGAAGGAGCCGCGGAGGACCTTGGCGGTCACCAGCAAGCCTTGCCGCTGGTGCTGCAACTGCCCGCACGAAGTTCGGGATACTAGGGTACCCTACTCTAGTACACCGGCAGAGCCCCGAACTGGGCCACACACGGCGCCGAGCTCTGTTGGGCCAGGCCCAAAACAGTGCACGGGCACGCGCAGCCTAGATCACGCCGTTACTCGCTCCGGACCCACCACGTCCCCCACGAACAGCACGCGCCGAACGTGGCGTCGTGGGAGAGATCGTGGGGGCTTTCTTTAATTGAAAAAGCGGAACGTCCGCCCCCTCTCCCTCCTTATAAACAGAGGAATCAGGGGCAGGTCGCCCCACCTCGCCATTGCTGTCACATCTCGAAAACCACCTTCGCTCCCCCCTTCTTCTCTGGTCAGAAGAGAGCAACGCTCCGCTCCCCGTCGCCACCAGCGCCATCAACGCCGTCGGCCTCCTCCACCGCCTCCGTCATGGCTCCGAAAGGCGACAAGGGGAAGGGCGTGAAGTCGGCCAAGGCGCAGCGGCTCGCGGCGCTGCGCAAGGAGCGGGCCCTCTTCGACCCCCAGCTCGACGCAAAGGAGCTGCGGGAGGGGTACTACCTCTTCTGGTCGACCGAGACGCGGGCGCACCCGCGCACGAGGGTGATCTCCGCCGCCGCATCCAAGAAGGTTTCTGTCGGGTATCCTTTCTTCGCGCTCTTCTTCTACTGCGGGCTCTGCCCGCCCTTTTCCGAATTCTTCTGCGATGTTATGAATACCTACGGGTTTCGCCTCCTTGATTTCACCCCCAACGCCGTTCTGACCATGGCGGTTTTCGCACACCTCTGCGAGAACTTTGTCGGAGTCCACCCAAATGTAGCCCTTTTCCGCCACTTCTTCATGCCCCGCGTCGAGAGAGGAGAGCCACTTGCCGGAGGAATTGCTTGGATCTCCAGGATCGGCAAGAAAGAATCCTACCTTGAAGGAGAGCTCCGCAGCAAGTGGGAAGAGTGGAGAGCCGATTGGTGTTGGATTGTAGAGGAGGACCCACAGCCCTTTATCGCCTGCGCCAAACTCCCATAGTGCGCGGCAACGATTGGAGCAACTTGGCGCCGGAGGATGCTAGGTTGAAGATAGCTGTGACCCGGATCTTGCGCCTCAGGCTTGCCGGACTCACCGTAGGCGCAGTTGGCGCAGATTTCCTTCGCCGCCGCATCGCTCCCTTGCAAGAGAGGAGGAGGCCTGCTTGGGAGTTCCAAAACCCGGCAGATATCATGAGGTTGCGCCCGGGCCTCAATTGGAACTTCACTGTCTTGGAGTTGGACGCAATGCTGCTGGAGTTGTTCAAGCATGACCCCGATCACCCCGAGTGGTTTATGTTGCCGAGGGGGGTCGTTCCTTTGTGCAACAATTCTTCTCTTGACCGCATCCGCGCCATGATGCCCTTGTGCGATTCCCATGGGATCGTTCCAACCTGGCAAGAGCCTTCCGACGACATCGTGCGACAGTTCTTCGACAGCATGGAAGAGGTGCCGATCCGCGCCGACGAGCAGAGGTGGCTCACCCGCGACACCACCGAGCAAGAGATGGTGCGCATTGCCACAAGGTTGAAGGAGGCGGCAGCAGCTGCTGCCGCTGGCGTGTTTGGGTTCACCGTGGAGGAGGCAGTGGCAGCCGAGGCGGCAAGCCTTGCCGTCGAGAGGAGTTTGCGGCGAGGAGGAGCAGGCCGAGCCCGATCTGAGCCGAACGAGCCTGCCGGGACGCCTCCTCCACCTTGAGATAACTTGTCGCGGAGGAGCCCGCAGCTCCACCAAGAAGGCGCCCGCAGGATCGGGAAGTGGCGGGCGGCAGACGGGCCAACAGCCGTCGCGCGCAAGCGCCGCGCGCTCCACCGCGGCAAGCTCCGTTGCCGCGGGAACGCCTCACGCCGCCACAAGAATGGAGCGGGCCTTGGGACCACGGCTCCCGCCCCGCCAAGCGCCCGAGGGAGCCTACCTTCCAGCTCATCGCACCGAGGCGGAGCGGAGTTCGACTTCTCCGCCTCAGCTCCGAGGAAGAAGAAGAAGAGTAAGATCTTGTCGCTGTTACTTGTAATTCTTCAATTTGCTGCTTTGTCTTGTATCTGATTTGCTTCATTCGAACCCTTTCCTTTTCAGACGCTGGCTCGTGAGGGCGTCAAGAGAGCCAAGACCCGGTGGTTGTCATCGAAGACGATCCCCCTGTGGCTGACAGGGCGCGTCTCGAGACTCCCTTGCCGGACCCGCAACCCTTCTCGAGCAGCCCCAGACAGCCCCCAGCGTAAGTATTTGGTTTATTTCTTACGGTTAGTTGTGCATGGGTGCTCCTTCTTCTTGATATCGACTTGTTGATTTGTGTAGGAGCAGAGCAGCTTCATCGGGAGGGCCGGAAGTCGCTCCCAAACTCGGTCTGCTTCAACCACGCCGCCAAGGAGAATTCTCCCGGGGAGGCGCTCTCCGGCAAGGGAGGCCTCTCCGATAAGGGATGTTTCTCCGACAAGGGCAGCGCCAGCGATCCTCAGTGGTGGAGACCGACCCACAGACCCCATCGCAGGTAATCTTCTTGCTTGAAAATTTCCCTTGGGTTCCTTTTCTTCTGTTCTTCTTTTCGAACATTTGTTTGACTGTTCTTTCTTTTTCTGATCATCAGATCCATCTGCCGGAGAGCCGATGGAGACTGAGGTTGCCGGCGAGGAGGACGCACGCGGCAACAATGACGACGCCGCCAACATGGAGGAGGAGGCCGGTGCCGATGGGTCCGCCGGCGAGGAGGCCGCCAAGGTTGCTGGCGCAAAGGCTGGGGAGGGGTCTGGTGATCTTACTGACGACCCTGAGGCCGCAGGAGCGCCAGGCGCTACGCCGACCGCCGATCCTCCGCCACCGATCACGGCACCAGCTCGAAGAGCCCGGCCGGCGCCTATTCAAGGCCGGCGACGGTGTCTTCATCAAGCTTCCATGGGCGTCGAGCTCAGGCGCCGGTCGAGGAGAGACCTTGACGAGGAGCTGCTCGCCTCTGCTGGGCTGTCGCTGGTTGACGCGCCAAGCAGCAGCGATGGCGAAGTCTCGAGGAGAGCAATTCTTGAAGAAGCTGTTGTCGCTCTACCGCGCCCGACAAGCTAAGCTGGAGTCGCGGGAAGCACTTGTCGCGAGGGCGGGAGCTGACATGGAGAAACGCGCAGAAGAGCTCCGGCGCGCCAACAAAGAAGCTCTCCGGGATGTAGCAGAAGCACGGGAGCAACTCGCTGAGGAGCGCACGGCCTTCATCCTGGAGAAGGCCGAGGTCGAGGAGCAGCAAAGGCTTGCCGGCGAGAAGCTATCTGCGCAAGAAGGTGAGCTGGCGCAGCGGAAGATCAACCTTGACAGTTATGAGGAAGATCTTGCCGCGCGCGAGCAATCACTTGGCGGAGCACTCAAGGAGGCAAAGGACGCTGCCGCAGCCGCCGAGGCTGCCAAAAAGGAGTTGGAGACGAGGGTGACGCAGCTTGAGGCCACCCTCCAGAAGAGCGGCGAGGAGGTCACCGCGCTGAAGCACGAGCGCGAGAAGGACGCCTACACTCTTGGTGAGTTGCAGGGCCGTCTCGCTGAGAAGATCAAAGAGCTCGACGCCGCCAAGGACTCCAAGGCAGATCTTGAGCTGAAGCTGTCCACCCTGACGGAGACGCTGGACGGCGCCAAGGAGCGGGAAGTGGGTTTGTTGGAGAAGATCAAGGCCAATGAGGAGCTGCTGGCGAATGCCACGAACGCCCATACTACCTTCAAAGAGAATGTGATGCACTGGACGGAGGGTCTTGTGGATACTGCCGCCACCATTGACAAGGAGCTGATGGAGATGGGGATGGTGGATCTCGGGTACTCCACCGACGAGCATCTCCAACCTAGCGCCAAGCTCAGCCTGTTCCTCAAGGGCGTGGTGACGGCTCTCCAGCGGCTCCGGGAAGAGATCCCAAAGCAGCTGGCCGACGAGTCGCGCCAAATCTGTGCAGGGGCTCTTCATAAGGTGCTGATGAAGGTGGCCTTCCGCAATCCAGGCGTCAGCTTCACCAACGTCCTCAAGTCCCTGCCGCCGACTGCTGACGTTGAAGCGCTCAAGGCCCTTGTCGCACCCATTGTGGACAGGGTGAGCGGAGTCAAGAGAGTTGATGGCGACCGCGTGGACTAGGCTGCCAAATTATCTTTCCCTTGTCGTTGTTGATCATGTTCAGGAGAACAATTTATTAAATCTGCGACAAGTTATTTTTGTAATATACTCTATCTTAGGCAACGATTGCAATGTTATTTCCTTTACTCGATTTTTTCCTTTGTATGTTTGTGCCCTACGCTTTTAGGGAACTTGTCGGTGCGGGCTCCTTTGCTGCGAGCGCTGAGTGTGGGACGTCAGCAGCCTGCTGGCGATGCCACCTCCGACAAGCAACCTTGTCGCAACTAGTTGCAGCTCACTTAAGTTGTTGAGCGGACTCGAAACAAAGTAAGGGCGCAAACTAGCTACGAGTTGGTTCCTTCGCGCACAGGTTTTCCATACAAAGTACTATCGTTCGAGGAAGATAACTTAAAAATTTAAAAACTGATTGCTCAAACTTTGGCAACTTAGCTTTTCTGTCGTTCGCTTCCCGGCAAGGTGATATTTCCTCGAGCGTCACTTGGCAGCCCACACCATTATCTTCTCCTTCCCCCCCGGCTAACTTGTGGGCGAAGGAACCTTCCTTTCTTTTGAGAAGAAAGAAGAGAAAATAAAGTTATGGAGCCTTGTGGCTCGTTATTGCTTACCGGGTGTGGATGCTGCACAACATGTTAGATAACACATGAAAAAAAGGATTAAGAAAGCATGCATTTGACAAAGTTGTGCGCAACACATAAGCTTTACTGATGCACGGGGTCTGCGCCCGGCTTTGTACAAAGGATTACATGCAACATCGGCAAGACTTGTACAAAATGTGGTTGCCGGAACAGGTTCCCGCAACCGCGCCCTATGGGTAAAACTTACGAAGATGCTCTATGTTCCAGGAGTTGCTCACCGGAATGCCATCTTCGGTCTCAAGGCGGACAGCGCCAGGCCTATTGACTCGTTTCACCCGATAAGGGCCTTCCCACTTCGGTGTCAACTTGTTAGAATTCTTGGCGGACTGAACGCGCCGAAGAACAAGGTCGCCTTCCTCGAAACTTCTGGCACTAACTTTGCGGCTATGGTAGCGGTGCAAAGCTTGCTGGTAACGAGCAGCTCGACAATGGCTCAAGACGGTCCTCCTCAAGGAGCAAGGCGTCATCTTGTCGCAGCTGCTCTTGCTCAAGCTCATCATAAGCGAGCACTCGAGGTGACCCGTATACTGAGTTCCGTGGGGAGAACTGCCTCTGCTCCATAGACTAGAGCGAAGGTGTCCGCGGTGGCTCGATTTGGCGTCGCCCCGATCGACCAAAGAACCACCGGCAGCTCCTCAATCCAGTTTCTTCCGCACTTGCGCAGCCTCGTCGAAAGTTCGGTCTTGAGTCCTCGCAGCACTTCAGCGTTTTCCCTTCGCTTGACCGCTGCTCCTTGGATGAGCAGCGAAGCAAAAGCACCTTGGCGCCAAGATCTTGGACGATTGCATGAAGGTGCGACTTCGTGAATTGTGTGCCATTGTCGGTGATGATCCTGTTAGGAATCCCAAAACGGCGCACAATTGACCAAGAACCCGATCACGATCGTCTTGTCACCTTCCTCATCGCTTCCACTTCCGCCACTTTGTGAACTTGTCGATTGCAACGCATAAGTACTCAAAGCCCCGACAACTTCGGGGAAAGGGCCGAGATGTCGAGCCCCTGCACCGAAAATGGCCAGGATAAAGGGATCGCTGGAGAGCTTGAGCTGGCTGGTGTATCTGCTTTGAATGGAATCGCACGCTTCACACTTGGTTACTTGTGCAGTTGCATCACGGAGGGTTGTCGGCAGAAGAAACCTTGCCGGAAAGCTTTGCGGCAAGTGCTCTTGCACCAATGTGGTGACCACATATGCCTCCGTGTATCTCGCCAACAGCTTATGTCCATCTTCCCGATGAATACACTTCAATTTCACACCGTTGAGTCTTCTTACATGCAGGATGTTGTCGACAAACTGGTACATACTCGACTGCCGGGCTACTCTCTCCGCTTCTTCTTGCTCTTCGGGAAGTTCTCCTGTCTGAAGGAAATGGACGATCTGCTGTGCCCATGTTGGAGCTTGCGGCTCGACAACAAGGACTAAAGGCACATCTGCTGCTGCGGGAACATCCGCTTCGACGGCAAGAACCTGGGGCTCGGCCGGAGCTTGATGTTCCCCGACAAGCGTGCCGGAGCAAAACTTGTCGGGAGCGTCTGCTTCAACGAAACAAACCCTAGGGCTTGTCGGAGCAGACTGCTCCTCAGCACTCTTGGCGTTGATCTTGGGGACCTTCGCGGCGGCGGCCTCGGGGAGCTCGGCCGAGAAGTAGTCACCGGAAATCAACTTCCTCTTCTTGCTCTATCCGGTTGATGGCATTACAGTTGGCTGAGTCAGCTTGAGCACAAAAATTCCTGGTTCCACAAGTAACTTGAGCGCGGCGCACTTTGACAGGCCATCAGCTATATCATTCTGAGCTCTTGGAACATGTTCCATTCGCAGGCCTTCAAAGTGCTCCTCTAGCTTTCTCACTTCATCAACGTAGGCTTCCATCAACGGACTCTGATAATCGTTGTTCACTTGGCGGACGACAAGTTGCGAGTCACCCCTGACAATAAGCTTCCTGATCCCAAGGTCCACTGCAATCCTAAGACCGGCAAGCAACCCTTCATACTCTGCAGTATTATTTGTTGCTTGCTCCTTGGGAAAGTGCATCTGGACTATGTACTTGAGGTGCTCACGGTGGGTGCGATAAGCAGCACGCCGCACCGGGCGCGCTTTGCAGCGAGAAGGCACCATCAAAGTACATCAGCCACTCTTTACTTGCTTCTTTGACAGGGATGCTCGTCTCTGGAGTTTCTTCATCTTGCGTTGGCGTCCATTCTGCTATGAACTCTGCCAATGCTCTGCTCTGGATAGTTGAAGTGCTTTCAAACTTGAGGCCAAAGCTTGACAGTTCCAGTGCCCACTCGACAATCCTGCCTGTTGTTTCTGGGTTTTGCAATATCCTCTTTAGCGGAAAGCGAGTGACGACTGTGATCTCATGTGCTTGGAAGTAATGGCGCAGCTTTCTCGAGGCCATGAGGAGGCCGAAAAGCAGTTTCTGCACACCAGAGTACCTTGACCTAGCCCCCTGCAGAAGGGAGCTGACAAAGTAGACTGGGCGCTGCACCATCCTTTTCTGAATCTTCTCGCTCGTCTGCGCAGATCCGTCCTTGTCGGGACCAGAGCTTGACGGAGAAGCCCCCTGCTTGTCGCTGGATGTATCTGCCTCGGTTGCTGGCTCATCATCCGCCTCCCTCTCCGCTACTAACGCAGCACTAACCACTTGATTGGTTGTCGCTATGTATAGCAGCAACTTCTCTTGTGGCCTAGGTGCGACAAGTATTGGAGTAGAGGACAGGTACCTCTTCAAGTCCTGCAGCGCAGCCTCCGCTTCGGGAGTCCATTTCATTGGACCTGCCTTTTTCAAAACCTTGAAAAATGGCAGGGCGCGCTCAGCAGATCTAGAGATAAACCTCTTTGAGAGCAGCCACGCGACCGCAAGTCTTGAACATCCTTGACGCGCTTTGGTGCTTCAATCTGCTCAATGGCCTTGATCTTGTCGGGATGGCTTCAATTCCCATTTGAGACACGAAGAACCCGAGAAGCTTGCCGGAAGGAACTCCAAACACACACTTCTCGGGGTTGAGCTTGAGGTTGATCTTGCGCAGATTTGCAAAAGTCTCATCTAAATCTTGAACTAGAGTTGCTTTGTCCTTGCTTTTGACCACTATGTCATCCATGTAAGCTTCAACATTTCGTGCATTTGCGGCTCAAAAGCGTCATGGACTACTCTTGCAAGCGTTGAACCAGCATTCTTCAAACCAAAAGGCATCCGTATGAAACAAAGTATGTGCCACATGGTGTAATGAATGCGTTTTCTTCATCCTCTTACGCCATGAAGATCTGATGATATCTGAGTATGCATCAAGAAATGAAAGCGGATCACATCCGGCCGTGGAGTCAACAATCTGGTCGATGCGTGGCAAGGGAAATGGGTCTTTGGGACAAGCTTTATTAACATCGTGAAGTCGATACAAAGTCTCCATTTCCCATTTGCCTTATGATACAACTACAGGATTGGCCAACCACATGGGATGGAGCACTCCTCGACAAGGCCTGCTGCTTCCAACTTCTTGATCTCTTACGCAATAAACGCTTGGCGCCCAACGCTGCTTCCTTACTTTTTGCTTGACGGGCGCGCATGAGGACAGACAGCTAGGTGGTGCTCAATAACTCACAGGAACACGGGGATGTCGGATGGTTGCCATGCAAACACATCGACATTCGCCCGCAGAAAGCAACGAGCTCGCCTTCCTATTTAGGGTCGAGAGTGGGCGATGGTGAAGGTACCACCGTCTGCCGTCCTCCTTGGCGGGCACCTTCTTGGTCTTCGGCAGAGCTGCCATCATCTTCTTACACTTGCCGGTGGAGCTCGATGGTGCGTCCTCGACGGTAGCGCAGCACTCCGAAGAGGTGCGCTTGCCGGAGTGGGCATCAGAGCTCTTGCCGGACTTGGTGGTCTTCTTCTTGCCCCCGGGAGCTTCAGCGGCAAGTGATTTGCTATCTGTCGCAGCTGCTGCATCCCGGTAAATCTTGTCGGCGCAGATAAGAGCATCTTTCTTGTCGCCATGAACAGAGATGACACTTATCGGGCCGGGCATCTTGAGCAAGTTGTATGCATAATGAGAGGCTGCCATGAACTTGGCGAGTGCTGGACGGCCAAGTATTCCATTGTAGGGCAATGGGAAATCAGCAACGTCAAATGTGACCCTCTCAGTCCTGAAATTCAGTTCGCTGCCAAATGTTACCGCAACGTGATCTTCCCTTTCGCTTGCTCCTTCTGGATTGATTCCTTGAAAGTGCCGTCTCTTGAGCTCATTGTCGAGGATTTGAAGCTTCGGAGCATCGCGGAGGAGATCAGGTTTAAGCCGCCCCGCCGTCAACTAACATCTTGGTGACCTTGAGGTTGCGGATAGTTGGTGAGACCAACATCGGCAAACACCCGACCGCAGATTACGCGATCGGGTGGTCCTCAATATCAAAGATGATAGGCGTGCTGGACCACTTCAGAGGTCTACGTGACTCTACGGATGGTTCTGCTGCATTAACCTCCCGCATCCACTGCTTGAGTTGGCGGTGTGAAGTATGCAGAGAAGCACCGCCGTCGACGCAGAGGACCTCTGTTGCTTTCTGAAACTCCTGCTCATCAGCTTCATCGTCTTCCGTATCCTCATCGTCATCTTCGTCTTCGTCCTTGTCGTGGCCGCGGGGAGGTCTGTCTCCTTGCCGCTGTTTGGCCTTGCCGCGGCGTCCTCCCCGGCCGGGTCTCTTCTTGCTAGCTGCCCCAGCACCCTCCTGGGCCTTCTCCTTGTCTCGCCGTTCGTACTCAGCCTTCTGCAGTTCAACAAGCTGCTCGACTTTCTTGCAGCTCTGGAGGTCATGGCCCTTGGTGCGGTGAATCTTGCAGTACTGTTTGTTGGAGTTGTCCTGCTTGTCGGCGGCCGCCACAGCTTGGCGGCCGGTGTCAGCGGCAACCTCCTTGCCGGAGCCACCAACCTTGGCCTTCTTGGCGCCACCTCCATTGCCGGACTGCTCGACAACTAGTACCTCTTTGCCCTTCTTCTTCCTGTTGTTCCGCCGCCGGCTCTTCTTCGCTGGGGCGGTCTCCTCACTGTTAGATCCTGCTTCCGCATTTTCTCCTGGGAGTCTTCTCCCTTCTTCAGCACGGGCACACTTGTCGGCCAAGGCATACAGCTCACTGACGTCCTTGACCTTACACATCGCCATCTCCTCCCTCATCCTGCGGTTCCGCACGTTCTGATGAAACGTGCTGATCACCGCGGCAGGGTGGACATCTGGGATGTTGTAGTGCACACGGCTGAATCTCTGAATGAACTTGCGCAGGGACTCTCCTTCCTTCTGGGCGAGCTGGTGAAGGTCACTCTCTTGGCCATGAGGCTTGTGGCCGCCCATGAAGGCGCCGACAAACTGATGGCATAGATCTGCCCAAGAAGATATGGAACTGTCCGGCAAGTGCATGAGCCAAGATCTGACATTTGGCTTGAGTACCAGCGGGAAGTAGTTGGCGAGGATCTTGTCGTCTCGTCCCCCTGCAGCCTGCAATGCAATGGTGTAGATGCTGAGGAACTCCGATGGATGCGTCCTGCCATCATACTTCTCTGGCACATCTGGCTTGAAGTTTTTCTTGTCGGGCCACTGGACTTGCCGCAGCTCACGAGTGAACGCAGGGCAACCTACGCGTGCATGACAAGTCACCTGGTTCCCCGGCGCTTGCATGTCGACAGCGGCCCCAGCGTGTTGGTCGGATTGACGCCGCTTTCTTGGCGCTCGCGCGAAGTTCGGCGTCTTCTTGTTGCCGTTCTTGAAGAACTTGACGCTGATCACGGCGAGCTCGTGGATCCGGCGACGCGGTGGAGTCATTTGCCGAGGTGGATCCGAGGAGCTGGTGATCTTGGCCTTCGGATGGGGAGTGCATGGTAGTTGCACCCCATAGGTTTCGTCGCCACCGGCTCGTGCCTTGTCGTCTCGCCGCGGCAAGGATGCAGTTGGTTGCCGCGGAGTATCGCTGTTGGCAAAGCCGATGAGACTTTGGATGGTGGCTCTCCATTCATCGACCTTGTCAGCCGTCGGAGGGTAGTCTAGAAGCAGTTGAGCTCTTGCCAAGGCTTCCGCTGGAGTGGTGGGTGGCAAAGGCGTACGGTGCGAGGAGCGGGATATGCTCGGACTTCTAACCAAGTTAGAAGGAGCAGCATCCCGTCCAGGCGATCGTACTCCGCTCGTACCAGCATGCTGGCGTGCATGCTGGTCTCGAGGGCTTCGGGATCCTCCAGCTTGGCCTTGATCCAACGAGCATATGGCGCTGCGAGCACCATGACGCTGTCGGTCTCGCGCCTCCTGAGATGGACGCGGCACGTATCCGGACGCCGAGGTCTGCGCCGCCTTGTCCTTAGACTTGGCAGCGTCGTGGGCTCCCTCGACGACGCCCGTTCCTCCGCCAGTGTCTTCCCCACCACTCGTCAGCTCCGGTGGTGGTGGGTTCGACGCGGACGGCTCTGCTGCCGCCGAAGCCTTCTTCTTCGGTGGCATGTTGATGAAGATGATGAAGATGTTGCTCGTGTGAACGCCGAATCAGGTTCACACAGCCTCGACGCCCCTACGGGCGCGCCAAAGATGTCGGGAAGTTGATCGTGACCCACTTAACACCTATGGGACCTAGCGGACCGGGTCCCTTTTGGTTCGGAGGGGGACGGAGATTGCACGAAGAGCAGATCGAGGCGATGCACACGAGCAGTTTACCCAGCTTCGGAGCTCTCCGGAGAGATAATACTCCTACTGCTGCTTAGTTGATTGTATTGTGTTCTTGCTAGGGAGCAATGGGAGCTACAAAACCTAGCTTGAGTGAGCGTAGTCTCGAATGAGTCGAATGAACCGAACGAACCGAACCCTTTCTACGTTGCACATGGGCCTCCTTTTATAGGTTCAAAGGGGTCACCACAGGTGGCAATATAGATGAGGGTACAAATGGAAAAACAGTAGTTGGTACACCGACTTGTACAGTGCTTTCTACCTAACTCTGACGGCAAGGGACAAGAGTAATAAATGCCCGTCCATGTCGCCTGAACAGTGCAACAGGGACCGTCAGGTGCGCCACCGTTTGCCACGATGGTAGGCTTGTCAGCGCCGCTTATCGCTGCTCCCCGCTGGCTGCACAGCCTATTGACACGCGCGCATGGGATGGCCCCATGGCGACACGTTGGTGAATGAGCTGGAGCGGAGATGAAGAGAGGTTGTCTGCCGCGGCAAGTACCTTGCCGTGGCGAATCCTTGTCGCTACGGGAGCTTGTCGCCACCAGCCTTCCCGCAAGCTCCTCTTGCCGGGTCTTGTTTCTTCGTGCCTTGAGTGGCCTTCCGGAAAGCTCCTCTTGCGGGGCCTTGAATATTTTGTTCTTGAATGGTTCAAGGAGCCGCGGAGGACCTTGGCGGTCACCAGGCAAGCCTTGCCGCGGGGTGCTGCAACTGCCCGTGCACGAGTTCGGGATACTAGGGTACCCCTACTCTAGTACACCGACAATTTCCATAATTATTAGAGGGATTACTAGGGAACGGTCTAGCATTAAAATTTCCCCTATAAGCATTGTTTCCAAAACTATTCCTACCAACAAAATTCACATCCATAGATTCATTATTATTCTCAATCAAGGAAGACAAGGGCATATCATTGGGGTCAAGAGGAGTATTTTTAGTAGCAAGCATCTTCATAAGTTCATCCATCTTTCCACTCAAAACATTGATTTCTTCTATAGCATGCACTTTTTTACTAGAAGATCTTTTGGTGTGCCATTGAGAATAATTAGCCATAATATTATCAAGTAACTTTGTAGCATCTCCTAACGTGATTTCCATAAAGGTGCCTCCCGCGGCCGAATCTAAGCGATTTCTAGAAGCAAAGTTCAAATCGGCATAAATTTTTTGTATGATCATCCATAAGTTCAAACCATGAGTAGGGCAATTGTGAAGCATCAATTTCATTCTTTCCCAAGATTGGGCAACATGCTCATGATCAAGTTGTTTAAAATTCATAATATCGTTCCTAAGAGTGATGATCATGGTGGGCGGAAAATACTTAGAGATAAAAGCATCTTTGCACTTGTTCCAAGAATCAATACTATTTTTAGGCAAAGATGAAAACCAAACTTTAGCACGATCTCTAAGTGAAAATGGAAATAACTTCAATTTGACAACATTATTATCCATATCTTTCTTCTTTTGCATATCACACAAATTAACAAAGTTGTTTAGATGAATAGCGGCATCTTCGCTAGGAAGGCCGGCGAATTGATCTTTCATAACAAGATTCAGCAAAGCGGTATTGATTTCACAAGACTCATCATTATTAAGAGGAGCAATCGGAGTACTAAGGAAATCATTATTATTGGTATTAGAGAAGTCACACAATTTGGTATTATCTTGCGCCATGGCAACAAGTAATCCAACACACAAGCAAACAGAAAAACGACGAGCAAAAAGAGAGAGAGACTGGGAAAGAGAGGGCGAATAATACGGCAAGGGTGAAGTGGGGGAGAGGAAAATGAGAGGCAAATGGCAAATAATGTAAATGCGAGGGAGATGGGTTTGTGATGGGTACTTGGTATGTCTTAACTTGAGCGAAGACCTCCCCGACAACAGCGCCAGAAATCCTTCTTGCTACGTCTTGAGCTTGCGTTGGTTTTCCTCGAAGAGGAGAGGGTGATGCAGCAAAGTGTAGCGTAAGTATTTCCCTCAGTTCTTGAGAACCAAGGTATCTATCCAGTAGGAGGCTTCTCAAAAGTCCCACACACCTACACAAACAAACCGAGAACTCGCAGCCAACGCAATAAAGGGGTTGTCAATCCCTTCACGGCCACTTGCGAAAGTGAGATCTAATAAAGATAGTATGATAAGATAAATATATTTTTGGTATTTTATAATATAGATGCAAAAAGTAAAGATGCAAATAAAAGTAGATTGGAAGCAAATATGATAAGAGATAGACCCGGGGGCCATAGGTTTCACTAGTGGCTTCTCTCAAGATAGCATAAGTATTACGGTGGGTGAACAAATTCTTGTCGAGCAATTGATAGAAAAGCGCATAGTTATGAGATTATCTAGGTATGATCATGTATATAGGCATCACGTCCATAACAAGTAGACCGACTCCTGCCTGCATCTACTACTATTACTCCACACATCGACCGCTATCCAGCATGCATCTAGAGTATTAAGTTCATAAGAACAGAGTAACGCTTTAAGCAAGATGACATGATGTAGAGGGATAAACTCATGCAATATGATATAAACCCCATCTTGTTATCCTCGATGGCAACAATACAATACGTGCCTTGCAACCCTTTCACCTCGGGTAAGGACAACGCAAGATTGAATCCAAAGCTAAGCACTTCTCCCATGGCAAGAAAGATCAATCTAGTAGGCCAAACCAAACTGATAATTCGAAGAGACTTGCAAAGATAACTTAATCATACATAAAAGAATTCAGAGAAGATTCAAATATTATTCATAGATAAACTTGATCATAAACCCACAATTAATCGGATCTCGACAAACACACCGCAAAAAGAGATTACATCGAATAGATCTCCACAAGAGAGGGGGAGAACATTGTATTGAGATCCAAAAAGAGAGAAGAAGCCATCTAGCTAATAACTATGGACCCGTAGGTCTGTGGTAAACTACTCACAACTCATCGGAGGGGCAAGGATGTTGATGTAGAGGCCCTCCATGCTTGATTCCCCCTCCGGCAAAGTGTCGGCGAAGGCTCCAAGATGGGATCTCGCGGATACAGAAGGTTACGGCGGTGGAAATTGTGTTTCGTGGTGCCCCTGGATGTTTTCGGGGTACGTAGGTATATATAGGAATAAGAAGTACGTCGGTGGCCGCCCGAGGGGCCCACGAGACAGGGGGCGCGCCCTATAGGGGGGGGGGGCGCCCTCCTATCTCGTGGAGGCCTCGGCTGCTTCTTGACTTGCACTCCAAGTTCCTTGGATCACGTTCGTTCCAAAAATCACACTCCCGAAGGTTTCATTCCGTTTGGACTCCGTTTGATATTCCTTTTCTTTGAAATACTGAAATAGGCAAAAAAAACAGCAATATGAGCTGGGCCTCCGGTTAGTAGGTTAGTCCCAAAAATGATATAAATGTGTAAAATAAAGCCCATTAGCATCCAAAAGGGGTAATATAATAGCATGGAACAATAAAAAATTATAGATACGTTGAAGACGTATCGCAGGCAAAATCCCCCACAGCGAGGACGACGAAGAACCTCGCAGGCCGAACAACGGGGGCTAGAAAACATTCCCGCCTGTAAAAATGGTGAATATGATCTACACCACCCCCATACCCAAGAAGGAGCGGAAGCGTGCACTTCCGGATGTCTACGCCGTAGGGCTTGTAGCCCCAAAATTCAACCCATGGTCGGCATGCTAGATCACCTTCAACCGTAGGGACCATCCGACCAGTATCCGTCACAGAGGTTCGACTGCCCTAGCCCTCGACCCCATTATCGATGGGTACCACCTCACCAGAGTCCTTATGGACGGAGGAAACAACCTCAATCTGATCTATGCTGACACAGTGAGGAAAAATGGGTATCGAACCGTCAAGGATCAAACCCAGTAACACTACTTTCAAAGGGGTAATCCCTGGTGTGGAAGCCCGCTGTTCAGGCACCCTTACATTGGAAGTGGTATTCGGTTCACCGGTCAACTTCCGCAGCGAGGACTTGATCTTCGACACTGTCCCTTTCTGTAGTGGTTATCATGCACGCTTGGGCCGGACAGCGTTCGCTCGTTTCAATGATGTCCCCCATTATGCATACTTAAAGCTAAAGATTCCCAGACCCAGGGGCGGCATTACAGTCAGTGGCAATATGGAACGCTCACTCCGGACTGAAGAACATACAGCGGCCCTTGCGGCCGAAGTCCAAACCAATATCTAGGGGCCCCACAATCAGCCCACCATCAAGGCATGGGAAGCAAGAAAATGGGCTCGAGCTCTATCTATGTTTGAGGATCACCCCTATGCTTCACGTAAATAGGGTTATGCGCCCCACAACATGCCCGCCCCATTCTCATATCATCTGCCTCGTCAGCACAACTTCGCACTAAAAATACCATGGGCAGCTGTTCGGGCCAAATTCACCTTAAAACCTAGTGCTCGGCTCAACCGAACTATGGTCATACACGGCTTAGGACGTCGAACAGGTACCGTCACAGACCGAACTGGCATTAAGCTAGAACAGCTCGGTGACCTCTCAAGGCTCCTGGTCAAGGGCCTGTCGGCCGATTCTCGACCCCTCCACAAAGTTCTTCCGTAACAGAAGCAAAGGTGCAGACGTGCAACAGGGCATGGTAGGGATATCAAACAACTTCAAGGCCTTGTGTAAACCTTTCATGTGTAAAACTTTCCCTTTTTCTTATAAACTGCCTGTAACAGATGCTTCGGTAGTTCGAATTGCACGGATAGACGTCATGAGCTTTTTGGAAATAAAGACCACTTTTCATGGTCCTCTTGCAGTCTTTTATATTGCACCTTTCTTCCTCTCTTCGGCGCCACCTTAAATTAGTTTGACACAATTTTTAAGGCAGCAATCGGGTAATAGACCGGGGCACGACCATACTACTCGCCCTATGCTCAAGTCTGGCACTATTCTTTCTTTACGTGTTCGGCGTCTCGGATATTGCATTATATGCATCAGTTCTGAATTATGTCTTGGGTCAATAGTTGGGTTGCCCTGCTCCTATGTTTACCCTCTTACGTTCTGCGCATTCGGCTAAGACGGTAAAGGGAGAACCACTGCGATTGTACTTCCGGCTAGCCTGGCCAAGTATCTAAGTTGATAAAGCCGAAAACTGACTGTTATAATAAGCGAGAACTGGTCGACGATCCGATGAAAAGTGTTAAACTAAAAACCGTTGGCGATTACACTGTGTAATACGAAGGATTTGTGTCTTCGGCCAGTCCTCATAGTGAAGCTCCTATGGCTTAGTGAAGGTAATAAAGCTGCATAGTCTGATTGCCTTGTTCCCCTCACACACTACCGCCTCCGGGCACCGAGACATCGACTAAGGGTCACAGTGCGGAGGTGAAACACCCCTGATAGCATCTACATGGGGGTTGAAGCCGACGACTGGCAACTTTCATATTCAAAATGGTCGCACATGAGTCAAAATAATACTAAAATATATTCAAGTATGATAAACCATACAAAGGGACGCATTAAGCAAATTGCCTAATTGTTATTACATGATAGTTTACTCAAGGATTACATCTTTGGGACACTAGTCCTCTATCGCCCAAGCACCATCAATAACAAAGGGGAAATACTGCTCGAGACGATGATGCTCCTTTCCAACAAGCGGGGGACTGACGGCCATCTCAACTGGCTTGATCTTCGGCCAGTGCACCATGGTCTTTGTGAAGGCCATCCGCGCCCCCTCGATGCACACGGAGCACTTCACAACATCAACCTGGGAGGACATGCCGCGCAGCTTCTGCACCAGGCCGAAGTAACTGCTTGGTATTGGCTCTGCGGGCCACAACCGGACAGAGAGGTCCTTCCTGCCTGACTCAGCCATCCGATGCAGCTCCATCAACTGCTTCATCTTGTTGCTAAGGAGGGGAGGATGTTCGGGCATTTGAACTGCGCCTAGAACAAGCTGTGTTCTGTATCATCCTCCCGAGTTGCTTAGTGCCTTGCCGCATCTGCCACACTCCTCGGGAGCTCCGCAAATGCGCCTGAAGAACGCCAGACTCATGTGAGCAACGAGAACTTCTGACCACCAAAGACACTTTGCAGTAAGTACGGCTTACCATTTGCAATTTGCTTCACTTGGCGGAGCTCCTCCCCCCCCCCCCCACGCCTCCGTCCTCGCCTCTTGGACCTCTTGCCCTATTTTAGAAAGCTCGATGGTCTGATCCTTATTTATCTGCTCAAGGTCCTCACATTTAGTGATGGAATCCTTGAGCTCTTGTTGCACTTCGGCCACTCCGGCCTCATGCTTCTCACTAACGATTTTCACCATCCCGAGTTTGGCAGCTGCTCGATCGGCTGCCACCTTCTGTTCAGCCGCCACCTATTTGACCTTCTTCAGTTCGGCCCTAAGGCCTTCGACCTCCGCGGCAGTAGCCGCAAAAATAATTATGCATCTTTTGCTTAAGGCTAATCCCGAACACCTTGATCAATATAAGAAATGAAGGGTCTCGATCGGACTAACCTTGCGCCTCATCAAATCGCTTGTTGATGAGGTCGAGCTCCTCATCGGAGCTCTTGAGCTTCTGATTCATCTCATCCAGCGCCGCGGCATTAGCAGCCACCGCAAGTGATGAGGCTTGCAATAACAAAAAAAATCTCACATATGTCCAGACTCCCGTTTACATGATTTCTCGATCCTCTGCCATGTTTCTTTTAAAACCTGGCAAAGTCTCGGGGGCTGCCATATACAAGGGGTGTACAAATTTGTTCAAATATCCTCTTTATAAAAAGTGCATTACATGGCTTAACTTGAAGCCCATCAGGAGGCCACTGAAGGCTTCCTTCAGTCTGTTGTCGACAGACCGAATACCTTGCAACAACACGCCCATTAAGGCATGGTGCTCTGCAACGATGGAGGATCTATTCAAGGCCTCCTCCGTCGCATCCAGCCACCGAGCCGCAGCTCGATCGCTGGTGCTTGGCGCAGGCGGTGGGCCCTGGCTCCCCTTTGGTGGAGGACAGAATCGACGCCTCCGGGCGCCTTGGGGGCTACGAAGTTGTCTCCCAGGAGGGCTTAGATTGACCGAGCTCCACCTTCTTCACTAGGAGGGATCCCCCTCCTGGTTTTCGGTGACCGAGGTGTTAGCCTCGGCCATGATCTCGCCCACACCACCTCCCCTATCCGGGCCGGGAGGGGTCTTTCGATACAGCACCTCCCCGGCTTCCCCGACGACCGGGGAGGTGCAGAGCGCGACGCAGACCCACTCTCTGCCAGTTCGGCTGGCAGATAATTTCCTTCCGAGGTTTGGTCATCTCGGTGGGTGCATGGTGGGCTGCAACACAAAGAGCACGTATGCAATCAACAATAGAATATCGAAACAAGCACTCGGAGAATGCCCGGATTCATACCTTTGTGCCGGGGGCTTGACCCTGGGGTTCCTCTTCGGAACCTCTTCAGACACTGCAGACTCCTCGCCGGAATCTGAGCTATCATCAGGCAAGACCAACTTGGTCCTGCACTGCTTCTTTGGGGGATGAGGAGGTTGCTCCTCCTTAGCGTCATCTGACGCCGTCCTCTTCTTCGAACGGGAGGAGTCGCTCTCCTCCTCGTCTTATTCCTCCTCCCCCTCTTGGGTGGAGGGAGTCTGGGTGTCTCCGAATTTGCTGGCCGAATGCCTTTTCAAGCGGAGGCCTTCCCTGGCCCCCGACACCTTCTTCTTCTTTTCATTCTTCTCCGGCGCCTTGTACGGCGCCACGGTCAGCATCTCCTATGGGAGGGCTGACCGGGGGTCTTCGGGCAGTGGGGCCGGGCTGTCAATCTCTTGGCCTGCTCTAGCCAGCCTTGAGGAGGGAGGAATGCAAGAGTTAAATCTCTCTGGAAAAGTGCAAACATATGAACTGGAGTGGATAGAACTTTGTTACCTCCTTTGGGGGGTGCTCGGTGTCGAGGCCAATGTCCTCCTTCTTGGCCGGCCACGTTTTTTGAGCCTCAAACAACACCTTCCAAAGCTTAGCGTGGTTGGTGCCATAGAAATATTGTACGGCGGCCGGATCCGTAAGCTGGGAAGACCACATTAGGGTGGCCCTCTGTTGACAAGGGAGGAGGCGGCAACAGAGCATCACTTGAACCACGTTGGTCAGCTTGACGTCTGCCTTTATCATGTTGGAGACACGCTTCTACAGCGCCTCCACCTCCATAGGTGACCCCCAATCAAGACCCTTCGTGGTCCACGAGGTTAGCCTTGCTGGGGGTCCGGATCTGAATTCGGGACCGCCGTCCAGGCCGCATCCTGTGGTTCGGTAATGTAGAACCACTCCTTGTGCTAGACCTTAACGGTCTCTATTAATGTGCCCTCCGGCCACCTGACCAGGGCGAGCTTGCTGATCATCGCCCCCTGCAGTCCGCCTGTTGGCCATCGACTATCTTCTGCTTGATGTTGAAGACCTTTAGCCACAGGCCGAAGTGCGGCTGGACTCTGAAGAAGGCCTCGCTGATGACGATGAAGGCTGAGACGTGTAGGAAAGAATTCGGGGCCAGATCATGAAAATCCAGACCGTAGAAGAACATCAGCCCCGTGACAAAGGGATGGAGCGGGAAACCCAGTCCTCAGATGAAGTGCGGGACGAACACTAGCCTCTCGCCTGGCCGCGATGTGGGGATAACCTGATCCTCCTCCGGGGCCTGGTGTGCGACATCGGTCGGGAAGTACCCGACGTGTTTCAGGTCCTCAATATCGTCGTTGGTGACGATCGAGGCCTCCCACTAGGCCTTGGCGCCTGATCCGGCCATCACAGAATTGAGGGGATGTCTAGGAAGTAAGTGTTTGCGGAGAGGTGGGTTGGGGCGCTGGAGCTCTATAGATTGGGAAGGCAAGGGCGAGAGAGGAAGAAGGCTTACACTGATGTTGATAGCCGCTTCCCTTTTATAAACCGCGGTAAGGCCAATAGTCCATTAGTTGCACCACGAGTCCTGCTGTTTCCCGATATACTCGTAGCGTTATGCATGTGTGGGGAATCAAAATTATTGACCATATCCCTTAAAAAACAGGCATGATCTCCACCTTGATGGGACATGCTAATAGAGGTGCTGCCTCGAACCGCGAATTGAGCCTTCACAACAGTTCGACGTTTATGACCGGGCATGGCCCTTCGCCAAGAAGTTGTCAGACGGGGCCACTATTTATGTTTGGACGGTTGGCCTTTAGGGCTAAGCAACACCGATAGTTTGGATTCCGAACATTGCCCAATTATCACACTGTCGCTCTTAGAACCTGATTGAAGGAGATTGTGCCGAATATAAAGAAGGAGAGAAACTCACCCCGCAAGCCGGAGACTTTGGGTACATCAAGATCTCAGGAAGCACCGGCGTTGGAGTCTAGTTCAGGGGATACTGAGGGAGTCCTGGATTAGGGGGTCCTCGGCCTGCCGGCCTACTCCTTGTGGGCCAGACTATTGGGCCGCATTACTAGTACTAGGAGGCCGAACTATGAGGAGATCCCGTATCCGGACATAAAGCTTTTTGGTGCCTTGGCGTGTCCTCCAATTCACCATGAGAAGAATCGGCATGTTTATCATTTCCTTGTAACCGACCATGTGTAACCATAGTACCCCTGGTGTCTATATAAACATGAGGGTTTAGTTCGTAGGAGGGAGAACAACCATCATTCCTCTAGTTTAGGGTTTAGCTCATCTGATCTCGTGGTAGATCGACTCTGTAATCCTCATATACACAAGCAATATAATCAAGCAGGATGTAGGGTTTTACCTCTTAGAGAGGGCCAGAACCTGGGTAAACATCGTGTCCCTAGTCCTTGTTCCCCATTGATCCAAGATCCACAGCTCGGGACTCCCTAACCGAGATCCACCGGTTTTGACACCGTTAGGGGGCGCTCCCCAAGCTTGTGCCCCCCTGTGGCACTTCTAACCCTAATTATTCTTCTATAAGTACCAAAATATTCCCTGTAGACTAGAGGGCACACCAAAAATAATTCTCCGCTGCCGCAAGTTTCTGTCCTCGTGAGATCCCATCTGCAGCCCTTTTCCGGTACTCTGCCGGAGGGGGATTTGATCACAGAGGGCTTCTACATCAACCTTGTGGCCCTTCCGATGATGTGTGAGTAGTTTACCACAGACATATGGGTCCATAGATAGTAGCTACATGGCTTCTTCTCTCTCTTTGATCTTCAATACAATGTTCTCCTCGATGTTCTTGGAGATCTATTCGATGTAATCTTCTTTTGTGGTGCATTTGTTCAGATCCGATGAATTGTGGGTTTATGATCATATTATATATGAATATTATTTGAGTCTTCTCCGAACTCTTTTATGCATGATTAAGATAAGTTTGTATTTCTCTCCGATCTATTGATTTGGTTTGGGCAACTAGATTGATTTTTCTTGCAATGGGAGAGGTGCTTTGTAATGGGTTCAATCTTGCGGTGCTTGTTCCCAGTGGCAGAAAAGGACATGACACATATTTGTATCGTTGCCATCAAGGATAAAAGATGGGGTTTGTTCATATTGATTGGATCTACCCCACTACATCATGTCATCTTGTTTAAGGCATTACGCCATTCTTGTTAACTAAATACACTAGATGCATGATGGATAGTAGTCGATGTGTGGAGTAATAGTAGTAGATGCAGGCAGGAGTCAGTCTACTTGTCATGGACGTGATGCCTATATTCATGATCATTGCCTTAGATATTGTCATAGCTATGTGCTTTTCAATCAATTGCTCAACAATAATTTGTTTACCCACCAAATGCTTTCATTCAAGAGAGAAGCCTCTAGTGAAAACTATGGCCCCCGTGTCTATTTTATCATATTATTTTCAGATCTATCAAATCAAAACCACAAAAATACCTTGCTGAAATTTATTTACTTTTATCTTATTTTACACTTTTACTTATCTTTTATATCCTATCAGATCTCATCCTTGCAAGTAACCGTGAAGGGATTGACAACCCCTTTATCGCGTTGGGTGCAAATATTTGTTTGTTTGTGTAGGTGCAACCATCAGTGACTTGTGTGTTCCTCCTACTGGATTGATACCTTGGTTCTCAACTGAGGGAAATACTTATCTCTAGTTTGCTGCATCACCCTTTCCTCTTCAAGGGAAAACCAACACAAGCTCAAGAAGTAGTAGGAAGAATTTCTGGCACCGTTGCCGGGGAGGATCTATATCTAGTCTACCAAGTACCTATGATAAACTCTCATCTCTTGCATTTACATTATTTTCCATTTGCCTCTCGTTTTCCTCTCCCCTACTTATAAAACATTTTCATAAAAACACAAAAATATTTGCCTTTTTATTTGCCTTCTTTCTGTTTGCTTTTTCGTTTCCTTATGTTTGCTTGTGTGCTAGATTGCTTGCTTTGTCATGATGTCTCAAGACAATACTTAGTTGTGTGATTTTTCAACACTAATAATAATGATTTTGTTAGTACCCCGATTTCTCCTGGCACCAGTGCGAAATCTTATGAAATTAATGCCACTTTGTTGAATCTTGTTATGAAAGAACAATTTTCTGGCAGTCCTAATGAAGATGCTGCATCCCATCCAAATACTTTTGTTGAATTGTGTTATATGAAAAGAAAAAAGATGTGGCTAATGATATTGTCAAATTGAAATTATTTCCGTTCTCACTATGACATCGTGCTAAAACTTGGTTTTCATCTTTACCTGAAAATAGTATTGATTCATGGAATAAGTGTAAGGATGCTTTTATTTCCAAGTGTTTTCCTCCTGCTAAGATCATCTCTCTTAGGAACGATATAATGAATATTAAGCAACTTGATCATGAACCTGTTGCACAATCATGGGAGAGGATGAAGTTAATGATAAGAAATTGCCCTATTTATGGTTTAAGTTTATGGATGATCATACAAATTTTTATGCTGGATTGAATTTTGCATCTAGAAATCTTTTAGATTCCGTCGCAGGTGGTACTTTTGTGGAAATCACATTAGGAGAAGATACTATAATCCTAGATAGTATTATGGCAAATTACTCTCAATGGCATACCGGAAGATCTTCTACTAGTAAAAAAGTGCATGCTATTGAAGAAATTAGTACTTTGAGTGGAAAGAAGGATGAACTTATAAAATTGATTGCCAGCAAGAGTGCTCCTATTAATCCTAATGATATGCCTTTATCTACTTTGATTGAGAATAATAACGAATCTATGGATGTGAATTTTGTTGGTAGGAACAACTTTGGTAATAACGCGTATAGAGGCAATTTCAATCCTAGGCCGTTTTCTTGTAATTCCTGTAATAATTATGGCAATTCCTACAACATGGAAATTACAATAAAATACCCTCTGATCTTGAGAATAATATTAAAGATTTTATTAACTCCCAGAAGATTTTCAATGCTATGGTAGAAGAAAAATTTCTTAAGATTAATGATGTGGCTAGAAACGTTGATAGAATTTCTCATGAGATTGATTCCTTTAAGTTTAGATCTATGCCACCCAAGCTTGATATTAATGATTCTCTGAAATCTATTAAAGTTTCTATTAATGAAAGTAGGGAGAGAACCGCTAGGATGCGTGCTAAGACAGAATGGCTAGAAAAAAGTGTGTTCTTCTAGTTTTTGTGATAATACTGATGAAGGTCCTAAAGTGATTGGTGTGACTTCTATTGAATCTTTGTTTTATAATATAAAAATTGATAAATAAGGCACTGAAGAGGAGTCAACTTTAGCTAGAAGGTGTCCCAATAATTTGGACGGTGAAGATCTTAATGAAAAAATTGATAAAAGTGGGTTTGGCGAGGTCAAAACTTTAACTAGTGATGAGCCCACTCTTTTTGATTTCAAGGATTTTAATTATGATTATTTTTCTTTGATTGATTGTATTTCCTTGTTACAATCTATGATTAATCCACCTCATGCTTATAGTCAAAATAAGGCTTTTACTAAACATATCGTTGATGCTATAATGAAATCTTTTGAATAAAAATTTGAGTTGGAAGTTTCAATCCCTAGAAAGCTTTATGATGCACGGGAACCTACTATAAAAATTAAGTTTAAAGATTATGAGTGCAATGCTTTGTGTGATTTGGGTGCTAGTGTTTCCACTATTCACAAAACTTTATGTCATGCTAGGTTTTCATGAGCTTGATGATTGTTCCTTAAATTTGCACTTAGCGGATTCTACTATGAAGAAACCTATGGGAAGGATTGATAACGTTCTTATATTGCAAATAGAAATTATGCGCCCATAGAGTTCATTGTTCTTGATATAGATTGCAATCCTACATGCCCGACAATTCTTGGTAGACCTTTCCTTAGAACGATTGATGCAATTATTGATATGAAAGAAGGAAACATTAGATTTCAATTTCCATTATGGAAGGGCATGGAACACTTTCCAGGAAAGAAAATTAATTTTCCATATGAATCTATTATGAGGGCCACTTATGGATTGAATACCAAATATGACAATACATAGATCTATGCAATATTCGTAGCTAGGAGCGTAAAACAATAGCGCTTTTGGGAGGCAACCAATTTTTTTTTTTGCTTCTGTTTTTCAGTTAATATGCAATTATACTTCTGTTATAATTGTGTTTTAGTCTTTTAGTTAGTTTTTGTGCTTAGTAAGATCTTTGGGATGGTTTGGAAGCTTGCTAATTTGATTCTGTGAAAAAATTACGTCCAGTAGAAGAATTGTTAAAGATCACTGGAGCGACAAAAAATTCTGAATTTTTTACACTTTATTGATATAAAAATTTCCCATGTTGTCCTAACTTTTTTAGAATTTTGGGATTTACAGAAGTTTGGCTAAAGTCCAGATTACTACAGACTATTCTGTTTTTGGCAATTCTGTTTTCATTGTGTTGTTTGCTTATTTTGATGAATCTTTTGGTAGTATCAGGGGTATGAACCATGGAGAAGTTACAATATAGTAGATATAATGCAAATATAATTTTGGAATGAGTTTACAACAGTACCTAAAAGTGGTTATTTGCTTTGTTTCACTAGCGGATCTCATGAGTTTTCTAATGAGTTTTGTGTTGTGAAGTTTTCAAGTTTTGGGTGAAGTTCGGATGGACTACGAAATAAGGAGTGGCAAGAGCCTAAGATTGGGGATTCCCATGGCACGCCAAGGTAATATTCAAGTACAACCAAGCGTCTAAGCTTGGGGATGCCCCGGAAGGCATCCCCTCTTTTGTCTACAATCCAACGGTAAATTGCTTGAGGCTATATTTTTATTCACCACATGATATGTGTTTTGCTTGGAGCTCGTGTATTATATGAGTCTTTGCTTTATTTTCTTTTTATTTTGCCACAATCATCCTTGCTGGACACACCTTTTGAGATGGACACACATTAATTGTGAATTTGTTAGAATACTCTATGTGATTCACTTATATTTTTGAGCTAGGTAGTTGTTCTAGTGATTCAATTATATTTTTTAGAGCACGGCGGTGGTTATATTGTAAAGAAATTGATGAACTCTCATGCTTCACTTATATTATTTTGAGAGTCTTATAAATAGTTTGGCAATTTGCTTGGGTTATGAATTTAGTCCTAATATAATGGGTATTCAAGAGGGATATAATAAAAACTTTCATGAAGATCATTGAATATATGAGAAGTTTGATTCCTTGCATTTGGTTTGAGATATAAAGATGGTGATATTCGAGTCATGCTAGTGAGTAATTGTGGTTTAGTAACAATATTTGTGTTAAGGTTTGTGATTCCCGAAGCATGCACGTCTGGTCTTCGTTATGCGATGATATTGGAGCATTATTTATTATTGATTGTCTTCCTTATGAGTGGCAGTCGGGGATGAGCGATGGTCTTTTCCTACCAATCTATCCCCCTAGGAGCATGTGTAGTAGTACTTTTCTTCAAGGGCTAATAAACTTTTGCAATAAGTATGTGAGTTCTTTATGACTAATGTGAGTCGGATTATACGCACTCTCACCTTTCCGCATTTCGCTAGCCTCTTTCGGTACCATGCATTGCCCTTCTCAGCTTGAGATGTGGTGCAAACTTCACCGGTGCATCCAAACCCCGTGATATGATACGCTCTTTCACACATACGCCACCTTATATCTTCCTCAAAACAGCCACCATACCTACCTATTATGGCATTTCCATAGACATTCTGAGATATATTGCCATGCAACTTCCACCGTTCCATTTTATTATGACACATATCATCATTGTCATATTGCTTTGCATGATCATATAGTTGGCATAGTATTTGTGGATTGGCCATCGTTCATATTTTATTATACATGTCACGCTAGATCATTGCATCTCGGTACACCCTCGGAGGCATTCATACGGAGTCATCTTTTTGTTCTAGTATCGAGTTGTAATTCTTGAGTTGCAAGTAAATAAAAGTGCGATGATCATCATAATTAGAGCATTGTCCCATGTGAGGAAAGGATTATGGAGACTATGATTCCCTCAAAAGTTGGGATGAGACCCCGGACTAAAACAAAAAAGAGGCCAAAGAGCCCAAAATAAAAAAGAGAGGCCAAAGAGCCCAAAAATAAAATAAAATAAAAAACATATATTACTAGTGGGAATTTTTCATTATAGAACTTGGCTTGCATATTCCAATGATGGGCTTACTCAAATGCCCTAGGTCTTGATGAGAAAGCAAGTTGGATGCACACCCACTTAGTTTTATTTTGAGCTTTCATACACTTATAGCTCTAGTGCATCCATTGCATGGCAATCCCTACTCCTTGCATTGACATCAATTGATGGGCATCTCCATAGCCCGTTGATTAGCCTCGTCAATGTGAGACTTGAAGGAAATATGCCCTAGAGGCAATAATAAAGTTATTATTTATTTCCTTATTTCATGATAAATGTTTATTATTCATGCTAGAATTGTATTAACCGGAAACATAATACATGTGTGAATACATAGACAAACAGATAGTCACTAGTATGCCTCTACTGGACTAGCTCATTAATCAAAGATGGTTATGTTTCCTAACCATAGACATGTGTTGTCATTTGATTAATGGGATCACCTCATTAGGAGAATGATGTGATTGACATGACCCATTCCGTTAGCTTAGCACTTGATCGCTTAGTATGTTGCTAATGCTTTCTTCATGACTCATACATGTTCCGTAACTATGAGATTATGCAACTCCTGTTTACGGAGGAACACTTTGGTACTACCAAACGTCACAACGTAATCGGGTGATTATAAAGGAGTACTACAGGTGTTTCCAAAGGTACTTGTTGGGTTGGCGATTTCGAGATTAGGTTTTGTCACTCCGATTGTCGGAGAGGTATCTCTAGGCCTTCTCGGTGATACACATCACTTAAGCCTTGCAAGCATTACAACTAATGAGTTAGTTGTGAGATGATGTATTACGGAACGAGTAAAGAGACTTACCGTAACGAGATTGAACTAGGTATTGGATACCGACGATCGAATCTCGGGTAAGTAACATACCGATGACAAAGGGAACAACGATGTCGTTATGCGGTTTGACCGATAAAGATCTTCGAGAATATGTAGGAACCAATATGGGCATCCAGGTTCCGCTATTGGTTATTGACCAAGAATAGTTCTAGGTCATGTCTACATAGTTCTCGAACCCGTAGGGTCCGCACGCTTAAGGTTTCGATGATGCTTATATTATGAGTTTATGAGTTTTGATGTACCAAGGAGTTCGAGTCTCGGATGAGATCGGGGACATGACGAGGAGTCTCGAAATGGTCGAGACGTAAAGATAGATATATTGGACGACTATATTCGAGTTCGGAAAGGTTCGAATGATTCGGTATTTTTCGAGTACTGGGAGAGTTACGAGAATTCGCCGGGAGTATATGGGCCTTATTGGGCCATACGGGAATAGAGGAGAAAGGCCAAAGGGAGAAGGCCTCGCCCCCTCAGGTCCGACTGGACAAGGGCGCAGCCCCTTCCTTCTCCTTCTCCCCTTTCCCCTCTCCTACTCCAACAAGGGAGGTGGAATCCTACTAGGACTAGGGAGTCCTAGTAGGACTCCACACCATGGGGCGCCCTCCTAAGGGCGGCCTCCTCCTCCCTCCCTCCTTTATATCTGGGGCAGGGGCACCCCATGGACACACAAGTTGATCTACGGATCTTTCCTTAGCCGTGTGCGGTGCCCCTTCCACCATATTCCACTTCGGTCATATCGTCATGAGCTTAGGCGAAGCCTCGCCGGAGAAGTCATATCGTCATGAGCTTAGGCGAAGCCCCGCGTCGGTGGAGCATCAACATCGCCACCACGCCGTCAGGTTGACGGAACTCATCCCGACACTTTGCTGGATCGAGTCCGGGATCGCCATCGAGCTGAACGTGTGCAGAACTCGGAGGTGCCGTACGTTCGGTGCTTGGATCGGTCGGACCGTGAAGACGTACGACTACATCAACCGCGTTGTTATAACGCTTCCGCTTTCGGTCTACGAGGGTACGTGGACGGATACTCTCCCCTCTCGTTGCTATGCCATCACCATGGTCTTGCGTGTTCGTAGGAAAATTTTGAAATTACTACGTTCCCCAACAAGACTTCCTCCCTTTTTGTCTTCTCCACACAAACTCCAACATCATATTCTATTCCACCCATAGTGCTATATCCATGGCTCACGCTCATATATTGCGTGAGAGTTGAAAAAGTTGAAGCGCATTAAAAAGTATGAAACAATTGATTGGATTGTCATGGGGGTTGTGCATGATAAATACTTTGTGTTAAGAAGATGGAGCATGACAAGACTATATGATTTTGTAGGATAACTTTCTTTAGCCATGATATATTGAAAAGACATGATTGCTTGTTAGTATACTTGAAGTATTACTGTTTTTAAGTCAATATTAGACATTTGTTTTGAAACTTACGGATCTGAATATTCATACCACATAAAGAAAGATTACATGATAAACATGGTAGGTAGCATTCCACGTCAAAAATTCCGATTTTATCATTTACCTACTCAAGGACGAGTAGGAATTAAGTTTGGGGATGCTTGATACGTCTCCAACGTGTCTATAATTTTCTATTGTTCCATGCTATTATATTATCCATCTTGGATGTTTTATACGCAATATTATTCTATTTTATATCATTTTCGGACTAAATTATTAACCTAGTGATACATCCCGTTCCATTTTCGGTGGGAAAGAACAACGAAGTCCATCCGAACCCTCCAATGAAGAAATAAGAGGAGAGCAAAGTGCCAATGTCGCTGTTTTTTCCTTGTTTTTGCCTTTACAGAAAATCAATACCAAATGGATCAAAACTTTTTGACGATTTTCCTTGGACCACAAGACACCCTAGAACGTTCGGGAGGAGGCCAGATGGGCCATGAGCGAGCCACAAGCTCGGAGGGCATGCTCTAGGGGGGCGCCCCAAGCTTGTGGGCCCCCTGTGGCACTTCTAGCCCTAACTCTTCTTCTATAAATACTCAAATATTCCCCGTAGACCAGAGGGCACTCCAAAAATACTTTTCCACCGCCGCAAGTTTCTATCCTCGTGAGATCCCATCTGGAGGCCTTTTCCGGTACTCTGCCGGAGGGGGATTCAATCGTGGAAGGCTTCTACATCAACCTTGCTGCCCTTCCAATGATGTGTGAGTAGTTCACCATAGACCTACGGGTCCATAGCTAGTTGCTAGATGGCTTCTTCTCTCTCTTTGATCTTGAGTACAATGTTCTCCTCGATGTTCTTGGAGATCTATTTGATGTAATCTTCTTTTGTGGTGCCACTGGTGCAGAGACCTGCTATACAAACGGTTTTTAACCCCTTTCCGCGGCGGTGTTTGGAACCGTCGCCAAGTGAATATGGGCGATAGGGGGGTCCTTCCCACAAGACCCAGAAACCCTCGGGGATAGGCCCTCCTGGCAAACAGGCTGGGGCAAAATGAGCTCGTGTGCGATCTGGCAAGGCATCGGAAACCAATCGTTCCCGTTTGTATGTACATCCGACACGGTGAATCCCAGAAAAACATTTCTGTTCGTATGTATATCATGCACAATTTTTTCTGTGGAAACGTTTGTGCAAGGTGGCCTAGCACAAACAGTTCTCTGCTGGAAGCTGTGTGTGATTGTTAGTTGATCGAACACGCCTACTTTCTAGAAACTGTGTGGGTTGTTTGAGTTCATCGCCCACGGTGCAGTCTGAGTAACCGTCTGCAATAGAAAACCCCAATAAGCAAGGTAATTAGCCTATTACTGATAATCCATGTAGTAATCAAATTGATATTTCTTATAAAACACACCAGATATTTCATATCCGTATAACGACAACCAAGATTTCATAATCGAATTACATCAGATAGCTTTGGCACTCGGTTACGCCATTACACAACAACACCAAATTTCACATGCAACAGCGAAAACCTTTGGAAAGTAGCATCATACACGGTAAATAGACAGATGAATCTCATCTGGGAAACTGCAGAAGCGGAAGGGAAATATTGAGCCTTCAGTGATGTTGAATGTCCTTGCAACTTTAGGCCAGTGGCTATGGATAATTGCCCACCCAACCTTTGTCCGCTTCAGGAAGACTTCAATATTGTACCGTGGGTGTTGAATGAATACCTTCCTCGCCTCTTGACCATGCAGGTGGTTTGGGAGGTAATCATCGGTGAACTGCTTTGAAAAGTACTGAAAACAAAGATATGCATAAATCCCTATTATAAATTTGGGTGTTGAATGAATACCTTCCTCGCCTCTTGACCATGCAGGTGGTTTGGGAGGTAATCATCGGTGAACTGCTTTGAAAAGTACTGAAAACAAAGATATGCATAAATCCCTGTTATAAAATTTGAAATGGCGCAAGGGGTAAACACAAGGTAAAAGAGTTAGTACCATCCTATAGTTGACTGATGTCTTCTTCATTGTGCAAACATAGATCTTGCTGTTATTCGTCGCATGTTTTTTCATCCTAACAATCTTTCTGAGTTTCTTGACTTGACTGATATTCATGGACATCTCATTTCCCCATATGCAAAATGGGTCGAACAGGGGTCTAAGCCTCTGACAGCAGGACCTACATGTGAAAGACCAAATTGTAAGAAACCTAAATATTAGAATGATTCCTGCAACTGCACAATAATGTGCTATTAGAGAAAGGACTGAGGGAGTCCCGGATTAGGGGGTGTCCGGATAGCCGGACTATCATCATCGGCCGGACTATCATCGGCCGAACTATCATCATCGACCGGACTCCAAGACTATGAAGATACAAGATTGAAGACTCCGCCCCGTGTCCGGATGGGACTTTCCTTGGCGTGGAAGGCAATCTTGGCGATACGGATATGTAGATCTCCTACCATTGTAACCGACTCTATGTAACCCTAGCCCTCTCCAGTGTCTATATAAACCGGATGGCTCTAGTCCGTAGGACTCGAACAACAACAACCCTTACAATCATACCATAGGCTAGCTTCTAGGGTTTAGCCTCCTTGATCTCGTGGTAGATCCACTCTTGTAAACATCCACAATATCAATATCAATCAAGCAGGACGTAGGGTTTTACCTCCATCAAGAGGGCCCGAAACTGGGTAAAACATTGTGTCCCTTGTCTCCTGTTACCATCCGCCTAGACGCACAGTTCGGGACCCCCTACCCGAGATCCGCCGGTTTTGACACCGACATTGGTGCTTTCATTGAGAGTTCCTCTGTGCCGTCACCGATAGGAAGGATGCCTCCTCCCGTCTTCAAGGACGGTATTTTCGCCAAAGGAGCCTTGGCTGCCGGCCAAACTATCCGGCTAGGTGGTTTTCTTATGACCGCATGTCCGGCCATCGCTTCGACAATGACCTCTCAAGTCGTCAAAAGCAATTTTCGCGTCAGCTCAGAATTCACCGAGCGGCTGGATCCAATAGAGCTCTCGTCCGTAAACGAGCTCTTGGATCGCATCGCCGCCCTGGGAGTCGCTATAGACTACGATCAGATTGGGCTTAAAACCGATCTGAGAGAGATTAACTCTCCCCAGGTCACCCACCACGTTGCAATGGTAGAGGAACAATGCGGCAACGCTTCTCCTGTATTGAAAACTAGTCATGTCCGGGCTCCCGAACCCCCCATGCCGGATTCCTGCGGAGGGATGGGCTTCGATCAAGCACTGAACTTAAAGTCAGGCATCGGACTGGACTCGTTGGACAACGCCCAGCAATCCAAGCTTCCAAAGTTGGAAACTTCGGCCTTCGAGCCTTGAGATGGGTAGGGTTCGGACTTAGTTCCACCCACCCGCCTGACATATGCGATCTATCTCTAATTCGCAAGAGCCCGCCGAGACAAGACATCACTATCGGGCGATTCCTCCTGGTTATGGACAGGATAAAGGACTGCCGAGAGGAAAACGCAATCTCAATTTTTTGCAATAATTGCACGGACGAGGGAATCTTGAACGCCGTCAGCCGTCGTGAAATTACACGCTTCACCGACCTGGCGTCCATAGTACGAAAGTACTGTGTGATGGAGAGTTTCCGGACAACCGAAAATAAGTTTTGGGACAATCCGGCCCCGAATACAACCCTAGTCCGCAACAAAAGGGTGCATTACACTCAGGCACCACATACAAAAACCAAAAAGCAAAAACCCCATAAAGGGAACGGAACCGTACTAGAGGGATGGCTTAGCGGACCCTGCAAAATTCACAGTACAGAAGGCGCCGTCCCAACACATAGCCTTCGAGCATGTTGGATATTACGGCAGGTGGCCAAAAGTGGAGAGGAGCTTCTAGCCCCGGAAAACCACTCCAACAACATCGGTACGGTATCAACAGTCTTTGAGACTTTCGTATCAAATAATATGCGGAAACGAACAATCCGCAGCCTCGCCGAAGTCTACCAAGTAGCAACAACCAATCCATGGAGCGACATAGCCATCACCTTCAACGCCAGCGACGAACCTAAATTCCGAACAGCCCGAGCTCCAGCCGCACTGGTACTTAGTCCAATAGTGAACGGCTTTCGACTTAGAAAAGTCCTCATGGATGGCTGCAGCGGATTAAACCTCATCTACGAGGAAACCCTTCAAAAAATGGAAATAGACTAGAACCGTATTGAGCGAAGCAGCACAACCTTTAGAGGAATAATCCCTAGCCGGGAGGCGCGCTGCACAGGAAAAATCACACTCGATGTGGTATTCGGCTCGACGGACAATTACAGATCCGAAGAAGTCACGTTCCAAGTGGCCCCGTTCAACAGTGGATATCACGCTATATTAGGACGAGAGGCATTCACAATTTTTCAAGCCGTACCCCATTACGGGTACATGAAGCTCAAAATGCCTGGGCCCGGCGGAATAATCACTCTCGTTTGTGATCCGGACATAGCACTCCGCGCCGAAAACAAGACAGCCGCATTAGCCTTAGAGGCACTATCCGAAGCCCTAGCGGCAGAGGAACTCACCATGCTGCGCTCTACGGTAAATAGGGACGATGTGATACTCGATAAGAGATCCAAGTCCACCTCCTTTAAACCAGCAGATGAAATAGTAAAATTCCAGGTCCACCCAACGGACCCGACAAAGACGGCCTCCATCGGGGCACAATTGAACCCTGATGTAGATGCCGCACTGCGAGAATTCCTTCGGGAAAATTGGGACATTTTTTGCCCGGCACCCCTCGGATATGCCCGGAATCCCACGCAGATTGGTAGAACACAGCCTAAACATCCTAAAAGGATTCAAGCCAGTCAAACAGGCTCTTCGACGATTTTCCAAACCCAAAAGACAGGCAATGGGAGAAGAGCTAGCCAAACTATTGGAAGCCGGATTCATCAGAGACATCAAGCACCCGGATTGGCTAGCAAACCTGGTAATGGTACCAAAGAAGGACAAATCCTAGCGCCTATGTGTCGATTTCAAAGACCTAAATAAAGCCTGCCCAAAGGATCCCTTCCCCCTCAAGATCGACCAAATCATCGATGCCACCGCAGGCACGATTCATTGTGCTTCACGGACGATACTCCGGCTATCATCAAATCAAGATGGCGAAGCGGATCAAGCGCAACGGCATTCATTACTCCATATGGACCATTCTCGCTTCAACACGATGCCCTTCGGACTTAAAAACGCCGGCGCAACATATCAGCGCATGATTCAGACATGTCTGGCTACCCAGATCGGCAAAACAGTAGAGGCATACGTAGACGACGTAGTCGTCAAAACTAAACACGTCGGAACTCTAGTAGACGACTTGAGGCTCACATTCGACAACCTCAGAGCATATGACATCAAGCTGAATCCGGAAAAATGCGTTTTGGCATCACCGGTGGAAAGCTGCTGGGCTTCATCGATCCGTAGAGGAATTGAAGCAAACCCAGCCAAGATCCGAGCTCTGTCACAGCTAGATATCCCAAAAGACCTCAAGAAAATACAAAAATTGACTGGATGCGTGGCGGCTCTAAGCCGCTTTATCTCCCGTCTAGGAGAAAAGGCATTACCCCTCTATCGCCTCCTTAGGCGCACCGAACACTTCGAGTGGACGGATGCTGCCACCGCCGGACTCGAAGAAATAAAGGCCATATTGGCAACAACCGTCTGGCTGCGCCCAACCTGGGCGAACCAATGTTGTTATACATCGCAGCTACGCATCAAGTTGTAAGCGCGGTACTCGTCGTCGAACGAGAAAAAGAAGGGCATAAATTCCCTCTTCAAAAACCAGTATACTACGTATCCACTGTGTTAACCCCCTGCAAGTCCCGTTACCCGCACTATCAGAAGATAGCATACGCGGTGTTCATGGCGTCCCGGAAGCTCCGACACTACTTTCAAGAGTGTTCGATAACAGTGGCCTCTGAAGTGCCACTTAACGACATTATAAACAACCGCGACGCGACGGGCAGGATTGCAAAATGGGCCATTGAGCTCTTACCATTTGATATATCTTACAAACCTCGGCGAGCTATAAAGTCACAAGTTTTGGCTGACTTTGTCGCTGAATGGACCGAAGCCGAACTCCCTAAAGAATACGGCGCATACTCCAATTGGATTATGCACTTCGACGGCTCTAAAATGTTAGCCGGATTGGGGGCTGGCGTCGTATTGACGTCCCCGACCGGGGACACAGTCCAATACGTACTTCAGATAATGTACACGGACTCCAACAACGCAGCCGAATACGAGGCCCTTTTACATGGTCTCCGGATGGCAATCTCCATGGGCATTCAACGCCTAGAGGTGCGCGGGAATTCAAACCTCGCAATATCCCAAATAAACAGAGACTTGGACGACAAAGATCCGAAAATGGCAGCATATCGCAACGCTGTCCTAAAAATGTCAGCCCGGTTCGAAGGACTTGAATTCCATCACGTAGCCCGGGATAATAACCAAGCAGCCGGCGATCGGCACGCATTGGCGCAAAACGCGACGCTGTCCCTCCTAACATCTTCCCGAACGGTTCTTCAAGCCATCCGTACTATGGGAAGAGGAGTCCGAACTAACAAACCGGAACAAGCCGCACCAACCGGCGATTCAGCCGATGATATAACACCTTCCGCCCACGACATAATGGCAGTAATTGCCCGTGGACAGAACCATTCTCGCCTACTTTCTTAGGCAGGAGCTTCCGAAGACCAAAACGAGGCCCGCTGCATTGTCCGCGATCTAAAGCCTACAAGGTCTATGAGGGAGAACTTTATAAGAAAAGCACAACCGAGTCCTTCAAAGGTGTATCTCCAAGAGGAAGGGCGAAACCTCTGGCTGAAATTCATGCGGACTAGGCGGACACCACGCCGCAGCTCGGGCCCTTGTAGGAAAGGCATTCCGTATAGGATTTTATGGCCGACGGCCCGAGCGGATGCTCAGGACTTAGTCCAAAGATGCGTCGGTTGTCGCTCTTTGCTAATCGAGCCATATGCCACCCACCGCCCTCAAAACTATACCCATTACCGGCCGTTCATGTGCAGGGGCTTGACATGGTTGGACCCCTTAAAGGGGAACCCACAAGCAAAGGTACCTATTGGTCATGGTGGATAAATTCACCAAATGGATAGAGGCCAAGCCAATTAAAACGGCAGAGTCCGGACCAGTGATAGACTTTATATCCGGGTAGTACACCGTTATGGTGTCCCCACATCATCACCGATAACGGCACGAATTTCACCGCCGATGAGGTTAAATCATGGTGCAAAAATATGGGCATCAAGCTCGATTACGCTTCAGTCTATCATCCTCAAACCAACGGTCAAGTGGAACGAGCAAATGGTCTAATAATGAGCGGCATCAAACCCAGACTAGTGCGGTCCCTTACGAAATCTGACACACACTGGGTAGAGGAGCTCGACTCCGTACTCTGGGGGCTGCGGACAACGCCTAACCGTACTACCAGATTCACACCATTTTTTATGTTATACGGCGCAGAAGCAGTTTTGCCCTGCGACATCATTCATGACTCACCTCGAGTGCGCATGTACGAAGAAAGAGAAGCCGAGTTGGATCGGCAGGACAGCTTGGACGCATTGGAGGAAGAGCGCGACGTCGCCAAGGCTCGTTCCGCATTCTATCAACAGCAGGCTCGAAGATATCAAAGCAGAGAAGTACGGGCCAAGACTTAAAACGTTGGCGAACTGGTTCTCGCTGCCGGACAAGAAAAAGGACAAGCTCAAGCCCAAATGGGAAGGCCCTTCATCATCGATCAAGTCGACCGCGGAGCATACCGTCTACGAAATGCATCGGATAATCGACTCGAGCCGAACCCATGGAACGCAGCCCGCCTCCGACGATTCTATGCCTAGCGCCGGACTAAGAGTTCATCCCTTTCCCCCCGTCCAAATTTTTTTACTTCAGCTGCCTTTTTTTTATCTTTTTCTTCTCAACCCTATTCATCCAAGCCTTAAAGGGCCTACTTGTGCAACGTTCGCGCGCAATTGATGTGCTATCCGCACTTATTATACCTGGGGGCTTCTTTACCAGAAGCTTAATTATACGGGCTTCATGCCCAGCACATGTGTCAAGCCTCCACATGTACCTTTTATTCACCATTATATGCATCGATATGACTTAAGTTTTGGCCAAGATGGGTTGCCTGGCTCCTGTGCTTACCCCTACGTTCCCGATTGTTCGGCTAGGAGGTAAAGGGAGCACCTCTGCGATTGTTATTGCGGGTCAGCGGATGTGTACCTCGGTGGGTGAAGCCGAAAGCTAGCGTTCTTAAGGGAATATTCGGTCGGTGACTTAAAAGATGATCTTTTATCCACTTATTTCTCTGCCCCCAGATGTTTTTCTGCTTTTTTCGCAGTCCGGACATGCACTTTAGGGCATGCCACCCCCAGAGGAAAGGAACCCTTAACAGAACTATTCTCCATGGAAGATGTTTCTTACTACCCATGTAATATAACATAACTAGTTGGGCACTTGTCTGATAAAGCACTGATGACCCCTACGCCTGGTCTCCATGCATACCCCGGTTGTTTCATAACCGAGTAGGTATTCGGACACACTCCGGACTCTAGGGTCCCGAGGTCAAAGCGAAAAGGTCGACAAAGACAAACGATCTACAATCCGGCTAGAAGGCATTTTGTATGTCATTTTATAATACATTGTCAAATCGACTGATTGAATTCTTCCTCAATCCCGTCTAACAGGTTGTCTAATTTACAATCCTATTGGGAAAATTTAGCGGCCAACTCTACTTGTCCATATACTAAACTCACAGGGATCTCCTTCCCATCGGGCCCCACAGGTCCGACTTCGGCCATGTGGTTGGGATCCGCCTTCTTGTACCGCGTCTTTACCATGGCCCAGGCCTCCCTGGCACCTTGGCGGCAGGCCGAAATCTTCCATAAATGGAAGCGCTGCCGCACTCCCTGCAGCTTCTCCGCAAGCTCCCCAAGACCCTCGGGTAAGGAGAAGGTTGGCCATAACGCCTGGATGACGCTGCTCATTGCCTGCCGAACTCGTTCGATCGGTTGCAACAATTGGAAGTTGATCACCCGTTGATACGGGCATCTCCTCCGCAGGCGACACTGTGAGCATACTGCGCACATATTCATCAAATTGACTTCCTCGCCGAACTCTTCTTTTCAAAGGAGTTCGCTCAAGCACTTACTATATATGCCGCGACGAAGCCGCTGATTCTCCTTAACGGAGCCCGACAGCTCGGCCCGAACGCCTTTCAGCTCTTCTCCAAGCTGGGCATGGGCATCCTGGAGCTTGTTCCTTTCATGCTGCACCTTATGCAGCACCCTCTCGCCGGCCTTTAGTTGGCGCGGAAGTTCTTGCCTGTCCGGATCTTGTCCGGCAGCACCTGCAACGTCATTTTTTCTTTCAGACTTGCGCAAAGGCCAAACGCTACTTATCTTTCTAAAATAATGCGTTACCAGGAGAGGTCCCTGTGTTTCCTCCTGCGCCAGAGAGTGCGGCCTCAAGTTGGGCCTTGCACTCTTGCAGCTCCTGAGACAGTTGGGTATTCTTCTCGGTAAGATCCTACGTTTCATATGATCCTTAAATCAGTTAATATAACTACTTTAAGTCTCGGGGCTCTTGGCATATATAACTATTAAATTCTCTTACCGTATGTCTTTTACGCATCGCTCCGTGGCTCGTAAAACCATCTTGAGCAGCACGAAGGTGCGCGTCCCCGTGTTAAAGGCATTCAACGCCTCGGGAGAAGCACGCGTCACGAAATACTGTCGCGGCGCCTGTGATTCAGAGGCACTCTCCACCTCAGACTTGGTGGCGGACAGTCTGTCGGCATCCTCCGTCGGAGGAACGTCCGGCTCGCGCCTTGCGCCGCCTCCCCTCGACCAGGTGCGGGAGCTGGCTGGTAGAGGTTGGATTGGCAACCTCCAGGCCGCTGTCCGCGGACGCTTTTTTCCCTATAAAAGTCATGAGCACTCAAACGCTTCCTAGGAACGTTGCTCTAAATAATGAATTGTGAGCTACACCTTTGCGGCGACGTTTCAGTCCGCGCCGCGCTCCTCGTCCGCCTTATGGTCCGAATCGGCCCTTGTTGGCCAGCCACACATGAGCTCGGCTTCTCGCCCTAGGGGCGCCTCCTGCACAGCGCCATCATATACGGTGGTCAGAAATAAGCAAGGAAGGAATGACGGTGTCAGGGCTTCGGTCGCAATCACCTGGGAAGCCGGATATAGTCCGGGATAGTCGGCCGTGATGGCGACTAAAGCATTGTCCATGCTGAGCTGGTGGAACACCCCGTCGATTAGCTCCACCTTTATGTCCGGATCCTCTTCGGAGGCCGGATCCCGGGATCTCTCTGGATCCTCGGGCTGCGGAGCCGGACTTAGCATACCCTCCACGGTCCGGTGCAGTTCCTGCGTCGAAAGAAGAACACAATATAAGAAACTTAAGTTTCAAAAGGCACGGGTCAGACACGCAGAGTGTTCTCTTACCCAAGGCCGGGGATTATTCATGGAGAACCCGTTTAACGGGTTTGTCCGAAGGAAATCCTCCTTATCCCCCTTATACAGGCCGGACAGGATCGTCACCGGATCTTGGCGAATCCGCCCTTTGCGCCATGACGGGTGGCATCGTCTTCCCGTTGAAATCCCACATGGGTGGCCCCTGTATTGTAGTGGCTGCACTTCGCATAATGCATGTTGCCATGACTCCAATCATGGTCAACCTGGCATGGGCCAAGAACCTTATTCGCCCATCAAATAATGGACGCTCTTATCTTCCTCCGGGCGAGGGCTCGCGGACGCCAACTAAGGCGTTTCTTGAGAGGCGTTGCTTTGAACTCCGGAGGCCGATCCGAACAGGGTCCGCACGGAGCGTCTTCTATATAAAACCATTCAAGGCCAGTCTTGGCGCTTCTTAGGGGTTCGGATGGATATCCGGTCCCGGCAATGCGCCATATTTCGGCGCCGCCCACTTGATATATGGACCCCTCGTGAGAGCGGGGTACAAGGCAGAACAACCTCTTCCACAACGCGAAGTGGGGCTCGACGCGCAGGAATAGCTCGCAAAAAGCTACGTAATCCGCAATATGCAGGATTGAGGCGGGCGTGAGGTGATGAAGCTGGAGTCCGTAGAACTCCAGGAGCCCGCGGAGGAATGGATGTACAGGAAATCCGAGCCCCCTTATCAGATAGGGGACGAAGCATACCCGCTCACCTTTGTTGGGATTTGGGGTAACCTCCGCTTGCTTCCCACCTTTGTAGGTGGCCAGCCCGGCCCGAACCAGAACCATGAAGGCGGAGGAGATATCCCCCACTTGGAGCTTCACCAGCTCACAGTGCGGAACAGAGCATCTCCTCCAATCTCTGGCAAAGGGCTGGGGAGCGAGAAGAGGAGCAGCGTTGATGGTCCATGATGGAATGGATTCTTGGTCAACAGCGCTCCGATGAGTATTTGCGGGAGGAAGATGGTGATTTGGATCTGGATTCTTGCCTCCCTTATAGGCAGATCATTCGCACAACTAGGGGGTAAGACATAAAAGACACCCTGGCTTTTCACGTTCGCGCGACGCGTGGAAGAAGGCCATTATTGGGCGTGGAAGCCAAGACGCGCAACATTGATGAGGAAGCTGGACACTGTTCGGCAGGTACGTAGAACTTGAAGGAGAACCCGCCTTGCAACGCCGAAGACTACACGCATGCTGGACTTATCGTCATTGAAGCCTGGTTCGGGGGCTACTGAGGGAGTCCCGGATTAGGGGGTGTCCGGATAGCCGGACTATCATCATCGGCCGGACTATCATCGGCCGAACTATCATCATCGACCGGACTCCAAGACTATGAAGATACAAGATTGAAGACTCCGCCCCGTGTCCGGATGGGACTTTCCTTGGCGTGGAAGGCAAGCTTGGCGATACGGATATGTAGATCTCCTACCATTGTAACCGACTCTATGTAATCCTAGCCCTCTCCGGTGTCTATATAAACCGGATGGCTCTAGTCCGTAGGACTCGAAGAACAACAACCCTTACAATCATACCATAGGCTAGCTTCTAGGGTTTAGCCTCCTTGATCTCGTGGTAGATCCACTCTTGTAAACATCCACAATATCAATATCAATCAAGCAGGACGTAGGGTTTTACCTCCATCAAGAGGGCCCGAACCTGGGTAAAACATTGTGTCCCTTGTCTCCTGTTACCATCCGCCTAGACGCACAGTTCGGGACCCCCTACCCGAGATCCGCCGGTTTTGACACCGACAAGGACCATGCATGAGCAAACCTCGATGGTAAACCGCATTGTCTCCCATTGTTTCCCTGCAACACACATAAGGAAGGTCTTGATCAGGTTAACTGAGAGTTGCCATACTATCAGTAAAATATGTATTGAGTACAAACAAATTCGATTTATTTCACATGCATAACAATAGAAAATTGTACCCACATCAAAAGAAAATCATATTGCAGAATTGAACCAAACAGTTAAATGGACATCAGACCAAATGAACCAAAACAGTTAACTGAGCACGACATTGCAGAATAGAAACATGTACTAGAAGATAAGACAGTTAACAAAACAAAGAATGCGTGAGAACAGTACTACGAAATGCAGCAATTGTTGGACCAAACTATTAACTGAACATTGTATTTTAGAGGACCAAACTGTTGACTGAACATCAGATTGCATATTAACATTACAGAGGACAAATCACTAGAAGGCACTGGCGGTGGCCTCGAGAAAACAACGTGAACTATATTTTAAAGTAGACAACCGCATGGCAGTGTCGGTGGTGGCCTCAAAGACGAGGTGCTCCTCCAAGATCTGGCGCTCGGCACGCATGGCAGCCATAGCAACCTCGTGCGCATGTGCGGCCGCGATTTGCTTCTCCCCTGCCAGATGCTACCAAGCTCCACGTTATACTACGTGCAAAATGGCTATGGGCGGCGCTTAATTAGAGGAGGGGGACAATGATTTTGGCGGAAGGTGTGGCGCCGTCGGTCGGGGCATGTGGGACGAGGAAGGAGGAGGATGGTGTGGGTGTGGGTGTGGATTACCTGACCATAGCGACGAGGGCGCGCAGCAAGAAGAAGGGTCGGCAGCGAGGAGACCGCGCAACAAGAAGAAGGGTCACTGGCGAGGAGGCGGCGCTGCAAGAAGAAGGGTCGCCGGTGAGGAGGTTGAGCTGCCAGTAAGCAACAGTGAACGTTTGAACTTGGAAAGCAAGGAGGAACAGTGGAAATGTGGCCTTTGGTGGGAGGGAGGGGGCGGGGAGATAGATATTTCCGTGCTGGCAGAAATTTTTTGCTCCGTGCCGTGAGAAACTGGTGCCTAAGTGTGGTTCATGCGGGGACGGTGGACTGTAGACAACGAAGCTTCCTGCGTAAGCCAGACAAGACGGTGCACCAAGATATTTTATATCGCCTCCCACATGATTCTTAGTAAACTATTTGTGGTATACCTGATTTTTTTCATTATGTATTGAAAAACAAAATGGTGTTACAGAGGGAAAAGTTGATGAAGTGTATGCTAGAACATTTATGTACAGTGAACATGCAACTACATGAGTGTCGTGTTTAAGTTTGGAATTATTCCGGGTTCGTTAGGCATTTTTATGCATTAATTGAGTTTCTAGGCATTTAATGTGCATAATTCGAATTTGAACTAAAAGCACATGCTCTAGTGCACCAAAGTTTGTTGAAAAGTCACATGTGTGTCTTCAGGTGAATTTATAGGTCCCATGCAAGAAATGAGAATGAAATTCAAACATCTGGGCGTCGTGGCTCGGCCGAGAACATTGAGAAAATTATTTTTTAAATTCCTGGAAATTCAAAACTCACCTGAAAATCATGAAACTTGGCATGGTGTCATTTCATGGAACCAACATGCTGTGGTAAAAAAATTGGCCACATTTGCACAATTTTTGGTATAAGCTTCTAGCAAACCGGAGCTTCTCTCGAGAAGACTCGTGGTTCCCGAGGGGGGTGTATCACGTTTTTGTTCGAAACTATATACGCTGCCTCCCCCGCCTCCTTGATTTTTTACAGAGGCAACATAGAATTACATGAGTGTCGTTTTAAATTTTGGAATTATTCCGGGTTCGTTTGGCCTTTTTATACATTAATTGAATTTCTGGGCATTTAATGTGCATTATTCAAATTTGAACTACAAGCACATGCTCCAGTGCACCAAAGTTGGTTGAAAAATCACATGTGTGTCCTTTGGTTAATTTCTTGGTCCCATGCAAGAAATGGGAATGAAATTCAGAAATCTGGGCGTCGTGGCTCGGCCGAAAGATTGAGAAACTTGGTTTTTTAATTCATGTAAATCCAAAACAGGCCAGAAAATCATGAAACTTGGCATGGTGTCATGACATGGGAGCAACAAGTTGTGGTAATTTTTTTGGCCGAATTTGGACAAGCTTTGGTACAAGCTTCTTGCAAACTGGATCTTCTCTCAAGAAGGCTCGTGGTTCCGAGAGGGAACGTGTCACCTCCTTGTGCGAAACGAAATTCGTGCACTGCCTTCACCCGCCTTAATTTTTTTACACACGCAGATTAGACCAAATAGAAGTATCGTGCTAGAATTTGGAATTATTCCGGGTTCGTTTGGCCTTTTCTATAAATAAATTTAATTTTTGGGCATTTAATGTGCATAATTCAAATTTGAACTACAAGCACATCCTCCATTGCACCAAAGTTGGTTGAAAAATCACATGTGTGTCCTTGGGTGGATTTCTAGGTCCCATGCAAGAAATGGGAATGAAATTCAAACATCTAGTTGGCCTTTTCTATAAATAAATTTAATTTTGGGCATTTAATGTGCATAATTCAAATTTGAACTACAAGCACATCCTCCATTGCACCAAAGTTGGTTGAAAAATCACATGTGTGTCCTTGGGTGGATTTCTAGGTCCCATGCAAGAAATGGGAATGAAATTCAAACATCTAGGGGTCGTGGCTCGGCTGGAAAGATTGAGAAACTTGGTTTTTTAATTCATGTAAATCCAAAACACACCTGAAAATCATGAAACTTGGCACAGTGTCATGACATGGCACCAACATGTTGTGGTATTTTTTTTGCCAAATTGGGACAAGCTTTGGTACAAACTTCTTGCAAACCCGAGCTTCTCTCAAGAAGGCTCGTGATTCCGAGAGGGAACGTGTCATCTCTGTGTGCGAAACGACATACATACAGTACCTTCTGCTTAATTTTTTTACACAGGCAGATTAGACCAAATAGAAGTATCGTGCTAAATTTTGGAATCATTCCGGGTTCGTTTGGCCGTTTTATACATTAATTGAATTTTTGGGCATTTAATGTGCATAATTCAAATTTGAACTATAAGCACATGCTCTAGTGCACCAAAGTTGGTTGAAAAATCACATGTGTGTCCTTGGGTGAATTTCTAGGTCCCATGCAAGAAATGGGAATGAAATTCAAACATCTGGGCGTCGTGGCTCGGCTGGAAATATTGAGAAACTTGGATTTTTAATTCATTTAAATGCAAAACATGCCTGAAAATCATGAAACTTGGCATTGTGTCATGACATGGCACCAACATGCTGTGGTAATTTTTTTGGCCGAATTGGAACAAGCTTTGGTACAAGCTTCTTGCAAACTGGAGCTTCTCTCAAGAAGGCTCGTGGTTCCGAGAGGGAACTGTCACCTCCTTGTGCGAAACGACATACGTGCACTGCCTTCTCCCGCCTTAATTTTTTACATAGGCTGATTAGACCAAATAGAAGTATCGCGCTAAATTTTGGAATTATTCCGGGTTTATTTGGACTTTTTTTATACATTAATTGAATTTCTAGTCATTTAATGTGCATTATTCAAATTTGAACTACAAGCACATGCTCTAGTGCACCAAAGTTGGTTGAAAAATCACATGTGTGTCCTTGGCTGAATTTCTAGGTCCCATGCAAGAAATGGGAATGAAATTCAAATATCTGGGCATCGTGGCTCGGCTGGAAAGATTGAGAAACTTGGTTTTTTAATTCACGTAAATCAAAAACACGCGTGAAATTCATGAAACTTGGCATGGTGTCATGACATGGCACCAACATGCTGTGGTAATTTTTTTGGCCGAATTGGAACAAGCTTTGGTACAAGCTTCTTGCAAACCAGAGCTTCTCTCAAGAAGGCACGTGGTTCCGAGAGGGAGTGTGTCACCTCCGTGTGCGAAACAACATACGTACACTGCCTTCTCCCGCCTTAATTTTTTTACACAGGCACATTACACCAAATAGAATTATCATGCTAAATATTGGAATATTTCTGGGTTCGTTTGGCCTTTTTTATAAAGTAATTGAATTTCTGACATTTAATGTGCATAATTCAAATTTGAACTACAACCACATGCCCGAGTGCACCAAAGTTGCTTGAAAAATCACATGTGTGTCCTTGGGTTAATTTCTAGGTCCCATGCAGGAAATGGAATGAAATTCAAACATCTAGGCATCGTGGGTCGGCCGAAAAGATTGAGAAACTTGGTTTTTTAATTCATATAAATCCAAAACACGCCTGAAAATCATGAAACTTAGCATGGTGTCATGACATGGCACCAACATGCGGTGGTAATTTTTTTGGCCGAATTGGGACAAGCTTTGGTATAAAATTCTTGAAAACCGGAGCTTCTCTCAAGAAGGCTCGTGGTTCTGAGAGGGGACGTGTCACCTCCGTGTGTGTAAACGACATACTGATACCTTCTCCGCTTTAATTTTTTTACACGGTGATTAGACCAAATAGAAGTATCGTGCAAATTTTGGAATTATTCCGGTTCGTTTGGCCTTTTATACATTAATTGAATTTTGGGCATTTAATGTGCATTATTCAAATTTGAACTACAAGCACATGCTCCAGTGCACCAAATTTGGTTGAAAAATCGCATGTGTGTCCTTGGGTGAATTTCTAGGTCCCATGCAAGAAATGGGAATGAAATTCAAACATCTGGGCGTCGTGGCAAGGCCAGAAAGATTGAGAAACTTGGTTTTTTAATTCATGTAAATCCAAAACAGGCCTGAAAATCATGAGACTTGGCATGGTGTCAAGACATGGGACCAACATGTTGTGGTAAATTTTTGGGCGAATTGGGACAAGATTTAGTACAAGCTTCTTGCAAACCGGATCTTCTCTCAAGAAGGCTCGTGGTTACTAGAGGGAACGTGTCACCTCCGTGTGCGAAACGCACACAGTACCTTCTCCCGCCTTAATTATTTTACACAGGCAAATTAGACGAAATATAAGTATCATGCTAGAATTTGGAATTATTCCAGGTTCGTTTGGCCTTTTCTATACATTAATTTAATTTTTGGGCATTTAATGTGCATAATTCAAATTTGAACTACAAGTACATGTTGCAGTGCACCAAAGTTGGTTGAAAAATCACATCTGTGTCCTTGGATGAATTTCTAGGTCCCATGCAAGAAATGGGAATGAAATTCAAATATCTGGGCGTCGTGGCTCGGCCGGAATTGAGAAACTTGGTTTTTTTAATTCATGTAAATCCAAAACATGCCTGAAAATCATGCAACTTGGCATGGTGTCATGACATGGCATCAATATGCTGTGGTAACTTTTTAGGCTGAATTGGGTCTAGCTTTGGTACAAGCTTCTTGCAAACCATAGCTTTTCTCAAGAAGGCTCGTGGTTCCGAGAGGGAACATGTCACCGCCATGTGCGACACGACATACGTACACTACCTTCTGCCGCCTTAATTTTTTTACTCAGGCAGATTAGACCAAATAGAAGTATCGTGCTAAATTTTGGAATCATTCCAGGTTCGTTTGGCCTTTTTTATACATTAATTGAATTTTCAAGCATTTAATGTGCATAATTCAAATTTGAACTACAAGCACATGCTCTAGTGCACCAAAGTTGGTTGAAAAATCACATGTGTGTCCTTGGGTGAATTTCTAGGTCCCATGCAAGAAATCGAAATGAAATTCAAACATCTGGGAGTCGTGGCTCGGCCAGAAAGATTGAGAAACTTGGATTTTTATTTCATGTAAATGCAAAACACGCCTGAAAATCATGAAAATTGGCATTGTGTCATGACATGGCACCAACATGTTGTGGTAATTTTTTTGGCCGAGTTGGAACAAGCTTTAGTACAAGCTTCTTGCAAACCGGAGCTTCTCTCAAGAAGGCTCGTGGTTCCGAGAGGGAACGTGTCACCTCCTTGTGCGAAACGAAATTCGTGCACTGCCTTCTCCCGCCTTAATTTTTTTACAGTGGCAGATTAGACCGAATAGAAGTATCGTGCTAGACTTTGGAATTATTCCGGGTTTGTTTGGCCTTTTTTATACATTAATTGAATTTTTGGGCATTTAATGTGCATTATTCAAATTTGAACTACACGCACATGCTCTAGTGCACCAAAGTTGGTTGAAAAATCACATGTGTGTCCCTGGGTGAATTTCTAGGTCCCATGCAAGAAATGGGAATGAAATTCAAACATCTGGGCATCGTGGCTCGACTGGAAAGATTGAGAAACTTGGTTTTTTAATTCACGTAAATCAAAAACACGCGTGAAAATCATGAAACTTGGCATGTTGTGATGACATGGCACCAACATGCTCAAAGTTTTTGGCCGAATTGGAACGAGCTTTGGTACAAGCTTCTTGCAAACTAGAGCTTCTCGCAGGAAGGCTCGTGGTTCCGAGTGGGAGTGTGTCACCTCCGTGTGTGAAACAACATACGAACACTGCCTTCTTCGCCTTAATTTTTTACACAGGCAGATTAGACAAAATTGAAGTATCGTGCTAAATTTTGGAGCTAATCCGGGTGCGTTTGGCCTTTTTTATAAAATAATTGAATTTATGCTCATTTAATGTGCATAATGCAAATTTGAACTAAAAGTACATGCTCGAGTGCACCAAAGTTGTTTGAAAAATCACATGTGTGTCCTTGGATTAATTTCTAGGTCCCATGAAAGAAATGGTAATGAAATTCAAACATCTGGGCGTCGTGGCTCGGCCGGAAAGATTGAGAAACTTAGTTATTTAACTCATGTAAATGCAAAACAAGCTTGAAAATCATGAAACTTAGCATGGTGTGATGACATGGCACCAACATGCTGTGGTAATTTTTTTGGCCGAATCGCGACAAGCTTTGGTATAAACTTCTTGAAAACCGGAGCTTCTCTCAAGAAGGCCCGTGGTTCCGAGAGGGAACGTGTCACCTCCTTGTACGAAACGACATTCGTGCACTGCCTTCTCCCGCCTTAATTTTTTTACATAGGCAAATTAGACCAAATAGAAGTATCGTGCTAAATTTTGGAATTATTCCGGGTACGTTTGGCCTTTTTTATACATTAATTAAATAATTGGTCATTGAATGTGCATTACTCAAATTTGAACTACAAGCACATGCTCTAGTGCACCAAAGTTGGTTGAAAAATCACATGTGTGTCCTTGGGTGAATTTCTAGGTCCCATGCAAGAAATGGGAATGAAATTCAAACATCTGGGCGGCGTGGCTCAGCTGGAAAGATTGAGAAACTTGGTTTTTTAATTCATGTAAATCAAAAACAAGTGTGAAAATCATGAAACTTGGCATGGTGTCATGACATGGCACCAACATGCTCTGGTAAATTTTTTGGCCGAATTGGAACAAGCTTTGGTACAAGCTTCTTACAAACCAGAGCTTCTCTTAGGAAGGCTCGTGGTTCCGAGTGGGAGTGTGACACCTCCGTGTGCGAAACAACATACGTACACTGCCTTCTCCCGCCTTAATTTTTTTACATAGGCAGATTAGACCAAATAGAAGTATCGTGCTAAATTTTGAAATTATTCCGGGTTCGTTTGGCCTTTTTTATACATTAATTAAATAACTGGTCATTGAATGTGCATTACTCAAATTTGAACTACAAGCATATCCTCCATTGCACCAAAGTTGGTTGAAAAATCACATGTGTGTCCTTGGGTGGATTTCTAGGTCCCATGCAAGAAATGGGAATGAAATTCAAACATCTAGGGGTCGTGGCTCGGCTGGAAAGATTGAGAAACTTGGTTTTTTAATTCATGTAAATCCAAAACACACCTGAAAATCATGAAACTTGGCACAGTGTCATGACATGGCACCAACATGCTGTGGTATTTTTTTCTGCCAAATTGGGACAAGCTTTGGTACAAGCTTCTTGCAAACCCGAGCTTCTCTCAAGAAGGCTCGTGGTTCCGAGAGGGAACGTGTCATCTCTGTGTGCGAAACGACATACATACAGTACCTTCTGCTTAATTTTTTTACACAGGCAGATTAGACCAAATAGAAGTATCGTGCTAAATTTTGGAATCATTCCGGGTTCGTTTGGCCGTTTTATACATTAATTGAATTTTTGGGCATTTAATGAGCATAATTCAAATTTGAACTATAAGCACATGCTCTAGCGCACCAAAGTTGGTTGAAAAATCACATGTGTGTCCTTGGGTGAATTTCTAGGTCCCATGCAAGAAATGGGAATGAAATTCAAACATCTGGGCGTCGTGGCTCGGCTGGAAATATTGAGATACTTGGATTTTTAATTCATGTAAATGCAAAACATGCCTGAAAATCATGAAACTTGGCATTGTGTCATGACATGGCACCAACATGCTGTGGTAATTTTTTTTGGCCGAATTGGAACAAGCTTTGGTACAAGCTTCTTGCAAACTGGAGCTTCTCTCAAGAAGGCTCGTGGTTCCGAGAGGGAACGTGTCACCTCCTTGTGCGAAACGACATACGTGCACTGCCTTCTCCCGCCTTAATTTTTTACATAGGCTGATTTGACCAAATAGAAGTATCGCGCTAAATTTTGGAATTATTCCGGGTTTGTTTGGACTTTTTTATACATTAATTGAATTTCTGGTCATTTAATGTGCATTATTCAAATTTGAACTACAAGCACATGCTCTAGTGCACCAAAGTTGGTTGAAAAATCACATGTGTGTCCTTGGCTGAATTTCTAGGTCCCATGCAAGAAATGGGAATGAAATTCAAATATCTGGGCATCGTGGCTCGGCTGGAAAGATTGAGAAACTTGGTTTTTTAATTCACGTAAATCAAAAACACGCATGAAATTCATGAAACTTGGCATGGTGTCATGACATGACACCAACATGCTGTGGTAATTTTTTTGGCCGAATTGGAACAAGCTTTGGTACAAGCTTCTTGCAAACCAGAGCTTCTCTCAAGAAGGCACGTGGTTCTGAGAGGGAGGGTGTCACCTCCGTGTGCGAAACAACATACGTACACTGCCTTCTCCCGCCTTAATTTTTTTACACAGGCACATTAGACCAAATAGAATTATCGTGCTAAATATTGGAATAATTCTGGGTTCGTTTGGCCTTTTTTATAAAATAATTGAATTTCTGATCATTTAATGTGCATAATTCAAATTTTAACTACAACCACATGCCCGAGTGCACCAAAGTTGCTTGAAAAATCAAATGTGTGTCCTTGGGTTAATTTCTAGGTCCCATGCAGGAAATGGAATGAAATTCAAACATCTAGGCATCGTGGGTCGGCCGAAAAGATTGAGAAACTTGGTTTTTTAATTAATATAAATCCAAAACACGCCTGAAAATCATGAAACTTAGCATGGTGTCATGACATGGCACCAACATGCGGTGGTAATTTTTTTGGCCGAATTGGGACAAGCTTTGGTATAAAATTCTTGAAAACCGGAGCTTCTCTCAAGAAGGCTCGTGGTTCTGAGAGGGGACGTGTCACCTCCGTGTGAACGACATACAGTACCTTCTCCCGCCTTAATTTTTTTACACAGGTGATTAGACCAAATAGAAGTATCGTGCCAAATTTTGGAATTATTCCGGGTTCGTTTGGCCTTTTTATACATTAATTGAATTTTTGGGCATTTAATGTGCATTATTCAAATTTGAACTACAAGCACATGCTCCAGTGCACCAAATTTGGTTGAAAAATCGCATGTGTGTCCTTGGGTGAATTTCTAGGTCCCATGCAAGAAATGGGAATGAAATTCAAACATCTGGGCGTCGTGGCAAGGCCAGAAAGATTGAGAAACTTGGTTTTTTAATTCATGTAAATCCAAAACAGGCCTGAAAATCATGAGACTTGGCATGGTGTCAAGACATGGGACCAACATGTTGTGGTAAATTTTTGGGCGAATTGGGACAAGATTTAGTACAAGCTTCTTGCAAACCGGATCTTCTCTCAAGAAGGCTCGTGGTTACTAGAGGGAACGTGTCACCACCGTGTGAGAAACGCATACAGTACCTTCTCCCGCCTTAATTATTTTACACAGCAAATTAGACGAAATTTAAGTATCGTGCTAGAATTTGGAATTATTCCAGGTTCGTTTGGCCTTTTCTATACATTAATTTAATTTTTGGGCATTTAATGTGCATAATTCAAATTTGAACTACAAGTACATGTTGCAGTGCACCAAAGTTGGTTGAAAAATCACATGTGTGTCCTTGGATGAATTTCTAGGTCCCATGCAAGAAATGGGAATGAAATTCAAACATCTGGGCATCGTTGCTCGGCCGGAATTGAGGAACTTGGTTTTTTTAATTCATGTAAATCCAAAACACGCCTGAAAATCATGAAACTTGGCATGGTGTCATGACATGGCATCAATATGATGTGGTAACTTTTTAGGCCGAATTGGGTCAAGCTTTGGTACAAGCTTCTTGCAAACCATAGCTTTTCTCAAGAAGGCTCGTGGTTCCGAGAGGGAACATGTCACCGCCATGTGCGACACGACATACGTACACTACCTTCTGCCGCCTTAATTTTTTTACTCAGGCAGATTAGACCAAATAGAAGTATCGTGCTAAATTTTGGAATCATTACAGGTTCGTTTGGCCTTTTTTATACATTAATTGAATTTTCAAGCATTTAATGTGCATAATTCAAATTTGAACTACAAGCACATGCTCTAGTGCACCAAAGTTGGTTGAAAAATCACATGTGTGTCCTTGGGTGAATTTCTAGGTCCCATGCAACAAATGGGAATGAAATTCAAACATCTGGGAGTCGTGGCTCGGCCAGAAAGATTGAGAAACTTGGATTTTTATTTCATGTAAATGCAAAACACGCCTGAAAATCATGAAAATTGGCATTGTGTCATGACATGGCACCAACATGTTGTGGTAATTTTTTTGGCCAAATTGGAACAAGCTTTGGTACAAACTTCTTGCAAACCGGAGCTTCTCTCAAGACGGCTCGTGGTTCCGAGAGGGAACGTGTCACCTCCTTGTGCGAAATGAAATTCGTGCACTGCCTTCTCCCGCCTTAATTTTTTTACAGTGGCAGATTAGACCGAATAGAAGTATCGTGCTAGACTTTGGAATTATTCCGGGTTTGTTTGGCCTTTTTTTATACATTAATTGAATTTTTGGGCATTTAATGTGCATTATTCAAATTTGAACTACACGCACATGCTCTAGTGCACCAAAGTTGGTTGAAAAATCACATGTGTGTCCCTGGGTGAATTTCTAGGTCCCATGCAAGAAATGGGAATGAAATTCAAACATCTGGGCATCGTGGCTCGACTGGAAAGATTGAGAAACTTGGTTTTTTAATTCACGTAAATCAAAAACACGCGTGAAAATCATGAAACTTGGCATGGTGTGATGACATGGCACCAACATGCTCAAAGTTTTTGGCCGAATTGGAACGAGCTTTGGTACAAGCTTCTTGCAAACTAGAGCTTCTCTCAGGAAGGCTCGTGGTTCCGAGTGGGAGTGTGTCACCTCCGTGTGTGAAACAACATACGAACGCTGCCTTCTTCGCCTTAATTTTTTTACACAGGCAGATTAGACAAAATTGAAGTATCGTGCTAAATTTTGGAGCTAATCCGGGTGCGTTTGGCCTTTTTTATAAAGTAATTGAATTTATGGTCATTTAATGTGCATAATGCAAATTTGAACTAAAAGTACATGCTCGAGTGCACCAAAGTTGTTTGAAAAATCACATGTGTGTCCTTGGGTTAATTTCTAGGTCCCATGAAAGAAATGGTAATGAAATTCAAACATCTGGGCGTCGTGGCTCGGCCGAAAAGATTGAGAAACTTGGTTATTTAACTCATGTAAATGCAAAACAAGCTTGAAAATCATGAAACTTAGCATGGTGTGATGACATGGCACCAACATGCTGTGGTAATTTTTTTGGCCGAATCGGGACAAGCTTTGGTATAAACTTCTTGAAAACCGGAGCTTCTCTCAAGAAGGCCCGTGGTTCCGAGAGGGAACGTGCCACCTCCTTGTACGAAACGACATTCGTGCACTGCCTTCTCCCGCCTTAATTTTTTTACATAGGCAAATTAGACCAAATAGAAGTATCGTGCTAAATTTCGGAATTATTCCGGGTTCGTTTGGCCTTTTTTATACATTAATTAAATAACTGGTCATTGAATGTGCATTACTCAAATTTGAACTACAAGCACATGCTCTAGTGCACCAAAGTTGGTTGAAAAATCACATGTGTGTCCTTGGATGAATTTCTAGGTCCCATGCAAGAAATGGGAATGAAATTCAAACATCTGGGCGTCGTGGCTCAGCTGGAAAGATTGAGAAACTTGGTTTTTTAATTCATGTAAATCAAAAACAAGCGTGAAAATCATGAAACTTGGCATGGTGTCATGACATGGCACCAACATGCTCTGGTAAATTTTTTGGCCGAGTTGGAACAAGCTTTGGTACAAGATTCTTACAAACCAGAGCTTCTCTTAGGAAGGCTCGTGGTTCCGAGTGGGAGTGTGACACCTCCGTGTGCGACACAACATACATACACTGCCTTCTCCCGCCTTAATTTTTTTACACAGGCAGATTAGACAAAATTGAAGTATCGTGCTAAATTTTGGAATTATTCCGGGTTCGTTTGGCCTTTTTTATACAATAATTGAATGTGCATAATGCAAATTTGAACTAAAACTACATGCTCGAGTGCACACAAGTTGGTTGAAAAATCACATGTATGCAAGAAATGGGAATGAAATTCAAACATCTAGGCGTCGTGGCTCGGCCAGAAAGATTGAGAAACTTGGTTATTTAATTCATGTAAATCCAAAACACGCCTGAAAATCATGAAACTTAGCATGGTGTGATGACACGGCACAAACATGCGGTGGTAATTTTTTTGGCCGAATAGGGACAAGCTTTGGTATAAACTTATAGAAAACCGGAGCTTCTCTCAAGAAGGCTCGTGGTTCCGAGAGGGGACGCGTCACTTCCGTGTGTGAAACGACATACACTACCTTCTCCCGCCTTAATTTTTTTACACAGGCAGATTAGACCAAATAGAAGTATCATGCTAAATTATGGAATTATTCCGGGTGCGTTTGGCCTTTTCTATAAATTAATTGAATTTTTGGGCATTTAATGTGCACAATTCAAATTTGAACTACCAGCACATGCTCCAGTGCACCAAAGTTGGTTGAAAAATCACATGTGTGTCCTTGGGTGAATTTCTAGGTCCCATGCAAGAAATGGGAATAATATTCAAACATCTGGGCGTCGTGGCTCGGCCGGAAAGATTGAGATACTTGGTTTTTTAATTCATGTAATACCAAAACACGCCTGAAAATCATGAAACTTGGCATGGTGTCATGACATGGCACCAACATGTTGTGGTAATTTTTTTGGCCGAATTGGAACAAGCTTTGGTACAAGCTTCTTGCAAACTGGAGCTTCTCTCAAGAAGGCTCGTGGTTCTGAGAGGGAACGTATCACCTCCGTGTGCGAAACGACATACGTACACTGCCTTCTCCCGCCTTCATTTTTTTACATAGACAGATTAGACCAAATAGAAGCATCGTGCTAAATTTTGGAATTATTCCATGTTCGTTTGGCATTTTTTATACATTAAATGAATTTCTGGGCATTTAATGTGCATAATTCAAATTTGAACTACAAGCACATGCTCCAGTGCACCAAAGTTGGTTGAAAAATCACATGTTTGTCCTGGGGTGAATTTCTAGGTCCCATGCAAGAAACGGGAATAATATTCAAACATCTGGGCGTGTCGACAGCACACTGTACAGAAGATGACTCAACAGTGTGAAATTGAAGTGTATTCACCGGGAAGATGGACAGAAGCTGTTGGTAGAGATACATGGAGGCATATGTGGTCACCACATTGGCGCAAGAGAACTTGCCGGCAAAGCATTCCGGCAAGGTTTCGTTTGGCCGACAGCTCTCCAGGATGCAACTGCACAAGTAACCAAGTGTGAAGCGTGCCAGTTCCATTCCAAGCAGACACACCAGCCAGCTCAAGCTCTCCAGACAATCCCTTTATCCTGGCCATTTTCGTGCAGGGGCTCGACAGCCTCGGCCCCTTTCCCGAAGCTGTCGGGGCTTTGAGTACTTATGCGTTGCAATCGACAAGTTCACAAAGTGGCGGAAGTGGAAGCAGTGAGGAAGGTGACAACCACGATCGGCGATCAAGTTCTTGGTCGATTGTTTGCCGTTTCGGGATCCCTAACAGGATTATCACCGACAACGGCACGCAATTCACAAGCCGCACCTTCATGCAGTACGTCCAAGATCTTGGCGCCAAGGTCTGCTTCACTTCTGTTGCTCATCCGAGAAGTAACGGTCAAGCGGAGAGGGCGAATGCTGAAGTGCTGCGCGGACTCAAGACCAGGACTTTCGACAGGCTGCACAAGTGCGGAAGAAACTGGATTGAGGAGCTGCCGGTGGTTCTTTGGTCGATCAGGACGACGCCAAATCGAGCCACTGGCCAGACACCTTTGGCTCTAGTCTATGGAGCAGAGGCAGTTCTCCCCACGGAACTCGTATAAGGGTCACCTCGAGTGCTCGCTTATGATGAGCTCGAGCAAGAGCAGTCGCGACAAGATGACGCACTGCTCCTTGAGGAGGACCGTCTTCAGGCCGCTGTACGAGCTGCTCGATACCAGCAAGCTTTGCGCCGCTACCATAGCCGCAAAGTTAGTGCCAGAAGTCTCGAGGAAGGCGACCTTGTTCTTCGGCGCGTTCAGTCCGCCAAGAATTCCAACAAGTTGACGCTGAAGTGGGAAGGCCCTTACCGGGTGAGACGAGTCACTAGGCCTGGCGCTGTCCGCCTTGAGACCGAAGATGGCATTCCGGTGAGCAACTCCTGGAACATTGAGCATCTTCGTAAGTTTTACCCGTAGGGCGCGGTTGCCGGAACCTGTTCCGGCAACCACCTTTTGTACAAGTCTTGCCGATGTTGCATGTAATCCTTTGTACAAAGCCGGGCGCAGACCCCGTGCATAAGTAAAGCTAATTTGCTCCGCACATCTTGTCAATTTCATGCTCTCTACTTTATTTTCGCATGCGTTATCTGACACTTTGTGCAGCACCTACCCCCGGTAAGCAATAACGAGCCATAAGGCTCCATATCATTATTTTCTCTTCTTTCTCTTTCTCAAAGAAAGGAAGGTTCCCTCGCCCACAAGTTTGCCGGGGGGAAAGGAGAAGATAATGGTGTGGACCAAACGTCGCTCGAGGAAGTTTCGCCTTACCGGGAAGCAAACGACAGAAAAGCTAAGTTGCTAAAGTTTAAGCAATCAGTTTTTAAAATTTTAAGTTATTTTCCTCGAACGACCGTACTTTCTATGGAAAACCTGTGCGCGGAGGAACCAACTCGTAGCTAGTTGCGCCCTTACTTTGTTTCGAGTCCGCTCAACAACTTAAGTGAGCTGCGACTAGCTGCGACAAGGTTTCTTGTCGGTAGCGGCATCGCCAGCAGGCTGCTGACGTCCCGCACTCAGCGCTCGCGGCAAAGGTGCCTGCGCCGGCAAGTTCCCTAAAAGCGTAGGGCAAAAACATACAAAGGAAGGAATCAAGTAAAGGAAATAACATAGCGATCATTACCCAAAATAGAGTTATATTACAAGATAGCTTGTCGCAGCTCTAATGGATTGTTCTCATAACATGACCAGCAGCGACAAGGAAAAGAAAAAACGGGCGGCCTAGTCTACGCGATCGCCCTCAACCCTCTTGATCCCGCTCACCCTGTCCACAATGGGTGCGACAAGGGCCTTGAGCGCTTCCACATCAGCATCCGGCGGCAAGGACTTGAGGATGTTGGTGAGGTTGAGGCCTGGATTGCGGAAGGCCACCTTCATCAGCACCTTTTGAAGAGCTCCCGCCAGATCTGACGTGACTCGTCGGCCAACTGCTTTGGGATCTCTTCCCGGAGTCGCTGGAGGGCCGTCGCCACGCCTTTGAAGAACAAGCTGAGCTTGGCGCTGGGTTGGAGGTGCTCATCGGAGGAATATCCAAGATCCTCCATCCCCAGCTGCGCCAGCTCCCTGTCGATGGCTGCAGCAACATCCACGAGACCCTCGGTCCAGTGCTCCACATTCTCCCTGAAGGTGTTCTGAGCGGCAGCAGCACTCGCCAGCAACGCCTCATCGGCCTTGATCTTCTCCTTCAAGGCCACCTCCTGCTCCCTGGCGCCGTCCAGCGTCTGAGTCAAAGTAGTCAGCTTCAACTCAAGATCTGCGTTGGAGTCCTTGGCGGTGCTGAGCTCCTTGCTCCTATCGGCGAGACGACCCTGCAGCTCGCCAAGAGTGTAGGCGTCCTTCTCGCGCTCACGCTTGAGTGCAGCAAGCTCCTCGCCGCTCGCCTTGAGATTGGCCTCCAGCTGCGTCACCTTCATCTCCAGCTCCTTCTTGGCGGCCTCGGCAGCTGCGGCAACATCCTTTGCTTCCTTGAGAGCCCCGCCAAATGTTTGCTCGCGCGCAGCAAGATCCTCCTCGTGGCTGTCAAGATTGACCTTCCGCTGCGCCAATTCGCCTTCCTGCGCAGACAGCTTCTCGGCGGCAAGCCGCTGTTGCTCTTCAGCTTCAGCCTTCTCGAGGAGGAAGGCTTTGCGCTCCTCGGCAAATCGCTCCCGCTCCTCTGCCAAGGACCGGAGAGCTTCCTGGTTGAGGCCCCGGAGCTCCTCCGCGCGCTTCTTGATGTCTGCTCCCGCCTTCGCGACAAGCGCTTCCCAGAATTCTAGCCTGGCCTGTCGGGCGCGGTAGAGCGACAACAGCTTCCGCAGCAGCTGCTCCTCCTCAGACTCGCTGCTGCTGCTGCTTGGCGCGTCGACCAGCGTCAGCCCAGCGGAGGTGAGCAACTCTTCATCAAAGATCTCTCCTTCGACCGGCGCCCTGGAGCTCGACGCCCAGGGGAGCTTGATGAAGATGCCATCGCCGGCCTTCAGATAGGCGCCGGGCTGGGGCTCTTCGGAGCCTGACGCTGCAGCAGCGGCGGAGGGATCGGCGGTCGGCGTAGCGCCAGACGCTCCTGCGGCCTCAGGGCCGTCAGTGCGATCGCCGGACCCCTCGCCAGCTTCTGCGGCGGCAGCTTTGGCGGCCTCTTCGCCGGCGGGCTAGTCAGCGCCAGCCTCTTCTCCGATGGCGGCGGCGTCGTCGATATTACTTGCAGCGTCCTCCTCACCGGCGACATCGGTCTCCATTGGCTCTGTGGCAGATGGATCTGACGACCAAGAAAAGAAAGAAAAGTCAAGCAAATATTCAAAAAGAAAATCAGATGAAGAAGAACACAAGGGAAGTTTTCAAGCAAGAGGATTACCTGTGCTAGGGTCTGCAGTCATGGTCTCCGCCACCAGGGGGTCGCTGGTGCTGTCCCTTGCCAGAGAACTGCCCCTCGCCGGAGAAGTCTCCCTTGCCGGAGAACGCTCCCTTGCCGGGGAATCCTCCCTTGGCGGTGTAGTCGAAGCAGATGGCATGTCAGGAGCGGCTTCAGGGCACTCCTGGTGGGGCTGCTCTGCTCCTACACAAACCAGCAGTCAGATATCAGCAAAGAAAGAGCACCCATGCATGCCTAACAGCAGGAAGTAAACCATATACTTACGCTGGGGGCTGCGCTGGGGGCTGCTTTGAGGAAGGGTTGTCGGGTCCGGCAAGGTGGTCTCGGGCACGCCTCCTGCTGTCGCGGTGGGTTCGTCCTCAATGACAATCACCGGGGCCTTGGCTCTCTTCGACGCTCTCTGGGCCAGCGTCCTGAAAAGGAAAGGGTTCAGCGTGAAGCAAATCAGATACAAGACAAAGCAACAAAATCGAAGAACTACAAGTACAACAAAGAAGCTTACTCTTCCTCTTCCTCGTCGGAGCTGAGCGCGGAGAGATCAAATTCTGGCTCACCTCCAGTGCGACGAGGCGGAGGAGTGGGTTCCCTTGACCGCTTGGCGGGGACAGAAGCAGTGGTCTGGGAGGGCCCCGCTCCGGTTGCCGCTGCGGCGTGAGATGCTCCCGCGGCAACAGTGTTTTTGTGATGGAGCGCGCGCGGCTTGTGGCGGCTGTTGGCCCGTCTGCCGCCCCGCTACGTCTCCAGCCTTGCGAAGACGCCTTCTTGGTGGAGCTGGGGTCTCCGCTCGCGCCAAGCTGTTTGAAGGTGGGGAGGAGGCGCCCTCGGCGGGTTCGCTCGACTCAGCCTCGGGCTCGGCAAGCTCTTCCTCGCCGGCAAACTCCCTTCGCTCGACAAGGCTTGCCGCCTCCGCTGCCTCTGCCTCCTCCACGGTGAATCCGAACTCGCCCGCGGCAGCGGCTGCTGCCGCCTCTTCCAGCCTGGTGGCGATGCGCTGCATCTCGTCGTCAGTGGTGTCGCGGGTGAGGCCCCTCTGCTCATCGGGGCGGACCGGCACTTCTACCAGGCCGTCAAAGAACTCCCGCACGACGTCATCCGCAGGCTCTTGCCAGGTTGGGACAATTCCATGCGAGTCGCACAGCGGCATCATTGCACGGATGCGGTCGAGCGAGGAATTGTTGCAGAGCGGAACGACACCCCTCGGCAACCTGGACATTTCGGGATGATCAGGATCTGGCTTGAACAGCTCCAAGAGCATCGCGTCCAGTTCCAAGACAGTGAAGTTAAAGTTGAGGCCCGGGCGCAGCCTCATGATATCTGCTGCGTTCTGAAACTCCCAGGCAGGTCTCCTCCTCTCCTGCAAGGGGGCGATGCGGCGGCGAAGAAAGTCTGCGCCAACGGTGCCTACGGTGAGCCCGGCAAGCCTAAGGCGCAAGATCCGGGTGACGGCAATCTTCAGCCTAGCATCTTCCGGGGCCACGTTGCTCCAATCGTTGCCGCGCACTATTGGGGTTTGGCGCTGGGCGGTAAATGGCTGCGGGTTCTCCTCGACAATCCAGCACCAGTCTGCCCTCCATTCCTCCCACTTGCTGCAGAGCTCTCCCTCCAGATAAGCTTCCTTCTTGCCAATCCTTGAGATCCAAGCGATTTCGCCGGCAAGAGGCTCTCCTCTCTCAACTCGGGGCATAAAGAAGTGGCGGAAAACAGCTACGTTTGGATGGACTCCGACAAAGTTTTCGCAGAGATGTGCAAAAACTGCCATGGTCAGAACAACATTGGGGGTGAAATCAAGGAGGCGGAACCCGTAGGTGTTCATGATGTCACAGAAAAATTCAGAGAAGGGTGGGCAGAGCCCGCAGTAGAAGAAGAGCGCGAAGAAGGGATACCCGTTCGGAGCCAGTTCCGAAGCAGCAGCTGGGAGTACCTTCGTGCGCGGATGCGCTCGCGTCTCCGTCGACCAGAAGAGGTAGTAGTACTCCCTCAGATCCTTCGCGGCGAGCTGAGGGGGGAAGATTGCCCGCTCCTTCCGCATCGCCGCGAGCCGCTGCGCCTCGGCCGACTTCACGGCCTTCCCCTTGTCGGCTTTCGGAGCCATGGCGGAGGTGGTGGGGGAGATCGACGGCGTTGATGGTGCTGGTGGCGATGGGGGGCGGAGCGCTGCTCTCTTTTCAGCCTTGGGAAGAAGGGGGGAGCAGCGGAAGTTTTTCGAGATTGGACAGCAACTGGCGAGGTGGGCGAACTGCCCCTGTTTCCCCTGCTTATAAAGAGGGAGGGGGCGGACGTTCTGCCTTTCCGAATAAAGAAACCCCCCACGATCTCTCCCACGACGCCGCATTCGACGCGTGCCGTTCGTGGAGGGCGTGGTGGGTCCTCGTCATCTTCATCCTTGTCGCGGCCGCGGGGAGGTCTGTCTCCTTGCCGCTGCTTGGCCTTGCCACGGCGTCCTCCCCGGCCGGGGCGTTTCTTGCCGGATCCTCCAGCACCTTCCCGGGCCTTCTCCTTGTCGCGTCGCTCGTATTCAGCCTTTTGCTGCTCGACAAGCTGCTCGACCTTCTTGCAGCTCTGGAGGTCATGGCCCTTGGTGCGGTGGATCTTGCAATACTGCTTGTTGGTGCCGTCCTGCTTGTCGGCAACCGCCACAGCCTGATAGTTGGTGTCAGCGGCAATCTCCTTGCCGGAGTTACCAACTTTGGCTTTCTTGGCGCCACCTCCATTGCCGGACTGCTCAACGACTAGCACATCTTTGCCTTTCTTTTTCCTGTTGTTCCGCCGCCGGCTTTTCTTTGCCGGGGCAGCTTCCTCACTATCAGATCCTCCTGCTTTTGCAGTTTCTCCGGGGAGTTTCCTCCCTTCCTCAGCACGTGCACACTTGTCGGCCAGGGCATATAGCTCACTGACGTCCTTGATCTTGCACATCGCCATCTCCTCCCACATCCTGCGGTTCCGCACGTTCTGATGGAACGCGCTGATTACCACGGCAGGGTGGACATCTGGGATGTTGTGTTGTATGCGGCTGAATCTCTGAATGTACTTGCGCAGGGGCTCTCCTTCCTTCTGGGCGAGCAGATGAAGGTCGCTTTCTTGGCCATGAGGTTTGTGGCCGCCTGTGAAGGCACCAACAAACTGATGGCATAGATCTGCCCAGGAGGATATGGAGTTGTCCGGCAAGTGCATGAGCCAGGATCTGACATTGGGTTTGAGTACCAGCGGGAAGTAGTTGGCCAGGATCTTGTCGTCTCGCCCCCCGGCAGCTTGCACCGCGATGGTGTAGATGCTGAGGAACTCCGACAGATGCGTCTTGCCGTCGTACTTCTACGATGCGTCGGCTTGAAATTCTTCTTCTTTGGGCCTTTGGACTTGCCGCAGCTCACGAGTGAACGCAGGGCAACCTACCGCGTATAGCAAGTCGCCTGGTTCCCCTGGCGCATGCATGTCGACAGAGGGCCCAGCGCGCTGGTCGGATTGACGCCGCGCTTCTCTTCGGCGCTCGATGCGAGTTCGAGCGTCTTCTTGCTGTCGTTCGTGAAGAACTTGGCGCTGATCGCGACGAGCTCGTGGATCCGATGATGCGGTGGAGTCGCTGTCGAGGTGGATCCGACGAGTTGGCGATCTTGGCCTTCGGGGTGGAGAGTGCATGGTGTTTGCACCTCCACCGGTTTCGTCGCCACCGGCTCGTGCTTGGCAGTCCTGCCGCGCCAGCGACATACTCGGGTGCCGCGGAGTGTCGCCGTTGGCAAAGCCAATGAGACTTTGAATGGTGGCCCTCCATTCATCGACCTTGTCGGCTGTTGGAGGGTAATCTAGGAGCAGTTGAGCTCTCGCCAAAGCTTCTACTGGAGTGGTGGGTGGCAGTGGAGAACGACACGAGGAGCGGGATATGCTCGGACTTCTAACTATGTTAGAAGGAGCAGTATCCCATCCAGGCGACCGTGCCTCGCTCGTGCCGGCATGTTGGCGTGCATGCTGGCCTTGAGCGTCCCAAGATCCACCAGCTCGATCTTGGTCCAACAACGTATGGTACTGTGAATACCATGACGCTGTCGGTCCCGCGCCTCCTGAGATGGGCGCGGTGCATGTACGGACGCCGAGGTCTGCGCAGCCTTGTCCTTGGACTTGGCAGCACCGTGAGCTCCGTCGTCGACGCCCGTTCTCCCGCCGGCGTCTACCCCACCACCCATTTGCTCCGATGGTGGTGGGATCGACGTGGACGGCTCCGCTGCCGCCGAAGCCTTCTTCTTCGGTGGCATGTCGATGAAGACGATGAAGATCTAGCTCGTGTGAAGGCCGGATCAGGTTCACACAGCCTCGACGCCCCCTACCTGGCGCGCCAAAGATGTCGGGGAAGCTGATCTGGCCCACGAACACCTATGGGACCGGCGGACCGAGCCCCTTTCGGTTCCGCGGGGGGCGGAGGTCGCACGAAGAGCAGATCAAGGCGAAGCACACGAGCAGTTTACCCAGCTTCGGAGCTCTCCGGAGAGATAACACTCCTACTGCTGCATGTTTTAGTGTATTGAGTTCTTGCTAGGGAGCGCTGAGTGCTACAGTACACACTAGCTGCTAACTAGACCTAGCGTGGGTGTTTTCTGCCTTCGAACCTCTCGAACCCCCCTCTACGTTGCGCATGGGCCTCCTTTAATATGCTCAAGGGGTCTCCGACAGGTGGCAACGTAGACGAGGGTAAAAATGGAAAAGGAGTAGTGGTTGGTACAACTACTTGTACAGTGTATCATACCTAACCCTGACGGCAGGGGACAAAGGCATTAAATGCCCGTCTACGTTGCCCAAACAGTGCAAACAAGGACCGTCAGTGGCGCCACCGCTTGCCACGATGGCAATCTTGTCAGCGCCGCTTGCCACCGCGCTCCGCTGGCCGCACAGCCTCTTGCCACGCGGCGCCGAAAGGTCGAGGCGACACGTTTGTGGATGTGCTGGAGCGCAGGAACAGAGTGGTAGTCTGCCGCGGCAAGCGCCTTGCCACAGTTGTTGCCTTGTCGCGTCCGGAAGCTTGTCGCTCACCGGGCCTTCCCAGCAAGCTCCTCTTGCCGGGACCTTATCTCCTAGGTGCCTTGGGTGGCCTTCCCGGCAAGCTCCTCTTGCCGGGGCCTTGTCTCCTTGGCTTGAATACTTTGTTCTTGAATGGCTCCAAAGGAACCACGGAGGACCTTGGCGGTCACCCGGCAAGCCTTGCCGCGGGGTGCTGCGACTGCCCGTGCACAAGTTCGGGATACTAGGGTACCCCTACTCTAGTACACCGACAGGGCGTCGTGGCTCGGCCGAAAGAATTGAGATACTTAGTTTTTTAATTCATGTAAATCCAAAACACGCCTGAAAATCATGAAACTTGGCATGGTGTCATGACATGGCACCAACATGTTGTTGTGAATTTTTTGGCCGAATTCGAACAAGCTTTGGTACAAGCTTTTTGCAAACTGGAGCTTCTCTCAAGAAGTCTCATGGTTCCGAGAGGGAACGTGTCACCTCCGTGTCTTGAAAACGACATACGATACCGCTCGCTGCCCCATTTAATTTTTTCACATAGGTAGATTAGACCAAATAGAAGTATCGTGATAAATTTTGGAATTATTCCGTGTTCGTTTGGCCTTTTTTATACATTAATTGAATTTATGGGCATTTAATGTGCATAATTCAAATTTGAACTACAAGCACATGTTCCAGTGCACCAAAGTTGGTTGAAAAATCACATGTGTATCCTTGGGTGAATTTCTAGGTCCCATGCAAGAAATGGGAATGAAGTTCAAACATCTGTGCGTCGTGGCTCGGCCGGAACGATTGAGAAACTTGGTTTTTTAATTCATGTAAATCCAAAACAGGCCTGAAAATCATGAAACCTGGCATGGTGTCTTGACATGGGACCAACATGTTGTGGTAAATTTTTTGGCCGAATTGGAACAAGCTTTGGTACAAGCTTCTTGCAAACTTTGGCCAAGTGGGAACATGTCACCACCATGTGTGAAAGAACATACGTACACTGCCTTCTCCCGCCTTAATTTTTCACACAGGCAGATTAGACCAAATAGAAGTATCATGCTAGAATTTGGAATTATTCCAGGTTCGTTTGGCCTTTTCTATACATTAATTTAATTTTTGGGCATTTAATGTGCATAATTCAAATTTAAACTACAAGCACATGCTCAAGTGCACAAAAGTTGGTTGAAAATTCACATGTGTGTCCTTGGGTGAATTTCTTGGTCCCATGCGAGAAATGAGAATGAAATTCAAACATCTGCACGTCGTGGCTCGGCCGGAAAGATTGAGAAACTTGGGTTTTTAATTCATGTAAATCCAAAACACGCTTGAAAATCATCAGACTTTGCATGGTGTCATGACATGGCACCAACATGCTGTGGTAATTTTTTGGCCGAATTGGGACAAGCTTTGGTACAAGCTTCTTGCAAACCAGAGCTTCTCTCAAGAAGGCTCGTGTTTCCTGGAGGGAACGTGTCACCTCCGTGTGCGAAACGACATACGTACACTACCTTCTGCCGACTTAATTTTTTTACACAGGAAGATTAGACAAAATAGAAGTATCATGCTAAATTTTGGAATCATTCCGGGTTCGTTTGGCCTTTTTATACATTAATTGAATTTTTGGCATTTAATGTGCATAATTCAAATTTGAACTACAAGCACATGCTCGAGTGCACCAAAGTTGGTTGAAAAATTACATGTGTGTCCTTGGGTGAATTTCTAGGTCCCATGCAAGAAACAGGAATAAAATTCAAACATCTGGGCGTCGTGGCTTGGCCGGAAAGATTAAGAAACTTGGATTTTTAATTCATGTAAAGGCAAAACACGCCTGAAAATCATGAAACTTGGCATTGTGTCATGACATGGCACCAACATGCTATGGTAATTTTTTTGGCCGAATTGGAACAAGCTTCTTGCAAACCGGAGCTTCTCTCAAGAAGGCTCGTGGTTCCGAGAGGGAACGTGTCACCTCCTTGTGCGAACGACATACGTGCACTGCCTTCTCCCGCCTTAATTTTTTTACATAGGCTGATTAGACCAAATAGAAGTATCGTGCTAAAATTTGAAATTATTCCGGGTTCGTTTGGCCTTTTTTATACATTAATTGAATTTTTGGTCATTTAATGTGCATTATTCAAATTTGAACTACAAGCACATGCTCCAGTGCACCAAAGTTGGTTGAAAAATCACATGTGTGTCCTTGGGTGAATTTCTAGGTCCCATGCAAGAAATGGGAATGAAATTCAAACATCTGGGCATCGTGGCTCGGCCAGACAGATTGGGAAACTTGGTTTTATAATTCATGTAAATCCAAAACAGGCGTGAAAATCATGAAACTTGTCATGGTGTCATGACATGGGACCAACATGTTGTGGTAAATTTTTTGGCTGAATTGGGACAGGATTTGGGACAAGCTTCTTGCAAACCGGATCTTCCCTTAAGAAGGCTCGTGGTTCCGAGAGGGAATGTGCCACCTCCGTGTGCGAAACAACATGCATCCACTGCCTTCTCCCGCCATTATTTTTTTACACAGGCAGGTTAGACCAAATAGAAGTATCATGCTAGATTTTTTAATTATTCTGGCTTCTATTGTCCTTTTTTATACATTAATTGAATTTATTGTCATTTAATATGCATTATTCAAATTTGAACTGGAAGCACGTGCTCTAGTGTACCAAAGTTGGTTGAAAAATCACATGTGTGTCCATGGTTGAATTTCTAGGTCCCATGCTTGAAATGGGATTGAAATTCAAAATCTGGGTGTCGTGGCTCGGCCGGAAATATTGAGAAACTTGGTTTTTTATTTCATGTAAATCAAAAACACGCGTGAAAATCATGAAACTTGGAATGGTCTCATGACATGGCACCAACATGCTGTGGCAATTTTTATGGCCGAACTGGAATAAGCTTTGGTAAAAGCTTCTTGCAAACCAGAGCTTCTCTCAAGAAGGCTCGTGGTTCCGAGAGGGAGTGTGTCACCTCCATGTGTGAAACAACATACGTACACTGCCTTCTCCAGCCTTAATATTTTTGCACATGCAAATTAGACCAAATGTAAGTATCGTGCTAATATTTGGATTTATTCCGGGTTCGTTTCTCCTCCGGGTATCGTGCTAATGTGCATAATTCAAATTTGACCTACAAGCACATGCTCGAGTGCGCCGAAGTAGGTTGAAAAATCACATGTGTGTCCTTGGGTTAATTTCTTGGTCCCATGAAAGGAAAGTTAATGAAATTCAAACATCTGGGCGTCGTGGCTCGGCCGGAGAGATTGAGAAACTTGGTTTTTTATTTCATGTAAATCCAAAACATGCCAGAAAATCATGAAACTTAGCATGGTGTCAAAACATGGCACCAACATGCTGTGGTAATTTTTTTGACCGAATTGGGAAAAGCTTTGGTATAAACTTCTTGAAAACTTGAGCTTCTCTCAAGAAGGCTCGTGGTTCCGAGAGGGGACGTGTCACCTCCGTGTGTGAAACGACATACACTACCTTCTCCCGCATTAATTTTTTTACACAGGCAGATCAGACCAAATAGAAGTATCGTGCTAAATTTAGGAATTATTCCAGGTGCCTTTGGCCTTTTTTATACATTAATTGAAGTTTTGGGCATTTGATGTGCATGATTCAAATTTGAACTACAAGCACATGCTCTAGTGCATCAAAGTTGGTTGAAAAATCACATGTGTGTCCTTGGGTGAATTTCTAGGTCCCATGCAAGAAATGGGAATGAAATTCAAACATCTGGGCGTCGTGGCTCGGCCAGAAAGATTGAGATACTTGGTTTTTTAAATCATGTAAATCTAAAACACGCCTGAAAATCATGAAACTTGGCATGGTGTCATGACATGGCACCAACATGCTGTGGTAAATTTTTTTGGCCGAATAGGAACAAGCTTCTTGCAAACCGAAGCTTCTCTCAAGAAGGCTCGTGGTTCCGAGAGGGAACATGTCACCTCCGTGTGCGAAACAACATAAGTACACTGCCTTCTCCCGCCTTAATTTTTTTACGTAGGCGGATTAGGCGAAATAGAAGTACCGTGCTAAATTTAGGAATTATTCCGTGTTCGTTTGGCCTTTTTTATACATTAATTGATATTCTGGGCATTGAATGTGCATAATTCAAATTTGAACTACAAGCACATGCTCCAGTGCACCAAGGTTGGTTGAAAAATCACATGTGTATCCTTTGGTGAATTTCTAGGTCCCATGCAAGAAATGTGAATGAAATTCAAAAATCTGGGCGTCGTGGCTCGGCCGAAAAGATTGAGAGAATTGGTTTTTTAATTGGTGCAAATAAAAAACACACCTGAAAATCACGAAACTTGGCATGGTGTCATGACATGGCACCAACATGCCGTGGCAATTTTTTTTGGCCGAATTGGGACAAGCTTTAGTATAAACTTCTTGAAAACTGGAGCTTCTCTCAAGAAGGCTCGTGGTTCCGAGAGGGGACGTGTGACATCCGTGTGCGAAACAACATACACTACCTTCTCCCGCTATAATTTTTTACACAGGTAGATTAGACCAAATAGAAGTATAGTGCTAAATTTTGGAATTATTCCGGGTTTGTTTGGCCTTTTGCATACATTAATTGAATTTTTGGGAATTTAATGTGCACAATTCAAATTTGAAATACAAGCACATGCTCTAGTGCACAAAATTTGGTTAAAAAATCACATGTGTGTCCTTGGGTGAATTTCTAGGTCCCATGCAAGAAATGGGAATGAAATTCAAACATCTGGGCATCGTGGCTCGGCCGGAAAGATTAAGAAACTTGGTTTTTTAATTCATGTAAATCCAAAACACGCCTGAAAATCATGAAACTTGGCATGTTGTCATGACATGGCACCAACATGTTCTGGTAATTTTTTTGGCCGAATTGGAACAAGCTTTGGTTCAAGCTTCTTGCAAACCGGATCTTCTCTCAAGAAGGCTCGTGCTTCCGAGAGGGAACGTGTCACCTCCGTGTGCGAAAGGACATACGTACACTGCCTTCTCCCGCCTTAATTTTTTTACACAGGAAGATTAGACCAAATCGAAGTATCGTGCTAAATTTTGGAATTACTCCGGGTTCGTTTGGCCTTTTTATACATTAATTGCATTTCTTGGCATTTAATGTGCATAATTCAAATTTGAACTACAAGAACATGCTCCAGTGCACAAAAGTTGGTTAAAAAATCACATGTGTGTCCTTGGGTGAATTTCTAGGTCCCATGCAAGAAATGGGAATTGAATTCAAACATCTGGGCATCGTGGCTCGGCCGGAAAGATTGAGAAGCTAGGTTTTTTAATTCACGTAAATCCAAAACACGCCTGAAAATCATGAAACTTGGCATTGTGTCATGTCATGGCAGCAACATGTTGTGCTATTTTTTTTGCCGAATTGGAACAAGCTTTGGTACAAGCTTATTGCAAACCAGAGCTTCTGTCAAGAAGGCTCGTGGTTCCGAGAGGGTACCTCTCACGTCCGTGTGCGAAACGACATACGTATACTGCCTTCTCCTGCCTTAGTTTTTTTACCCAGGAAAATTAGAGCAAATAGAAGTATCGTGCTAAATTTTGGAATCATTCCGGGTTCGTTTGGCCTTTTATGTACATTTATTAAATTTCTTGGCATTTAATGTGCATTATTCAAATTTGAACTACAAGCACATGCTCCAGTGCACCAAAGTTGGTTGAAAAATCACATGTGTGTCCTTTGGTTAATTTCTAGTTCCCATGCATGAAATGGGAAGGAAATTCAGACATGTGGGCATCGTGGCTCGGCCGGAAAGATTGTGAAACTTGGTTTTTTAATTCTTGTAAATCCAAAACACGCTTGAAAATCATGAAACTTAGCATGGTGTCATGACATGGCACCAACATGATGTGTTAATTTTTTGCCCAAATTGGGACAAGCATTGGTATAAACTTCTTGAAACCGGAGCTTCTCTCAAGAAGGCTCGTGGTTCCAAGAGGGAACGTGTCATCTCCAAGTGCGAAACCACATACACTGCCTTCTCCCGCCATAATTTTTTAACACAGGTAGATTATACCAAATAGAAGTATCATGCTAAATTTTGGAATTATTCTGGGTTCGTTTGGCCTTTTTTATACATTAATGGAAATTTTTCGCATTTAATGTGCATAATTCAAATTTGAACTACAAGCACATGCTCCAGTGCACCAAAGTTGGTTGAAAAATCACATGTGCGTCCTTGGGTGAATTTCTAGGTCCCATGCAAGAAATGGGAATGAGATTCAAATATCTGGACGTTGTGGCTCGGGCGGAAAGATTGAGAAACTGGTTTTTTAATTCATGTAAATAAAAAACACGCATGAAAATCATGAAACTTGGCATTGTGTCATGACATGGCACCAACATGTTGTGGTAAATTTTTTGCCCGAATTGAAACAAGCGTTGGTACAAGCTTCTTGAAAACCGGAGCTTCTCTCAAGAAGGTTCGTGGTTCCGAGAGGGAACGTGTCACCTCCGTGTGCGAAACGACATACGTACACTGCCTTTTCCCGCCTAATTTTTTTACACAGGTAGATTTGACCAAATAGAAGTATCATGCTAAATTTTGGAACTATTCCGGGTTCGTTTGGCCTTTTTTATAGATTAATTGAATTTCTAGGCATTTAATTTGCATTATTCAAATTTGAACTACAAGCACATGCTCCAGTGCACCAAACTTGGTTGAAAAATCACACGTGTGTCCTTTGGTTAATTTCTAGGTCCCATGCAAGAAATTGGAATGAAATTCACACATCTGGACGTCGTGGCTCGACCGGAAAGATTGAGAAACTTAGTTTTTGAATTCATGTAAATCCAAAACACGCCTGAAAATCATGAAACTTGGCATGGTGTCATGACATGGCACCAACATGCTTTGGTAATTTTTTGGCCTAATTGGGATAAGCTTTGGTATAAACTTCTTGAAACCAGAGCTTCTCTCAAGAAGGCTCGTAGTTCCAAGAGGGAACATGTCACCTCCATGTGCGAAACGACATACTCCCTCCATCCATCTATATAAGGCCTAACCTCAAATTTCATTTTTCCATCTATACAAGGCCAAATGAGCTAATAGATGTGTCTCCCTTTTAATTCTCTCTTGCAAGTTGTGTGTGGTCCATTCCTCATGAAAATGCGCTGGCCGCCACATTGATTTGCTTGCATGCATAGTGCCACCATATTTCCAATATTTCAGCCAATGCATGCATCATTTGAGGAGTTATGATTGGGCATGCATGTAGAGAAGGGAAGAGATAAATTTGCATGTGGCGGATTAAGTGAGGGAGGACGGCGACTAGGCATTTAAAAGAGGCCGCGTGCAAGATTTACACGGGACCCAAAATCTGGTTTGCCTACGATTCGGTTTGTCATATACTACTCCCGAAATCTGCTCCTCCTTCTGCGCATATGCCTTGGTACGAGAGATTCGGAAGTTAGGCCCTATATAGATCGAAGGAGGGAGTACATTGCCTTCTCCCGCCTTAATTCTTTTTACACAGGCAGATTAGTCCAAATAGAAGTATCGTGCTAAAATTTGGAATTATTCCAGGTTCGTTTGGCCTTTTTAATACATTTATTGAATTTCTGGGCATTTATTATGCATTATTCAAATTGGAACCTCAAGCACATGCTCCAGTGAACCAAAGTTGGTTGAAAAATCACATGTGTGTCCTTTGGTTAATTTCTAGTTCCCATGCATGAAATGGGAATGAAATTCAGACATGTGGGCGTCGTGGCTCAGCCGGAAAGATTGAGAAACTTGGTTTTTGAATTCAAGTAAATCCAAAACACGCCTGAAAATCATGAAACTTAGCATGGTGTCATGACATGGCACCAACATGCTGTGTTAATTTTCTGCCCGAATTGGGACAAGCTTTGGTATAAACTTCTTGAAACTGGAGCTTCTCTCAAGAAGGCTCGTGGTTCCAAGAGGGAACGTGTCACCTCCGTGTGTGAAACCACATACACTGCCTTCTCCCGCCATAATTTTTTAACACAGGTCGGTCAGACCAAATAGAAGTATCATGATAAATTTTGGAATCATTCTGGGTTCGTTTGGCCTTTTTTATACATTAATGGAAATTTTGCGCATTTAATGTGCATAATTCAAATTTGAACTACAGGCACATGCTCCAGTGCACCAAAGTTGGTTGAAAAATCACATGTGCGTCCTTGCGTGAATTTCTAGGTCCCATGCAAGAAATGGGAATGAGATTCAAATATCTGGACATCATGGCTCGGCCGGAAAGATTGAGAAACTGGTTTTTTAATTCACGTAAATGAAAAACACGCCTGAAAATCATTAAACTTGGCATTGTGTCATGACATGGCACCAAAATGTTGTGGTAAATTTTTTGCCCGAATTGGAACAAGCTTTGGTACAAGCTTCTTACAAACCAGAGCTTCTCTCAAGAAGGCTCGTGGTTCCGAGAGGGAACGTGTCACCTCCGTGTGCGAAACGACATACGTACACTGCCTTCTCCCGCCTAATTTTTTTTTACAGGTAGATTTGACCAAATAGAAGTATCGTGCTAAATTTTGGAATTATTCCGGGTTCGTTTGGCCTTTTTTATACATTAATTGAATTTCTAGGCATTTAATGTGCATTATTCAAATTTGAACTACAAGCACATGCTCCGGTGCACCAAACTTGGTTGAAAAATCACATGTGTGTCCTTTGGTTAATTTCTAGGTCCCATGCAAGAAATTGGAATGAAATTCAGACATCTAGACGTCGTGGCTCGACCAGAAAGTTTGAGAAACTTAGTTTTTTAATTCATGTAAATCCAAAACACGCCTGAAAATCATGAAACTTGGCATGGTGTCATGACATGGCACCAACATGCCGAGGTAATGTTTTGGCCTAATTGGGATAAGCTTTGGTATAAACTTCTTGAAACCGGAGCTTCTCTCAAGAAAGCTCGTAGTTCCAAGAGGGAACATGTCACCTCCAGGTGCGAAACGACATACTCCCTCCATCCATCTATATAAGGCCTAACCTCAAATTTCATTTTTCCATCTATACAAGGCCAAATGAGCTAATCGATGTGTCTCCCTTTTAATTCTCTCTTGCAAGTTGTGTGTGGTCCATTCCTCGTGAAAATGCGCTGGCCGCCACATTGATTTGCTTGCATGCATAGCGCCACCATATTTCCAATCTTTCAGCCAATGCATGAATCATTTGAGTAGTGATTGGGCATGCATGTAGAGAAGGGAAGAGATAAATTTGCATGCAGGGGATTAAGTGAGGGAGGCCGGCGACTAGGCATTTAAAAGAGGTCGCGTGCAAGATTTACACGGGACCCAAAATCTGGTTTGCCTACGATTCGGTTGGTTAAATACTACTCCCGAAATCTGCTCCTCCTTCTACGAATATGCCTTGGTACGAGAGATTTAGAAGTTAGGCCCAATATAGATGGAAGGAGGGAGTACACTGCCTTCTCCCGCCATATTTTTTTTACACAGGCAGATTAGACCAAATAGAAGTATAGTGCTAAAATTTGGAATTATTCCAGGTTCGTTTGGCCTTTTTAATAAATTTATTGAATTTCTGGGCATTTAATGTGCATTACTCAAATTGGAACTACAAGCACATGCTCCAGTGAACCAAAGTTGGTTGAAAAATCACATGTGTGTCCTTTGGTTAATTTCCTGGTCCCATGCAAGAAATGGGAATGAAATTCAGACATCTGGGCGTCGTGGCTCGGCCGGAAAGATTGAGATACTTGGTTTTTTAATTCAAGTAAATCCAAAACACGCCTGAAAATCAAGAAACTTGGCATGGTGTCATGACATGGCGCCAACATGTTGTGGTAATTTTTTGGCCGAATCGGGACAAGCTTTGGTATAAACTTCTTGAAAACCGGAGCTTCTCTCAAGAAGGCTCGTGGTTCCAAGAGGGAACGTGTCACTTCCGTGTGTGAAACGACATACGTACACTGCCTTCTCCCGCCTTAATTTTTTTACACAGGAAGATTAGACCAAATAGAAGTATCGTGCTAAATTTTGGAATTATTCCAGGTTCGTTTGGCATTTTTATACATTAATTGCATTTCTTGGCATTTAATATGCATAATTAAAATTTGAACTACAAGCACATGCTCAAGTGCATAAAAGTTGGTTAAAAAAATCACATGTGTGTCCTTGGGTGAATTTCTAGGTCCCATGCAAGAAATGGGAATGAAATTCAAATATCTGCACATTAAACTAGGTTTTTTAATTCATGTAAATCCAAAACACGCCTGAAAATCATGAAACTTGGCATTGTGTCATGACATGGCACCAACATGCTGTGGTGATTTTTTTGCCGAATTGGAACAAGCTTTGCTACAAGCTTCTTGCAAACCAGAGCTTCTCTCAAGAAGGCTCGTGGTTCTGAGAGGGTACTTGTCACCTCCGTGTGTGAAACGACATACGTATACTGTCTTCTACCACCTTAGTTTTTTTACACAGGAAAATTAGACCAAATAGAAGTATCGTGCTAAATTTTGAAATCATTCCGGGTTCGTTTGGCCTTTTATGTACATTAATTAAATTTCTTGGCATTTAATGTGCATTATTCAATTTGAACTACAAGCACATGCTCCAGTGCACCAAAGTTGGTTGAAAAATCACATGTGTGTCCTTTGGTTAATTTCTAGTTCCCATGCATGAAATGGGAAGGAAATTCAGACATGTGGGCGTCGTGGCTCGGCCGGAAAGATTGTGAAACTTGGTTTTTTAATTCATGTAAATCCAAAACACGCTTGAAAATCATGAAACTTAGCATGGTGTCATGACATGGCACCAACATGCTGTGTTAATTTTTTGCCCAAATTGGGACAAGCATTGGTATAAACTTCTTGAAACCGGAGCTTCTCTCAAGAAGGCTCGTGGTTCCATGAGGGAACGTGTCACCTCCGTGTGCGAAACCACATACACTGCCTTCTCCCGCCATAATTTTTTAACACAGGTAGATTAGACCAAATAGAAGTATCATGCTAAATTTTGGAATTATTCTGGGTTCGTTTGGCCTTTTTTATACATTAATGGAATTTTTTTGCATTTAATGTGCATAATTCTAATTTGAACTACAAGCACATGCCCCAGTGCACCAAAGTTGGTTGAAAAATCACATGTGCGTCCTTGGGTGAATTTCAAGGTCCCATGCAAGAAATGGGAATGAGATTCAAATATCTGGACGTTGTGGCTCGGTCGGAAAGATTGAGAAACTGGTTTTTTAATTCATGTAAATAAAAAACACGCATGAAAATCATGAAACTTGGCATTGTGTCATGACATGGCACCAACATGTTGTGGTAAATTTTTTGCCCGAATTGAAACAAGCGTTGGTACAAGCTTCTTGAAAACCGGAGCTTCTCTCAAGAAGGTTCGTGGTTTCGAGAGGGAACGTGTCACCTCCGTGTGCGAAACGACATACGTACACTGCCTTCTCCCGCCTAATTTTTTTACACAGGTAGATTTGACCAAATAGAAGTATCATGCTAAATTTTGGAACTATTCCGGGTTCGTTTGGCCTTTTTTATACATTAATTGGATTTCTAGCCATTTAATGTGCATTATTCAAATTTGAACTACAAGCACATGCTCCAGTGCACCAAACTTGGTTGAAAAATCACATGTGTGTCCTTTGGTTAATTTCTAGGTCCCATGCAAGAAATTGGAATGAAATTCAGACATCTGGACGTCGTGGCTCGACCGGAAAGATTGAGAAACTTAGTTTTTTAATTCATGTAAATCCAAAACACGCCTGAAAATCATGAAACTTGGCATGGTGTCATGACATGGCACCAACATATTCTGGTAATTTTTTGGCCTAATTGGGATAAGCTTTGGTATAAAATTCTTCAAACCGGAGCTTCTCTCAAGAAGGCTCGTAGTTCCAAGAGGGAACATGTCACCTCCATGTGCGAAACGACATACTCCCTCCATCCATCTATATAAGGCCTAACCTCAAATTTCATTTTTCCATCTATACAAGGCCAAATGAGCTAATCGATGTGTCTCCCTTTTAATTCTCTCTTGCAAATTGTGTGTGGTCCATTCCTCATGAAAATGCGCTGGCCGCCACATTGATTTGCTTGCATGCATAGTGCCACCATATTTCCAATATTTCAGCCAATGCATGCATCATTTGAGGAGTTATGATTGGGCATGCATGTAGAGAAGGGAAGAGATAAATTTGCATGTGGGGGATTAAGTGAGGGAGGCCGGCGACTAGGCATTTAAAAGAGGCCGCGTGCAAGATTTACATGGGACCCAAAATCTGGTTTGCCTATGATTCGGTTTGTCAAATACTACTCCCGAAATCTGCTCCTCCTTCTGCGCATATGCCTTGGTACGAGAGATTCGGAAGTTAGGCCCTATATAGATCGAAGGAGGGAGTACATTGCCTTCTCCCGCCTTAATTCTTTTTACGCAGGCAGATTAGACCAAATAGAAGTATCATGCTAAAATTTGGAATTATTCCAGGTTCTTTTGGCCTTTTTAATACATTTATTGAATTTCTGGGCATTTATTATGCATTATTCAAATTGGAACCTCAAGCACATGCTCCAGTGAACCAAAGTTGGTTCAAAAATCACATGTTTGTCCTTTGGTTAATTTCTAGTTCCCATGCATGAAATGGGAATGAAATTCAGACATGTGGGCGTCGTGGCTCGGCCGGAAAGATTGAGAAACTTGGTTTTTTAATTCAAGTAAATCCAAAACATGCCTGAAAATCATGAAACTTAGCATGGTGTCATGACATGGCACCAACATGCTGTGTTAATTTTCTGCCCAAATTGGGACAAGCTTTGGTATAAACTTCTTGAAACCGGAGCTTCTCTCAAGAAGGCTCGTGGTTCCAAGAGGGAACGTGTCACCTCTGTGTGTGAAACCACATACACTGCCTTCTCCCGCCATAATTTATTAACACAGGTCGGTCAGACCAAATAGAAGTATCATGATAAATTTTGGAATCATTCTGGGTTCGTTTGGCCTTTTTTATACATTAATGGCATGCTCCAGTGCACCAAAGTTGGTTGAAAAATCACATGTGCGTCCTTGCGTGAATTTCTAGGTCCCATGCAAGAAATGGGAATGAGATTCAAATATCTGGACGTCGTGGCTCGGCCGGAAAGATTGAGAAACTGGTTTTTTAATTCATGTAAATGAAAAACACGCCTGAAAATCATTAAACTTGACATTGTGTCATGACATGGCACCAAAATGTTGTGGTAAATTTTTTGCCCGAATTGGAACAAGCTTTGGTACAAGCTTCTTACAAACCGGAGCTTCTCTCAAGAAGGCTCGTGGTTCCGAGAGGGAACGTGTCACCTCCGTGTGTGTGAAACGACATCACGATACCTGCCTTCTCCCGCCTAATTTTTTTTTACAGGTAGATTTGACCAAATAGAAGTATCGTGCTAAATTTTGGAATTATTCCGGGTTCGTTTGGCCTTTTTTATACATTAATTGAATTTCTAGGCATTTAATGTGCATTATTCAAATTTGAACTACAAGCACATGCTCCAGTGCACCAAACTTGGTTGAAAAATCACATGTGTGTCCTTTGGTTAATTTCTAGGTCCCATGCAAGAAATTGGAATGAAATTCAGACATCTAGACGTCGTGGCTCGACCAGAAAGTTTGAGAAACTTAGTTTTTTAATTCATGTAAATCCAAAACACGCCTGAAAATCATGAAACTTGGCATGGTGTCATGACATGGCACCAACATGATGTGGTAATTTTTTGGCCTAATTGGGATAAGCTTTGGTATAAACTTCTTCAAACCGGAGCTTCTCTCAAGAAAGCTCGTAGTTCCAAGAGGGAACATGTCACCTCCATGTGCGAAACGACATACTCCCTCCATCCATCTATATAAGGCCTAACCTCAAATTTCAATTTTCCATCTATACAAGGCCAAATGAGCTAATCGATGTGTCTCCCTTTTAATTCTCTCTTGCAAGTTGTGTGTGGTCCATTCCTCGTGAAAATGCGCTGGCCGCCACATTGATTTGCTTGCATGCATAGCGCCACCATATTTCCAATCTTTCAGCCAATGCATGAATCATTTGAATAGTGATTGGGCATGCATGTAGAGAAGGGAAGACATAAATTTACATGCAGGGGATTAAGTGAGGGAGGCCGGCGACTAGGCATTTAAAAGAGGTCGCGTGCAAGATTTACACGGGACCCAAAATCTGGTTTGCCTACGATTCGGTTGGTCAAATACTACTCCCAAAATGTGCTCCTCCTTCTACGAATATGCCTTGGTACGAGAGATTCAGAAGTTAGGCCCTATATAGATGGAAGGAGGGAGTACACTGCCTTCTCCCGCCATAATTTTTTTACACAGGCAGATTAGACCAAATAGAAGTATAGTGCTAAAATTTGGAATTATTCCAGGTTCGTTTGGCCTTTTTAATACATTTATTGAATTTCTGGGCATTTAATGTGCATTACTCAAATTGGAACTACAAGCACATGCTCAAGTGAACCAATGTTGGTTGAAAAATCACATGTGTGTCCTTTTGTTAATTTCCTGGTCCCATGCAAGAAATGGGAATGAAATTCAGACATCTGGGCGTCGTGGCTCGGCCGGAAAGATTGAGATACTTGGTTTTTTAATTCAAGTAAATCCAAAACACGCCTGAAAATCATGAAACTTGGCATGGTGTCATGACATGGCGCCAACATGCTGTGGTAATTTTTTGGCCGAATCGGGACAAGCTTTGGTATAAACTTCTTGAAATCCGGAGCTTCTCTCAAGAAGGCTCGTGGTTCCAAGAGGGAACGTGTCACTTCCGTGTGTGAAACGACATACGTACACTGCCTTCTCCCGTCTTAATTTTTTTTACACAGGAAGATTAGACCAAATAGAAGTATCGTGCTAAATTTTGGAATTATTCCAGGTTCGTTTGGCATTTTTATACATTATTTGCATTTCTTGGCATTTAATATGCATAATTAAAATTTGAACTACAAGCACATGCTCAAGTGCACAAAAGTTGGTTAAAAAAATCACATGTGTGTCCTTGGGTGAATTTCTAGGTCCCATGCAAGAAATGGGAATGAAATTCAAATATCTGCACATTAAACTCGGTTTTTTTAATTCATGTAAATCCAAAACACGCCTGAAAATCATGAAACTTGGCATTGTGTCATGACATGGCACCAACATGCTGTGGTGATTTTTTTGCCGAATTGGAACAAGCTTTGCTACAAGCTTCTTGCAAACCAGAGCTTCTCTCAAGAAGGCTCGTGGTTCTGAGAGGGTACTTGTCACCTCCGTGTGTGAAACAACATACGTATACTGTCTTCTCCTGCCTTAGTTTTTTTACACAGGAAAATTAGACCAAATAGAAGTATCGTGCTAAATTTTGAAATCATTCCGGGTTCATTTTGCCTTTTTTATACATTAATTAAATTTCATGGCATTTAATGTGCATTATTCAAATTTGAACTGCAAGGACATGCTACAGTGCACCAAAGTTGGTTGAAAAGTCACATGTGTGTCCTTTGGTTAATTTCTAGTTCCCATGGAAGAAATGGGAATGAAATTCAGACATGTGGGCGTCGTGGCTCAGTCGGAAAGATTGAGAAACTTGGTTTTTTAATTCATGTAAATCTAAAACACACCTAAAAATCATGAAATTTAGCATGGTGTCATGACATGGCACCAACATGCTGTGTTAATTTTTTGGCCGACTTGGGACAAGCTTTGGTATAAACTTCTTTAAAACCGGAGCTTCATTCCAGAAGGCTCGTGGTTCCAAGAGGGAACGTGTCTCCTCCGTGTGCGAAACCACATACACTGCCTTCTCCCACCATAATTTTTTTACACAGGTAGATTAGACCAAATAGAAGTATCATGCCAAATTTTGGAATTATTCCGGGTTCGTTTGGCCTTTTTAATACATTAATTTAATTTCTGGGCATTTAATGTGCATTATTCAAATTTGAACTACAAGCAGATGCTCCAGTGCACCAAAGTTGGTTGAAAAATCACATGTGTGTCCTTTGGTTAATTTCTTGGTCCCATGCAAGAAATTGGAATGAAATTCAGACATCTTGGCGTCGTGGCTCGGCCGGAAAGATTGAGATACTTGGTTTTTTAATGCAAGTAAATCCAAAACACGCCTGAAAATCATGAAACTTGGCATGGTGTCATGACATGGCACCAACATGCTCTGGTAATTTTTTGGCCGAATTGGGACAAGCTTTGGTAGAAACTTCTTTAAAACCGGAGCTTCTCTCAAGAAGGCTCGTGGTTCCACGAGGGAACGTGTCACTTTCGTGTGCGAAACGACATACGTACACTGCCTTCTCCCGCCTTAATTTTTTTACACAGGAAGATTAGACCAAAGAGAAGTATCGTGTTAAATTTTGGAATTATTCTAGTTTCGTTTGGCATTTTTATACATTAATTGGATTTCTTGGCATTTAATATGCATAATTCAAATTTGAACTACAAGCACATGGTCAAGTGCACAAAAGTTGGTTAAAAAAATCACATGTGTGTCCTTGGGTGAATTTCTAGGTCCCATGCAAGAAATGGGAATGAAATTCAAACATCTGGGCATCGTGGCTCGGCCGGAAAGATTGAGAAACTAGGTTTTTTAATTCATGTAAATCCAAAACACGCGTGAAAATCATGAAACTTGGCATTGTGTCATGAAAGGCACCAACATGCTGTGGTGATTTCTTTTGCCGAATTGGAACAAGCTTTGGTACAAGCTTCTTGCTAACCAGAGCTTCTCTCAAGAAGGCTCGTGGTTCCGAGAGGGTACCTGTCACCTCCGTGTGTGAAACGACATACGTATACTGCCTTCTCCCGCCTTAGTTTTTTTACACAGGAAAATTAGACCAAATAGAGGTATCGTGCTAAATTTTGAAATCATTCCGGGTTCGTTTGGCCTTTTTTATATATTAATTAAATTTCTTGGCATTTAATGTGCATTATTCAAATTTGAACTACAAGCACATGCTCCAGTGCACCAAAGTTGGTTGAAAAATCACATGTGTGTCCTTTGGTTAATTTCTAGTTCCCATGCAAGAAATGGGAATGAAATTCAGACATGTGGGCGTCGTGGCTCGGTCGGAAAGATTGAGAAACTTGGTTTTTTAATTCATGTAAATCTAAAACACGCCTGAAAATCATGAAACTTAGCATGGTGTCATGACATGGCACCAACATCTTGTGTTAATTTTTTGGCCGAATTGGGACAAGCTTTGGTATAAACTTCTTGAAAACCGGAGCTTCTCTCAAGAAGGCTCGTGGTTCCAAGAGGGAACGTGTCACCTCCATGTGCGAAACAACATACACTGCCTTCTCCCGCCATAATTTTTTTAAACAGGTATATTAGACCAAATAGAGGTGTCATGCTAAATTTTGGAATCATTCTGGGTTTTTTTGGCCTTTTTTTATACATTAATGGAATTTTTGGGCATTTAATGTGCATAATTCAAATTTGAACTACAAGCACATGCTCTAGTGCACCAAAGTTGGATGAAAAATCACATGTGCGTCCTTGGGTGAATTTCTAGGTCCCATGAAAGAAATGGGAATGAGATTCAAATATCTGGGCGTCGTGGGTCGGCCGGAAAGTTTGAGAAACTAGTTTTTTAATTCATGTAAATCAAAAACATGCCTAAAAATCATGAAACTTGGCATGGTGTGATGACATGGCACCAAGATTGTGTGGTAATTTTTTTGCCTGAATTGGAACAAGCTTTGGTACAAGCTTCTTGCAAACTAGAGCTTCCCTCAAGAAGGCTCGTGGTTCCGAGAGCGAACGTGTCACCTCCATGTGCGAAATGACATACATACACTGCCTTCTCCCGCCTAATTTTTTTACACAGGCTGATTAGATCAAATAGAAGTATCGTGCTAAATTTTGGAATTATTCTGGGTTCGTTTGGCCTTTTTGATACAATAATTAAATTTCTGGGCATTTAATGTGCATTATTCAAATTTGAACTACAAGCACATGCTCTAGTGCACCAAAGTTGGTTGAAAAATCACATGTCTGCCCTTGGGTGAATTTCTAGGTCTTATGCAAGAAATGGGAATGAAATTCAAACATCTCGATTAATGTGGCTCGCCGGAAAGATTGAGAAACTTGGTTTTTAATTCATGTAAATCCAAAACACGCCTGAAAGTCATGAAACTTGGAATGGTGTCATAACATGGCACGAGCATGCAATGGTAATTTTTTTGGCCGAATTGGAACAAGCTTTGGTACAAGCTTCTTGCAAACCAGAGCTTCTCTAAAAAAGGCTCGTGGTTCCGAGAGGGAATGTGTCACCTCCATGTGTGAAACGACATACGCACACTGCCTTCTCCCGCCTAATTTTTTTACACAGGCTTATTAGATCAAATAGAAGTATCGTACTAAATTTTGGAATTATTCTAGGTTCGTTTGGCCTTTTTGATACAATAATTAAATTTCTTGGCATTTAATGTGCATTATTCAAATTTGAACTACAAGCACATGCTCCAATGCACCAAAGTTGGTTGAAAAATCACATGTGTGTCCTTTGGTTAATATTAGGTCCCATGCAAGAAATTGGAATGAAATTCATACATCTGGGCGTCGTGGCTCGACCGGAAAGATTGAGAAACCTAGTTTTTTAATTCATGTAAATCCCAAACAAGCTTGAAAATCATGAAACTTGGCATGGTGTCATGACATGGCACCGACATGTTGTGATAATTTTTTGGCGTAAATGGGACAAGCTTTAGTATAAACTTCTTGAAACCAGAGCTTCTCTCAAGAAGGCTCATAGTTCCAACAGGGAACATGTCACCTCCGTGTGCGAAATGACATACACTGCCTTCTCCCACCATAATTTTTTTACACAGGTAGATTAGACCAAATAGAAGTATAGTGCTAAATTTTGGAATTATTCCGGGTTCGTTTGGCCTTTTTTATACGTTAATAGAATTTTTGGGCATTTAATGTGCATAATTCAAATTTGAACTACAAGCACATGCTCCAACGCAGTAAAGTTGGTTGAAAAATCACACATGTGTCCTTGGGTGAATTTCTATGTCCCATGCAAGAAATGGGAATGAAATTCAAACATCTGGGCGTCGTGGCTCGGCCGGAAAGATTGAGAAACTTGGTTTTTTTAATTCATGTAAATCCAAAATACGCCTGAAATCATGAAACTTGGCATGCTATCATGACATGGCACCAACATGCTGTGGTAATTTTTTGGCCGAATTGGGACAAGCTTTCGGATAAACTTCCTGAAAACCGGAGCTTCTCTCAAGAAGGCTCGTGGTTCTGAGAGGGAACGTGTCACCTCCATGTGCGAAAGGACATACACTGCCTTGTCCCTCCATAATTTTTTTACACAGGTAGAGTAGACCAAATAGAAGTATCGTGCTAAATTTTGGAATTATTCCGGGTACATTTGGCCTTTTTCATACATTAATTGAATTTTTGGGCATTTAATGTGCACAATTCAAATTTGAACTACAAGCACATGCTCTAGTGCACCAAAGTTGGTTGAAAAATCACATGTCTGCCCTTGGGTGAATTTCTAGGTCTTATGCAAGAAATGGGAATGAAATTCAAACATCTCGGCGTCGTGGCTCGGCCAGAAAGATTGAGAAACTTGGTTTTTTAATTCATGTAAATCCAAAACACGCCTGAAATTCATGAAACTTGGAATGGTGTCATAACATGGCACGAGCATGCAATGGTAATTTTTTTGGCCGAATTGGAACAAGCTTTGGTACAAGCTTCTTGCAAACCAGAGCTTCTCTAAAAAAGGCTCGTGGTTCCGAGAGGGAATGTGTCACCTCCATGTGTGAAACGACATACGCACACTGCCTTCTCCCACCTTAATTTGTTTTACACAGGCAGATTAGACCAAATAGAAGTATGGTGCTAAATTTTGGAATTATTCCAGGTTCGTTTGGCCTTTTTTATACATTAATTGAATTTCCGGGCATTTAATGTGCATAATTCAAATTTGAACCATAGACAGATGCTCCAGTGCACCAAAGTTGGTTGAAAATTCATATGTGTGTCCTTGGGTTAATTTCTAGGTCCCATGCAACAAATGGGAATGAAATTCAAAAATCTTGGCATCCTGGCTTGGCCGGAAAGATTGAGAAACTTGGTTTTTTAATTCATGTAAATCCAAAACACGTCTGAAAATCATGAAACTTGCTATGGTGTCATGACATGGCATCAACATGCCGTGGTAATTTTTTTGGCCGAATTGGAACAAGCTTTGGTACAAGCTTCTTGCAAGCCAGAGCTTCTCTCAAGAAGGCTCGTTGAGGGAGTCCTGGACTAGGGGGTGTCCGGATAGCCGAACTATCATCACGGCCAGACTCCAAGACTATGAAGATACAAGATGGAAGACTTCGTCCCGTGTTCGGATGGGACTTTCCTTGGCGTGGAAGGCAAGCTTGGCGATACGGATATGTAGATCTCCTACCATTGTAACCGACTCTGTGTAACCCTAACCTATCCGGTGTCTATATAAACCGGAGGGTTTTAGTCCGTAGGATGAACAACAATGATACCATAGGCTAGCTTCTAGGGTTTAGCCTCCTTGATCTCGTGGTAGATCTACTCTTGTACTACCTATATCATCAATATTAATCAAGCAGGAGTAGGGTATTACCTCCATCGAGAGGGCTCGAACCTGGGTAAAAACATCGTGTCCCTTGTCTCCTGTTACCATCCGCCTAGACGCATAGTTCGGGACCCCCTACCCGAGATCCGCCGGTTTTGACACCGACATTGGTGCTTTCATTGAGAGTTCCTCTATGTCGTCACCGATAGGCCCGATGGCTCCTTCAATCATCAACAACGACGCGGTCCAGGGTGAGACTTTTCTCCCCGGACAGATCTTCGAATTCGGCGGCTTTGCACTGCGGGCCAATTCACTTGGCCATCTGGAGCAGATCGAAAGCCACGCCCCTGGCCATCAGTTCAGATTTCGAAGCTTGAATTATACAGCCGACATCCGCGGAGACTTGATCTTCGACGGATTCGAGCCACAGCCAAGCGCGCCACACTGTCTCGATGGGCATGATCTAACTCTGCCGCCGAACAGTGTCCTGGAGGCCGCACTAGTGTCCGCTCCGAACATTGATTCGGAGCCGATCTCGCCGATTGAGGATGGTTGGATGGACGCCACCTCGGAGGCTGGAATCTTTACGGCGATTAAGCCGAACATAATCTCTGTCCTTCACAAAGGTCGTGACTCCCAGGTGCTGGACTCCTCTCTGGACTCCGAACCCTCCGTGCCCCTGCCAATCGAATCCGATCGGGCGCCGGTCATGGAGTTCACTGCCGCGGACATCTTTTAGCACTCGCCCTTTGGCTACATCCTGAATTCACTAAAGTCTCTTTCTTTATTCGGAGAGCCATGGCCGGATTACGCTCAGGAAGGTTGGGATGCGGACGACGAAGAAATTCAACGCCCACCCACCACCCACTTCGTAGCCACTGTCGAAAGCTTACACGACGAGCTCGATTTCGACTCCGAAGACATCGACGGTATGGACGACGGTGTAGGAGACAACCATGAACCAGCGCCTATAGAATGCTGGACAACCACCTCATCCCATGATGTATACATGGTGGATACACCTAAAGGAAAAGAAGACGAGGAACAACGGGACGCTACGAAGGATAAATCCCTCGAAAAGCAGTCAAAACGGCAACATAAACGCCGAACCAAGTCCCGCCTCAACAGAGACCCAGCCATAGAGCAGGGCGAACCGGTGGACGACGAACATGCTATCGAGCAATCGTCCGAACAAGACAACTTGGATAAACAACCCGTCCCCGGCGAAGACAACAGTCCGGACGACCTCACGCCGGACAAATTGTTGGAGCAGAATAACCTCCACAAAAGGCTCGTCGCCACTGTGCGTAGCCTGAAAAAGCAGAAGCGGAAGCTCAAAACAGCGGAAGATGCACTCAGAATCAGATGGAGCAGAGTATTCAACACATGAGACAAATACGGCGACGATCGCCGAACAAAGAGCTACCCAAAAGAAAACTACTCGCCGAATTTGATGAGGAGGCCATAGAGCCCCACAATCAAAAAGTAAGAAGGCCACCGGTCGTATGGATGACCCCACGGCAAAAAGAGAGCGGCAAATGGCGCGCAAACAAGCCGATCGCGATCCGCATAAGGATTCACATCAAAAGGATGGCCCAGTTAGGTCCATCTATGGGCTGAGAAAGCAAGCTCTTCAAAGCAAGGCAACACGCCAAATATCCGAACATCACGGCACACCCAAATACGAGGCGCGCGACATCCCCTATGTTTCACCGATGAGGTCTTTGGATCATGAATTTCAGCGGGATTCAAACCCGTAAACATAGAGGCATATGACGGAACAACAGACTTTGAGTGCGGATTGAGGATTACATCCTCCATATACACATGGCTAGAGGAGATGATCTCCACGCCATAAAATACTTACCCCTCAAACTCAAAGGGCCATCTCGGCATTGGCTTAAAAGCCTCCCCGAAAATACCATTGGAAGCTGGGAAGAGCTCGAGGATGCGTTTGGGCAAATTTTCAGAGACCTATGTCCGCCCTCCGGATGCAGACGATCTAAGTCACATAACTCAACAGCCCGGAGAGTCAGCCCGGAAATTCTGGAACAGGTTCCTTACTAAAAAGAACCAAATAGTCGACTGTCCGGACGCCGAAGCCCTAGCAGCCTTCAAACACAACGTCCGAGACGAATGGCTCGCTGACACCTCGCCAAGAAAAGCCAAGAACAATGGCCGCATTAACAAGCCTCATGACCCGCTTTTGCGCGGGAGAGGATAGCTGGCTAGCAAGATGCAGCACCAGCGACCCAAGTACATCCGAAGTCAGGGATGGAAATGGGAAACCACGGCGCAACAAGGACCAGCGCCGGATTAAAAGGAACGGTCCAAAGAGCGCGGCAGTCAACGCCGGATTCAAAAGCTCACGGCAGAACAATAAAAAACTGCCCCTTAAAGACAATAGCGATGAGCTATCCAACTTAAACAAAATCTTGGACAAAATATGTCAAATCCACAGTACTCCCGGGAGGCCTGCAAACCATACCCACAGAGATTGTTGGGTCTTCAAACAGTCCGGCAGACTCAACGCAGAACACAAGGGGCTCGACACACCATGTGAAGATGATGATGAGCACCATAAGCAGAGCCCCGGAAAACAGAAGAATTTCCCACAAGACGTTAAAATAGTAAATTCACTTCACGTGATCAAAGGGAAAAACAGAGCGGCGCCCACTAGAATGCGCGCCGCACAAACTACCCTAGCGGAGTACCAACACTGGTTGTCAAAACCAATCACCTTCGACCATCAGGACTATTCCGAAAGCATCCGGAACGCAGGATGGACTGCCTTGATATTGGATCCTATAATCGACGGATTCCAATTTACACAAGTCCTCATGGATGGTGGCAGTGACATAAACCTGATATATCATGACACAATCCGCAGGATGGGGATAGACCCAACCAAAATTCGCCGTAGCAACACCTCCTTTAAAGGAGTAATGCCAGGCCCATATGCCCATTGTACGGGCTCCATACTGCTAGAAGTTGTGTTCGGTTCATCCGACAACTTCCGTCGCGAAAAGTTAATCTTCCATGTCACCCCGTTTAAAAGTAGCCATCAAGCACTATTGGGACGCGAATCTTTCGCCCGCTTTAACACAATACGGCATTATGCATCTCTTACACTTAAAATGCCCGGTCCACGCGGCATCATCTCATTAAAAGGGAGTATTAAGTGTTACTTGAGCACGGAGGAACGTGAGACTGCCTTGACAGCCCCACACCTATCCGGCTCTGCTAGTCAAAGAACCTGAATTGGTCATTCAAACCCCGGACACGGCTAGACGAGTCCGGCGCCTACTAGCGGCATACCCCCATACAAGGGGCTGCATGCATGTATCACAAGAGACAATAAAGTTCAATTTTATTCACTTCTTCGAATCATACTCTGTTTATTTAATATAAAGTACATCTTTCGCACTATCTTTTTTCTTTTAAACTAAGTTCCTCTCTTTTACAGATGAACAACGTGCTACACCCGCCCGAGGATACGGCTACGGACAACGGAGTAGCGCAGGCGTGCGAGAGGGACCCGTTGCAAGGATTCTTTTCAGATTAAGACCTGCGTAAACCTTTTTACTGTCTCTTGTTGATATACATCCCCAGTTTCTTACTATAACCGAGGAGGAGGCTGGCGTTTTGGCATTGGCTGCACCAGAATTTTTTGCGTGCACGGACACGGGGCTTAGGGCATTATTCTGCCCGTTTTATAAAGACCGAATACCTTAGGGAGTATTCGGCGTCTCGAGATTAGGCCTTATATGCATCAGCTCGAATCATGTCTTTGGTCAAATGTTGGTTTGCCCGGCTCCTGTGTTTTGCTGCCTTACGTCCCGTTCTATCGGCTAACGCGGCACCAGGAGAGCTACTGCGATTGTGCCTCGGTTCGGCCGGGCAAGCACCTCAGTAGAGAAAGCCGAAAACTGACTGTCATGATATAGCGAGAGACTGGTCAACCACTCGATCACTCATCGGAATGTTTAGAATTCCTCCGCATTAACGAAGGACCGGTTTTCGGTCAGGCACATACGCACCCCGAATTCGGGAGAGTGCGGTGCCCCCAGGGGCTATATAGTAGCCCCACCCTCGAACTCCTATGGCTAAGTGAAAGTGATAAAGCATTATAGTCCGGTTGCCTAGTTTGCTACGCTACCACCTCCTTAACAGGACCAAGACGTTGAATTAAGTGTGAAAAAGCGCCTCTTCTTTGCAAAAACCCCCGCACTATGTGCGTGGGGGCTGAAGCCAAGGACTGCCATCTTTCAGGTTATATATACATATACATAAACGACCGCACAGGGAGTAGTTTACTACTTGAACGCACAAGTATAAAAAGCTCTTATATCATATTGAAACATTGTTTTCACACATCATACATGTCATTTAAACATAATATCCTTCGAGCACTATGTCTCTATTAAACGAGCGCCCTGCAGGACTTCCTCAAAGTAGTGCTCGGCAGATACTCGGCTTCTGTCCGAATATTGGGATACAACGTCGATGGCCTTCATATCTGCCCAGTATGTCTTGACACGGGCCAGAGCCATCCGCGCTCCCTCAATACACGCCGACCGCTTCATTGCATCGATACGCGGTACCGCACGAAGGAACTGCTGCACTAAACCAAAATAACTCTTCGGCTGGGGTCCGCCCGGCCACAAATGAGTCACGACATGCTTCATGGCAAGTCCGGATCGTCGATTCAGCTCGGCCCATTCGGCCAACCGATCGGTCAACGGAAGAAGACGCTCCGGACTATGGAATTGCGACCAATATAGCTCTTCCCTTCTGTGCCCCTTCTGGCCTCGGAAGTGCTCAATCGCGTCTGCAGCGCTCGCCGCTAAGTCCAGATAAGCATCCTCCGCACTCCACAACTTTTCCAATTGAGCATACTTTTGATCCGTATATTTCCTCCGCAGCAGGAACGGTTTTCCAGCCGCAATTGCTCCGGCCTGACTCAGCTCCTCCTTGGCAGCTCTCAAAGCCGAACGAGCATCCTGGGATTCGGCGGCGGCCTTTTTCAGGCCCTCTTGCTCCGCTTGACGTTCTTTTTCAAGAACCTCGCAGCGATCGGTAGTATTCTTCAACTTTCTGGCCATATAGGCCATTTCCTCTTTGCTTCGGCAATGAGCAGCCCGTTCGGCTTTTAGCTCTTCGGCCGCCGTTAAAGCGGCCGCATTACTATTTCTGGCTTGCTCTTTCGCTCGGGCGAGTTCCACCCGCAGCTCCTCCACAGCAGCGGCACCATCTGCATTAAGAATACAGATAGTAAGACATGGGCGTCAGGCTCCCTTACCAGGTGTCCGCGTAGAAGTCGCATACCTTGCGACTCGTCAAACCGTTTATTGACCAGCGCGATGTTCGCATCCGCCTCGTCAAGTTGCCGCTTTAGTTCGGCATATTCATCAGTCCGGCTGGCCACCGGACGCCCCGCCACCTGTTTAGGAGCGGCGATATGTTATAACGAGATTTTGATCCTCGCACGCTGTCAATTTTACAACATACCGAGTCTCGTGGGCTACTATCTATACAGGTGCATTCTATATGCATAACTGCCGGAAGGTACATCATTTTGCGTACCTCGAACCCCGTCGAGAAGCTTCTGACGGCTTCATGCAATCCGCTCTCCGCGGATGCAATTCCTTCAATCACCGTACCCATTAGAGCACAGTGATCTTCTGAGATAGCCGCTCGCCCGAGCAGATCCTTCAGCTCCTCCGACCGCACACCACTTGGCGCCGGACCTTCCGGCCCCGCCGGACTTGGGGGAACCCTCCGGACGACACCTCGTGGTCGTTCGCCTCGCATGAGGGTGCGACAGGTGAGGCGTTCGCCTCTCCATCATCTCGGAAGAAGATCCCTCAAGACGAGCTCACGAGAAGGGCTGAGGTCCGAACTACAAGGTACAATTTCGGTTATCTTCATAAAATAAATCTGAGGATGTTCCTTATTTATAAGACCCTTCTTTTTACTTACGGCTCATTGGAGGGCTGATCCCTTGGGGAAATAGTGCGGCTGGGTTACTTCCCAGTAGCGGACTCTCGACGAAGATTCCTTTCCCTCTTTGAGGCCTTGACCTCCGGATCTTCGAAGCGGTCCTCTTCTCTCCTCGAAAGATGGGACTTTTAATCCCTCCTTCCTTGATAGCCTCCTTCGTAGAGGCAGTTGCTTCCCCGCTCCCCCTTCGCCTTCTTCAAAAGGCGTGGCCTTCAACATCTTGGTCAGCATGGGATCCGGCGTGGTCTCCGGACACCTTATTAACTTTGCCTTGGCTATCCACTCCTGTTCAAGAAACGGCTCCTTTAAAGGGCATATATATATGATAAATGAATGAACAGCTTGTCCGGTTACCGGACTACTTACTTGAGTATCTGGGGGATTGCAGCTTAGTCCTGCGTCCTCAGTTAGGTCCGGACACCTCTCTTGTGATCCGAAGAACAGTTTATACATCTCCACGGGCGTCGTGTGTTGGGGAACGTAGCAGAAATTCAAAAATTTCCTACGTGTCACCAAGATCTCTCTATGGAGAAACTAGCAACGAGGGAAGGAGAGTGCATCTACATACCCTTGTAGATCGTTAAGCGGAAGCGTTCATGAGAACGGGGTTGAAGGAGTCGTACTCGTCGTGATCCAAATCACCGGAGATCCTAGTGCGAACGGACGGCACCTCCGCGTTCAACACACGTACAGCCCGGTGGCGTCTCCCATGCCTTGATCCAGCAAGGAGAGAGGAGAGGTTGAGGAAGACTCCATCCAGCAGCAGCACAACGGCGTGGTGGTGATGGAGGAGCATGGCAATCCAGCAGGGCTTCGCCAAGCACCAAGGGAGAGGAGGAGGAGGAGGCGGGGCTGCACCAAGAGGAGAGGTTCTCGTGTGTTGGGCAGCCCAAAACCTCAAGTATATATAGGGGAAAGGGGCTGCGCCCCTTTAGGGTTTCCACCCCAAGGGGTGCGGCCAGCCCTAGATGGGACTTGGGGCGGCCAAGAGGGGAGGAGTGCCTCCCAAGTCAAGTGGAGGCCCTCCCCTTAGGGTTTCCCCCTCCCATGCGCATGGGCCTTGGGGGCTGGTTCCTTGGCCCATTATGGCTAGGGCGCCCCTACAGCCCATGCTACTGTATTGGACGTGGTGGAACAATTTCCGGACCTCCGGACCCCTCCGAATCCTCCGGAACCTTCCGAAGCTTCCGGTACAATACCGAAAAAACCCGAACTTTTTCGGAACCCGAACAACAACTTTCCATATATAAATCTTTACCTCCGGACCATTCGGAACTCCTCGTGACGTCCGGGATCTCATCCGGACTCGAACAACATTCGGTAACCACATACAAACTTCCTTTATAACCCTAGCGTCATCGAACCTTAAGTGTGTAGACCCTACGGGTTCGGGAATCATCTTGAACATGACCGAGGCGTTCTCGGTCAATAACCAACAGCGGGATCTGGATACCCATGTTGGCTCCCACATGTTCCACGATGATCTCATCGGATGAACCACGATGTCAAGGACTCAATCGATCCGTATACAATTCCCTTTGTCTAGCGGTATTGTACTTGCCCGAGATTCGATCGTCGGTATCCCGATACCTTGTTCAATCTCGTTACGGCAAGTCTCTTTACTCGTTCCGTAACACATCATCCCGTGATCAACCCCTTGGTCACATTGTGCACATTATGATGATGTCCTACCGAGTGGGCCAGAGATACCTCTCCGTTTACATGGGTGACAAATCCAGTCTCGATCCGTGTCAACCCAATGGTCACTTCGGAGATACCGTAGTGCACCTTTATAGTCACCCGATTACGTTGTGACGTTTGATACACCCAAAGCACTCCTACGGTATCCGGAATTGCACGATCTCATGGTCTAAGGAAGAGATACTTGACATTGGAAAAGCTCTAGCAAAACGAACTACGATCTTGTGCTATGCTTAGGATTGGGTCTTGTCCATCACATCATTCTCCTAATGATGTGATCCTGTTATCAATGACATCCAATGTCCATGGTCAGAAACCGTAACCATCTATTGATCAACGAGCTAGTCAACTAGAGGCTTACTAGGGACATGGTGTTGTCTATGTATCCACACATGTATTGCTGTTTCCGGTCAACACAATTATAGCATGAATAATAAGCGATTATCATGAACAAGGAAATATAATAATAACTAATTTATTATTGCCTCTAGGGCATATTTCCAACAGTCTCCCACTTGCACTAGAGTCAATAATCTAGTTCACATCGCCATGCGATTAACATCGATAGGTCACATCGCCATGTGACCAACATCCAAAGAGTTTACTAGTGTCTTAAACTAGTTCACATCACCATGTGATTAAGTCTCAATGAGTTACGGGGTTTGATCATGTTTTGCTTGTGAGAGAGGTTTTAGTCAGCGGTGCGAACCTTTCAGATCCGTGTGTACTCATAATTCTCTATGTCATATTGTAAATGCTGCTTTCACGCTCCACTTGGAGCTATTCCAAATGGTTGCTCCACTATCGTATCCGGTTTGCTTCTCGAGTCACTCGGATAGGTGTTAAAGCTTGCATCGGCGTAACCCTTTCGCCGAACTCATTATCACCTCCATAATCGAGAAACATGTCCTTATTTACTCCAAGGACAATTTTGACCGCTGTCCAATGATCCCAATTCTGGATCATTCTTGTACCCCTTGAGTGACTCATGGCATGGCACACTTCGGTGCGGTACACAGCATAGCATACTATAGAGCCTATGTCGAAGCATAGGGGCGATCTTAAATCCTTTCTCTCTTTTCTGCCGTGGTCGAGCTTTAACTCTTAACTTCATACCTTACATCTCGAGGCAAGAACTCCTTCTTTGGTGATCCATCTTGAACACCTTCAAGATCATGTCAAGGTATGTGCTCATTTGAAAGTGTTATTAAGCATTTTGATCTATCCTTATAGATCTCGATGCTTAATGTTCAAGTAACTTAATGCAGGTTTTCTATTGAAAACACTTCTCAAACAACCCTATATGCTTTCCAGAAATTCTACATCATTTCGATTAACAATATGTCAACAACATATGCTCATCGAAATTCTATGAGTGCTCCCACTCACTTCTTTGGAAATACAAGTTTCTCATAAACTTTGTATACACCCAAAATCTTTGATCATCTCATCAAAGTGCACATTCCAACTCCGAGATGCTTACTCCGGTCCTTAGAAAGGATCATTGGAGCCAGCATACCTCTTAGCATCCTTAGGATCGACAAAACTTTTCGATTGTTTCACATACAACCTTTCCTTATATAAGCGGTAAGGAAACTCGTTTTGACATCCATCGCCAGATTTCATAAATGCAGCTTATGCTAACATGATTCCGACGGACTTAAGCATCGCTACGGATGAGAAAATCTCATCGTAGTCAACTCCTTGAACTTGTGAAAACTCTTTGCCACAAGTCGAGCTTCACAGACGGTGACATTACCGTTCACGTCCGTCTTCTTCTTAAAGATCCATTTATCTTAATGGCTTGCCGATCATGGGCAAGTCCACCAAAGTCCATGCTTTGTTATGATACATGGATCCTTCCTCGGATTTCATGGTTTCTAACCATTTGTCGAATTTGGGCCTACCATCGCTTCTCCATAGCTCGTAGGTTCATTGTTGTCTAGCAACATGACCTTCAAGACAGGATTGCTGTACCACTCGTAAGTAATACGCATCCTTGTCACCCCACGAGGTACGGTAGTGACTTGATCCGAAACTTCATGATCACTATCATAAGCTTCTACTTCAATTGGTGTAGGTGCCACGGAACAACTTCACGTGCCCTGCTACACACTTGTTGAAGTGACAGTTCAATGACCTCATCAAGTCTCCACCATCCTCCCACTCAACTTTTCGAGACGAATTTTTTTTTCCTCGAGAAAGGAACCGATTCAAGAAACAATCCCTATTGCTTTCGGATCTGAATTAGGAGGTATACCCAACCGTTTTGGGTGTCCTATGAAGATGCATTTTATCCGCTTTGGGTTCGAGCTTATCAACCTGAAACTTTTCACATAAGCGTCGCAGCCCCAAACTTTTAAGAAACGACAACTTAGGTTTCTCCAAACGGTGTCGTCTCAACGGAATTACGTGGTGCCCTATTAAAGTGAGTGTGATTGTCTCTAATGCCTAACCCATGAACGATAGTGGTAATTCGATAAGAGACATCATGGTACGCACCATATCCAATAGAGTGCAACTATGATGTTCGGACACACCATCACACTATGGTGTTCCAGGCGGTATTAATTGTGAAACAATTTGCACAATGTCTTAATTGTGTGCCAAAACTCGTAACTTAGATACTTATCTCTATGATCATATCATAGACATTTTATCCTCTTGTCACAATGATCTTAAACTTCACTCTGAAATTACTTGAACCATTCAACAATTCAGACTTGTGTTTCATCAAGTAAATATACTCAACATATACTCGAATCATCTGTGAAGTCGAACATAATGATATTCACTTTGCATGCCTCGGCACTCATTGGACTGCACACATCAAGATGTGTTACTTCCAACAAGTTGCTATCTTGTTCCATCTTCTTTGAAACCGAGGCTTTTAGGTCATCTTGTCCATGTGGTATGATTTGCATATCTCAAGTGATTCAAAATCAAGTGAGTCTAAACGATCCATCTTGCATGGAGTTTCTTCATGCGTATACACCAATAGACATGGTTCATGACGTCTCAAACTTTTCAAAACGAGTGAGTCCAAAGATCCATCGACATGGAACTTCTTCATGCGTTTTATACCAATATGACTCACATGGCGATTGCCACAAGTAAGTGGTACTGTCATCACTATCTTATATCTTTTGGCATGAAAATGTGTATCACCACGATCGAGATTCAATAAACCATTTATTTAGGTGCAAGACCATTGAAGGTATTATTCAAATAAGCAGAGTAACCATTATTCTCCTTAAATGAATAACCGTATTGCGATAGACATAATCCAATCATGTCTATGCTCAGCATAAACACCAAATGATAATTATTCTGGTTTAATACTAATCTTGATGGTAGAGGAGGCGTGCGATGTTTGATCATATCAACCTTGGAAACAATTCCAACACATATCGTCACTCACCTTTAGCTAGTCTCCGTTTATTCCATAGCTTTTATTTGAGTTACTAACACTTAGCAACCGAATCGGTATCTAATACCCTGGTGCTACTAGGAGTACTAGTAAAGTACACATTAACATAATGTATATCAAATATACTTCTATCGACCTTGCCAGCCTTCTCATCTACCAAGTATCTAGGGTGGTTCCGCTTGATGTCCGTTCCTCTCACTAAGAAGCACTTAGTCTCGGGTTTGGGTTCAACCTTGGGTTTCTTCCTTTGGAGCAACAACTGATTTGCCGTTTCATGAAGTGTCCCTTCTTGCCCTTGCCCTTCTTGAAACTAGTGGTTTCACCAACCATCAACAATTGATGCTCCTTCTTGATTTCTACTTTCGCGGTGTCAAACATCGTGAATACCTCAAGGATCATCAAATCTATCACGACATGTTATAGTTCATCACAAAGCTCTAGCAGCTTGGTGGCAATGACTTTGGAGAAACATCACTATCTCATCTGGAAGATCAACTCCCACTCGATTCAAGTGATTGTTGTACCCAGACAATCTGAGTACAAGCTCAACGATTGAGCTTTTCTCCCTTAGTTTGTAGGCTAAGAAAATCGTCGGAGGTCTCATACCTCTTGGCGTGGGCACGAGCCTGAAATCCCAATTTCAGCCCTCGAAACATCTCATATGTTCATGACGTTTGAAAACGTCTTTGGTGCCTCAACTCTAAACCATTTAACTGAACTATCACGTAGTTATCAAAGCGTGTATGTCCGATGTTCGCAACATCTACAAGCGACGTTTGGGGTTCAGCACATCGGCGGTGCATTAAGGACATAAGCTTTCTCTGTCCGCATAATCGCTACTTTCAACTTTCAACTATATTTTCTCTAGGAACATATCTAAGCAGTGGAACTAAAGCGTGAGCTTACGACATAATTTGCAAAAGGTCTTTTGACTATGTTCATGATAATTAAGTTCATCTTATGAACTCCCACTCGATAGACATCCTCTCGGTTATCTAAGTGATTACATGATCCGAATCAACTAGGCCGTGTCCGATCAACACGTGAGACGGACTAGTCATCATCGATGAACATCTTCATGTTGATCGTATCTACTATCGACTCATGCTCGACCTTTCGGTCTCCGTGTTCGAGGCCATGTCTTCACATGCTAGGCTCGTCAAGTTAACCCTAAGTGTTTCTGCGTGTGTAAATCTTGCTTACACCCGTTGTATGTGAACGTAAGAATCCATCACACCCGATTAACACGTGGTGCTTAGAAGCGACGAACTGTAGCAGCGGTGCACGATTAGGGAGAACACTTCTTGAAATTTGTGTAAGGGATCATCTTATTTACTACCGTCGTTCTAAGTAAACAAGATGCATAAACATAATAAACATCACATGCAATTATATAGTAGTGACATGATATGGCCAATATCATATTGCTCCTTTTGATCTCCATCTTCGGGGCTCCATGATCATCATTGTCACCGGCATGACACCATGATCTCCATCATCATGATCTCCATCATCGTGTCTCCATGAAGTTGTCTCGCCAACTATTACTTCTACTACTATGGCTACCGGTTAGCAATAAAGTAAAGAAATTACATGGCACTGTTTAATGACACGCAGGTCATACAATAAATAAAGACAACTCCTATGGCTCCTGCCGGTTGTCATATTCATCGACATGCAAGTCGTGAATCCTATTACAAGAACATGATCAATCTCATACATCACATATCATTCATCACATTCTTCTTGGCCATATCACATCACATAGCATACCCTGCAAAAACAAGTTAGGCGTCCTCTAATTGTTGTTTGCATGTTTTACGTGGCTGCTATGGGTTTCTAGCAAAACGTTTCCTACCCACGCAAAACCACAACGTGATATGCCAATTGCTATTTACCCTTCATAAGGACCCTTTTCATCGAATCCGTTCCGACTAAAGTGGAGAGGCGGCACCGCTAGCCACCTTATGCACCAAGTGCATGTCGATCGGTGGAACTGTCTCACGAAATGCGTGTAAGGTCGGTCCGGGCCACTTCATCCCACAATACCGTCGAAACAAGATTGGACTAGTAACGGTAAGCATATTGAACATCATCAACGCCCACAACTACTTTGTGTTCTACTCGTGCAAAGAATCTACGCAATAGACCTAGCTCATGATGCCTTTGTTGGGGAGCGTGGCAGAAATTCAAAATTTCCTACGTGTCACCAAGATCTCTCTATGGAGAAACTAGCAGCGAGGGAAGGAGAGTGCATCTACATACCCTTGTAGATCGTTAAGCGGAAGCGTTCATGAGAACGGGGTTGAAGGAGTCGTACTCGTCGTGATCCAAATCACCGGAGATCCTAGTGCGAGCGGACGGCACCTCCGCGTTCAACACACGTACAGCCGGTGGCGTCTCCCATGCCTTGATCCAGCAAGGAGAGAGGAGAGGTTGAGGAAGACTCCATCCAGCAGCAGCACAAGCGGCGTGGTGGTGATGGAGGGCGTGGCAATCCAGCAGGCTTCGCCAAGCACCAAGGGAGAGGAGGAGGAGGAGGAGGGGGCTGCACCAAGAGGAGAGGTTCTCGTGTGTTGGGCAGCCCAAAACCTCAAGTATATATAGGGGAAAGGGGCTGCGCCCCTTTAGGGTTTCCACCCCAAGGGGTGCGGCCAGCCCTAGATGGGACTTGGGGCGGCCAAGAGGGGAGGAGTGCCTCCCAAGTCAAGTGGAGGCCCTCCCCTTAGGGTTTCCCCCTCCCATGCGCATGGGCCTTGGGGGCTGGTTCCTTGGCCCATTATGGCTAGGGCGCCCCTACAGCCCATGCTACTGTATTGGACGTGGTGGAACAATTTCCGGACCTCCGGACCCCTCCGAATCCTCCGGAACCTTCGGAAGCTTCCGGTACAATACCGAAAAAACCGAACTTTTCGGAACCCGAACAACAACTTTCCATATATAAATCTTTACCTCCGGACCATTCCAGAACTCCTCGTGGCGTCCGGGATCTCATCGGGACTCGAACAACATTCGGTAACCACATACAAACTTCCTTTATAACCCTAGCGTCGCCAACCTTAAGTGTGTAGACCCTACGGGTTCGGGAATCATCTGAACATGACCGAGGCGTTCTCGGTCAATAACCAACAGCGGGATCTGGATACCCATGTTGGCTCCCACATGTTCCACGATGATCTCATCGGATGAACCACGATGTCAAGGACTCAATCGATCCGTATACAATTCCCTTTGTCTAGCGGTATTGTACTTGCCGAGATTCGATCGTCGGTATCCCGATACCTTGTTCAATCTCGTTACCGGCAAGTCTCTTTACTCGTTCCGTAACACATCATCCCGTGATCAACCCCTTGGTCACATTGTGCACATTATGATGATGTCCTACCGAGTGGGCCCAGAGATACCTCTCCGTTTACGGAGTGACAAATCCATCTCGATCCGTGTCAACCCAATGGTCACTTTCGGAGATACCTGTAGTGCACCTTTATAGTCACCCGATTACGTTGTGACGTTTGATACACCAAAGCACTCCTACGGTATCCGGGAATTGCACGATCTCATGGTCTAAGGAAGAGATACTTGACATTGGAAAAGCTCTAGCAAAACGAACTACGATCTTGTGCTATGCTTAGGATTGGGTCTTGTCCATCACATCATTCTCCTAATGATGTGATCCGTTATCAATGACATCCAATGTCCATGGTCGGAAACCGTAACCATCTATTGATCAACGAGCTAGTCAACTAGAGGCTTACTAGGGACATGGTGTTGTCTATGTATCCACACATGTATTGCTGTTTCCGGTCAACACAATTATAGCATGAATAATAAACGATTATCATGAACAAGGAAATATAATAATAACTAATTTATTATTGCCTCTAGGGCATATTTCCAACATCGTGCCCATAAAATTTTGGAGAGCTCGTGGTCCCTCCGGATTAAATTCCCACAGGCGGAGGGGGTGACGTTTGCAGGGCAGAAGGCGCCGAATCAACATAACCTGTGCCACTGCAACCAGATTGATCTCCCTTTCTTGGAGGTCTTGAATACGGCCCTGCAGCAAAGGAACGTCCTTGGACGGCCCCCAGTCGAGCCCCTTGTTGACCCATGGCGCCGCCGCTGTGGTGGACTGGCGGAAGGCGGGGGCGCCACCCATTTGGTGCCCCAGGGGCGGTGATATAAAACCACTCACATTGCCACAAACCAAGCTCCTCTTGAAAAGAGCCCTCGGGCCACGGAGCATCAGCACATTTGCTTATGACCGCCCCTCCGCACTCTGCTTGTTGCCCCTCGATCATCTTTGGCTCCACCTTGAAGGTCTTGAGCCACAATCCAAAGTGAGGGGTAATATGGAGGAAGGCCTCACATACGACAATGAATGACGAGATATGGAGGATGGACTCCGGATTCAAGTCATGGAAATCCAGCCCATAATAAAACATGAGCCCCGCACAAAGGGATCCGTCGGGTAGCCTAAACCCGAAGGAAGTGAGACACGAACACCACGTTCTCGCCGGGCTCGGGAGTGGGAATGACCTGCCACGAGCAGGCAGCCTATCGAGATCTCGCGGTTAGATACTGGCGTCTCGCAGCTTTAGCACATCTTCTTCGTGGACGGAGGAAGACAAACATCGGCCGTGCTGGTCGGAGCCGGACATTGTCGAAGGTCCGAAGCGCCTAAATCTGAAGCTTTGGGTGTTAGAACTCGAAGCGCGAGGCAAACTCGATAGAGGGTGTAAAAAGAAGAGGGCCTTGGTCTCATTATAAAGAGGTTGAATACCAAGAGCCCACCCCCGTGGTCGATTAGGACTCGCCTTTGATAGAGGAGGTCTGCCGACGAGCACGATTGGGTTACCCACGTCCGTATTGATGGGAATCCTGGAATAAGGGGGCACGATCTATGCTTTGGTAAGACATGCCAAGGAAACCGCCTCGCTAAACGCGCTAAGGTGGAACAGTAAAAAACAATTCATATAAAGACCTGGCCGCAGTGTGATGTCACGCCGCGGAATACGCCAGCAGATCTGTGCAAAAGATATTCTCTCTACGGTGGTATGTGGAACTTCTTTTGTAGAGCTGGACACTATCCTTGTGTTCAAAACCTTCTATGAAGTATTCGGAGGAGGAACCCGCCTTGCAATGCCGAAGACAATATCGCGCGGACTCGTCGTCATTGAAGCCTGGTTCAGGGGCTCTTGAGGAGTCTGGACTAGGGGTGTCGAATAGCCGAACTATCATCACGGCGGGCTCCAAGACTATGAAGATACAAGATTGAAGACTTCGTCCCGTGTCCGGATGGGACTTTCCTTGGCGTGGAAGGCAAGCTTGGCGATCTGGATATGTAGATCTCCTACCATTGTAACCGACTCTGTGTAACCCTAACCTATCCGGTGTCTATATAAACCGGAGGGTTTTAGTCCGTAGGACGAACAACAATGATACCATAGGCTAGCTTCTAGGGTTTAGCCTCCTTGATCTCGTGGTAGATCTACTCTTGTACTACCCATATCATCAATATTAATCAAGCAGGAGTAGGGTATTACCTCCATCGAGAGGGCCCGAACCTGGGTAAAAACATCGTGTCCCTTGTCTCCTGTTACCATCCGCCTAGACGCACAGTTTGGGACCCCCTACCCGAGATGCGCCGGTTTTGACACCTACACTCGTGCTTGCGAGAGGGAACGTGTCACCTCCACGCTAATTTTCTTTTGGCCTTTTTTATACAGTAATTAAATTTCTTGGCATTTAATGTGCATTATTCAAATTTGAACTACAAGCACATGCTCCAGTGCACCAAAGTTGGTTGAAAAATCACATGTGTGTCCTTAGGTTTATTTCTGGTTCCCATGCAAGAAATGGGAATGAAATTCAGACATGTTGGCGTTCTGTCATGACATGGCACCAACATGCTGTGGTAATATTTTTGGTCGAATTGGAACAAGCTTTGGTACAAGCTTCTTGCAAACCGGAGCTTCTCTCAAGAAGGCTCATGGTTCGAGAGAGGAACGTGTCACCTCCTTGTCTTGAAACGACATCGTGCACTTGCCTTCTCCATTTAATTTTTACATAGGCTGATTAGACCAAATAGAAGTATCATGCTAAATTTTGGAATTATTCCGGGTTCATTTGGCCTTTTTATACATTAATTGAATTTCTGGTCATATAATGTGCATTATTTAAATTTGAACTACAAGCAGATTCTCCAGTGCACCAAAGTTGGTTGAAAAATCACATTTGTGTCCTTGGGTGAATTTCTAGGTCCCATGCAAGAAATGGGAATGAAATTCAAACATCTGGGCGTCGTGGCTCGGCCAGACAGATTGAGAAACATGGTTTTTTAATTCATGTAAATCCAAAACAGGCCTGAAAATCATGAAACTTGGCATGGTGTCATGACATGCACCACAAAAAAATACACTTCCGTGATGATACGTGTTTGTCACATTAGGTCGCGTTTTTTGTCATGCATGTACATCCATGACAAATTTATGACAGAATCAAGATAGTCATACTTGTGCTGTCGTAGAAGTGTTCCATGACAATACCAAAATTATCAGCACGGAAGTGTCCACTTCCATGACGATAAATCGCGCGTCACAGAAGTGCTTTCGTCAAGGGTGACCGACACGTGGCATCCACTGTAACAGAATGCCGTTAAGCTATCGGGTCGGGTTTTGGATCCGATAACCCGTTAACAGCCCCGACCAATGGGGATTTTCCATGTGTAAAATCATCATTGGCTGGAGGAAATATGTGTCGGCTCACCGTTGGTACAGATGTCATCCACTCATTGGACAGAAGGCGCCTATGATACGTCGACATGTGGCACGGCCCAACAGAGGCCCATTCCTGTGAAAAGGCCGGCCCGTTTGACTTAGTCAAAAGGTGGCGGGCCGGCCCATGTAAATCCTGTTAACGGCCTGTTCGCATATAGCCCATTTACAGCCCGCTAACCCAAGGCCCGTTCGCCCTATCCGAATTAGGCCCGATGGCGTCATCTGGGCCACCCAATATGATTCAGCCCGTTTTCGCCGGCCCATGTATGGCCCATGACGCGTCTTCGGCCCATATGAGGCCCTATGTAACTCTTGTCTTATTAACGGCCCGTGGTGGCGGCCCGTAATGAACGATGTATTACTTTACACCCATTAACGGCCCATGGTGGCGGCCCGTAATGAACGATGTATCACTTTATACCCATTAAGGGCCCGTTATTCCGTTGGGCGTTTCAGCCCATGTTATCTTCGGCCTTCTCAGAGCCCATTTATTCTTGGGCTCATTTCCAGTATTCGTTTACTTACGGCCCGTTACTGTCATTTTCTGCTTATGGGCCAAATTCAGCCCGTGGTTATAGTCGGCCCGTTTGTGGTCCGTTAACACGTTGGGCCGTTTTCATAGCGTCATGAAATACGACCTATCAATGATGGCCCGTTATGATCGGCCCATGAACGGACGATTCCAACTCTAGCCCGTTTATGGCCATAATGCGGCATGTTATTGGCCCATGTTTGGCCAATCAATCATACTGCCCGTATAAGGCCCATTGATGATACGGCCCGTAGAAGGCCCATTGTTTCTATGACCCGTAGAAGGCCCATTGTTTATACGGCCCGTAGAAGGCCCACTGTTTATCTGACCCGTAGAAGGCCCATTGTTTCTCTGACCCGTGGGTCGGTGTCACTCGATAAATATTAGCCCATGGTTATTGTGGCCTAGTTTTAAAAATAGGTTATTGCAGCCACTAGCAAATCGCAGAAAAAGAACTGCGCGACTACAAGCAAACAAATAAACAAGACAACAAGGAAATAAATAAGCAAGAAACTTACACTAGGCTATCACGTCTATTACACATATTACATCCACTGGGCATCAAAGTTCGCCACCAGTGTAAATATAGGGAACATAGCAGCATATAAACACCGCGGCAAAACAAGTCCTGAACTGAAACCACTTCAGAAGAGCTCAAGAAACAATATCCTGGGTACCCATAATGCTGGCAAGATGCTTAGCAAGCTTATTAACTTTCTCTTGTTTGGCGCTTAAGTCCTCCGGTAACTTCTTGCTGTTGCACCAGAATGTATGCATCTGAATTTTGCAGGGACTTCCTCAGTCCTTCGGCTTCCTGTCGCATAACATCTAATCGATGTCTTTCAATTTGAAGTTGATACTCAAGAAGCCGAACTGATTCAGGCAACGAGTTTGAAGAGCTGGTGCCAGCAGTGGTAGCCAGTAACTCGAACATTACATCAAGACAGGACTTTGGGGTTGTCTCAGTGTCCTCAATATAGTTTTTATGAGCTTTGTTGGAGACCAACAGGGATGTCTCACTATCTTGAACCTTATCTGCATTACTTCTTTACCATTGCATAACAGGGTACTCTTCTCCAATATTTTATCCGCGTTCTAAAAGAGAAACAAACAAACACATCTCAGGTTTACAATGTAGTATATGAAACTCATTTTGGTAAACCAATTCAGTAGTAAGGTGGATAGGATAACAACATGAAACAAACATATATCTATGTAGTATGGTCACTGTATGGTCTATATCATTCTAGTTTATGTTGCCAAATCAAGATAGATATAGTTCAAATCATATCTATTTAAGACAAAGCAGCATAGACAGAATATAAGTGTGGGAAACTACATAGCAATAACAACACTTGTAATGTGCATGGCATGAGAACATAACTGTTTATTCAATTGAAACTGGAATCAACATAGAGCAAGTTACAACAGTAAACAGCCAAACACGTTGAAGAAACATGTTTAAAACATACCTGTTGCGCCATTGGAGTTTCAATTGCATCCTTCAAATTTGAAATTGGTTGGTATCAGTAAATGCAGTGATGCAAGAGCAAAGTAGTATGAACCATAGCTACGGAACCTGACCTGAGAACAATTCTTCTTACGCTTTAAGCGTTGACTTGGGTTCGGAGTGGTGGTCCTCGTGATTTGGGCACTGCAGTTGCCTTACTAACTGCTTTCGTGTTTGGGTGCTCTGTGGTGGAGGCGGTGTTGTGTCAGCGGGAAATGGGTGTCTATCTGCTGGGGTTGGGGTTAGAAGGGTGTAGCTGGTTCTCTGTCCAAGCTGGGTAGGGGTACAATCTGCATGAGTGTGGGTTATGTGTGGTGGGGCTGATTCTTGGGCAAGTACAACCGTGGTTCTATCTGCATCGACGGTAGCACGATCTTTTCGAAGACCGTGTTTTACAACCACAGATCTGCCATCACTCCCTCCAATTGAAATGGCTGATAAACAAGAAAAGTAATTGAATGTCTGAGACATTGTAAGATAGACAGTGCAATGGATAGTAGGGAAGAAAACAGGGCATGAAATAATTCACATTTATGTTGTGTAAGCAAGCAGAATAGCAGGACATAATTTCACATATATGATGGCTAATTAAACATGATAGCATGACACAATTTCACATGTATGATGGCTAACTAAACAAGATAGAATGACATACTTCAAAATATGATGACTATGTAAACAGGATGACATGATATAACTATACGATGTGTCTATTAAAGTGGTTGGCATGCCATAAATCACAAACATGTAAATCGATGGAAACATGATGGCATGATATAATTCACGGATAGAATGACATAATTTAAAATATGATGACTATGTAAACAGGATGAGATGATATAACTATATTATGTCTTTAGAAAATGGGTTGGCATGCCATAATTCAGATACATGCTGTCTATGTAAACATCATGGCATGGCATAATTCAAATATATGATTTGTATACTAAGGAAGTGAGCATAGGGTAATTGCATATATGATGTGTCAACTAAGGAGATGGCATTCAATATTATGTATATGATGTAAAAACTAAGCATTGCAATACAACATATGCATTATATGAGTAATATAACCCTGCCAAGTTTGAGCATACACCTCAGGGGGATAATAGGACTGGTCATCTGCCTCTGAATCCTCCTCTGAAGAGCTATCTGTAACCAGCAAGATATCTGCTTCAGCAGGTAGCATTGTATGCTCTGAAGACCTTGTTTTCACTCCAGATTTCTCCATCACCAATTCAAATGGCTGATGCACAGGAAGAGAAGTTGAATATACAAACATTGTCGACAAAAGCAATGAGAAATACAAAAAAAAGGATGGCATGATATAATTCACATATATGACGCTTGCCTAAACAGCATGGCATTGCATAATTCACATACATAATGCCTTGCAACAAGATAACATTGCATAGTTCACATATAAAATGTCTTGCAACAAGATGACATTGCATAATTCACATATATGGTAATTAGACACTAAACAGGTGGCATTCACACAAAGCATGTCTAAACTAAGCAAATGACATACCAATGCAAGATACCATACGCACGATATGAGTAACATAACCCTGCCAAGTTGGGGCATGCACCTCGGGGAAATATGGTGGTCATCTGTCTCGAATCCTCCTCTGAGGAGCTATCGGTAACCAGCAAGACATGCGCTTCGTCAGATAGCATTGTGTGCTCTGAAGACCTTGTTTCCACTCCAGATTTTTCCATGACCGTGCCGAATGGCTGATGCACATGAAGAGTAATTGAATGTACTAAAATTGTTGACAAATTTAACACATAATAAAAAAATGATGGCATGATATAATTCACATATAAGATGACTGGCTAACCAGGGTGGCATTGCAAAATTCACATATATGATGCCTGGCTAGACAATATGGCATTGCATGATTCACATATACGATAAAGAAACTAAACATATGGCATTGACACAAAGCACGTCTAAACTAAGCAGATGACATCTTTAATGTATACAGTAGGCAATGCAAGGCACCATATGCATGATATTACCAACATCAACATGCTAAGTTGGAGCGAAGACCTCATGGGGTAAATCGGAGTGGTCTTCTCCTTCTGAATCCCGCTCAGAACATTTATCTTCCTCTTGATTACGATCCGAAATGGGTGGAGGGGGGCTGCCTTTGTGCCCACCATGGAACGCCGTCTGCATGAAATTTTATTGCCACGCAAGGCTCGTCTATTTTGCTCTACATGATCAGTTCCATTGTGTACAATAACTGGCATGCATAGGAATAAAACATAGTGAGATTATGTAAGGAGTGCATGCACAAATCCAGAGTGATGGTAGCAAACTGTGGATAGACCCAAAACCAATGATCGCAGGTAGATAATAGCTTTAGTTAAAAAATACAGATAATGGCTCCTTTAATGTTTGTTTGCACCCAACATGAAACTCATAGTAAACACGAGATTAACGGATAGTAGGCAGATAGTCTGATTGCTGCCCCATTATGTACCCCACAACCATTTAAAACTCAAGTTTCAGCATTAGTTTGGACTGACTCGAGTCTAATAGGTGAACACGACGATAATGTAGCATGTCATCATATTAAGCGGCGCATAACATAGCGGACACGGAAGAGTGCGACCTCTCTTGCGGACCCGTGTAGTCCTCAAGGTCATCTGCTCGATTGATGATGGTAATGCGGTTATCGTGGCTGCGGCGGCGGGAAGAAGATCGAGGCGGCGAAAGACAGTCTGGAGAGCGGATCCTGCTGTGGTGAACCCTTCCGTCGTTGGAGCAGCTGAGCTAGGGTGGAACACAGCGCCAGAGAGCAGGACAAACCACACAAGGTTTTCTTTGACACATATCTGTAATGAAGTAATTGAGTAAGGGCTTGTTTGAATTTGAGGATTCTAACAATGCAGGATAGGAAATAGACAGGAATAGGATAGGAATGCACGTGCAAAAAGAGAATTTATAAACACAGGATTTACGCCAATCTGGGTGTTTGATTCACAACAATTGGAAGATCACAGGATGCAAAAAGCATGGTGAGATTAAGTCAAACCACAAGAAAATGTACGGTTATAATGCAATTATGCTACTATCTCTTAGTCTTGTGCTTGATGAATAGGAATATGAAAAGGAGGAGAAGTGGAAATTAGAATTCCTATGGTTTTTCTTTCAAGGAGACACTAAAGGAACAAATCCTACAGTTTTCCTTTGCTCCATTCCTTTTCACCAAATTCATGAAAAGTAGTACCATAGGAAACTTTCCAATTCCTATGTTTTCATTCACTTTTCCATTCAAACCTTGGCGATTCTAGTAGGCAGTCTTGAGCAAGGAAAATCCTACACTAAAAAATGTTTTGTGCTACTTCTATTACTTTGGACCCAGGCCACTGCCATACTAGCTCAACTCCGGGCCCATCGACAAATGCACAGTAAAAGCAGAGATAAATAATGATGGTGTTCAAGAGAGTCCATCACGTATAGCTAAGTTGCACGGTACCTCCTTGCTTGTCATATAGTAGGATAAAATAATCGTATTTCCGTTACTACGAGTGCTCAGTGGACAATATATATAACATGTAGAGTAAAAAAGAGATGCAACAAGTGTACAACCACTTTGGCGAAGCCATGTCGATCTCAGCGTGATTAGGTTGGCCGGTGAGGATGCTCCGGCTGACTTTGCTGTCGGAGGAGGGGAAGAAGATCTTAGGCGTCTGGAGATGGAGCCCAAGGTACTGCTCCGCTGTGATGGAGGGTTTCATCGTTGGAGCAGCTCCGGTGAGTTGTACGACGTCGAGGCTGAAGCAGGACAAGAGAGACAACGAACAACGTTAACCTGAGTGGAATTCTAATAGCATCTCCAATACATGACGTAAAATACATAACCACAAAGTGCTAGATGTAAAATACATCAGCCGCTCATCTCTGAACTTAACTGTCGAAACTGAACTTAACTGTCTAAACTGAACTTAACTGTCGAAACTGAACCTAACTGTCGAAACTGAATTTTCTTGTGAAACTGAATTTTCTTTGTCGGCTGAACGCACTAGCAAGGTGAGGCTACGTCGGTCGTGACTTTTCATCTCTGGTCGATCGATTTTGCAGCCGTTGGATCTGAAATCAAGGGCTGCGGTTCATCTTCAACCTCCACCCCGAGCCACCAGCCACCACCGCCAAACAGTAACCCCCGACGCCATGCGGCGGCGCCGCCGCCCGCCGCCCAAACACTCCCCACCGCCGGACCGCCGCCGCCCGGCCATCCTCTAGGCCCCCGTGCGAGCTTTTCTCCGCGATCCCCGCCACCGCCCGCCACCGCCCGCACCAACGCCCCATCCTGAACCCTAAGATAGATAGTGGGGTACCTCTCCGTGAGCCCCCTCCTGCTGCGGCTGGTTCTTCCTTCACCCCGGCAAGCCCACCCCTTGAAAATTGAGTGACCCAAAAGTCGATTCAGTCGACTGAAGGGTAGCCAAATCGGAGCAGCATCGCAAGCAAGAGCAAGAGCGAGAGCAGTAACACGAGCAAGAGCAATAGCAAGAGCAGACCAGGCAGGGGACCGAGAGCAAGAGCAAAGCAGGAGCGCGAGCAAGAGCTAAAGCAGCAGCAGATCATACTGATGTGGACGTCGCCGCCGAGGGAGCGATGCCGTGGAGGAAGTGGCCGGCGATGCCGCGGTGGATGGAGCCGCGCCGTGTCGGCTCGGGACCGAGTGCCGGCAGCACCGTGAGATCGAATGAAGAAGAAAATGCGGCGATTAGTGTACAACCTCTTTGGTGGCGCCGATTAGGCCGCAGCTTCATCGAGAAGCGGTGATGATGATGCTCTTCGGTGGTGCAGGTGAAGGCGGCGGTGTGGGAATGGAGGTGGCGCGAAAGACGAGGGGAGCGTTAGGGCAGCTCCTTGGAGGTGGAGGGCGGGGTGGCTGAACCGGCGGGGCGATGAGATCGACAGCGGATCCTCATCGAAGACGGTGGATGAGGGGCGTCGAGTGTTCTTGTGGACGACGTCGTCAGGGAAGAGGCTCCGGCTGGGTGGCGGACGGAGCAGGGTGTGGGGTTTCGTCGCGGGTTTTCGCGGCCTCGGTGTATGAATGGGTGGGCGAATGGGATGGTAGTGGGGAGCCATGGCTTAGAGACGCGTTTGTCCGAAATGTGGGGTAAGTTACGAAAGTACCCCCCACCGATTTGAGGCGGTTCTTTCGGTTTAGGGGTACCACGGGCATTTCGCATGTCGGGATTTCACAGGAGGTGGGAGTTTTGGTAGCGTTGTAATTTGAATAGCAAGGCGGGTTGAGATGGAGGAGTTGTCCGAACTGTGAGACAAAGATATATCTTAAATATTTCGGGCTAACAAAGTAGCGAGTTGAAGAGCGGGAGTTTAGCAGCACGATGAGCGAGCGCTAGCTTCAATTTTCGGTATAACAAAGGCGGCTTGAAATTTGGAAGAACAAGCAACGTGTACCCAAAAAATACAATTTGCACCTCAACACGCACAACACACACACAAACACCATTTAGACTAGAGTAAGGTACACGTGCATTGCACGCATGAGATTTTGCAACCAAATTATGAATAAATACCACATTATAGCATGGAAGCTTTGAGTCATATATGCATGATGTACATGTTCGTTTAATTCTTATAGTTCATTTCATTCAAAATCATCTAGTTTTTATAAGAAAGCTAATCTATTTTAAGATTCATGGAATTGTGCGTTGTAAGACATAAAGTAAAAAACAAATAATGGAAAATCATGTAGAAAAACATTTGGGCAATTCTGATGCGGAAGATTCTAGAACAAATAAGAAGTGCTTGTGTTTTGATTTTTGTGCATTATGCTTAAGTTCAACCATGGAGTCTTCTAGATTATACATGTGGCGAAATCTGGTGGAATCTAGATGATATCCAACGGCCAATAGTGCTCAAATTTGCCATCTTTGGACCATCGGATTCGCCTCATCCAACGACCATCTTTCAAAGTTAAAGTTACCCGCACACAATAAAAATATATATATAATATAATATATATAGGGGTATAGATATAGATATGTGATGCGAAAGCCGCCCATCATCTCCAATTAGAATAGTGTGTCCATGCATGGATGCGACATGGGAAAATGATGTCTGCCATCGGTATCTCAAATTCAAATCGGCCTGACCTTGTTCAATGTGTATACATTAAAACATGCTCGTTTCCAAACCACACCGCGCAAATCTCCGTTATATTCATGCATGCATGGGTTTCAAACATCAGGATCTCTTATTCAGATATTTGAATTCAACTTTACATTGATTATGACCTCATCTATTCTTTTACACCCACACAGTAGTCTTTTCTTTATAATTGTACCACTAACTTTCTCTCGTGCATGCATGCACACACACTACCAGTCGGCATTATCCATCACATGCATGCAATCTTTTTCTTCAGGTCGGTCTCCCATGAAGGCAGACACCCACACACATCCCCCTCTCCATCATATCGGGCATTCTTTATCTCTCACGCATGCATCCGCAACGATCGATGTTCCTCTATGTATGTGTGTATATAGCTAGGTCTTTCATAGTTTTCCACACAAAACGATCAATAGATATATCCAGTGAGGTCTCACCCTCTTTCCCACGTCCACATCGATCAATATATACCTCTCTATCTAGGATTAATATATATAGCTAATACACCCAAATTAATTATATATCCAACGTCCCCCTCTCATCATCCATGCCTTCCACTTCATCTCTCAGACCCGTGCACAATGCGGAAGACAGGGGGCAGTAAGGGCCCTGCACCCCCCTAACATCACTATATACCGAGGCTAATATGAATGTGATCATTAGACAATTGCTGCTAAAAATGGTTTAATTTCATGAATTGACCCTCCTAGTAAAGGATTAGCAATGCTTGGCCCCCTAGCTCATTTATTTTTCATGGCTCCGCCACTGCGTGCAACATCGCACGTGTTCGCCCCCTCTCTCTAAATATCGATCTCGCACTTGTGCATTCCTTTATAGTCTCCCTCCACTCGGCCCCATGCACCATCTTCTAGCCAACCACCGGATTTTGCCACATGTACAATCTAGCTGACTCCATGGTTGAACTTAAGCATAATGCACAAACCTCAAAACAACAGTGGTTCTCTTTTTTCTAGAATCTTCCGTATCATAACTGCCCAAACTTTTTTTCTAGTTGAATTGCCATTATTTGTTTTTACTTTATTCTTTACAACGCACAATTCCATGAATCATAAAATAGATTAAGGGCTTCTTTGATTCAAAGGATTCTCAAAGGAATTTTGGAGGATTCTAATCATTAGGAATTTTTCCTATCTTGGTTGTTTGACTCGTTGGATTATAAACCATAGGAATTTTTCCATATGATTCATTTGCACTAGATTTCATAGGAAACATCCCATCCACTCAAACCTCTTGGAAAGAATTCTGTGTTTTTTCTATGCACAATCAAACATTCGGACAATCCTGTAGGATTCAAGACGACATTCCACTATAATCCCATGTTTTTCCTATTCACGCGTTCTTAGCTTTTTTATAAAAACTAATTGATTTTGAATGAGATGAACTATAAGAATTAAACGAAGGGCTACATCACGCATATATGACTCAGAGCTTACATGCTATAGTGTGGTATTTATTCATAATTTGGTTGCAAAATCTGATGCATGCAATGCACGTGTACCTTACTAGTACTTGGTATGTGCAAAACACGTAAATTAGAATACCAATGGCACGCTACACGGTGTTTCTCTTACAGTTCATGAAGCCACGTGGCACATGTGGAGGCGTTGTCGCGACCTCCTTGCGTGGATTGATCACGATGACGTCTGCTGGTTCTAGAAGAATGTACTCGTCCTCCACGAGCCATCTTGGCGGTACATGCACGAGTGAAGATGTGCACGCACGCCACACGCACTCATTCCTCGCACGCTGCACGCGGGGGTACAGGCGAACGCAATTTTGTACCAAGATCCACCCCATGTGATAATTTGACGTGTGTAAAGTCGTTCACTTCATTGATGGTCAATTAATACAGCGCATGAAAATTGAGTGGACGTGAGGGCGGAAGAAAGACATTATTACTCCACTGCAGGCATGCGAGTCGTTAAATCGTGGGTTGCTAGTAGTACTTCCATTGGTCTCCTTCGTATTTTGTGCCAATTTTTGACAGTAACATAATATTTACGCATTTGAGCAGTGTAGTACTTGAAATTTATGTTCCGCTAAACTCATCGGGAGCCGTTTCGAGCCTCGAAACCAAAACCATCAATTAATCTTTACCTTGTTCCCATCACATTCGAAAGCCTGCTCACACCTACTAGTACGTACCCTACCTGAACGTGTTCCCACTATGCAGGTATTAGTACTACTAGTGCTAGTACTTAGGTTATAAAAAGGGGAACTACCTAACCGAAAATTACTCTACCTTTCCTCCTCATAAGTGCTTCTTCTTCGTCCGTCGTTGCCATGGCCAGTGAGCAGAGCTCTAGGTCGAGAACTACTCATAACAAGGGAGCGGCAACAAAGGCTGTGGAAAAAAAGAGAGGGCTCGCCACCACGCAGATACTTCGAAAGATCTCTCACGGGCAGGCGATGGCTCCCAGGAGCGCCCTAGCCGCGGAGGCGAACATGCCGAGCCGGCGGAGCTGGAGTCGTTATCCATCGATGGCATGCCCGATCCGCTCAATAAGCACCTCAATAAACAGAAGGAGTTCATCCAAGGGTTGACGGAGTTGCTGAAGGAGAGCCTCGACGACATTCCCGCTGAGCTCAATCAGTAGGGGGAGTTGACCGCCGGCTTGGTGATGCTGCTGAAGAAGAGCATTGCCTCGGAGAAGAAGCCGACCGGCGAAATCCTGCGACTTCAGGAGGACAAGGCGAAGCTCTGCCACGAGATCGACCTGTTGAAGGAGAAGAACGCCGGCTGGAAGAACCTGCATGAGAATAGTAGTTCCTTGATGAAGATGCTGCAGGCCCTCGTCATGGAATAGAAGGAGGAGTTGGCGAAGCTCCGCATCGAGCACCCAGCTGCTGTCAAGGTACGTAATGCGGCCGTGGAACAGATGATGAAGGCTCGCGTCGAGAAATCCCGCGTCATGGACAGAATGAAGAAGATGGCGGATGAGATGCGCAAGGAGATGCAGGTCGTGGAAGCGATGAAGAATTAGATCATTTGCATGCGCGGCGAATTAGACCATTTGGGGGTGATAATCTTCCTTCTTCTTTTTCTGCTGTGTTTCATCTTTTGCTTCGGGTGTTTCGCCGCACGTGTCACGTTCTCTGCTAGGCATGAATAGAACAATGGTTTTTTTTGAGGGGATGAATAGAACAATGCTAACAATGAGATGACTAGCAAATTAGATCATTTTTTATCGCCATATGGCCTTTGGGCTGCCGTGTTTCGTGCTCCTCCTTGCAGATACTACTCCGATGGAAAACTTGAGTATACCGCACGGTTCTTTGCTCCTCCTCGATCAGGTCGTCGGCGCATTTATACGAGCAGTCAAATCACAAGGCCCCACCTTCCAGCAATAATGAGCCGTCAAATCACAAAGGCCCTCGCCTCTCGTGAAACCGACCAAGCTAGACTGCCCCGCCCTCTAGCCTTTTAAAAAATGTATACTTTTGTACAGCGGTAGTATCGATGGATTGCGCCATGGTGCAAAACTTGAAATTAAAAAAAAGGTGGTACTACCTCCGTCCGGGTTTATTGGTCCCCATTATATTTCGTGCCAAATTTTGACCATAGATTAAACTAACAAAATGTCTCGCATGTCACCAAACATTATATTTTGAAAACTATGTTCAAATACTGAATCCAATGAGATAATTTTCTTGACATGCATTAACATTTTGTTAGTTAAATATTTAGTCAAAATTTGACACAAACTACAAAGGGACCTATAAACCAGACGGAGGTAGTACATATAGAGAGCGCTCGTTGCCAAATTATGCATATAGTACTATTAAAAAGGCTAGTCACAATAATGGTGTCCAGCACAACCCACCCCTCAAATAAAATTAAGCACCCTAGAATTCTTTGAAAAAACTAAGAACCCTGAAATTCTTTGAGAACTAAACTGCTGGCTATATGATGTTGGCCATATATATTGTACGTATATAATGTGAAGAAACGGGTGGTAGTACTATACCAACTAAAAGATGAAATGTAAGAAATACTAGTATGTACGTACTGAAGAGTTAAAGTAACAAGAAGAAACATAACATAGTTCTGCTGGGGGCTCAGCACAACACACCCCTCAAACTAAACTAAGCACACCTGAAATTAAACTATGCAACTAATCCGGTAGAAACTGCATTAGAAGTTTAGAACCGCCATGAGCAACGACAGTGCCACCTTACTCGGAGTCCTCGTCCACGTCCTCGACTTCGTCCTTGTCCCTCTTCCTCTTGGCTGATACTTCTTTGCTTGAACCGCCAACTTGGCTGTTGCTCTTCATCCAACCCTTATAGATATTGAAACAAAGGTAGCCATCCATTGTAGCGTACTGGATGTGTTCTATAGCTAGTAAATTCCGCTGCCATGCATGATGATGAAAGCGTGTATGGAGGTTTCTCCGGTTTACGTCTGAAGGATGAACCATGGCTCTGCCGGTCGGCGTTGAAGGTGACGAGAGGACACCAGCCGATTCTTTTGGAGGTCGAAGGTGTTGCCTACAACGAGGCCTATCCGACGCAGGACTTCTTTGTCGTTACCAAAGTCTCTGATGGCGAATTTGACTAGGTTGCTCTCGAGGAAGTCCTTAAAATCCTGGCACTCAACATCGGCATGGTATATGCGGTAGACCAACCATAAGTCATGCACGCAAACTTGGATCACGGCGGGCTTCTTCCTCTCTTCGTCCTTTAGATCCTTCTCTCGTCCCACGACTGTGGTGTACTCAACATCTAGCCCAGCGACTCACTCATCATCTGAGTCTTCGAACATGCGTTTGAAGCGAGAAAGGCATCCTTTCACCGTCGCGGAAGTACGGGTGTAGATGACGTCAAACTCATCGCCGGTGATGGTTCTAACCTTGTACTCATCGTCGATCGGGGAGATTTTGGACGCCATGGATTTGGGAGGAGGGTTAGGATTAGTGGAACTGCCGTAATGTGAATGGACGGGACGACTAGGAGTGAACCGCCGTACTATTAAAGGACGTGCGGGGACGAGTAGGAGCGAACTGCCATCGTGCGAACGACAGGGTAGTGGCTTTCCATTCTCCCATGATACGGGCTTCCGAGAGCCCTTGGATCTTAGATCGAACAGTTGCATGGCGTGATTCTAGACCTATGGGTGAATATCCTATCCTGGAGGGTTATTCTGCAAATTTTCAGCAACTTAGCATGCGACCATTTGATCTCAGATCCAAGGGCTGCCAGCAGCCCATATCATGGTCGCGCCTACCACGACCGTCCCGTCGCTCGCGCGGTCGCGCCCTTGGAGATTTAACACGGTGCGTTAGGCTATCTGATGTTGGCATGTCATACATAGTCATCACTTAGTCACTCATACTACAACAAGGTTGGCTATAAGTGTATTTTTTTACTCCTCTCTATCTCTTTCTTCGTACTCCCTTCGTCCCATAATATAAGAACGTTTTTGACACTAGTGTAGTGTCAAAAACGTTCTTATATAATGGGACACAGGGAGTACTAGTATTTATTGCATTCACCAAGGAGTGACCTCTTCCAATGAAATGGTGTTGCTAAGTTTGCTTCATTTAATTAGCTATAGACTCAAAATTGTCTTTTCACCTAGGTACACGTGCTTAGCACCGTTTCTTCCCTGGGTCTCTCTCTTCTTGATTAACTTGCCACATCAGACTTTATGCCTATGTGGCAAGCTTAAGCACCTGTAGGAGCAAGTAAGTACAATAGTGCGCTTTACATGGCATTTTTGCATATGTGGAGGAAAGAGAGGCAAGGAAAAAGTGGAGAAGTGGGCTCTCATGCAAGAGCCAACCTCTACTACATGGTGGAGCATTGGGAGAGGCACCTGTATGGAGGTGGTCAGGAATCGGGAGACTCACGCCAGTCGTAGTGTCGCAGTTAAAATGATAATGGCAAGTCAAATCATGGGGCCCCACCTGTCCAGCAGTAACTCGCAGTCAAATCACACAGCCCTACGTTTGCAGTAGCCTACTCCCTCGTCTTATCGCGTCTCTGTCGACCCGACTAGGCAGAACTGTCCCGCCACCTACTGTGCAGGAAAAGCCCCGCCCTCGACTTTTAAATAGTATACAGTATACTAATTTTGTATCCATGGATTGCACCCGCGCCATGGAGCAAAACGTCTAGAAAACGGCGGTACACATGTATGGAGTATACAGCACGCCCGTCGCGTTCGCGTCGCACTCCAGACTGTCGGTAGGTCTGGCACGCTGCTCTCCGAATGGAACGCGCGTCATATTGCGTTTGCACACACATGTGGGACGACAATTGAGAACCAACCATAGGCAAACTCCCCAGCCCCGCAAGTCGGGTGACCTAATAGAAGAGGGAGACGAGCGATAGTACTAGAGAAGTGTTGTACTATGTTGGTGTCTGGACGATCCCTACAAGACACAGAAGATCAGTTCGTCCATGCATGTGACCAGACTCCAGCAGACACACCTGGATTGGCTATCGTCTACATATCGCGCAGGCTATGTTGTACATGGCTGTAGTTGTGGTGAGAAATCTAAAAAAAGGTTTCTTGTCATCTCGCAAAATTAGGTGTCATGTGCTTCGGATCACTGCGAGGGTTAAACAGCGACAACTGAGTTGGGCTAGTCATTGGGGGCACATGCACGAACAGTGACTACTCGGCTTCCATCTAGGTCAAGCCGGCTATGTTAATTAGGACATCTATCGACGGACCCCTTCTCTATGAGTTTATCTTTAATTTGAGCTTTGTTCCTCGTCTAGTTCGTCCGTCGGGATTCATGTTGTCTCCTTTGGGCAGTGAGGTTATGATTTCTTGTCATGTGGCATTTTTTCGTGTTATATCTTATAATCCGGCGCTGCAGATCAAAATGACGACAACTGCGCCTCCGGGCCACATGCATGAAGACTTCTCGACAGTCATTGACGAGGTCAAGCCGGCTCCGGTAGACAAAAGAAAACTAAGTACTACTCCAATATATAGGCAGGAGCCTCCGCGCTTGCTTGCTAGTGTTGCTCTCTTCACACTATCTCGGCCTCTCCAGATCTAAACACGACAGTGGTGGCCACACTCTCTCTCTCTGCTCACCGCTGGTCACAGATCCAGCCGGATCCTCTCCGCTGGGGAAGGTGAGAAGGTGCAACGTTCACGCGCTCATCCTCGGCGACGGCTCTTACCCACTGCTGGGCGCGTCCCGATCAGCCTGCCTTGTCGTTTTCTCCCAAGCACCGCTGGCGAGGGAGGGCCTCCGACCCCTTCTTCCTCGCTGCCGTAGTGTGGGAAGATCCGGCCTCTCGCCGCCCACCTAGCGACATCCGGCGACCATCAGGTTTAACTTCCTTCGAAACCGGCCTTGCTCTACTTCCCGAGCTCCTGATGTCGCTGCATTTGTAACTTTTACTATTTCTCAGGCCCCCTCGTAGATAGGATCGATCGACTGTTCGAAAACCACCTAATTTTTTTACGTTTAAGAGGTAAAACTAGTTCATGCACTCGAATGTAGTACTACTTGGTTCAAACAAGGAACAAAGGGGTGGGGTGGGGAGGATTTGTTACTGCATCTAGGACTTGGTCGAAAGAGGAAATCTTGAGGCGAAAAGTAGCAGTAGATGGCTATCCAACTGGTCTCTAGGTCTAATAGGAAATAAAGGAAACGCAGTACAAACTCAATATAAACCCGATCTATTGGTTGAAAAAGGAAACAATGTGGGGACTGGGGACAAGTCAGCGAGTAAGTCCAGCACTAGATTTGCTAGCCTCACACGGTATAAGGTGGCTATACCGAACAAAAGTGGGACCAACCCGGAGATCCTGTTACGATGTTTGTTGCCCGAGCCACTCTTATGTAATGCCACTTTGGTAAAATGTAGCGATCGCCTTTGTTAAAAGTAAGGACACGTTAAACCAATGTTGTTTTCAATGTAATGCCTCCGATAATATGAATCGATAGCACTTCTTTACATGTCTGCTAAAATTTCCCATTAAGATAAGTTGGTTCTTTTCGTTAGAAATGCAAGCATCTGGTCCGCCTACTCTCCCGTGCCCAAAGTAATGTCGTATTTAACGGTTGTCATAGTTAATCCTAATGCCCACACTAATATCTAGCAATGCCACTACTTTAGAAATTGCTACTATCCTGGATTGCCATTCAGATAAGGAACATGCTTCTTTTCATTTGATGCATGTTTCATCACTTGTTAGTCACCATCCTTTCCACCTTTTTTGTGCAAACAGAGATATACATTTCACGCTCGATCTTAGTTGAACTACACAAATGATATCCAAATTATAGTTGAGCATTCCAGGAGCTTCACAACGAACCTTGATGTTGCTCAATTTTATTGCAACTAATGAAGAAGAAGCTCTGTGGGTTTCGTTTTCTGATGGAAATGGAACCGGGGATGGAGCCCTTTTCTTAAAAAAACTGAAGAAGAAGCTGCTAGCTCACGGGACATTGCTTCATTTTAGGTGAACTGCACCAAAAGGTCCCATGAATTGAATCATCCATGTTGGTGACTGAAAGAGCCAGCTTGACATCGATCTAAGCACCCCCGGCCTCCATCCTTGTGACGCACAGTACACCTTGTTTGCCACCTGCTCGACCCTAGTGTCACTGATAAAATGAAGTAATAATACAGTTAAATTAGAGCGAGTGTCATCTCTATCATTTCATTTCCAATGTAGATAAAGAAAGTGCTTCTCTTTGTTAAAGTATGTTTCATCAACTAGTCCCATTGTTAATGTTTAAGCGTTTCTGCAAATTGGGGTGCTTAATTTTAGTTAATATGTACAAAAATAGAGATTTGAATGTCTCAAGGCGCCTCCTTGTACTACTGCTGTACACTGATGTTCATCACTGGCAGAAGGTGCATTTGGGAGACTTGGGACGATGTCGATATGAGGCGTCATGAGGCCCATCTCGCCTCGCAGCATGGCATACTATGATACTATCGCAATATTTTCTTCTATTTATTTTGTGTGTTTCATCAACTAGTGCCACTATAATGTAATCACACTTTTTCATTATCTGTGCAAACAGGGTTATTCAGCTGCATTTTGGTGTAACTGCACAAATGTACGTATGGAACCGGCATATATGCAGAGTGTGAGGTGTGCCAAGTAAAAATTACCGACACCAACCATGCTGCATGCACACATTGGCATCCACTACCACCAGTGGGATGTGTGGCGCTCTCTGTGGACGGATCTTTCTCGGCAGCAAATACTCTAACCAAATACTAGTAGCTTATATTGGCAGTTTTCTAGGGAGTACTCTTTTCTGAAAGAAGCACCAATCTATTTTTCTTTATTTGTACACTGTGTTACAACTTTGACCCAAAGGTCCAGAGCTATTTTAGGGTGATTGGTGTAGTACTCGGAGACTGATTGTAAGCATGATTTTCATTAGCTGTCACACTGATTGTAAGCATGAGCAGGTGGAACATTAGGTTAGTGCGAAGCTTACCTTAAACCCTACCGCCGCCGTTGAAATGAGGCGAGCATCGAGGGAACCGTGGAGAACGGCGGGGAAGTGACGTCGCGCCATCCGGCCTCCTCTTGCGGTGGGAGAACGAATACTCCTGTGGCTCCGGCTGGGTCTGCACCCTCACGAACGGCACACCATACTCGATCGATTCGTTATCCTCTGGGTGCTCGACCTTCGACCTGTACGCCCACCACCTCTGCCTGACTGTCGCCTCAGGCGAATCTGTCTGCTCCATCGCCCATTGGAGATACTCGATGAACTCGGAGGACTGCGGCGTGACTGCCACCGAGGAGTACATGTACATCGCCGCCCTCATCGCCGCCGTCTCGCTCTTTCGCATACATTGCCACATGGCCCGTACCGTCCTCGAAATCTCCCACTCATTGTCAAACCAACTAAGGATCTCCTTCAACCTGGCTAACTTTGCCTTGTCGCCGCCGGCGATCTGCCTGATTCACTGATGCATCCTCTCCATAGATGTCCTTCTGAGTGGTCCGGTGCTAGCTTTGGAAGATGGGAGGAATTTTGGAATGGAGATGACGGAGAGGAGAGGAGGTGGTTTTGCAATGGAGAGAAGATCAGAAGATGGAGAGGCGAGACGGTGGTTTTGGAATGGAGATCATGGAGAGGAGAGGAGGTGGTTTTGGAATGGAGATGATGGAGAGGAGAGGAGGTGGTTTTGCAATGGAGAAGATCAGAAGAGGGAGAGGCGAGACAGTGGTTTTGGAATGGAGATGATGGAGAGGAGAGGAGGTGGTTTTGCAATGGAGAAGAGGGAGAGGCGTCTGGCAGCGATTTAGGATTAGGCGAGAGGGTCTGGCGGCTGTGGTGGATCAAAATCAAAATCAATTTACCCTTCAATTAAGAAAGCGACCCACATTAACTAGTCTCCCTTTTATTCGGGTCATAATTGACCATGATTTTCGCACATAAAATATATGTTATACATTGCAAAAATAATATAATTTGAAAGTACATTCAGATACGAACCAAACGATACAATTTTTGGTGACATGCATTCACATTTTGCTTTTCAAATACAGTACGTGGTCAAACTTTGACTCAAAATATGCAAAACAACAAAAAAAATACTTCCAAGACCAGCGCCGCTCTTCCGCTCTTCTCCTCTTAAACCACCGCCGCTCCTCTCCTGTTCCAATCTAAATCTAGCGCCGCTCCTCTCCTCTTCCATTTCAAAACCACCGCCCCTCCTCTCCTGTTCCAGTCCAAAACCAGCGTCGCTCCTCTCCCGTTCTAATCCAAAACCAGCGCTACTCCTCTCCTCTTCTATTCAAAACCACCTTGCAAGCAGTGAAGGTGCTGTGGAGAAGTAGATCGATGGAGGAGTACAACCGACACGTGAGGATCGCAGACGGCGACCCTGTGAAGCTAGCTAGGATGTTGGAGATCTGATCTTGGTTTGACAACAAGGACCAACTAAGCGGCGACGGCGACATCCATTGCCAAATATCTGCAGCAGAGCGAAAAGGCGGCGATACTCCGGAGGGAGTCGCACTGAGTACATAGAGCTGCTCCTCGGGCCATGGAGCAAACAGATTCACCGAATCCGATCGTGAGGGAGCGGTGTTGGGATTGTCGATCCCGGATGGAGCATCCACCGAGATTGAAGGATCGAGCATCTGAGGTGCCGTTTGTGAGGTGTCCTGCCAGAGCGAGCCGGTGGAGTCTTCGTCGACCGAACCCCACTGCAAGAGGAGAAAAGCAGTTGGCCCGACGACGCTTCTCCGCCATCGACTCCCTCGCCGTTCACATCGTCTCACGGGGCGGCTGTCTGCCACCGAGGAATAGGAGGGGGCTGCCCCCCCAGCCCAATAGTCGGGCAGGTTGTGAATTGTCAGGAGGTGCTTAGGGTTGTCAGTATTTGCAGGTTGTGAATTGTGTTTTGTGTTGTGTATTTTGAGAGTACTTTCAGATATGAATGTCTTTTGAATTTCAGATTTGCAGTATTGAGCATATGAATAATTTTATGAATTCTAGAGATCTATTTTTAGCGCTTAAAAAATGTAGTTTCATAGGAGTATAAAAGTGCAGACGAGAAAAAACTGCAAGTTTCAGTTTCAGATAAGAAACTGCAAGTTCAGTTTCAGATAAGAAGCTGCAACTTTCAGAGGCAGAGCATTTATATTAACACGGCCTTTTCAAACAGGGTTAACATCTTGTTGGAAGTTTTATTCATGGTCGAAAATGGAACTACCAGCCAGTTAACATCATGCTGATCAACATTCATGCATATCACATCTTCATATGATGCACAGTCAAAATGCCCACACAATGTCGAGTGTGCGAAACACAGAGAAAACGAGGGACGAAGTTTTGGCAAGTATTGGACGTGGTTTTGGGCTGCCCCGTCTAGGCTTTCATTTCTAACATGCGCAGCCCACGACCTCGGATGGGAGGGCCTATTTGTATTTTCTTAGGGCCGTCATGTATCGACCGGCCTATGGACCTCCCATCCGAGGTTTTATTTTTGGCAGCCCAATTTATGTTATTTTTTGAAGAAAACGCAGAGGTCTGTTCTATTTTTCTATATAAGAATAGGAACACCAGGTACAACTTATGTTTCCCTTCTAACTATATTATATATATTTAAATTATTTTATATGTTATTATATATTATCTTTATTGTCATCATATATTTATGAGATACTTACATATGTGAGAAAACAATATCCCACATCTTATTAACTTATAAAATAATTTTTAACAAATAAAATCCTGGATTGTTTTGGCACGAAAATCCTAGTGATTGTGTAGAAAAGCTTGGTAAGATTTAAGGATGAATGTAATAATATCACTTATTATTTAAATATATTTATAACAAAATGCCCAGCCTTTTTTTATTTTTTGATAACATTGCTGGCCCAACCCAACATTATAATTAGAATCAGCCCAGCAAAATCGTGTATTTTGAGAAAGTGCAAATGGCCTGTAATTTTTTAGGAAATAAAATAAATGGGCCGCATGGACGGTACATTAATTCTTCACCTAGCCCAGCTAATGGCTGTAATTAAAAAAAAAGATCAAATTGACTGTAAATTCTACCGCGCAAAAAAAGGCTGTAATTCTGAAAAAATGGGTTGAATACGTTCCACATTTTTGGAGGCTGTAATGTGGGCCAATAGGTCAAAGCCAACGCAAGTCGTTGTCAATTTAGTCAACAAATAATTCTGACATGTTAGCCGTTGGATTTACATCCAACGACCGGCATCCATCTTCAATCTCTCATCTTCTTCTCCAGCGCCGCCGGGACAACCTCCTGCCTCCTGCTGCTAGCAGCTCTGCTTAGCACGCTTCGCTATGAAGTGCTACTCCACCGTTGGCCAGGCCATCCCTCCACCCCTTCACACCTCCTATTCTTCTCCACCGACTGCCGAACCACACCGCACTAGAACCAGTTAACCCTCGTACACCTCTCCGTCTGCGACTCTACTCCTGCCTCTTCCCATCTCCGGCTCGTTGCTGTCCGGGGCCTCGCCGTCGTCCACCACCTTGGATGCGCTCGGCGCGGTGTGGTCAACATGGTCAACGAACGACACCATCGGAAGTAGACTATGCGTGGAGAGGCTGACAGCTGGGTCCACGGCCACACACAAGGAAATGCCTCCTTATTACGCGCAAAATAATGATTCCTCCACCTGACATCTGGGACCCACCAGAAGGGCCTCTGTATTTCGCGAAAAAACGTGCCCCCCGCTGACTTGTCGGACCCACTAGCTATCTTCGCACGCAAGGAAGTGCCTCCTTATTACGCACAAAAAAGTGAATACTCCCCCTGCCAGCTGGAACCCAGCATAATGGGAGGCTGACTTGTGGGCCTACCAAGTTGACAGGGACGGAGGGCTTTGTCAACTTAGTCAATATGAATGATTCTAGCTCCTGTTACCGTACGATGTTCATCCAACGGTTGTAGTGCTTCTTCAACCTCTGGTCTTCTTGCTCCAGCCGCCCAAACCAGCGTCGGTTGTGCCGCGTGTTCCTGCCTCCGTGGCGGGTTGTGATGCATGGAGGCCTCACCGCCACTACTACTCCCACCGCTGGCCAGGCCATCCTCTACTCACCCACACCCTGTTATTCTGCGGCGACAGCAGCCTCACACCGCAGCCGAACGGTGAACCTCGTACTCCTCTTTGCGTGGGCATCCATTGCTGCGTCTTCCCGGCCCGAAGTCGCCCCTTCCTAGGCCTCGCCGTCGTCCACCGCCGTGGTGCTCTCGACGCGGCGTGGTCAACGTGGTCATGGAACGACTTCCATTGGACGTGGACTGTACGTGGAGAGGCTGACTGCTGGGTCCACGGCCGCAGCAAGGAAGTGCCTCCTTATTATGCGGAAAATAATGATTCCTCCACCTGACAGCGGGGACCCACCGGACGGGCCACCGTATTTCGCGAAAAAAAGTTTCCCCCTGACTGCTGGGACCCACCAGCTACATCTTCGCACGCAAGGAAGTGCGTCCGGGCAAAAAAACGATTCGCCCCCTGACTGCCGGGACCCACCAGCTACATCTTCACACGCAAGGAAGTGCGTCCAGGCAAAAAAAAAGGATTCACCCCCCTGACTGCTGGGACCCACCAGCTACATCTTCGCACGCAAAGGAAGTGCGTCCGAGCAAAAAAAAATGATTCGCCCCTCTGACTGCTGGGACCCACCATCTACATTTTCGCACGCAAGGAACTGCCTGACAGTCAGGACCCACCTGGTCGAAGCGTACGGAGCGTTGTCATTCTGGTCGCGAACATGTACGTACATATATACTAGTCGATGTAGAGTTGCGTACATGTCATAGTAGAGGCGCGCACGTAGCATGTACACGTACGTACAGCGGCCAGGGTGCAAGAAAGAAAATACGGCCACATACGTACATACGGGCGGGGTCACGAACGCCTACTCGCGCATACCACAGGGTCCTGTTCAACCACCCCTCCACGGCCACCCCTCCACTGTCTACTGTTCATCCAGCCCTCCACACCACGGGGTCCTGTTCATCCAGAGGCAATGCCATCGCTCACTGTTCATCCAACCCCCCGCAACGCTCACTATTCATTCAATCGATCGACTTCAGTTAGCAGCAGTAGTTTCGAGAGGGAACTGGATCTTCTCTCGATAAGGCTCGTGGTTCCGAGAGGGAACCTGTCACCCCCGTGTGCGAAACGACATACATCCACTGCCTTCTCCCGCCATAGTTTTTTACACAGGAAAATTAGACCAAATAGGAGTATCGTGCTAAATTTTGGAATCATTCAGGGTTCGTTTGGCCTTTTTATACATTAATTAAATTTCTTGGCATTTAATATGCATTATTAAAATTTGAACTAAAAGCACATGCTCTAGTGCACCAAAGTTGGTTGAAAAATCACATGTGTGTCCTTTGGTTAATTTCTAGGTCCCATGCTAGAAATGGGAATGAAATTCAAACATCTGGGCGTCGTGGCTCGGCCGGAAAGATTGAGAAACTTGGTTTTTTAATTCACGTAAATCCAAAACACGCCTGAAAATCATGAAACTTGGCGTTGTGTCATGACATGGCACTAACATGCTGTGGTAATTTTTTTGGCCGAATTGTAACAAGCTTTGGTACAAGCTTCTTGCAAACCGGAGCTTCTCTCAAGAAGGCTCGTGGTTCCGAGAGGGAACATGTCACCTCCTTGTGCGAAATGACATACGTGCACTGCCTTCTCCCACCTTAATTTTTTACATAGGCTGATTAAACCAAATAGAAGTATCGTGCTAAATTTTGGAATTATTCCGGGTTCGTTTGGCCTTTTTTATACATTAATTGAATTTCTAGTCATATAATGTGCATTATTCAAATTTGAACTACAAGCTGATGCTCCAGTGCACCAAAGTTGGTTGAAAAATCACATTTGTGTCCTTGGGTGAATTTCTAGGTCCCATGCAAGAAATGGGAATGAAATGCAAACATCTGGGCGTCGTGGCTCGGCCAGACAGATTGGGAAACTTGGTTTTTTAATTCATGTAAATCCAAAACAGGCCTGAAAATCATGAAACTTGGCATGGTGTCATGATATGGCACCAACATGCTGTGGTAATTTTTTTGGCCAAATTGGGACAAGCTTTGGTACAAACTTCTTGAAAACCAGAGCTTCGCTCAAGAAGGCTCGTGGTTCCGAGAGGGAACGTGTCATCTCCGTGTGCGAAACAACATACATCCACTGCCTTCTCCCGCCATAAATTTTTTACACTAGCAGGTTAGGCAAAATAGAAGGATCGTGCTAGATTTTGGAATTATTCCGGCTTCGTTTGTCCTTTTTTATACATTAATTAAATTTATGGTCATTTAATATGCACTATTCAAATTTGAACTAGAAGCACATGCTCTAGTGCACCAAAGTTGGTTGAAAAATCACATGTGTGTCCTTGGGTGAATTTCTAGGTCCCATGCTAGAAATGGGAATGAAATTCAAACATCTGGGCGGCCGAGATTGAGAAACTTGGTTTTTTATTTCATGTAAATCAAAAACACGCGTGAAAATCATGAAACTTGGCGTGGTCTCATGACATGGCACTAACAAGCTGTGGTACATTTTTTGGCCGAATTGCAAACCAGAGCTTCTCTCAAGAAGGCTCGTGGTTCTGAGAGGGAGTGTGTCACCTCCTTGTGCGAAACAATATACGTAAACTGCCTTCTCCCGCCTTAATTTTTTTACACAGACATATTAGACCAAATAGAAGTATCGTGCTAAAATTGGGAATTATTCCGGGTTCATTTGGCCTTTTTATACAACAATTGAGTTTTTGGTCATTTAATGTGCATAATTTAAATTTGAACTACAAGCACATGCTCAAGCGCACCAAAGTTGGTTGAAAAATCACATGTGTGTCCTTTGGTGAATTTCTAGGTCCCATGCAAGAAATGGGAATGAAATTCAAACATCTGGGAATCGTGGCTCGGCCAGAAAGATTGCGATACTTGGTTTTTTAATTCATGTAAATCCAAAACACGCCTGAAAATCATGAAACTTGGCATTGTTTCATGACATGGCACCAACATGCTGTGTTAAATTTTTTGGCCGAATTGGAACAAGCTTTGGTACAAGCTTCTTGCAAACCGGAGCTTCTCTCGAGAAAGCTCGTGGTTCCGAGAGGGGATGTGTCACCTCCTTGTGCGAAACAACATACGTGCATTGCCTTCTCCCGCATTAATTTTTTTTACATAGGCAGATTAGACCAAATAGAAGTATCGTGCTAAATTTTGTAATTATTCCGCGTTCTTTTGGCCTTTTTTTATATATTAATTGAATTTCTGGTCACTTAATGTGCATTATTCAAATTTGAACTACAAGAACATGCTCTAGTGCATCAAAGTTGGTTGAAAAATCACATGTGTGTCCTTGGGTGAATTTCTAGGTCCGATGCTAGAAGTGGGAATGAAATTCAAACATCTGGGCGTCGTGGCTCGACTAGAAATATTGAAAAACTTTGTTTTTTAATTCGTGTAAATCAAAAACACGCATGAAAATCTTGAAACTTGGCATGGTGTCATGACATGGCACCAACATGCTGTGGTTATTTTTTTGGCCGAATCGCGACAAGAACATGCTCTAGTGCACCAAAGTTGGTGGAAAAATCACATGTGTGTCCTTTGGTTAATTTCTTTGTCCCACGCAAGAAATGGGAATGAAATTCAGACATCTGGGCGTCGTTGCTCAGCTGAAAAGAAATAGAAACTTGGTTTTTTTATTCATGTAAATCCAAAACATGCCTGAAAATCATGAAACTTGGCCTAGTGTCATGACATGGCACCAACATGCTATGGTAAATTTTTTGGCTGAATTGGAACGAGCTTTGGTACAAGCTTCTTGCATACCAGAGCTTCTCTCAAGAAGGCTCGTTGTTCCGAGAGGGAGTGTGTCACCTTTGTGTGCGAAACAACATACATACACTGCCTTCTCCCGGCTTAATTTTTTTACACAGGAAAACTAGACCAAATAGAAGCATCGTGCTAAATTTTGGAATTATTTCGGGTTCGTTTGACCTTTTTTATACAATAATTGAATTTCTGGTCATTTAATGTGCATAATTCAAATTTGAACTACAAGCACATGCTCGAGTGCACCAAAGTTGGTTGAAAAATCACATGTGTGTCCTTGGGTTAATTTCTAGGTCTCATGCAAGAAATGGGAATGAAATTCCAACATCTGGGCATCGTGGCTCGGCCGTTAAGATTGAGAAACTTGGTTTTTAATTCATGTAAATCGAAAAGACGCCTGAAAATCATGAAACTTAGCATGGTGTCTTGACATGGCACCGACATGCTTTGGTAATTTTTTTGGCCGAATTGGGACAAGCTTCGGTATAAACTTCTTAAAAACCGTAGCTTCTCTCAAGAAGGCTCGTGGTTCCGAGAGGGGACGTCTCACCTCCGTGTGCGAGACGACATACACTACCTTCTCCCGCATTAATTTTTTTAAATAGGCAGATTAGACCAAAAAGAAGTATCGTGCTAAATTTTGGAATTATTCCAGGTGCGTTTGGCCTTTTTTATACATTAATTGAATTTTTGGGCATTTAATGTGCATAATTCAAATTTGAACCACAAGCACATGCTCCAGTGCACCAAAGTTGGTTCAAAAATCACATGTGTGTCCTTGGGTGAATTTCTAGGTCCCATGCAAGAAATGAGAATGAAATTCAAACATCTGGGCGTCGTGGCTTGGCCAGAAATATTGAGATATTTGGTTTTTTAATTCATGTAAATCTAAAACACGCCTGAAAATCAAGAAACTTGGCATGGTGTCATGACATGGCACCAACATGCCGTGGTAATTTTTTTGGCTGAATTGGAACAAGCTTTGGTCCGTGCTTCTTGCAAACCGGAGCTTCTCTCAAGAAGGCTCGTGGTTCCGAGAGGGAACGTGTCACCTCCATGTGCGAAACGACATACGTCCACTGCCTTCTCCCGCCTTAATTTTTTTACGTAGGCAGATTAGACGAAATAGAAGTATCGTGCTAAATTTAGGAATAATTCCGTGTTCGTTTGACCTTTTTTATACATTAATTGATATTCTGGGCATTGATTGTGCATAGTTCAAATTTGAACTATAAGCACATGCTCGAGTGCACCAAGGTTGGTTGAAAAATCACATGTGTATCCTTGGGTGAATTTCTAGGTCCCATGCAAGAACTGGGAATGAAATTCAAAAATCTGGGCGTCGTGGCTCGGCCGGAAAGATTAAGAAACTTGGCTTTTTAATACATGTAAATCCAAAACAAGCCTGAAAATCATGAAACTTGGCATGGTGTCATGACATGGCACCGACATGCTGTGGTAATTTTTTTGGCCGAGTTGGAACAAGCTTTGGTACAAGCTTCTCGCAAATCAGAGCTTCTCTCAATAATGCTTGTGGTCCTGAGAGGGAGTGTGTCACCTCCGCGTGCGAAACGACATACGTACACTGCCTTCTCCCACCTTCATTTATTACACACGCGGAATAGACCAAATAGAAGTATCGTGCTAAATTTTGGAATATTCCTGGTTCATTAGGCCTTTTTTATACATTAAATAAATTTATGGGCATTTAATGTGCATATATTAAATGAGAAGTACGAGCAGATGCTCCAGTGCACCAAAGTTGGTTGAAAAATCACATGTGTGTCCTTGGGTTAATTTCTAGAGCTTATGCAAGAAATGGAATGAAATTCAAACATCTGGGCGTTGTGGCTCAGCCGGAAAGATTGAGAAACTTGGTTTCTTAATTCATGTAAATCCAAAACACGCCTGAAAATCATGAAACTTGGCATGGTGTCAAGACATGGCACCAGCATGCAGTGGTAATTTTTTTGGCCGAATTGGAAAAAGCTTTGGTACAAGCTTCTTGCAAACCGGAGCTTCTCTAAAGAAGGCTCGTGGTTCCGAGAGGGAATGTGTCACCTCCATGTGCGAAACGACTACGTACACTGCCTTCTCCTGCCTTAATTTGTTTTACACAGGCAGATTAGACCAAATAGAAGTATCGTGCTAAATGTTGGAATTATTCCAGGTTCGTTGGCCTTTTTTATACATTAACTGAATTTCTGGGCATTTAATGTGCATAATTCAAATTTGAACCACAGACACATGCTCCAGTGCACCAAAGTTGGTTGAAAATTCACATGTGTCTCCTTGGGTTAATTTCTTGGTCCCATGCAAGAAATGGGAATGAAATTCAAACATCTGGGCATCGTGGCTTGGCCGAAAAGATTGAGAAACTTGGTTTTTTAATTCATGTAAGTCCAAAACACGTCTGAAAATCATGAAACTTGTCATGGTGTCATGACATAGCACCAACATACTGTGGTAATTTTTTTGCCGAATTGGAACAAGCTTTGGTACAAGCTTCTTGCAAGCCAGAGCTTCTCTCAAGAAAGCTCGTGGTTCCGAGAGGGAACATGTCAACTCTGTGTGCGAAACGACATACGTACACTGCCTTCTCCCACCTTAATTTTTTACACAGGTAGACTAGACCAAAATAGAAGTATCGTGCTAAATTTTAGAATTATTCTGGGTTCGTTTGGCCGTTTTTATACATTAATTGAATTTCTAGGCATTTAATGTGGATAATTCAAATTTGCACTATAGGCAGATGCTCAAGTGCACCAAAGTTGGTTGAAAAATCACATGTGTGTCCTTGGGTGAATTTCTAGGTCCCATGCACTAAATGGGAATGAAATTCAAACATATGGGCGTCGTGGCTTGGCAGGAAATATTGAGAAACTTGGTAATTTAATTCATGTAAATCCAAAACACGCCCGGAAATCATGAAAATTGGCATGGTGTCAGGACATGGCACCAACATGCAGTGGTAATTTTTTGGCTGAATTGGAACAAGCTTTGGTAAAAGCTTCTTGCAAACCAGAGCTTCTCTCAAGAAGGCTCATGCTTCCGAGAGGGAACATGTCACCTCCATGTGCGAAACGACATACGTACACTACCTTCTCCCGCCTTAATTTTTTTACACAGGCAGATTAGACCAAATAGAAGTATCGTGCTAAATTTTGGAATTATTCCATGTTCATTTGGCCTTTTTTATACATTAATTGAATTTCTGGGCATTTAATGTGCATAATTCAAATTTTAACCACAGGCACATGCTCCAGTGCACCAAAGTTGGTTGAAAAATCACATGTGCGTCCTTGGGTGAATTTCTCGGCCGCGTGCAAGAAATGGGAATGAACAATCATCTGTGCGTCGTGGCTCGGCCGGAAAGATTGAGAAACTTGGATTTTAAATTCATGTAAATCCAAAAGATGCCTGAAAATCATGAAATTTGGCATGGTGTCATGACATGGCACCAACATGCTGTGGTAAATTTTTTGGCCGAATTGGGACAAGCTTTGGTATAAACTGCTTGAAAATCGGAGCTTCTCTCAAGAAGGCTCGTGATTCCATGAGGGAAAGTGTCACCTCCGTGTGCGAAACAACATACACTGCCTTCTCCCGCCATAATTTTTTTACACAGGAAGAGTATACCTAATAGAAGTATCGTGCTAAATTTTGGAAATATTCTGGGTTCGTTTGGCCTTTTTTATACGTTAATAGATTTTTCGGGCATTTAATGTGAATAATTCAAATTTGAACTACAAGTACATGCTCCAGTGCACCAAAGTTGGTTGAAAAATCACATGTGTGTCCTTGGGTGAATTTCTATGTCCCTTGCAAGAAATGGGAATGAAATTCAAACATCTGGGCGTCGTGGCTCGGCCGGAAAGATCAAGAAACTTGGTTTTGTAATTCATGTAAATCCAAAACATGCGTGAAAATCATGAAACTTGGAATGGTGTCATCACATGGCACCAACATGTTGTGGTAAATTTTTTGGCCGAATTGGAACAAGCTTTGGTACAAGTTTCTTGCAAACTGGAGCTTTCTCAAGAAGGCTCGTGGTTCGGAGAGGGAACGTGTCACCTCCGTGTGCGAAAGGACATACACTGCCTTCTCCCGCCATAATTTTTTGAGAAAGGTAGATTAAACCAAATAGAAGTATTGTGCTAAATTTTGGAATTATTCCAGGTTCGTTTGGCCTTTTTATACATTAATTGAATTGTTGGGCATTTAATGTGCATAATTAAAATTTGAACTGCAAGCACATGCTCCAGTGCACCAAAGTTGATTGAAAAATTACATGTGTGTCCTTGGGTGAATTTCTAGGTCTTATGTAGGAAATGGGAATGAAATTCAAACATCTGGGCGTTGTGGCTCGGCCAGAAAGACTGAGAAACTTGGTTTTCTAGTTCATGTAAATTTAAAACGCGCCTGAAAATTATGAAACTTGGCATGGTGTCATGACAGGGCACCAACATGCAGCGGTAATTTTTTTGCCCGAACAAGAACAAGCTTTGGTACAAGCTTGTTGCAAACTGGAGCTTCTCTCAAGAAGGCTCGTGGTTCCGAGAGGGAACATGTCACCTCCGTGTGCGAAACGACATACGTACACTGCCTTCTCCCGCCTTAAATTTTTTACACTAGCAGATTAGACCAAATAGAAGTATCGTGCTAAATTTGGGAATTATTCCTGGTTCGTTTGGCCTTTTCTGTACATTAATTGAATTTTTGGGCATTTAATGTGCATAATTCAAATTTGAACTACAAGCACATGCTCCTGTGCACCAAAGTTGGTTGACAAATCACATGTGTGTCATTGGGTGAATTTCTAGGTCACATGCAAGAAATGGGAATGAAATTTAAACATCTGGGCGTCATGGCTCGGCCGGAAAGATTGAGAAACTTGGTTTTTTAATTCATGTAAATCCAAAACACGCCTGGAAATCATGAAACTTGGCATGGTGTCATGACATGGCACAATCATGCTGTGGTAATTTTTCTGGCCGAATTGGGACAAGCTTTGGGATAAACTTCTTGAAAACCGTAGGTTCTCTCAAGAAGGCTCATGGTTCTGAGAGGGAACGTGTCACCTCCGGGTGCAAAACGACATACACTGTCTTCTCCCGCCATAATTTTTTTACCCAGGCAGATTAGACCAAATAGAAGTATCATGCTAAATTTTGGAATTATTCCGGGTACATTTGGCCTTTTTCATACATTAATTGAATTTTTGGGCATTTAATGTGCACAATTCAAATTTGAACTACAAGCACATGCTCCAGTGCACCAAAGTTGGTTGAAAAATCAGATGTGTGTCCTTGGGTGAATTTCTAGGTCTTATGCAAGAAATGGAATGAAATTCAAACATCTGGGCGTTGTGGCTCAGCCGGAAAGATTGAGAAACTTGGTTTCTTAATTCATGTAAATCCAAAACACGCGTGCAAATCATGAAACTTGGCAGGTGTCAAGACATGGCACCAGCATGCAGTGGTAATTTTTTGGCCGAATTGGAAAAAGCTTTGGTACAAGCTTCTTGCAAACCGGAGCTTCTCTAAAGAAGGCTCGTGGTTCCGAGAGGGAATGTGTCACCTCCATGTGCGAAACGACTACGTACATTGCCTTCTCCCGCCTTAATTTGTTTTACACAGGCAGATTAGACCAAATAGAAGTATCATGCTAAAATTTTGAATTATTTCGGGTTCGTTTGGCCTTTTTTATACATTAATGGAATTTCTAGGCATTTAATGTGCATAATTCAAATTTGAACCACAGACACATGCTCCAGTGCACCAAAGTTGGTTGAAAATTCACATGTGTGTCCTTGGGTTAATTTCTAGGTCTCATGCAACAAATGGGAATGAAATTCAAACGTCTGGGTATCGTGGCTCGGCCGGAAAGATTGAGAAACTAAGTTTTTTAATTCATGCAAATCCAAAACACGCCCGAAAATCATGAAACTTGGCATTGTGTCATGACATGGCACCAACATGTTGTGGTAGTATTTTTGGCCGAATTGGAAAAAGCTTTGTTACAAGCTTCTTGCAAACCAGAGCTTCTCTCAAGAAGGCTCGTGGTTCCAAAAGGGTACCTGTCACCTCCGTGTGCGAAACGACATACGTATACTCCCTTCTCCCGCCTTAGTTTTTTTACACAGGAAAATTAGACCAAATTAGAGTATCGTGCTAAATTTTGGAATCATTCCGGGTTCGTTTGGCCTTTTTTATACATTAATTAAATTTCTTGGCATTTAATGTGCATTATTAAAATTTGAACTACAAGCACATGCTCCAGTGCACCAAAGTTGGTTGAAAAATCACATGTGTGTCCTTTGGTTAATTTCTAGTTCCCATGCAAGAAATGGGAATGAAATTCAGACATGTGGGTGTCGTGGCTCGGCCGGAAAGATTGAGAAACTTGGTTTATTAATTCATGTAAATCCAAAACACGCCTGAAAATCATGAAACTTAAGCATGGTGTCATGACATGGCACCAACATGTTGTGGTAATTTTTTGGCTGAATTGGGACAAGCTTTGGTATAAACTTCTTGAAAACCGGAGCTTCTCTCAAGAAGGCTCGTGGTTCCAAGAGGGAACGCGTCACCTCCGTGTGCGAAACGACATACACTGCCTTCTCCCGCCATAATTTTTTTACACAGGTACATTAGACCAAATAGAAGTATCATGCTAAATATTGGAATTATTCTGGGTTCGTTTGGCCTTTTTATACATTAATGGTATTTTTGGGCATTTAATGTGCATAATTCAAACTTGAACTACAAGCACATGCTCCAGTGCACCAAAGTTGGTTGAAAAATCACATGTGTGTCCTTGGGTGAATTTCTTGGTCCCATGCAACAAATGGGAATGAGCTTGAAATATCTTGGCGTCCTGGCTCGGCTGGAAAGATTGAGAAACTAGTTTTCTAATTCATGTAAATAAAAAACACGCCTGAAAATCATGAAACCTGGCATGGTGTCATGACATGGCACCAACATGTTGTGGTAATTTTTTTGCCTGAATTGGAACAAGCTTTGGTACAAGCTTCTTGCAAACCGGAGCTTCTCTCAAGAAGGCTCATGGTTCCGAGAGGGAACGTGTCACCTCCGTGTGCGAAACGACATACGTACACAGCCTTCTCCCGCCTAATTTTTTTTACACAGGCAGATTAGACAAAATAGAAGTATCGTGTTAAATTTTGGAATTATTCCGGGTTCGTTTGGCCTTTTTTATACATTAATTGAATTCCTAAGCATTTAATGTGCATTATTCAAATTTGAACTACAAACACATGCTCCAGTGCACCAAAGTTGGTTGAAAAATCACATGTGTGTCCATTGGTTAATTTCTAGGTCCCATGCAAGAAATTGGAATGAAATTCAGTCATCTGGGCGTCGTGGCTCGACCGGAAAGATTGAGAACCTTAGTTTTTTAATTCATGTAAATCCAAAACACGCCTGAAAATCATGAAACTTGGCATGGTGTCATGACATGGCACCAACATGTTGTGGTAATTTTTTGGCCTAATTGGGACAAGCTTTGGTATAAACTTCATGAAACCGGAGCTTCTCTCAAGAAGGCTCGTAGTTCCAAGAGGGAACATGTCACCTCCGTGTGCGAAACGACATACACTTCCTTCTCCCGCCTTTTTTTTACACAGGCAGATTAGACCAAATAGAAGTATCGTGCTAAAATTTGGAATTATTGCGGGTTCGTTTGGCCTTTTTAATACATTAATTGAATTTCTGGGCATTTAATGTGCATTATTAAAATTTGAACTACAAGCACATGCTCCAGTGCACCAAAGTTGGTTGAAAAATCACATGTGTGTCCTTGATGACCCACAAGTATAGGGGATCTATCGTAGTCCTTTCAATAAGTAAGAGTGTCAAACCCAACGAGGAGCAGAAGGAAATGATAAGCGGTTTTCAGCAAGGTATTCTCTGCAAGTACTGAAATAAGTGGTAACATATAGTTTTGTGATAAGATAAATTGTAACGAGCAACAAGTAACTAGAGTAAATAAAGTGCAGGAAGGTGGCCCAATCCTTTTTGTAGCAAAGGACAAGCCTGGACAAACTCTTGTAATAGGAAAAGCGCTCCCGAGGACACATGGGAATATCATCAAGCTAGGTTTCATCACGTTCATATGATTCGCGTTCGGTACTTTGATAATTTGATATGTGGGTGGACCGGTGCTTGGGCTCTGTTCTTACTTGAACAAGCATCCCACTTATGATTAACCTCTATTGCAAGCATGCTCAACTACAACAAAAGTATTAAGGTAAACCTAACCATAGGATGAAACATATGGATCCAAATCAGCCCCTTACGAAGCAACGCATAAACTAGGGTTTAAGCTTCTGTCACTCTAGCAACCCATCATCTACTTATTACTTCCCAATGCCTTCCGCTAGGCCCAAATAATGGTGAAGTGTTATGTAGTCGACGTTCACATAACACCACTAGAGGCTAGACAACATACATCTCATCAAAATATCGAACGAATACCAAATTCACATGACTACTAATAGCAAGACTTCTCCCTTGTCCTCGGAACAAACGTAACTACTCACAAAGCATATTCATGTTCATAATCGAGGGTAATAATATGCATAAAGGATCTGAACATATGATCTTCCACCAAATAAACCAACTAGCATCAACTACAAGGAGTAATCAACACTACTAGCAACCTACTAGCACCAATCCCGGACTTGGAGACAAGAATTGGATATAAGAGATGAACTAGGGTTTGGAGATGAGATGGTGCTGGTGAAGATGTTGATGGAGATTGCCCTCTCCCGATGAGAGGAGCGTTGGTGATGATGATGACGACGATTTCCCCCTCCCGGAGGGAAGTGTCCCCGGTAGAACAGCTCTACCGGAGCCCTAGATTGGTTCCGCCAAGGTTCCGCCTCGTGGCGGCGGAGTTTCGTCCCGAAAGGTTTTCTTCTGGTTTTTTCCTCATCGAAAGACTTCATATAGGAGAAGATGGGCATCGGAGAGCCACCAGGGGGCCCACGAGGTAGGGGGCGCGCCCCCCCACCCTCGTGAGCATGGTGTGGGCCCCCTGGCCTTCATCTTTGGCGACGATTTTTCTTTATTTATTTTAAGATATTCCGTGGAGTTTTAGGACTTTTGGAGTTGCACAGAATAGGTCTCCAATATTTGCTCCTTTTCCAGCCCAGAATTCCAGCTGCCGGCATTCTCCCTCTTCATTTAAACCTTGTAAAATAAGAGAGAATAGGCATAAGTATTGTGACATAATGTGAAATAACAGCCCATAATGCGATAAATATCGATATAAAAGCATGATGCAAAATGGACGTATCAACTCCCCCAAGCTTAGACCTCGCTTTTCCTCAAGCGAAAAGCCGATAACAATAAATATGTCCTCATGTTTAGAGGTAGAAGCGTCGATAAAAATAAAATACGGACATGAAGGCATCATATTATTCTCATAACAGCAACATATATAGGTTTTGTCATATGATTACTTATGTTCAAGTGATGACCTTTTCACAATGCAAAGGTATGAATCAGAAACTTTATTGGGCACCAACAAATTATAACCTCAGTCATTGAAGCAATTGCAATTTATCATAACATCGGAAACAGTCTATGCCAGAGCTTAAAAGCAAGTCCACATACTCAACTATCATTTATTCCTTCATAACTGCTAGCACTCACGCAATACTTGTGGTTACTGAGTTTTAATCGGACACTGTCGGCGTACTAGAGTAGGGGTACCCTAGTATCCCGAACTCGTGCACGGGCAGTTGCAGCACCCCGCGACAAGGCTTGCCTAGTGACCGCCAAGGTCCTCCATGGTTCCTTTGGAGCCATTCAAGAACAAAGTATTTAAGCCAAGGAGACAAGGCCCCGGCAAGAGGAGCTTGCCGGGAAGGCCACTCAAGGCACATAGGAGACAAGACCCCGGCAAGAGGAGCTTGCCGGGAAGGCCCGGAGAGCGACAAGCTTCCGGACGCGACAAGAATTCAGCCGCGGCAAGGCGCTTGCCGCGGCAGGCAACCACTCTTCATCTCCGCTCCAGCTCATCCACCAACGTGTCGCCATGGGACCATTCCAGGCGCGCGTGTCAAGAGGCTATGCGGCCAGCGGAGAGCTGCGGTAAGCGGCGCTGACAAGATTGCCATCGTGGCAAGCGGTGGCGCCCCTGACGGTCCCTGTTGGACAGTTTAGGCGACATGGACGGGCATTTAATGCTTTTGTCCCTTGCCGTCAGAGTTAGGTAGAGTACACTGTACAAGTAGCTGTACCAACCGCAACTCATTTTCCCTTTTTTGCCCTTGTCTACGTTGCCACATGTTGGTGACCCCTTGAGCATATAAAAGGAGGCCCATGCGCAACGTAGAAGGGGTTCGACTCATTCAAAACCAGAGACACTCACGCTAGGTTTTGTAGCTCTCAGCGCTCCCTAGCAAGAACACAACATAATCAGACAAGCTGCAGCAGGAGTATTATCTCTCTGGAGAGCTCCGAAGCTGGGTAAACTGCTCATGTGCTTCGCTTCGATCTGCTCTTCGTGCAACCTCCGCCTCCCACCGAACCGAAAGGGGCTCGGTCCGCCGGTCCCATAGGTGTTCGTGGGTTACGATCAGCTTCCCCGACATCTTTGGCGCGCCAGGTAGGGGGCGTCGAGGCTGTGTGAACCTGATCCGGCGTTCACACGAGCAACATCTTCATCATCTTCATCAACATGCCATCAAGAAGAAGGCGGCGGCAGCGGAGCCGCCCACGCCGATCCCGCCACCACCGAGCAAGCGGGTGGAGGGGTAGACGCCGCGGAAGAACGGCGTCGACGAGGAGCTCATGACGCTGCCAAGTCAAGGACAAGGCCGCATGAGACCTCGGCGTCCGACACGCACCGCGCCCATCTCAGGAGGCGCGGGACCGACAGCGTCATGGTATTCATAGTACCATACGCTCGTTGGATCAAGATCGAGCTGGTGGATCCCGAGGCCCTCAAGACCAGCTTGCACGCCGACATGCTGGCACAAGCGAGGCACGGTCGCCTGGACGGGATACTGCTCCTTCTAACATAGTTAGAAGTCCGAGCATATCCCGCTCCTCGCACCGTTCGCCATTGCCACCCACCACTCCAGCAGAAGCCTTGGCGAGAGCTCAACTGCTCCTAGACTACCCTCCAACAGCCGACAAGGTCGACGAATGGAGGCCACCATCGAGTCTCATCGGCTTTGTTAACGGCGACGCCCGCGGCAACCAACTACATCGCTGCCGCGGCAAGACGACAAGGCACGAGCCGGTGGCGACGAAACCTGTGGGGGTGCAACCACCATGCACTCTCCACCCAGAAGGCCAAGATCACCAACTCGTCGGATCCACCTCGACAGCGACTCCACCGCGTCATCGGATCCACGAGCTCGCCGTGATCAGCGCCAAGTTCTTCAGGAACGGCAACAAGAAGACGCCGAACTCGTGATCGAGCGCCAAGAGAAGCGCGCGTCAATCCGACCAGCGCGCTGGGCCCTCTGTCGATATGCATGCGCCAGGGGAACCAGGCGACTTGCCGTACACGGTAGGTTGCCCTGCATTCACTCGTGAGCTGCGGCAAGTCCAGTGGCCCAGCAAGAAGAATTTCAAGCCAGACGTGCCAGAGAAGTACGATGGCAGGACGCATCCGTCGGAGTTCCTCAGCATCTACACCATCGTGGTGCAAGCTGCGGGGCGACGAGACGACAAAATCCTCGCCAACTACTTCCCGCTGGTACTCAAGCCCAATGTCAGATCTTGGCTCATGCACTTGCCGGACAGCTCCATATCCTCTTGGGCAGATCTATGCCATCAGTTTGTCGGCGCCTTCACAGGCGTACACAAGCCTCATGGCCAAGAGAGCGACCTTCATCTGCTCGCCCAGAAGGAAGGAGAGTCTTTGCGCAAGTTCATTCAGAGATTCAGCCGTGTGCACTACAACATTCCAGATGTCCACCCTGCCGCGGTAATCAGCGCGTTTCATCAAAACGTGCAGAACCGCCGGATGAGGGAAGAGATGGCGATGTGCAAAGTCAAGGACGTCAGTGAACTGTATGCCTTGGCCGACAAGTGTGCACGTGCTGAGGAAGGGAGGAGACTCCCAGGAGAGAATACAGAAGCAGGATCTGATAGTGAGGAGACCGCCTCGGCGAAGAAGAGCCGGCGACGGAACAACAGAAGGAAGAAGAGTAAAGAGGTGCTAGTTGTCGAGCAGTCCGGCAACGGTGGTGCCGCCAAGAAAGCCAAAGTTGGTGGCTCCGGCAAGGAGGTTGCCGCTGGCACCGACCGCCACTGTGGCGGCCGCCGACAAGGGGACAGCTCCAACAAACAAGATCTTGCAAGATCCACCGCACCAAGGGCCATGACCTCCAGAGCTGCAAGAAGGTCGAGCAGCTTGTTGAACAGCGAAGGCTGAGTATGAGCGGTGCGACAAGGAGAAGGCCCAGGAAGGTCTTTGGGGAGTTGGCAAGAAGCGACCCGCCGGGGAGGACGCGCGGCAAGGCCAAGCAGCGGCAAGGAGACAGACCTCCCGCGGCGCGACAAGGATGAAGACGGCGGCGACGATGAAGATATGGAAGACGACAAGACCGATGAGCAGGAGTTTGAAAGCCACAGAGGTCCTCTGCGTTGTGGCGGTGCTTCTCTGCATACTTCACACCGCCAACTCAAGGAGCTTATGCGGGAAGTTAATGCAGCAGAACCATCCGTAGAATCACGCAAGCCTCTGAAATGGTCCAGCATGCCTATCATCTTTGATATTGAGGACCACCCCGATCGCATAATCTGCGGTCGGTGCTTGCCGATGTTGGTCTCACCAACTATCCGCAACCTCAAGGTCACCAAGATGCTAGTTGACGGCGGGGCCGGCTTAAACCTGATCTCCTCCGCGGTGCTCCAGAAACTTCAGATCCCTGACAGCGAGCTCGAAGAGACTGGCACATTCCAAGGAATCAATCCGGGAAGGAGCAATCCGAAGGGGAAGATCACGTTGCTGGTAACATTTGGCAGCGAGCTAAACTTCAGGACTGAGAGGGTCACGTTCGACGTGGCTGATTTTCCATTACCTTACAATGGGATACTCGGCCGTCCAGCACTCGCCAAGTTCATGGCAGCCTCTCATTATGCATACAACTTGCTCAAGATTCCAGGCCCGATAAGTGTCATTTCTGTCCATGGCGACAAGAAGGATGCTCTTATCTGCGCCGACAAGATTTACCGGGAGGCAGCTGCTGCAACAGATAGCAAGTCACTTGCCGCTGAAGCTCCCGAGGGGAAGAAGAAGACTAAGCCCGGCAAGAGCTCTGATGCCCACTCCGGCAAGCGCACCTCTTCGGATTGTTGCGCTACCGTTGAGGATGCACCATCGAGCTCCACCGGCAAGTGCAAGAAGACGATCGCAGCTCCACCAAAGACCAAGAAGGTGCCCGCCAAGGAGGACGGCACTGGTGGTACCTTCACCATCAGTGCCACTCTCGACCCTAAATAGGAAGGCGCGCTCGTTGCTTTCCTGCGGGCGAACGTCGACGTGTTTGCATGGCAACCGTCTGACATCCCCGGTGTTCCCAGGAAAGTAATTGAGCACCACCTAGCTGTTTGTCCTCATGCGCGCGCCCGTCAAGCGTAAAGTCGAAGCGAGCGGTGGGCGCCAAGAATTCATTGCGAAGAGATCAAGAAATTGGAAGCAGCAGGCCTTGTCGAGGAGTGCTCCATCCACGTGGTTGGCCAATCCTGTAGTTGTATCGCAAGGCAAATGGGAAATGGAGACTTTGTATCGACTTCACAGATGTTAATAAAGCTTGTCCCAAAGACCCATTTCCCTTGCCGCGCATCGACCAGATTGTTGACTCCACGGCTGGGTGTGATTTGCTTTCATTTCTTGATGCATACTCAGATATCATCAGATCTTCATGGCGAAGAGGATGAGGAAAACCGCATTCATCACCCCATGTGGCACATACTTTTTTTTACGGATGCCTTTTGGGCTAAAGAATGCTGGTTCAACGCTTGCAAGAGTAGTCCATGACGCTTTTGAGCCGCAAATGCACGAAATGTAGAAGCTTACATGGATGACATAGTGGTCAAAAGCAAGGACAGGCAACTCTGGTTCAAGATTTAGATGAGACCTTTGCAAATCTGCGCAAGATCAACCTCAAGCTCAACCCCGAGAAGTGCGTGTTTGGAGTCCCTTCCGCAAGCTTCTCGGGTTCTTCGTGTCTCAGCGGGAATTGAAGCCAATCCCGACAAGATCAAGGCCATTGAGCAGATTGAAGCACCAAAGCGCGTCAAGGATGTACGAAGACTTGCGGTTGCGTGGCTGCTCTCAAGCAGGTTTATCTCTAGGGTCTGCTGAGCGCTACCGCCATTTTTCAAGATTTTGAAAAGGCAGGTCCAATGAAATGGACTCGAAGCGGAGGCTGCGCTGCAGGACTTAAAGAGGTACATGTCCTCTACTCCAATACTTGTCGCACCTAGGCCACAAGAGAAGTTGCTGCTATATATAGCGGCAACCAATCAAGTGGTTAGTGATGCGTTAGTAGCGGAAAGGGAGGCAGATGATGAGCCGGCAACCAAGGCAGATGCATCCAGCGACTAGCAGGGGGCTTCACCGGCGAGCTATGGTCCCGACAACGATGGATCTGCGCAGACGTGCGAGAAGATGCGAAAAGGATGGTGCAGCGCCCAGTTTACTTTGTCGGTTCCCTTCGCAGGGGCTAGGTCAAGGTATTCGGTGTGCAGAAATTGCTTTTCGGCCTCCTCATGGCCTCGAAAGCTGCGCCATTACTTCCAAGCACATGAGATAACAGTTGTCACCGCTTTCCCCTAAAGAGAAATTGCAAAATCCGAAGCAACAGGCCGGATTGTCGAGTGGGCACTGGAATTGTCAAGCTTTGGCCTCAAGTTTGAAAGCACTTCAACTATCCAAAGCAGGGCACTGGCAGAGTTCATAGCGGAATGGACGCCAACACAAGACGAAGAAATTCCAGAGACGAGCATCCCCGTCAAGGAAGCAAGCAAAGAGTGGCTGATGTACTTTGATGGTGCCTTCTCGCTACAAGGCGCCGGTGCGGGCGTGCTGCTTGTCGCGCCCACCGGAGAGCACCTCAAGTACATAGTCCAAATGCACTTTCCCAAGGAGCAAGCAACAAACAATACTGCAGAGTATGAAGGTTTGCTTGCCGGTCTCAGAATTGCGGTAGATCTTGGGATCAAGAAGATCATTGTCAGGGGTGACTCGCAGCTTGTCGTCCGCCAAGTGAACAAAGATTATCAGAGTCCGTTGATGGAAGCCTACGTTGATGAAGTGAGAAAGCTAGAAGAGCACTTTGACAGCCTGCAGATGGAACATGTTCCAAGAGCTCAGAATGATATTGCAGATGGCTTGTCAAAGTGCGCCGCACTCAAGTTACCTGTGGAACCAGGGATTTTTATGCTCAAGCTGACTCAACCGACTGTAATGCCATCAAATGGACAAAACAGGAAGAGGAAGTTGATTTCTGGTGACTATTTTCCGGCAGAGCTTCCCGAAGCCGCCACCAAAAAAGGTCCCCAGGATCAACACCGAGAGTGCTGAAGAGCAGTCTGCTCCGACAAGCCCTAGGGTTTGTTTCGTTGAAGCAGACGCTCCCGACAAGTTTTGCTCCGGCAAGCTTGCCGGGGAACATCAAGCTCCGGCCGAGCCGCAGGTTCTTGCCGTAGAAGTGGATGTTCCCACAGCAGCATATGTGCCTTTAGTCCTTGTTGTCGAGCCACAAGCTCCATCATGGGCACAACAGATTGCCCATTTCCTTCAGACAGGAGAACTTCCCGAAGAGCAAGAAGAAGCGGAGAGAGTAGCCCGGCAGTCAAGTATGTACCAGTTTGTCGACAGCACGCTGTACAAAAGAAGACTCAACGGTGTGAAATTGAAGTGTATTCACCGGGAAGATGGACAGAAGTTGTTGGCCGAGATACACGGAGGCATATGTGGTCACCACATTGGCGCAAGAGCACTTGCTGGCAAAGCTTTTCGGCAAGGTTTCTTCTGGCCGACAGCCCTCCAGGATGCAACTGCACAAGTAACCAAGTGTGAAGTGTGCCAGTTCCATTCCAAACAGATACACCAACCAGCTCAAGCTCTCCAGACGATCCCTTTACCCTGGCCATTTTCGGTCTGGGGGCTCGACATTCTCGGCCCCTTTCCCCGAGCTGTCGGGGGCTTTGAGTACTTGTACGTTGTAATCGACAAGTTCACAAAGTGGCCGGAAGTGGAAGCGATGAGGAAGGTGACAAAGACGGTCGGCGATCAAGTTCTTCAGTCGATTGTTTGCCGCTTTGGAATTCCTAACAGGATCATCACCGACAACGGCACACAGTTCACGAGCCGCACCTTCATGCAGTACGTCCAAGATCTTGGCGCTGAGGTCTGCTTTGCTTCTGTTGCTCATCCGAGAAGCAACGGTCAAGCAGAGAGTGCAAATGCTGAAGTGCTGCGCGGACTTAAGACCAGAACTTTCGACAGGCTGCACAAGTGCGGAAGAAACTGGATTGAGGAGCTGCCGGTGGTTCTTTGGTCGGTCAGGACGACGCCAAATCGAGCCACTAGCCAGACACCTTTCGCTCTAGTCTATGGAGCAGAGGCAGTTCTCCCCACGGAACTCGTATACGGGTCACCTCGAGTACTCGCTTATGATGAGCTTGAGCAAGAGCAGCTGCGACAAGATGACACGCTGCTCCTTGAGGAGGACCGTCTTCAGGCTGCTGACGAGCTGCTCGTTACAGACAAGCTTTGCGCCGCTACCATAGCCGCAAAGTTTATGCCGAAGTCTCGAGGAAGGCGACCTTGTTCTTCGGCGTTCAGACCGCCAAGAATTCCAACAAGTTGACTTGAAGTGGGAAGGCCCTTATCGGGTGAAACGAGTCACTAGGCTGGCGCTGTCCGCTTTGAGACCGAAGATGGCATTCAGGTGAGCAACTCTGGAACATTGAACATCTTCGTAAGTTTTACTCAGAGGGCGCGTTGTGGAACCTGTTCCGCAACCACCTTTTGTACAAGTCTTGCCGATGTTGCATGTAATCCTTTGTACAAAGCCGGGCGCAGACCCCGTGCATAAGTAAAGCTCATGTGTTGCGCACAACTTGTCAACTACATGCTTTCATCATCATTCTTGCATATGTTATCTAACATTATGTGCAGCATCCACACCCGGTAAGCAATAACGAGCCACAAGGCTCCATAACTTTATTTTCTCTTCTTTCTCTTTCTCAAAGAAAGGAAAATTCCCTCGCACACAAGTTAGCCAGGCGGGAAGGAGAAGATAATGCCATGGACCAAGCGTTGCTCGAGGAAGTTTCGCCTTATCGGGAAGCAAACGACAGAAAAGCTAAGTTGCCAAAGTTTGAGCAATCAGTTTTTAAATTTTTAAGTTATCTTCCTCGAACGATAGTACTTTGTATGGAAAACCTGTGCGCGGAGGAACCAACTCGTAGCTAGTCGCGCCCTTACTTTGTTTCGAGTCCGCTCAACAACTTAAGTGAGCTGCAACTAGTTGCGACAAGGTTGCTTGTCGGAAGCGGCACCGCCAAAGAAGTCTGCCGACGTTCGCACTCAGCGCTTCATGCAAAAGGTGCCCGCGCCGACAAGTTCCCTAAAAGCGTAGGGCGCAAACATACAAAAGAAGGAATCAAGTAAAGGAAATAACATTGCAATCACTACCCAAGATAGAGTTATATTACAAAATAGCTTGTCGCAGATCTAATAAATTGTTCTCCTAAACATGATCAGCAGCGACAAGGGAAAGATAAAACTGGCGGCCTAATCTACGCGGTCGCCATCAACCCGCTTGATCTTGCCCACCTTGTCCACAATGGGTGCGACAAGGGCTTTGAGCGCCTCCATATCGGCATCTGGCGGCAGGGATCTGAGGATGCCGTTGAGGTTGAGGCCTGGATTGCGGAAGGCCACCTTCATCAACACCTTCTGGAGAGCTCCCGCACAGATCTGGCGCGATTCCTCGGCCAGCTGCTTCGGGATCTCTTCCCGGAGTCGCTGGAGAGCCGTCACCACGCCCTTGAGGAACAAGCTGAGCTTGGCGCTGGGTTGGAGGCGCTCGTCGGAAGAGTACCCAAGATCCACCATCCCCAGCTCCGTGTCGATGGCGGCGGCGATATTCACAAGACCCTCGGTCCAGTGCTCCACATTCTCCCTGAAAGTGCTCTGGGCGGCAGTAGCACTCGCCAGCAGCGCCTCGTTGGCCTTGATCTTCTCCAACAGCCCACCTCCGCTCCTTGGCACCGCCCAGCGTCGTGATCGTGGTGGTCAGCTTCAGCTCAAGATCTGCTTTGGAGTCCTTGGTGGCGCTGAGCTCCTTGCTCCTCTCGGCGAGACGGCCCTGCAGCTCGCCAAGAGTGTAGGCGTCCTTCTCGCGCTCGTGCTTGAGTGCAGCAAGCTCCTCGCCGCTCTTCTGGAGATTGGCCTCCAGCTGCGTCACCTTCATCTCCAACTCTTTCTTGGCGGCCTCGGCAGCTGCGGCAGCATCCTTTGCTTCCTTAAGAGCCCCGCCAAGTGACTCCTCGCGCGTGACAAGCTCCTCCTCGTGGCTGTCAAGGTTGATCTTCCGCTGCGCCAGCTCGCCTTCCTGCGCGGATAGCTTCTCGGCAGCGAGCCTCTGCTGCTCTTCAACCTCTGCCTTCTCGAGGATGAAGGCTTTGCGCGCCTCAACAATTTGCTCCCGCTCCTCTGCCAAGGACCGGAGAGCTTCCTGATTGATTCCCCGGAGCTCCTCCGCGCGCTTCTCTATGTCTGCTCCCGCCTTCGCGACAAGCGCTTCCCGGGATTCCAGTTTGGCTTGCCGGGCGCGGTAGAGCGACAACAGCTTCTTCAGCAGCTGCTCCTCCTCAGACTCGCCGCTGCTGCTGCTTGGCGCGTCGACCAGCGATAGCCCAGCGGAGGCGAGCAGCTCTTCATCGAATGTCTCTCCTTCGACCGGCGCCCTGGAGCTCGATGCCCAGGGGAGCTTGATGAAGACGCCATCGCCAGCCTTCAGATAGGCGTCGGGCTGGGGCTCTTCGGAGCCTGACGCTGCACCAGTGGCGGAGGGATCGGCGGTCGGCGTAACGCCTGGCGCTCCTGCGGCCTCAGGGTCGTCAGTACGATCGCCAGACCCCTCGCCAGCCTTTGCGGCGGCAGCCTTGGCGGCCTCTTCGCCGGCGGACCCATCGGCGCCAGCCTCTTCCTCCATGGTGGCGGCGTCGTCAGTGTTGCCGCGCGCGTCCTCCTCGCCGGCGACCTCAGTCTCCATCGGCTCTGCGGCGGATGGATCTGACGACCAGACAAAGAAAGAACGATCAGTTTAATGTTCAAAATAAAACAGAAGAAAAAGAACCCAAGGGAAATTTTCACGCAAGAGGATTACCTGCAATGGGATCTGCAGCCATGGTCTCGACCACCGGAGGATCACTGGTGCTGTCCCTCGCCGGAGAAGTCTCCCTTGCCGGAGAACGCTCCCTTGCCGGGGAGTTCTCCCTTGGCGGCGTAGTCGAAGCAGATGGAATTTCGGGAGCGGCTTCCGGGCACTCCTGATGAGGCTGCTCTGCTCCTACACAAACCAACAGTCAGATATCAACAAAGAAGGAGCACCCATGCACGCCTAACAGTAAGAAGTAAACCATATACTTACGCTGGGGGCTGTGCTGGGGGCTGCTTTGAGGAAGGGTTGCCGGGTCCGGCAAGGGGGTCTCAGACGCGCCTCCTGTTGCCACGGGGGGATCGTCCTCGATGACAACCACCGGGGTCTTGGCTCTCTTCGACGCTCTCTGGGCCAGCGTCCTGAAAAAGGAAAGAGTTCAGAATGAAGCAAATCAGATACAAGACGAAGCAACTAAATTGAAGAAATACAAGCACAACATAGAAGCTTACTCTTCTTCTTCCTCGTCGGAGCTGAGCGCGGAGAGATCAAATTCCGGCTCGCCTCCGGTGCGACGAGGCGGAGGAGTAGGTTCCCTTGACCGCTTGGCGGGGGTGGCAGCGGTGGCCTGGGAGGATCCCGCCTCAGTTGTTGCAGCGGTGTGGGTGCTCCTGTGGCAACATGCTTGCTTGCATGAGAGAAGCTGCGTCATGGCGCTGCTGCTTGTTGGTAGCCCGTCTGCCGCCCGTCTCGCGTCTCCAGCCTTGCGGAGACGCCTTCTTGGTGGGGCTGGGGCTCCGCTTATGCAAGCTGCTAGATGGTGGGGAAGAAGCGCCCTCGGCGGGTTTGCTCGACTTCGGCCGGGTTCGACAAGCTCTTCCTCGCCGCGAACTCCTTCGCCGACAAGGCTTGCCGCCTCGCTGCCTCTGCCTCCTCCACGGTGAACCCGAATTCGCCGGTGGCAGAGCTGCCGCCTCCTCCAACTCTGGTGGCGGCGCGCTGCATCTCGTGCGTCGGTGGTGTCGCGGTGAGCCTCTTCGCTCGTCGGGCGGATCGGCACTTCTTCCAAGCTGTCGAAGAACTTCCGCACGACGTCGTCCGCAGGCTCTTGCCAGGTTGGAACGATCCCATGCGAATCGCACAACGGCATCATTGCACGGATGCGGTCGAGCGAAGAGTTGTTGCACAATGGGACGACTCCCATCGGCAACCTAAACCACTCGGGGTGATCGGGGTCATGCTTGAACAGCTCCAGCAGCATCGCATCCAACTCCAAGACAGTAAAGTTGAAGTTGAGGCCCGGGCGCAGCCTCATGATGTCCACCGCATTTTGGAACTCCCAAGCAGGCCTTCTCCTCTCCTGCAAGGGGGCGATGCGGCGGCGAAGGAAATCTGCGCCAACAGCGCCTACGGTGAGTCCGGCAAGCCTGAGGCGCAAGATCCGGGTCACAACAATCTTCAACCTAGCATCTTCCGGCGCCAAGTTGCTCCAATCGTTGCCGCGCACTATTGGAGTTTGGGCGCTGGCGATGAAGGGCTGCGGGTTCTCCTCAACGATCCAACACCAATCGGCTCTCCACTCCTCCCACTTGCTGCGGAGCTCTCCTTCCAGATAGGCTTCTTTCTTGCCGATCCTTGAGATCCAAGCAATCCCTCCGCAAGTGGCTCTCTCTCTCGACGCGGGCATGAAGAAGTGGCGGAAGAGGGCTACGTTTGGGTGGATTCCGACAAAGTTTTCGCAAAGGTGTGCGAAAACTGCCATGGTCAGGACAGCATTGGGGGTGAAATCAAGGAGGCGAAGCCCGTAGGTATTCATGATATCGCAGAAAAATTTAGAAAAGGGTGGGCAGAGCCCACAGTAGAAGAAAAGCGCGAAGAAAGGGTACCCAGTTGGGGCTAGTTCGAAGCAGCGGCTGGGAGTACCTTCGTGCGCGGATGCATCGCGTCTCCGTCGACCGAACAAGTAGTAGTTCTCCTCAGCTCCCTGCGCCGAGCTGGGGAAGACGGCCCGCTCCTTCGCAGCGCCGTGAGCCAGCTGCGCCTCGTAACTTCACGCCCTTCCCTTATCGGCTTTGAGCCATGGCGAGGCGGTGGAGGAGACCGACGGCGTTGATGGCGTTGGTGGCGATGGGGGGCGGAGCGCTGCTCTCTTCAGACTAGAGAAGAAGGGGGGAGCGGCGGTGGTTTTCGAGATTGGACAGCAAATGGCGAGGTGGGCGACCTGCCCCTGTTTCCCTTGTTTATAAGGAGGGAGAGGGGGCGGACGTTCCGCTTTTCCAAATAAAGAAACCCCCCACGATCTCTCCCACGACGCCACGTTCGACGCGTGCTGTTCGTGGGGGACGTGGTGGGTCCGGAGCAAGTTACGGCGTGATCTAGGCCGCGCGTGCCCGTGCACTGTTTTGGGCCTGGCCCAACAGCGCTCGGCACTGTGTGTGGCCCAGGCCCGGGGGCTCCTGTCGGCGTACTAGAGTAGGGGTACCCTAGTATCCCGAACTCGTGCAAGGGCAGTTGCAGCACCCCGCCGCAAGGCTTGCCTAGTGACCGCCAAGGTCCTCCATGGTTCCTTTGGAGCGATTCAAGAACAAAGTATTTAAGCCAAGGAGACAAGGCCCCGGCAAGAGGAGCTTGCCGGGAAGGCCACTCAAGGCACATAGGAGACAAGACCCCGGCAAGAGGAGCTTGCCGGGAAGGCCCGGAGAGCGACAAGCTTCCGGACGCGACAAGGATTCAGCCGCGGCAAGGCGCTTGCCGCGGCAGGCAACCACTCTTCATCTCCGCTCCAGCTCATCCACCAACGTGTCGCCATGGGACCATTCCAGGCGCGCGTGTCAAGAGGCTGTGCGGCCAGCGGAGAGCAGCGGTAAGCGGCGCTGACAAGATTGCCATCGTGGCAAGCGGTGGCGCCCCTGACGGTCCCTGTTGCACTATTTAGGCGACATGGACGGGCATTTAATGCTTTTGTCCCTTGCCGTCAGAGTTAGGTAGAATACACTGTACAAGTAGCTGTACCAACCGCAACTCATTTTCCCTTTTTGCCCTTGTCTACGTTGCCACCTGTTGGTGACCCCTTGAGCATATAAAAGGAGGCCCATGCGCAACGTAGAAGGGGTTCGACTCATTCGAAACCAGAGACACTCACGCTAGGTTTTGTAGCTCTCAGCGCTCCCTAGCAAGAACACAACATAATCAGACAAGCAGCAGTAGGAGTATTATCTCTCCGGAGAGCTCCGAAGCTGGGTAAACTGCTCGTGTGCTTCGCCTCGATCTGCTCTTCGTGCGACCTCCGCCTCCCACCAAACCGAAAGGGGCTCGGTCCGCTGGTCCCATAGGTGTTCGTGGGTTACGATCAGCTTCCCCGACAGACACAGAGAAAGATAGGGGCTTATAGTTTTGCCCCACAACCTTTTACCTCAAGGGTAATGTCAACAATAATAATTCATGCTCCCCTACATCCAATTAGATATATATATATATCATGTTCTTTCCAACATGCTGGGCTTGCCAAAGGATAAAATGAAAAAGGAAAGGTGAAGATCACCGTGACTCTTGCATAAGGTAGAGGATACTAATAAAAGATAGGCCTTTCGCAGAGGGAAGCAGAGGTTGCCATGCGCTTTATGGTTGGATGCACAAAATCTAAATGCGAAAGAACGTCACTTTATATTGCCACTTGTGATATGAACCTTTATTATGCAGTCCGTTGCTTTTATTACTTGCATATCACAAGATCGTATAAAGCTTATTTCCCCACACCAATCAATCATACATATTTAGAGCAATTTTTATTGCTTTTCACCGATGACAACTTACTTGAAGGATCTTACTCAATCCATAGGTAGATATGGTGGACTCTCGTGGCAAAACTGGGTTAAGGGTATTTGGAAGCACAAGTAGTATCTCTACTTGGTGCTGAGAATTTGGCTAGCATGAGGGGGAAAGGCAAGCTCAACATATTAGAGGATCCATGACAACATACTTTATCTCAGATATAAGAAAACATAACTCATCACGTTGTCTTCCTTGTCAACATCAACTCTTTAGCATGTTATATTTTAATGAGTTCTCCCAATCATAAAATATTTCAATGATAATATTTCTATATGTGAAATCTCTCTTTCCTTATTACTTCCTATTAATTGCAACGATGACCAAAGCTATATTTGCCAACTCCCAACAACTTTTAATCATCATACTCTTTCTTTGTGAAGTCATTACTCTCAATAAGATCAATATGAACTCTTTGTTTCTTTTTATTCTTTTTCTTCTTTCTATTCTTTTATTCACCCAAGATCATGGCAAAATAATCAAGCCCTTGACTCAACACTAAACTTTATTATATAGCTCACGGACTCGATTACACAGAGGGATCATAAAGCAAAACTCAAAACTGGATCATGCCATAAACTTTATTCTACTAGATCAAGATACTACTAATAGGATCGAACTAAGAAAAACGGTAAAGATAGGAGTTGTGATGGTGATACGATACCGGGGCACCTCCCCCAAGCTTGGCAGTTGCCAAGGGGAGTGCCCATACCCAAGTGATTATATCTCCTTCTTTGTTGTTGGTGTAATATTCTTGGCGATGATTCCCCTCAAGATACGGTTTTCCTCCTCGAGCTTATTGACTTGCTGCTTAAGGTCCATTATTTCCTTGCGAAGCTTTCCTGTGACAGCTAAAGCTCCTTGCACCCAAGGTTGTTGCATAGCTGCGGGAGAACAAGAGACACTCCTCCTCATATTTTCATAAGAAAGAAATCTAACATTGGAAGGGATAACTGAGTTTGGAATAGCTGAGCTCTGTAGTTCCCCCATCGTAAACCCAGCTCGGAGGCGAGAGGTGACTTCTTGATCCTCCATGGCATCTACCCTCATCAAGTCGGCCTCCATCTCTTCCTCCGTTGCTGGCCCAAAGTGGTCAGCGTCGCTGTTTGCCCTTGGTTCCGGTGCCGGATTAGATACCCGGCTCTCCCCGACTGACTCTTCAGAAGACATCTTGCTCTAATCTGGAGCAGCAACAAATCAAAACAAAAACAGAGGAGATTTGCGTGATACGGGAGTCAAAACCTTCGGGAGAATGTATAATGAATTTTTACCGACCAAAATACGTATCGTGCAAGAAAACGGAGTCCGGAGGGCACACGAGGTGCTCACGAGGTAGGGGGGCGCGCCCACCACCCTCGTGTCCTTCTCGGACCGCTACTTATTTTTCTATTTTTCTAAATATTCCAATAAGGAGAAATATTGCCTTAAAAATGTTTTGGAGTCGGTTTACTTACCGTACCACATACCTATTCCTTTTCGGAGTCTGAAACGGTCTGGAAAGTGTCCCTTATGTATTCCTCCGGGGTTACGGTTTCAATAATATTGGTTTCAACATTTACGGGATTACCTGAGATATAATGTTTGATCCTTTGACCGTTTACCACCTTGGATTTGTTCCTTGAAGTTGTTAATTTTATGGCACCGAACGATAGACCTCCTCGATAACGTAGGGCCTTCCCATTTAGAGAGAAGTTTTCTGCAAAAATCTTAAACGAGAGTTGTATAGCAATACATAATCACCTACATTAAACTCACGCTTTTGTATCCTTTTGTCATGCCATCTTTTAACTCTTTCTTTAAACAACTTGGCATTTTCATAATCTTGGGTTCTCCATTCATCAAGTGAGCTAATATCAAATAACCTTTTCTCACTGGCAAGTTTGAAATCATAGTTGAGCTCTTTAATAGCCCAATATGCCTTATGTTCTAGTTCGAGAGGTAAGTGACATGCTTTTCCATAAACCATTTTATACGGAGACATACCCATAGGATTCTTATATGCATTTCTATAGGCCCATAATGCATCATCAAGTTTCTCGGACCAATTATTCCTAGACCTATTAACAGTCTTTTGCAAAATTAATTTGAGCTCTATATTACTCAATTCTACTTGACCACTAGACTGTGGGTGATAAGGAGATGCAATTCTATGATTAACGTCATATTTAGCAAGCATTTTACGGAAAGCACCATGAATAAAGTGTGAACCACCATCAGTCATTAAATATATAGGGAATCCAAACCTCGGAAAAATAACTTCCTTAAGCATTTTAATAGAAGTGTTATGATCAGCACTACTAGTTGGAATAGCTTCTACCCACTTAGTAACGTAATCAACAACAACTAAAATATGTGTATATCCATTAGAGGAAGGAAAAGGTCCCATATAATCAAAGCCCCAAACATCAAATGGTTCGATAACAAGTGAATAATTCATAGGCATTTCTTGATGTCTACTAATATTACCAATTCTTTGACATTCGTCACAAGACAAGACAAACTTACGGGCATCCTTGAAGAGAGTAGGCCAATAAAAACCAGATTGCAATACCTTATGTGCAGTTCTATCTCCAGCGTGGTGTCCTCCATAGGCTCCGGAGTGAAACTTGCGCAGGATCTGTTCCTGTTCATGCTCAGGCACACAACGTCTAATAACACCATCTACTCCTTCTTTATAAATATGTGGGTCATCCCAAAAGTAATGTCTCAAATCATAGAAAAACTTTTTCTTTTGTTGGTATGTGAAGCTAGGTGGTATAAATTTAGCAACAATATAATTAGCATAATCAGCATACCATGGAGTGCTACGAGAAGTGCTTATGACATTTAATTGTTCATCAGGAAAGCTATCATTAATAGGTAGTGGGTCATTAAGAACATTCTCTAACCTAGATACATTGTCTGAACGGGGTTCTCAGCTCCTTTTCTATCAACTATAGGCAAATCAAATTCTTGCAGCAAGAGAACCCATCTAATAAGTCTAGGTTTAGCATCTTTCTTTTCCATAAGATATTCAATAGCAGCATGATCAGTGTGAATAGTTACTATAGAATCAACAATATAGGGTCTGAACTAATCACAAGCAAATACAACTGCTAAAAATTCCTTCTCGGTAGTAGCATAATTTCTTTGAGCATTGTCTAGAGTCTTACTAGCATAATGGATAACATTTAATTTCTTATCAACTCTTTGCCCTAGAACAGCACCTACAACATAATCACTAGCATCACACATAATTTCAAAGGGTAAATTCCAATCAGGTGGCTGAACAATAGGTGCAGAGACTAATGCTTTCTTAAGTATTTCAAATGCTTCTACACAATCATCATCAAAGATAAATGGTACATCTTTTCGTAATAAATTAGTCAGAGGCCGAGAAATTTTTGAGAAGTCCTTAATGAACCTCCTATAAAATCCGGTGTGACCAAGGAAAATTCTTATACCTTTGATGCCCTTGGAACATGGCATATTTTCAATAGCATCAACCTTGGCTTTATCAACTTCAATACCTCTTTCAGAAACTTTGTGCCCCAAGACAATACCTTCATTAACCATAAAGTGGCACTTTTCCAAATTCAAGACAAGATTAGTTTCTTCACATCTCTGCAAAACTTGATCAAGATTGCTCAAGCAATCATCAAAAGAGGAACCATAGACGGAAAAATCGTCCATGAAAACCTCACAAATCTTTTCACAAAAATCAGAGAATATAGCCATCATGCATCTTTGAAAGGTAGCAGGTGCATTACATAAACCAAAAGGCATACGCTTATAAGCAGAAGTACCAAAAGGGCATGTAAAGGTAGTCTTTGATTGATCTTTAGCCGACACAGGTATTTGAGAGAAACCAGAATAACCATCTAGAAAGCAATAATGTGTATGTTTGCATAATCTTTCTAGCATTTGATCAATAAAAGGTAATGGGTAATGATCTTTCTTAGTAGCTTTATTTAATTTGCGGAAATCAATTACCATCCTATAACCTGTGATAATTATTTGAGGGATCAATTCATCTTTATCATTAGGGACAACAGTAATACCTCCCTTCTTAGGGACACAATGGACAGGATTTACCCACTGACTATCAGCAACGGGATAAATTATACGTGCCTCCAGAAGCTTGAGTATTTCTTTTCTTACCACTTCTTTCATTTTAGGATTCAAACGTCGTTGAGGATCACGAACTGGTTTGGCATCCACTTCCAGATTTATTTTATGTTGACATTGGGACTAATGCCCTTAAGATCATCAAGAGTATATCCAATAGCGGCACAGTGCTTCTTCAGAGTTTTCAATAATGTTTCTTCTTCATGCTCTGAAAGGTTAGCACTAATAATAATAGGATATATTTTCTTTTCATCAAGATAAGCATATTTAAGATTATCAGGCAACGGTTTAAGCTCAAACACGGGATCACCCTTGGGTGGAGGGGGAGCCCCTAGGATTTCAACAGACAAATTATGATGCAGAATAGGTTCCTGTTTAAAGAATACTTCAACTATTTCCCTTCTTTCATTCATGAACATATCGTTTTCATGGTCTAGCAAATAGTGTTCTAAAGGATCACTAGGAGGTACGGCAATAGAAGCAAGACCAATAATTTCATCCTTACTAGGCAATTCTTCCTCACGATGTTGTTTACTAAATTTAGAGAAATTAAACTCATGTACCATATCATCCAAGCCAATAGTAACAACATTCTTTTCGCAATCTATCTTAGCATTAACAGTGTTCAAGAAGGGTCTACCAAATATAATGGGACAAAAGCTATCTTGTGGAGAACTAAGAACAAGAAAATCAGCAGGATATTTAGTTTTCCCACACAAGACTTCAACATCTCTAACAATTCCCATTGCAGATATAGTGTCTCCATTGGCAAGTTTAATTGTAACATCAATATCTTCTAACTCAACAGGTGCGATTTCATGCTTAATCCCTTTATATAAATCATAAGGTATAACACTAGCACTAGCACCCATATCACATAAACCATGATAACAATGATCTCCTATTTTAACAGAAATAACAGGAACGCCTACCACAGGTCTATGTTTATCTTTAGCACACGGTTTAGTAATTCTAGCAGTTTCACCGCAGAATTAAATAACATGCCCATCAATATTATCAGACAAGAGATCTTTAACAATAGAAATATTAGGTTCTACTTTAACTTGCTCAAGAGGTGTATAAGTTCTAATATTGCTTTTACGAACAACAGTTGAAGTTTTAGCATGATCCTTTATTCTAACAGGGAAAGGTGGTCTCTTAACATAAGAAGCAGGAACAATAGGATCATTATAAGTGATAGTCTTTTCTTCAACTTTAATACGTGCAGCTACTTTTACTTCTATGGGAGGATGATATTTAAACCACTTCTCCTTGGGGAGATCCACATAAGTAGCAAAAGATTCACAGAAAGAAGCTACTATCTCAGAGTCAAGTCCATATTTAGTGCTAAACTTACAGAAAATATCGGTATCCATAAAAGATTTAACACAATCGAACTTAGGTGTCATACCTGACTCCTTACCTTCGTCGAGGTCCCAATCTTCAGAGTTGCGTTTAATTCTATCCAATAAATTCCATCTGAATTCAATAGTCTTCATCATAAAAGAGCCAGCACAAGAAGTATCGAGCATGGTGCGATTGTTATCAGAAAGCCGAGCATAAAAACTTTGAATAATTATTTCTCTTGATAGCTCATGATTGGGGCATGAATATAACATTGATTTAAGCCTGCCCCAAGCTTGAGCGATGCTTTCTCCTTCGCGAGGCCAAAAATTATATATATATAATTGCGATCACGATGAACAAGATGCATAGGGTAATACTTTTGATGAAATTACAATTTCAATCTTTTATAGTTCCATGATCTCATATCATCAATAGCCTATACCATGTCAATGCGTCTCCCTTCAAAGATAAAGGAAAGCCTTCTTCTTAACAACATCATCGGGTATACCTGCAAGCTTAAATAATCCACAAATTTCATCCACATATATTAAGTGCTCATCAGGATGCTTTGCTCCATCTCCTGTAAAAGGATTAGCTAGCAGTTTTCCATCATACCAAGGAATTTCAAAAGGAGTTTCATTTTCAATAGGTTCAGTAGGTTGAGGAGCAACTCTTTGTTTCATCGACGGGTGAAGATACCTAACAAGCCCCTCGAGAATTACTTTCCATAGTAACAACTGACAGTAAATTTCAGCACACTATATAAATTTTACCTTACCAAATTCCACCTACCAAAGGCGCTACACTCCCCGGCAACGGCACCAGAAAAGAGTCTTGATGACCCACAAGTATAGGGGATCTATCGTAGTCCTTTCAATAAGTAAGAGTGTCGAACCCAACGAGGAGCAGAAGGAAATGGTAAGCGGTTTTCAGCAAGGTATTCTCTGCAAGTACTGAAATAAGTGGTAACAGATAGTTTTGTTATAAGATAAATTGTAACGAGCAACAAGTAACAAGAGTAAATAAAGTGCAGAAAGGTGGCCCAATCCTTTTTATAGCAAAGGACAAGCCTGGACAAACTCTTATAATAGGAAAAGCGCTCCCGAGGACACATGGGAATATCGTCAAGCTAGTTTTCATCACGTTCATATGATTCGCATTCGGTACTTTGATAATTTGATATGTGGGTGGACCGGTGCTTGGGTGTTGTTCTTACTTGAACAAGCATCCCACTTATGATTAACCTCTATTGCAAGCATCCGCAACTACAACAAAAGTATTAAGCTAAACCTAACCATAGCAAGAAACATATGGATCCAAATGAGCCCCTTACGAAGCAACGCATAAACTAGGGTTTAAGCTTCTGTCACTCTAGCAACCCATCATCTACTTATTACTTCCCAATGCCTTCCTCTAGACCCAAATAATGGTGAAGTGTTATGTAGTCGATGTTCACATAACACCACTAGAGGCTAGACAACATACATCTCATCAAAATATCGAACGAATACCAAATTCACATGACTACTAATAGCAAGACTTCTCCCTTGTCCCCAGGAACAAACGTAACTACTCACAAAGCATATTCATGTTCATAATCATAGGGGTAATAATATGCATAAAGGATCTGAATGTATGATCTTCCACCAAATAAACCAACTAGCATCAACTACAAGGAGTAATCAACACTACTAGCAACCTATTAGCACCGATCCCGGACTTGGAGACAAGAATTGGATACAAGAGATGAACTAGGGTTTGGAGATGAGATGGTGCTGGTGAAGATGTTGATGGCGATTGCCCTCTCCCGATGAGAGGAGCGTTGGTAATGATGATGACGATGATTTCCCCCTCCCGGAGGGAAGTGTCCCCGGCAGAACAGCTCTGCCGGAGCCCTAGATTGGTTCCGCCAAGGTTCCGCCTCGTGGCGGCGGAGTTTCGTCCCGAAAGGTTTTCTTCTAGTTTTTTCCTCATCGAAAGACTTCATATAGGAGAAGATGGGCATCGGAGAGCCACCAGGGGCCTCGAGGTAGGGTGGTGGCTGGCGCCTGTGGGGGCGCCCCACCTCGTGAGCAGGTGTGGGCCCCTGCCTTCATCTTTGGCAACGATTTTTCTTTATTTATTTTAAGATATTCCGTGGAGTTTCAGGACTTTTGAGTTGCATGAATAGGTCTCCAATATTTGCTCCTTTTCCAGCCTGAATTCCAGCTGCCGGCATTCTCCCTCTTCATTTAAACCTTGTAAAATAAGAGAGAATAGGCATAAGTATTGTGACATAATGTGAAATAACAGCCCATAATGCGATAAATATCGATATAAAAGCATGATGCATAATGGACGTATCAGTCCTATGGTTAATTTCTTGGTCCAATGCAAGAAATGGGAATTCAAATTCAGACATCTGGGCATCGTGGCTCGGCCGGAAAGATTGAGATACTTGGTTTTTTAATTCAAGTAAATCCAAAACACGTCTGAAAATCATGAAATTTGGCATGGTGTCACGATATGGCACCAACATGTTGTGGTAATATTTTGGCCGAATTGGGACAAGCTTTCGTATAAACTTCTTGAAAACTGGAGCTTCTCTCAAGAAGGCTCGTGGTTCCAAGAGGGAACATGTCACCTCCGCGTGCGAAACGACATACACTGCCTTCTCCCGCCATTTTTTTACACAGGTAGATTAGAACCAATAGAATTATTGTGCTAAATTTTGGATTTATTCCGGGTTCGTTTGGCCTTTTTTATACATTAATTGAATTTTTGGGCATTTAATGTGCATAATTCAAATTTGAACTACAAGCACATGCTCCAGTGCACCAAAGTTGGTTGAAAAATCACATGTGAGTCCTTGGGTGAATTTCTATGTCCCATGCAAAAAATGGGAATGAAATTCATACATCTGGGTGTCGTGGCTCGGCCGAAAATATTGACAAACTTGGTTTTTTAATTCATGTTAATCCAAAACACGGCTGAAAATCATGAAACTTGGAATGGTATCATGATATGGCACCAACATGCTGTGGTAATTTTTTTGGCCGAATTGGAACAAGCTTTGGTACAAGCCTTTTTGCAAACCGGAGCTTCTCTCAAGAAGGCTTGTGGTTCCGAGAGGGAACAAGTCACCTCCGTGTGCGAAACGACATACGTACACTGCCTTCTCCCGCCATAATTTTTTTACACAGGTAGATTAGACGAAATAGAGGTATCATGCTAAATTTTGGAATTTTTCTAGGTTTGTTTGGCCTTTTTATACATTAATGGAATTTTTGGGCATTTAATGTGCATAATTCAAATTTAAACTACAAGCACATGCTCCAGTGCACCAAAGTTGGTAGAAAAATCACATGTGCGTCCTTGGGTGAATTTCTAGGTCCCATGCAAGAAATGGGAATGAGATTCAAATATCTGGGCATCATGGCTCGGCCAGAAAGATTGAGAAACTTGGTTTTTTAATTCACATAAATCCAAAACACGCCTAAAAATCATGAAACTAGGCACAGTGTCATGACAGGGCACCAACATGTTGTCGTAATTTTTTCCCCAAATTGGAACAAGATTTGGTACAAGCTTCTTGCAAACCGGAGCTTCTCTGAAGAAGGCTCGTGGTTCCGAGAGGGAACTTGTCAACTCCGTGCGCGAAGCGACATACGTACACAGCCTTCTCCCGCCTTAATTTTTTTACACGGGCATATTAGACCAAATAGAAGTATCATGATAAATTTTGGAATTATTCTGGGTTCGTTTTGCCTTTTTAATACATTAATTGAATTTCTAGGCATTTAATGTGCATTATTCAAATTTGAACTACAAGCAGATGCTCCAGTGCACCAAAGTTTGTTGAAAAATGACATGTGTGTCCTTTGGTTAATTTCTTGGTCCCATGCAAAAATGGGAATGAAATTCAGACATCTGGGCGTCGTGGCTCGGCCGGAAAGATTGATAAACTTGGTTTTTTAATTCAAGTAAATCCAAAACACGCCTGAAAATCATGAAACTTGGCATGGTGTCACGATATGGCACCAACATGTTGTGGTAATTTTTTGGCCGAATTGGGACAAGCTTTCGTATAAACTTCTTGAAAACTGGAGCTTCTCTCAAGAAGGCTCGTGGTTCCAAGAGGGAACGTGTCACCTCCGTGTGCGAAACGACATACACTGCCTTCTCCCGCCATAATTTTTTTTACACAGGTAGATTAGACAAAATAAAAGAATCATGCTAAATTTTGGAATTATACCAGGTTCTTTGGCCTTTTTTATACATATATTGAAATTTTGGGCATTTAATGTGCATAATTCAAATTTGAACTACAAGCGCATGCTCATGTGCACCAAAGTTGGTTGAAAAATCACATGTGTGTCCTTGGGTGAATTTCTATGTCCCATGCAAGAAATGGGAATGAAATTCAAACATCTGGGCGTCGTAGCTCGGCCGGAAAGATTGAGAAACTTGGTTTTTAAATTCATGTAAATCCAAAACACGCCTGAAAATCATGAAACTTGGAATGGTGTCCTTGGGTTAATTTCTAGGTCCCATGCAATAAATGGAAATGAAATTCAAACATCTGGGCGTCGTGGCTTGGCCAGAAAGATTGGGAAACTTGGTTTTTTAATTCATGTAAATCTAAAACACGTCTGAAAATCATGAAACTTGCCATGGTGTTATGACATGGCACCAACATGCTGTGGTTATTTTTTTGGCCGAATTGGAACAAGCTTTGGTACAAGCTTCTTGCAAGCCAGAGCTTCTCTCAAGAAAGCTCGTGGTTACGAGAGGGAACATGTTAACTCCGTGTGCGAAACGACATACGTACACTACCTTCTCCCACCTTAATTTTTTTACACAGGTAGAGTAGACCAAATGAAGTGTCGTGCAAAATTTTGGAATTATTCCGGGTTCGTTTGGTCGTATTTATACATTAATTGAATTTCTAGGCATTTAATGTGCATAATTCAAATTTGAACTATAGGCAGATGCTCAAGTGCACCAAAGTTCATTGAAAAATCACATGTGTGTCCTGGGGTGAATTTCTAGGTCCCATGAAAGAAATGGGAATGAAATTCAAACATCTAGGCGCCGGAAATATTGAGAAACTTGGTAATTTAATTCATGTAAATCCAAAACACGCCTGAAAATCATGAAACTTGGCATGGTGTCATGACATGGCACCAACCTGCAGTGGTAATTTTTTTGGCCGAATTGGAACAAGCTTTGGTACAAGCTTCTTGCAAACTAGAGCTTCTCTCAAGAAGGCTCTTGCTTCCGAGAGGGAACGTGTCACCTCCATGTGCGAAACGACATACGTACACTACCTTCTCCCGCTTTCATTTTTTTACACAGGCAGATTAGACCAAATAGAAGTATCATGCTAAAATTTGGAATTATTCCATGCTTGTTTGGCCTTTTTTATACATTAATTGAATTTCTGGGCATTTAATGTGCATAATTCAAATTTTAACCACAGGCACATGCTCAAGTGCACCAAAGTTGGTTGAAAAATCACATGTGTGCCCTTGGGTGAATTTCTAGGTCTCATGCAAGAAATGGGAATGAAATACAATCATCTGGGCGTCGTGGCTGGGCCGGAAAGATTGAGAAACTTGGATTTTTAATTCATGTAAATCCAAAAGACGCCTGAAAATCATGAAACTTGGCATGGTGTCATGACATGGCACCAACATGCTGTGGTAAATTTATTGGCCGAATTGGGACAAGCTTTGGTATAAACTCTTGAAAACCGGAGCTTCTCTCAAGAAGGCTCGTGATTCCAAGAGGGAACGTGTCACCTCCGTGTGCGAAACAACATACACTGCCTTCTCCGCCATAATTTTTTTACACAGGTAGATTATACCAAATAGAAGTATCGTGCTAAATTTTGGAATTATTCCGGGTTCGTTTGGCCTTTTGTAAACGTTAATAGAATTTTCAGGCATTTAATGTGCATAATTCAAATTTGAACTACAAGCACATGCTCCAGTGCACCAAAGTTGGTTAAAAAATCACATGTGTGTCCTGGGGTTAATTTCTAGGTCCCATGCAAGAAATGAGAATGAAATTCAAACATGTGGGCATTGTGGCTCGGCCGGAAAGATTGAGAAACTAGGTTTTTAAATTCATGTAAATCCAAAACAACGCCAGAAAATCATAAAACTTGGCATTGTGTCATGACATGGCACCAAGATGCTGTGGTAAATTTTTTTGCCGAATTGGAACAAGCTTTGGTACAAGCTTCTTGCAAACCAGAGCTTCTCTCAAGAAGGCTCGTGGTTCCGAGAGGGTACCAGTCAACTCCGTGTGCGAAACGACATACGTATACTGCCTTCTCCCGCCTTAGTTTTTTTACACAGGAAAATTAGACCAAATAGTAGTATCGTGCTTGAATTTGGAACTTTTCCGGGTTCGTTTGGCCATTTCTATACATTAATTTAATTTTTGGGCATTTAATGTGCATTATTCAAATTTGAACTACAAGCAGATGCTCCAGTGCACCAATGTTGGTTGAAAAATCACATGTGTGTCCTTTGGTTAATTTCTAGTTCCCATGCAAGAAATGGGAATGAAATTCAGACATGTGGGCATCGTAGCTCGGCCGGAAAGATTGAGAAACATGGTTTTTAAATTCATGTAAATCCAAAACACGCCTGAAAATCATGAAACTTAGCATGCTGTCATGACATGGCACCAACATGCTATGGTAATTTTTTGGCTGAATTGGGACAAGCTTTGGTATAAACTTCTTCAAAACCGGAGCTTCTCTCAAGAAGGCTCGTGGTTCCAAGAGGGAACGTGTCACCTCCGTGTGCGAAACGACTTACGTACACTGCCTTCTCCCGCCTTAATTTTTTTACACGGGCAGATTAGACCAAATAGAAGTGTCGTGCTAAATTTTGGAATTATTCCGGGTTCGTTTGGCCTTTTTTATACATTAATTGAACTTCTGGGCATTTAATGTGCATAATTCAAATTTGAACCACAAGGACATGCTCGAGTGCACCAAAGTTTGTTGAAAAATCACATGTGTGTCCTTGGGTGAATTTCTAGGACCCATGCAAGCAATGGGAATGAAATTCAAACATATGGCGTTGTGGCTCGGCTGGAAAGATTGAGAAACTTGGTTTTTTAATTCATTTAAATCCAAAACACGATTGGAAATTATGAAACTTGGCATGGTGTCAGGACATGGCACCAACATGCTGTGGTAAATTTTTTGGCCGAATTGGAACAAGCTTTGGTACAAGCTTCTTGCAAACCGGAGCTTCTCTCAAGAAGGCTCGTGGTTCCGAGAGGGAACGTGTCACCTCCGTGTGCGAAACGACATACGTACACTGCCTTCTCCCGCCTTAATTTTTTTACACAGGCAGATTAGACCAAATAGAAGTATCATGCTTAATTTTGGAATTATTCCGGGTTCGTTTAGCCTTCTATACATTAATTGAATTTCTGGGCATTTAATATGCATAATTCAAATTTGAACTACAAGCACATGCTCGAGTGCACCAAAGTTTGTTGAAAAATCACATGTGTGTCCTTGGGTTAGTTTCTAGGTCCCATGCAAGAAACGGGAATGAAATTCAAACATGTGGCGTCGTGGCTCGGCTGAAAAGATTGAGAAACTTTGTTTTTTAATTCATTTAAATCCAAAACACGCCTGAAAATCATGAAACTTGGCATGGTGTCAGGACATTGCACCAATGATGACCCACAAGTATAGGGGATCTATCGTAGTCCTTTTGATAAGTAAGAGTGTCGAACCCAACGAGGACCTGAAGTAAATGATAAGCGGTTTTCAGTAAGGTATTATCTGCAAGCACTGAATTATCGGTGACATATAGTTTTGTGATAAGGTAATTTGTAACGGGTAACAAGTAATGAAAGTAAATAAGGTGCAGCAAGATGGCCCAATCCTTTTTGTAGCAAAGGACAAGCCTGGACAAACTCTTATATATAGAGAAAAGCGCTCCCGAGGACACATGGGAATTATCGTAAAGCTTGTTTTCATCACGCTCATATGATTCGCATTCGTTACTTTGATAATTTGGTATGTGGGTGGACCGGTGCTTGGGTGTTGTCCTTTCTTGGAGAAGCTTCCCACTTATGATTAACCCCTATTGCAAGCATCCGCAACTACAAAAGAAGTATTATGGTAAACCTAACCATAGCATGAAACATACCAAATCAGCCCCTTACGAAGCAAGTCATAAACTAGGGTTTAAGCTTCTGCCACTCTAGCAACCCATCATCTACTTATTACTTTCCAATGCCTTCCTCTAGGCCCAAATAATGGTGAAGTGTCATTTAGTCGACGTTCAGATAACACCATTAGAGGAGAGACGACATACATCTCATCAAAATATCGAACGAATACCAAATTCACATGACTACTTATAGCAAGACTTCTCCCATGTCCTCAGGAACAAACGTAACTACTCACAAATCATATTCATGTTCATAATCGGAGGGGTATTAATATGCGTAAAGGATCTGAACATATGATCTTCCACCAAATAAACCAACTAGCATCAACTACAAGGAGTAATCAACACTACTAGCAACCCGCAGGTACCAATCTGAGGCTTTGGAACAAAGATTGCATACAAGAGATGAATTAGGGTTTGAGAGGAGATGGTGCTGGTGAAGATGTTGATGCAGATTGACCCCCTCCCGATGAGAGGATCATTGGTGATGACGATGGCGATGATTTCCCCTTCCCGGAGGGAAGTTTCCCCCGCAGAACAACTCCGCCGTAGCCCTAGATTGGTTCCGCCAAGGTTCCGCCACGTGGCGGCGGAGTTTCTTCCCGAAAGTTTGCTTATGATTTTTTTCCAGGGTAAAAGACTTCATATAGCAGAAGATGGACACCGGAGGCCTGCTAGGAGGCCCACGAGGCAGGGGGCGCGCCCAGGGGGTAGGGCGCGCCCCCACCCTCGTGGCCAGGGTGTGGGCCCCCTCTGGTGGATTCTTTCACCATTATTTTTTATTAATTCCTAAAATAACTTCCGTGAAGTTTCAGGACTTTTGGAGCTGTGCAGAATAGGTCTCTAATATTTGCTCCTTTTTCCAGCCAAGAATTCCAGCTGTCGGTATTCTCCCTCTTCATGTAAACCTTGTAAAATAAGAGAGAATAGGCATAAGTATTGTGGCATAACGTGTAATAACGGCCCATAATGTAATAAATATCGATAAAAAAGCATGATGCAAAATGGACGTATCAACTCCCCCAAGCTTAGACCTCGCTTGTCCTCAAGCGGAAGCCGAGAATGATAAATATGTCCACATGTTTAGAGATAGAGGTGTCGACAAAATAAAATACAAACATGAGGGCATCATGATCATTCTTATAACAGCAACATATATGAATATTGTCATATGATTTCTTATGCTCAAGTTGTAATATATTCACAATGCCAAGTATGAATCAGAAACTTCATTGAGAACTAGCAAACTATGATCTTGGTCATTGAACCAATTGCAATTTATCATAACATTGGAAAGAGTCAATATAAGAGCTTTTCAGCAAGTTGATGACCCACAAGTATAGGGGATCTATCGTAGTCCTTTCGATAAGTAAGAGTGTCGAACCCAACGAGGAGCAGAAGGAAATGATAAGGGGTTTTCAGTAAGGTTTTCTCTGCAAGCACTAAAATAATAGGTCACAGATAGTTTTGTGATAAGATAAATAGTAACAAGCAAAAAGTAAATAAAGTAAATAAAGTGCACCAAGGTGGCCCAATCCTTTATGTAGCAAAGGATAAGCCTGGAAAAATTCTAATAATGAAGAAGGAGCTCCCGAGGACACATTGGGAATTATCGTCAAGCCAGTTTTCATCACGTTCATAAGATTCGCGTTCGGTACTTTCATAATTTGTTATGTGGGTGGACCGACACTTGGGTACTGTCCTAAATTGGACAAACATCCCACTTATGATTAACCCCTATTGCAAGCATCCGCAACTACAAAAAGGAGTATTAAGGTAAACCTAACCACAACATTAAACATATGTGTCCATATCAGCCCCTAACGAAGCAACGCATAATCTAGGGTTTAAGCTTCTGTCACTCTAGCAACCCATCATCTACTTATTACTTCCCTATGCCTTCCTCTAGGCCCAAATAATGGTGAAGTGTCATGTAGTCGACGTTCACATAAGACCACTAGAGGAAAGACAACATACATCTCATCAAAATATCGAACGAATACCAAATTCACATGACTACTAATAGCAAGACTTCACCCATGTCCTCAGGAACAAACGTAACTACTCACAAAGCATATTCATGTTCATAATCAGAGGAGTAATAATATGCATAAAGGATCTGAACATATGATCTTCCACCAAGTAAACCAACTAGCATCAACTATAAGGAGTAATCAACACTACTAGCAACCCACAGGTGCCAATTTGTGGTTTTGATACAAGATTGAATACAAGAGATGAACTAGGGTTTTGAGAGGAGATGGTGCTGGTGAAGATGTTGATGGAGATTGACCCCCTCTCGATGAGAGGATTGTTGGTGATGACGTTGGTGATGATTTCCCGCTCCCGGAGGGAAGTGTCCCCGGCAGAACAGCTCCGCCAGAGCCCTAGATTGATTCCACCAAGGTTCCGCCTCGTGGCAGCGGAGTTTCGTCCCGTAAGCTTGCCCCCGATTTTTTTCCAGGGTAAAAGTGATGATATAGCAGAAGATGGACGCTGGAGGCCCACCAGGGGGCCGAGGAGATAGGGGGGCGCGCCCTATAGGAGGGGCTCGCCCCCTGTCTCCTGGACAGGGTGTGGGCCTCCTGGCCTATTTATTTTGCTCATAAATTCTTATAAATTCCAAAAAGTTGTTTCGTGGAGTTTCAGGACTTTTGGAGCTGTGTAGAATAGGTTTCCAACATTTGCTCCTTTTCCAGCTGGAATTCCAGCTGCCGGCATCCCCCTCTTCATGGTAAACCTTGTAAAATAAGAGAGAATAGCCATAAGTATTGAGATATAATGTGTAATAAAAGCCCATAATGCAATAAATATTTATATAAAAGCATGATGCAAAATGGACGTATCAACTCCCCCAAGCTTAGACCTCGCTTGTCCTCAAGCGGAAGCCGAAATCGAAAAATATGTCCACATGTTTAGAGATAGAGGTGTCGATGAAAATAAAATGCGGACATGAGGGCATCATGATCATTCTAATAACAGCAACATATATGGATTTTGTCATATGATTTCCTATGCTCAAGTAATAAGCAATTCACAATGTCAAGTATAGTTTGAAAACTTCATTGGGAACTAACAAACTATAATCTCAATCATTAAAGGAATTGCAATTTATCGTAACATCGGAAAGAGTCAATAATAGAGCCTTTCAGCAAGCTCACATACTCAACTATCTCGTAGTCCCCTATAATTGTTAACACTCACGCAATACTTGTGGTTATAGAGTTTCAGCTGGACACTGAGAAAGATAGGGGCTTATTGTATTGCCTCCCAACATATTCACCTTTAGGTGATGTCAAAAATAATAGCCTATGCCAACATACATCCAATTGGATATATGTATCATGATCTTTCAAACACGAGGAGCTTGCCAAAGGATAAAAATAAAAAGGGAAAGGTGAGCATCACCTTGACTCAAGCATAAAGTAAAACATAAAGTAAAAGATAGGCCCTTCGCAGAGGGAAGCAGGGTTGATGCATAAAGTCTTAGTGCAAAAGAACGTCACTTTATATTGCCCCTTGTATGTGGACCTTTATTATGCAGTCCGTCGCTTTTATTACTTCCACAACAAGTTCGTACAAAGTTTATTTTCTCTGCACTAATAAGTCATACATATTTAGAGAGCAATTTTTATTGCTTGCACCGATAACAACTTACTTGAAGGATCTTATTCAATCCATAGGTAGGTATGGTGGACTCTCATGGCAAAACTGGGTTTAAGGATATTTGGAAGCACAAGTAGTATATCTACTTGGTGTAAGGAATTTGGCTAGCATGAGGGGGAAAGGCAAGCTCAACATGTTTGGAAGGTCAATGACAATATACTTTAACTAAGATGTCGGAAAACATAAACCATTATGTTGTCTTCCTTGTCCAACATCAACTCTTTTAGCATGTCATACTTAATGAGTGCTTCACAATCATAAAAGATGTCCAAGATAATATATTTACATGTGAACCCCTCTTTCCTTATCACTTCTTATTAATTGCAACAATGACCAAGGCTACGTTCACCAACTCTCAATAATTTTTATGCCTCATACTTTCTATGTGTGAAGTTATCACTATCCATAAGATCAATATGAACTCTTTTGTTCTTCTACTTTCTCAAGATCATAGCAACATAGCAAAGCCCTTGACTCAACACTAATCTTTATTATAGATAGCACATGGACTCGCTTACATAAAGAGCTCACGATGCAAAACTCAAAACTACTTGATATCAAAACTTCAATCTACTAGATCAAGATACTACTAAAAGGATCGAACTAAATAAAGCGGTAAATATAAGAGTGTGATGGTGATACGATACCGGGGCACCTCCCCCAAGCTTGGCAGTTGCCAAGGGGAGTGCCCATACCGATGTGATTATTTCTCCTTCTTCACGTTTGGTGTTATGATCTTCTTGACGATTATGCCCTTCAAGATACGGTTCTCCTCCTCGAGCTTATTAACTTTTTGTTTGAGGTCCATATTTTCTTTACGGAGCTTGCCCGTGACGGACAAGGCTCCTTTCACCCAAGGATGCTGCATAGCTTCAGGAGAACAAGTGAAACTCTTTTTCAAATTTTCATAGGAAAGAAATCTAGAGTCGGAAGGAGTGACCGAAGTAGGGACAGCCAGGCTAGGTAGTTCCCCCATAGCGAATTCTGCTCGAAGACGAGAGGTAACTTCTTGATCCTCCTCCATGGCATCTATCCTTTTCAAATCAGCCTCCATCTCATCCTCCGTTGATGGTCCAAAGTGATAGGCGTCGCTATTTGCTCCTGGACCTGGCGTTGGGTGAGACACCCGGCTCTCCCCAACTGACTCCTGAGAAGACATCTTGCTTTATTCTGCAACAGGAATAACTTCAAACGAAAATAGAGGATATTTGCGTGATACGGTGGTCAAAACCTTCGGGAGTATATATAATGAATTTTTACCGACCAGAATACGTAACATACAAGAAAACGGAGTCTGAGAGGCACACGAGGTGCCCACTAGACAGGGGGCGCGCCCTATAGGGGGGGGGGTGCGCCCTCCTCTCTCGTGGGAGCCTCGTGTCCCTTTCGGACTACTTCTTTCTTCCTAAAATTCTTAAATAATCCAAAACTGATAAAAATTGCCATTAGAGTTATTTTGGAGTCGGTTTATTTACCGTACCACATACCTATGCCTTTTCGGAGTCTGGAACGTTCTGGAAGTGTCTCTTATGTATTCCTCCGGGGTTATGGTTTCAATAATATTAGTTTCAACATTGATAGGATTACCTGAAATATAATGTTTAATTCTTTGACCGTTTACCACCCTCGGATTTGTGCCTTCGAAGTTGTTGATTTTCATAGCACCAGAACGATAGACCTCCTCGATAACGTAGGGACCTTCCCATTTTGAGAGAAGTTTTCTTGCAAAAAATCTGAAACGAGAGTTGAACAATAACACATAATCTCCTATGTTAAACTCACGCTTTTGTATCCTCTTATCATGCCAGCGTTTGACTTTTTCTTTGAAAAGCTTGGCATTCTCATATGCTTGGGTTCTCCATTCATCAAGTGAGCTAATATCAAACAACCTCTTCTCACCGGCAAGTTTGAAGTCATAATTGAGCTCTTTGATAGCCCAATATGCTTTATGTTCAAGTTCAAGAGGTAAATGACATGCTTTTCCATAAACCATCTTATATGGAGACATACCCATAGGATTTTTGTATGCAGTTCTATAGGCCCATAATGCATCATCAAGTTTTTTGGACCAATTCTTTCTAGATCTATTCACAGTCTTTTGCAAAATTAATTTGAGCTCTCTATTGCTCAGCTCTACTTGACCACTAGACTGCGGGTGATAAGGAGATGCGATTCTATGATTGACATCATACTTAGCAAGCATCTTACGGAAAGCACCATGAATAAAGTGTGAACCACCATCAGTCATAAGATATCTAGGGACTCCAAACCTCAGAAAAATAACTTCTTTAAGCATTTTAGTAGAAGTTTTATGATCAGCACTACTAGTTGGAATAGCTTCTACCCACTTAGTAACGTAATCAACAGCAACTAAAATATGTGTATAACCATTGGAGGCAGGAAAAGGTCCATATAATCAAAGCCCCAAACATCAAACGGTTCAATAACAAGGGAATAATTCATAGGCATTTCTTGACGTCTACTAATGTTACCTATTCTTTGACATTCATCACAAGATAAGACAAACTTACGAGCATCTTTGAAAAGAGTAGGCCAATAAAAACCAGATTGTAGTACCTTGTGTGCAGTTCTATCTCCAGCGTGGTGTCCTCCATAGGAATCAGAGTGACACTTGCGTAGGATTTGTTCCTGTTCATGCTCAGGCACACAACGTCTAATAATACCATCTGCTCCTTCTTTATAAAGGTGTGGATCATCCCTGAAGTAATGTCTTAAATCATAAAAATACTTCTTCTTTTCTGGTATGTGAAACTAGGCGGTATATATTTAGCAACAATGTAATTAGCATAATCAGCATACCAAGGAGTAGCACGAGAAGCGTTGACAAGCGCTAATTGTTCATCAGGAAAACTATCATTAATAGGCAGTGGGTCATCAAGAACATTCTCTAACCTAGATAAGTTGTCTGCAACGGGGTTCTCAGCTCCTTTTCTATCAATAATATGCAAGTCAAATTCTTGGAGCAAGAGGACCAATCTAATGAGTCTAGGCTTATCATCTTTCTTTTCCATAAGATATTTAATAGCAGCATGATCAGTGTGAATAGTAACTTTGGAATCAACAATATAAGGTCTAAACTTATCACATGCAAACACAACTGCTAAGAACTCTTTTTCAGTGGTAGCATAATTTCTCTGGGCAGTATCAAGAGTCTTACTAGCATACTGGATAACATTCAATTCTTATCGACTCATTGCCCTAAAACAACACCTACAGCATAATCACTAGCATCGCACATAATTTCAAAAGGTAAATTCCAATCTGGTGGCTGAACAATAGGTGCAGTGATCAATGCTTTCTTAAGTGTTTCAAATGCTTCTACACAATCATCATCAAAGACAAAAGGAATATCTTTTTGCAATAAATTAGTCAGAGGCCTAGAGATTTTAGAAAAGTCCTTAATGAACCTCCTATAAAAGCCGGCATGACCAAGGAAACTTCTTATACCTTTTATGTCCTTGGGACATGGCATCTTTTCAATAACATCAACTTTGGCTTTATCAACTTCAATACCTCTCTCGGAGATCTTGTGCCCCAAGACAATGCCTTCATTAACCATAAAGTGATACTTTTCCCAATTCAGGACGAGACTAGTGTCTTCGCATCTCTGCAAAACTCGATCAAGGTTGCTCAAACAATCATTAAAAGAGGATCCATAGACGGAGAAGTCATCCATGAATACCTCACAAATCTTTTCACAAAAATCAGAGAATATAGCCATCATGCATCTTTGAAAGGTAGCAGGTGCATTACATAAACCAAAAGGCATACGTCTATAAGCAAAAGTACCAAAAGGGCAAGTAAAAGTAGTTTTAGATTGATCCTTTGCTGACACAGGTATTTGAGAGAAGCCAGAATAACCATCTAGAAAGCAAAAATGTGTGTGTTTGGATAGCCTTTCTAGCATTTGATCCATAAAAGGTAAAGTGTAATGATCTTTCTTAGTAGCTTTATTTAACTTACGAAAATCAATTACCATCCTATAACCTGTAATAATTCTTTGCGGGATAAATCATCTTTATCATTGGGAACAACGATAATACCTCCCTTTTTAGGGACACAATGGACATGGCTTACCCATTCACTATCAGCAATGAGATAAATAATACCTGCCTCAAGGAGTTTTAGAATCTCCTTTCTTACCACTTCCTTCATTTTGGGATTTAATCGTCTTTGAGGATCTCTAACTGGTTTGGCATCTTTCTCCACTGAAATTCTGTGTTGACATAATGTGGGACTAATGCCCTTAAGATCATCCAGAGTATATCCAATAGCAGCTCGGTGCTTCTTTAGAGTTTTCAATAATCTTTCTTCTTCTTTCTCTCAAAGGTTAGCACTAATAATAACAGCATATATTTCTTTTTCATCAAGATAAGTGTAGCGACCCGACCTCAGACGGTCAAGCCTCTGTGTATCTGTGCCATCCCTAGATCAGTATGCTGGCACACACAGTACATCAATGTATATATCAAAGTGCAATCACATGTATAAATAACGTAAAATGATATATACCTCTTAATACTCAGCGGAAACAATCAAGCGGGTGTGGAGTCCCATCAACGCCATCGGCGGAGTTGAGTGTAGACGATAACCTGCACTGTAACTCTTACTCATTGAAGAAAATCCTGCAACATGATAGGTTGCAGCCGTGTAGGTCAATTACATTGAATGTACCGCAAGATCACAACATGAATAAACAGATGGTCAAACTATACTATATGCAATTTGTCTTTGTGGCTCAGATCTGAGTTTTGTTTGCGTAAAAGCTGATTTTATTTTCCCTACATCAAAGGAATAAATGAAGTTCGTACTATGGAGTTTTCTATCATGACATGGTTCCGCCAACCGATGTCTCATAGCCCAAAATCATCATATGTTGCCCACAATTAAGTTATCAATCCGGTGTTGAGAGTTCGAGATAGATCCAAGTCCGGATGCTCAAATTGTCCGTGGCCGGGACACGGCTAATCGATTAGGTTTAAACCCTCTGCAGAGGTTTGTACACTTTACCCGCAAGATTCGATCCTCTTTTACGTTCTCGCACTTCAGGTGTTTGAGAACAAGACGACCGAAACATGGTCTTCGAAGAGTTCCTCGACCACCGTCCGGTGCTCATCCAATCCTACCGTAGTTCTACATCTGCTAGCACCGCCCCAGCCAGAGTCACAACTAAGGTCAACCAAGCCGAGCCCATAGTGACTTGTGGTTGCACGGGTAAGCTTCCGGGCATGAAGTATTCTTCCGTCTCTTTGAGTCTGGGTGAAGCTTTCCGCAAGATGTCATGGCGCTTCTCCATGCATCCGGCCAACCACTTGGTTTCTCCAGGTGCCCGTCAACCGTCCTTCACCCAAGAGTGTGTATTGAATTCTTGTCTCGAGTCTTGAAGTCTTGAGGCCTTGAAGATGCAGTCCTTGCAGATTCCATCATGGAGTTGTCGTCATTGACGTAGATCCTCCATTCTCACACCACTCCCGAGCACTCATACCAACCCGTCTACTATAGCGTAGCATTAAAATAAATAACGTCCGGGCTTGGTAACAGGTGATGGGTTCCTACCTCATGCATACTACTCAACTACAAGGATTCAATATCACTCTGGAGGGATTGTTGCGAAGATGACACTAGATGCAATAAAACACATAGGTATGAAAAACATGGTCAAAGTGAACTTGCCTGGTAATACTTGATGAAGATAACAACGCTGTCAGAAAATGACTTGGTAGAACTAATCGTCACTCCGTTGAAAATCTATATAGTCAAACGTAGCATTCATATAAGCAAACATCCTAGCAAACAATTTTAACACTCATAATAACAATTAAAACAAAAAAACTCAATAATAAAACTCCAACAAAGTCCAAAGAAGCTTCAAATAAAACTAGAAAGAAAAACTACTAACGAAAATCTATGACTTTGCTACAAGCATCTAACATAGTTTTGCCCTAAGTAAAAAAAAACTTAACAGCAATTAAAACACTAAACTAATAATTTAACAGAAAATAAAATTAAAACAACTAAGTTAACAGAAAGTATTTTTTCATAAAATTTTATTTGCAAAAAGAAACAAATAAAAGCTTTTATAAAACTCTAACTATGACCTATAGAAGGTTTCATACAAAACTAAGGAAAATAAATTTTTAAATTAAAATAAAATTTTCTCCTGTTTTCTAACAGAAACAGAACTAATTTTGTCAAAAGTGACAAAAAGAAATAATTTAAAACTAATAAAAACAATAAAGAAAAAGCTAAAACAGAACTAATAATAAAATAGTACTGTTTTGCTAAAAACCTAATTTAAATTAACCTAGAAATAAAATACTAAATACTACTGGATAAACAAAGGTCCTGGAGACGAGGAGCAAAAAGAATCGGTCAAAAATAATATTCCTAACTCAAAATAGCTCAAATCTAGTGATTTGAGAAAATTCATCTAAACACAAATTTAAACTGCTCAAATGTGAAATAAAATTGAACTAACAGAAACTTCAGAAAATTTGTGACACATAGCAATTGGAATCACTCAAAAATACTAAAAACTCTAAAAGATATGAATTTTCTAAGATTGCTATTTTCTGAAAAAAATGAATTACAGGATTTCATGGATCTCACGGAGTAGTCGTCGGAGTTGGGGAAGAAGATCGGATCCGATGTTGCGGTTGCTCCTAGAGGAAAGGAGATAACGGGACGGTGGAGAGGAGATCATATAAACCTCAGGAGAGGTCGAGGGGCGGCGGCACTTGGCGGCGGCGGTGGTGCTGCTGCACTTGCTGCTGAGAGGAGAGGAGAGAGAGGAGGAGAGGTGTTGGTTTGATGTGTTGGAGGGGGGTGCTTGGGTATTTATATTGGGGAGGGAGGGCTTTGCTTGGGGTAGGGAAAAGAAATAGACTAGGATTAGGAAACAAAGAGGAAAAGATCTAGAAACAAATCGAAATAAGCGGAATAACGAACGGGATCAAATCCTACTAGGATTTGTAAAAGAATAGGAAACCTGGGCTCCCTGGCCCCTAGGTGTGTGCGTGCGATGGCCTTGGCCGGTGGCTGGTCGGCGGCTTGGGCCTTTGGCCCAAGGCGCTGCATAAATTTTTTTTAACCAAAATTTCACAGAATTAAAACAAAAACAAAATAATTAAAACTTTTATATAGGCATATAATATATCAAAATTTGCAGAAAAATATTTCCTACAAGATGAACATTATTCTAATGTCAAATAAAATCCACACAAATTTTAATAATTCACACAGTGCTACTGGTCCAATAAAATCCAATAAAAATCATTTTTGAAATACCAAAATGACTTCAAATTAATTTCTCTCCAATTTTCTGATGTAGGGAATCATGTTACCCTATTTTCCATATATTTTGTTTTTGAAGAAAAATAATTTGAATAAAACTCAAATAACTCCAAATTGGAAATAAATTCAAAAGAACTTTGAATTTAATTCTTTTAAAACTCCCAACTCATATTTCATATGTTTTGAAGAAGTCATTTTATCTTTGCTCGTGAAAATCATTGAGTTGCATAAAGTTTCAGAATTGGAAAATATTTTCAAAACCCCTTGTCATTTAAATAAATGGAAGAAGTCATGTCATCTTCTCTCCAGGGTTTTGTGATGAAAAGAATTTGAATTCCCGGAGATCATAAAAGAAAAATGAAAGTTTGGGAAAGTCCTTTAATTCCCTCTCATTTAACCTTCAAAAAGTTTCGAATTTCACTCAATTTCACTCAATCATTCAGACAACAATCAAACAAACAGTCAAAACTATTTATTTAATATAACATTCCAATCAAAACGAAGTGGAGTATGGACTTCACAAGTATAAGTTTTTATCTCGGTATGTGGGATATCCCACGAGGATGAAGAGATGAATTACTATTGGATATAAAGGAGGTATGATGTTGGAAATATGGATCGATGGAAATTCCATGATGAGTCTGAGTAATCATGTTCTAGTTTGGTGCCAATAGAAGGAAGGAAGACAGTACAATTGGATGGATTTAAGTATGCCTGGAAGTTGGATGTTGGGATAACGATCAGCTGCCCCGAGGATGAGTTCAAGGTTTACAAGTGATGAGATGGGCCATAACCCACAGGCCCCAGGATTGCCAAGAAGCAAGCACACTCTTGCTGAAGGAAAAAAGCCCTGGAAGAAGTTACGATTTTATCGACCGACGATTCTATAGGAGTTTATGCAAAACCTGAGAGTTGTTAAGGAACGATAGATGTTTGTTTGGCCTGCAGAATCAATGGATTTTCCGAACTTGGTTCATCGACAAGAGAAATTCTGTAATGCTTGTGAGAATGACTGAGTGTTAGAATGCGAGATTCGCAAAACCATGTACAAGGTAATGATTTGGGTGCGGGATGGATTGATCACCATACCGACTTACTCTTATTATTCGCTTTGCTATATGGGATGGTAAAATCTGAGTGACTTACCTATAGTAGAGAGACGACGATCAAAACCTTGTTTAAACCTTAGAAAGGTATAGGTATTTTTTCCCTTGTACATGGCAATTGTTGCCAACCGTAGGTTATACGGTGAGGTTCAACCCAGACCCGTTTTCTGTAGGGGAAACCATAAATCGTTGACCACCATGAGGTACCGATATTTGTTTAGAATTGGCGCCAGACCCGTCAGCTATGAAGACCCAGTCTCGGAATAACCTTACCAAGAGTAAAAGACAAAAGAATTGAGGAAAAGGTTATGCCACTACCGGAAGAGCCCGAGAAGGAATTATCCTTAATATCTCGAGAAGACCGACATCATCGACAATAAGGATGGAGTATCTGAGTTTTGATGGAACCGTAATAATGCTTCTAAGGGTGGTAGCACCCGAGACCCGGAGACGATCGATGGATTTTGAGAAGACCCCAAACCCTAACCTATTTCTTGTTAGTTTCTTCAATCTCGGGACGAGATTCATTTTAAATGTGGTAGATTTGTAACATCCCAAAATTCTAAATTTTGGAATGTTATATTAAATAAATAGTTTTGATTGTTTGTTTGATTGTTGTCGAATGATTGAGTGAAATTGAGTGAAATTCAAACTTTTGAAGGTTAAATGAGAGGAATTAAAGGACTTTCCCAAACTTTCATTTTTCTTTTATGATCTCCGGAATTCAAATTCTTTTCATCACAAAACCCGGAGAGAAGATGACATGACTTCTTCCATTTATTTAAATGACAAGGGTTTTGAAAATATTTTCCAATTCTGAAACTTTATGCAACTCAATGATTTTCACGAGCAAAGATAAAATGACTTCTTCAAAACATATGAAATATGAGTTGGGAGTTTTAAAAGAATTAAATTCAAAGTTCTTTTGAATTTATTTCCAATTTGGAGTTATTTGAGTTTTATTCAAATTATTTTTTTCAAAAACAAAATATATGGAAAATAGGGTAACATGATTCCTACATCAGAAAATTGAGAGAAATTAATTTGAAGTCATTTTGGTATTTTAAAATGATTTTATTGGATTTTATTGGATCAGTAGCACTGTGTGAATTATTAAAATTTGTGTGGATTTTATTTGACATTAGAATAATGTTCATCTTGTAGGAAATATTTTTCTGCAAATTTTGATATATTATATGCCTATATAAAAGTTTTAATTATTTTGTTTTTGTTTTAATTCTGTGAAATTTTGGTTAAAAAAAATTTATGCAGCGCCTTGGGCCAAAGGCCCAAGCCGCCGACCAGCCACCGGCCAAGGCCATCGTGACGCACACACCTAGGGGCCAGGAGCCAGGTTTCCTATTCTTTTACAAATCCTAGTAGGATTTGATCCCGTTCGTTATTCCGCTTATTCCGATTTGTTTCTAGATCTTTTCCTCTTTGTTTCCTAATCCTAGTCTATTTCTTGTCCCTACCCCAAGCAAAGCCCTCCCTCCCAATATAAATACCCAAGCACCCCCTCCAACACATCAAACCAACACCTCTCCTCTCCTCTCCTCTCCTCTCGCAAGAAGAAGAGTGCAGCACCACCACCGCCGCCAAGTGCCGCCCGCGCCTCGACCTCCTGAGGTTTATATGATCTCCTCTCCACCGCCCCGTGATCTCCTTTCCTCTAGGAGCAACTGCAACATCGGATCCGATCTTCTTCCCCAACTCCGACGACTACTCCGTGAGATGCACGAAATCCTGTAATTCATTTTTTTCAGAAAATAGCAATCTTAGAAAATTCATATCTTTTAGAGTTTTTAGTATTTTGAGTGATTCCAATTGCTATGTGTCACAAATTTTCTGAAGTTTCTGTTAGTTCAATTTTATTTCACATTTGAGCAGTTTAAATTTGTGTTTGTATGAATTTTCTCAAATCACTAGATTTGAGCTATTTTGAGTTAGGAATATTATTTTGACCGATTCTTTTTGCTCCTGGTCTCCAGGACCTTTGTTTATCCAGTAGTATTTAGTATTTTATTTCTAGGTTAATTTAAATTAGGTTTTAGCAAAACAGTACTGTTTTATTATTAGTTCTGTTTTAGCTTTTTCTTTATTGTTTTATTAGTTTTAAATTATTTCTTTTGTCACTTTTGACAAAATTAGTTGTGTTTCTGTTAGAAAACAGGAGAAAAATTTATTTTTATTTTAAAAATTTATTTTCCTTAGTTTTGTATGAAACCTTCTATAGGTCATAGTTAGAGTTTTATAAAAGCTTTTTATTTGTTTCTTTTTGCAAATAAAATTTTATGAAAAAATACTTTCTGTTAACTTAGTTGTTTTACTTTTTATTTTCTGTTAAATTATTAGTTTAGTGTTTTAGTTGATGTTAAGTTTTTTTACTTAGGGCAAAACTATGTTAGATGCTTGTAGCAAAGTCATAGATTTTTGTTAGTAGTTTTCTTTCTATTTTATTTGAAGCTTCTTTGGACTTTGTTGGAGTTTTATTATTGAGTTTTTTTGTTTTAATTGTTATTATGAGTGTTAAAATTGTTTGCTAGGATGTTTGCTTATATGAATGCTATGTTTGACTATATAGATTTTCAACGGAGTGACGATTAGTTCTACCAAGTCATTTTTCGACAGCGTTGTTATCTTCATCAAGTATTACCGTGCAAGTTCACTTTGACCATGTTTTTCATACCTATGTGTTTTATTGCATCTAGTGTCATCTTCGCAACAATCCCTCCAGAGTGATATTGAATCCTTGTAGTTGAGTAGTATGCATGAGGTAGGAACCCATCACCCTGTTACCAAGCCCGGACGTTATTTATTTTAATGCTACGCTATAGTAGACGGGTTGGTATGAGTGCTCGGAGTGGTGTGAGAATGGAGGATCTACGTCAATGACGATAACTCCATGATGGAATCTGCAAGGACTGCATCTTCAAGGCCTCAAGACTTCAAGACTCGAGACAAGAATTCAATACACACTCATTGGGTGAAGGGCGGTTGACGGGCACCTGGAGAAACCAGTGGTTGGCGGGATGCATGGAGAAGCGCCATGACATCTTGCGGAAAGCTTCACCCTGACTCAAAGAGACGGAAGAATACTTCATGCCCGGAAGCTTACCGTGCAACCGCAAGTCACTATGGGCTCGGCTTGGTTGACCTTAGTTGTGACTGGCTGGGACGGTGCTAGCAGATGTAGAACTACGGTAGGATTGGATGAGCATCGGACGGTGGTCGAGGAACTCTTCGAAGACCATGTTTCGTCGTCTTGTTCTCAAACACCTGAAGTGCGAGAACGTAAAAGAGGGATCGAATCTTGCGGGTAAAGTGTACAAACCTCTGCAAAGGGTTTAAACCTAATCGATTAGCCGTGTCCCCGTTACGGACAATTTGAGCATCCGGACTTGGATCTATCTCGAACTCTCAACACCGGATTGATAACTTAATTGTGGGCAACATATGATGATTTTGGGCTATGAGACATCGGTTGGCGGAACCATGTCATGATAGAAAACTCCATAGTACGGACTTCATTTATTCCTTTGATGTAGGGAAAATAAAATCAGCTTTTACGCAAACAAAACTCAGATACAGAGCCACAAAGCCAAATTGCATATAGTATAGTTTGACCATCTGTTTATTCATGTTGTGATCTTGCGGTACATTCAATGTCTTGACCTACACGGCTGCAACGTATCATGTTGCAGGATTTTCTTCGACGAGTAAGAGTTACAGACAGGTTACGGTCTACACTCAACCCGCCGATGGCGTTGATGGGACTCCACACCCGCTTGATTGTTTCCGCTGAGTATTAAGAGGTATATATCATTTTACGTTATTTATACATGTGATTGCACTTTGATATACACATTGATGTACTGTGTGTGCCAGCATACTGATCCAGAGATGGCACAGATACATAGAGGCTTGACCGTCTGAGGTCGGGTCGCTACAATAAGCATACTTAAGATTATTAGGTAAAGGTTTGAGTTCAAACACGGGATCACCCTTGGGTGGAGGGGGATCCCCAAGAATTTCAACGGGAAGGTTATGTTTCAGCATAGGTTCTTGTTTAAGGAACACTTCATCTATTTCTTCCCTTTCCTTCATAAACATATCGTTTTCATGGTCTAACAAATAGTGTTCTAACGGATCAGTTGGAGGAACAGCTATGGAAGCGAGACCAATAATCTCATCCTTACTAGGTGGTTCTCTTTCACGAGGTTGTCTACTAAACTTAGCAAAATTGAACTCATGAGACATACCATCTATGCCAACAGTGACTACGTTCCTTTTACAATTAATCTTAGCACTAGCAGTATTCAAGAAAGGTCTACCAAAAAAAATTATCTGTGGGGAAGCAAGAACAAGAAACTCAGCAGGGTATTTAATCTTCCCACACAAGACTTCAACATCTCTAACAATCCCAATAGGTTTAATGGTGTCCCTATTAGCAAGCTTAATAGTAACATCAATGTCTTCCAATTCAACAGGTGCAATATCGTGCATAATTTCTTTATATAGATCATATGGTATCGCACTAGCACTAGCACCCATATCACATAAGCCATGATAGCAATGATCTCCTATTTTAACGGAAATAACAGGCATGCCTACAACAGGTCTACGTGTCTTAGTATCGGGTCTAGCAATATTAGCAGTTTCACCCACGAAAGAGATAACATGCCCATCTAAGTCCTCATCCAAGAGATATTTAATCATAGCAATACCAGGTTCAACATTAATTTGCTCAGGAGGTGTATAGGTCCTAGTATTACTCTTACGAACAACAGTCGAGGCTTTAACATGATCTTTTATCCTAACAGGAAAAGGAGGTTTTTGACATAAGCAGTAGGAATAATAGGATCACTATATGTAATGGTCTTTTCTTCGACTGTAATAGGTGCAACTACTTCACTTCAACAGGAGGATTATATTTAAACCACTTCTCTTTAGGGAGATCAACGTGAGTAGCAAAAGATTCACAAAAAGTAGCTACTATCTCAGAGTCAAGTCCATACTTAGCGCTAAATCCACGAAAAGCATCGGTATCCATAAAAGATTTAACACAATCGAACTTAGGTGTCATACCTGACTCCTTACCATCGTCGGAACCCCAATCTTCAGAGTTGCGTTAAATACTTTCCAATAAGTCCCATTTGAAATCAATAGTCTTCAGCATATAAGAACCAGAACAGGAAGTATCCAGCAGGTTGCGATTATTAATAGACAGCCGAGGATAAAAATTCTGAATAATCATTTCCCGAGAGAGCTCATGATTGGGGCATGAATATAACATTGACTTAAGCCTCCCCCAAGCTTGAGAGATGCTTTCTCCTTCGCGAGGCCAGAAATTATATATGTAATTACGATCACGATGAACAAGATGCATAGGATAGAACTTCTGGTGAAATTCCAACTTCAATCGCTTATAATTCCAAGATCCCGTATCATCACATATCCTATACCATGTCAATGCATCTCCCTTCAAAGATAAAGGGAATACCTTCCTTTTAACAACATCATCGGGAACACCTGCAAGCTTAAACAATCCACAAACTTCATCCACAAAGATAAGGTGTAAATCGGGATGCAATGTTCCGTCTCCTGCAAAAGGATTAGCTAGAAGTTTTTCTATCATACCCGAAGGAATCTCAAAGTGAATATTTTCATAAAGTTCAGTAGGTTGAGGAGCATCTCTTTGCTCTTCTGGTTGGGGTGAAGATACCCCAAACAAGCCCCTCAAAGGATTAGTTTCCATAGTGACAAGTAATGAAAATTTCAGCACACTATATAAAGTTTCCTTACCAAGTTCCACTCACCAAAAGCGCTACACTCCCGGCAATGGCGCCTTAAAAGAGTCTTGATGACCCACAAGTATAGGGGATCTATCGTAGTCCTTTCGATAAGTAAGAGTGTCGAACCCAACGAGGAGCAGAAGGAAATGATAAGCGGTTTTCAGTAAGGTTTTCTCTGCAAGCACTGAAATAATAGGTGACAGATAGTTTTGTGATAAGATAAATAGTAAAGAGCAAAAACTAAATAAAGTGCACCAAGGTGGCCCAATCCTTTATGTAGCAAAGGATAAGCCTGGACAAATTCTAATAATGAAGAAGGAGCTCCCGAGGACACATTGGGAATTATCGTCAAGCCAGTTTTCATCACGTTCATAAGATTCGCGTTCGGTACTTTGATAATTTGTTATGTGGGTGGACCGACACTTGGGTACTGTCCTAACTTGGACAAGCATCCCACTTATGATTAACCCCTATTGCAAGCATCCTCAACTACAAAAAGGAGTATTAAGGTAAACCTAACCACATCATTAAATATATGGGTCCATATCAGCCCCTAACGGCAACGATAAACTAGGGTTTAAGCTTCATCACTCTAGCAACCCATCATCTACTTATTACTTCCCTATGCCTCCCTCTAGGCCCAAATAATGGTGAAGTGTCATGTAGTCGACGTTCACATAACACCACTAGAGGAAATACAACATACATCTCATCAAAATATCGAACGAATACCAAATTCACATGACTACTAATAGCAAGACTTCACCCATGTCCTCAGGAACAAATGTAACTACTTACAAAGCATATTAATGTTCATAATCAGAGGAGTAATAATATCCATAAAGGATCTGAACATATGATCTTCCACCAAGTAAACCAACTAGCATCAACTACAAGGAGTAATCAACACTACTAGCAACCCACAGGTACCAATTTGTGGTTTTATACAAGATTGGATACCAGAGATGAACTAGGGTTTTGAGAGGAGATGGTGCTGGTGAAGATGTTGATGGAGATTAACCCCCTCTCGATGAGAGGATCGTTGGTGATGATTTCCCCCTCTCGGAGGGAAGTGTCCCCAGGAGAACAGCTTCGTCAGAGCCCTAGATTGATTCCGCCAAGGTTCCGCCTCGTGGCGGCGGAGTTTCGTCCCGTAAGCTTGCCCCCGATTTTTTCCAGGGTAAAAGTGATGATATAGCAGAAGATGGACGCCGGAGACCCACCAGGGGGCCCAGGAGAGAGGGGGCGCGCCCTATAGGGGGGGGCGCCCCTGTCTCCTGGACAGGGTGTGGGCCCCCTGGCCTATTTCTTTTGCTCATAAATTCTTATAAATTCCAAAAAGTTGTTTCGTGGAGGGTCAGGACTTTTGGAGTTGTGTAGAATAGGTTTCCAACGTTTGCTCCTTTTCCAGCCAAAATTCCAGCTGTCGGCATCCCCCCTCTTCATGGTAAACCTTGTAAAATAAGAGAGAATAGCCATAAGTATTGAGATATAATGTGTAATAAAAGCCCATAATGCAATAAATATTGATATAAAAGCATGATGCAAAATGGACGTATCACAAGTCCACATACTCAACTATCATTTAGTCTTTCACAATTTCTAACACTCACGCAATACTTATGGGTATGGAGTTTTAATTGGACACAGAGAAAGATAGGGGCTTATAGTGTTGCCTCCCAACCTTTTACCTCAAGGGTAATGTCAACAATAATAATTCATGCTAACTTCAATCCAATGGATATATATATATATATATATATATATATATATATATATATATATATATATATATATATATATATATATATATATATATATATATATATATCAGATCTTCCCAACACAAGGTGCTTGCCAAAGGATAAAATATAAAAAGGAAAGGTGAAGATCACCATTACTCTTGTATAAGGTAAAAGACAAAAGTAAAAGATATATGCAGTCCGTCACTTTTATTGCTTCCATATCACAAGATCGTATAAAGTTTATTTTCTCCATACTAATAAATCATACATATATAGAGAGCAATTTTTATTGCATGCAACATGGCAACTTACTTGAAGGATCTTACTCAATCCATAGGTAGGTATGGTGGACTCTCATGGCAAAACTGGGTTTAAGGATATTCGGAAGCACAAGTAGTATCTCTACTTGGTGCAAAGAATTCGGCTAGCATGAGGGGGAAATGCAAGCTCAACATGTTGGATGATCCATGACTATATACTTTACTTCGGATATAAGAAAACATACCGATTACGTTGTCTTCCTTGTCCAACACCAACTCTTTAGCATGTCATATTTTAATGAGTGTTCACAATCATAAAAGATCTCCAAGATAGTATCTTTATATGTGAAAACCTCTCTTTCTTTATTACTTCCTATTAATTGCAACGATGACCAAAACTATTTTTGTCAACTCTCAACAACTTTTATTCATCATACTATTTATATGTGAAGTCATTACTCTCCATAAGATCAATATGATCTCTTTACTTTTTTTATTCTTTCACTTTTCTTTTATTTTTATTCCCTCAAGATCATAGCAAGGTAATCAAGCCCTTGACTCAACACTAATCTTTATTATATATATAGCTCACGGACTCGATTACATAGAAGGATCATAAAGCAAAACTCAAAACTAGATCATACTAAAACTTTATTCTACTAGATCAAGATATTACCAAAAGGATCAAACTAAGAAAAACGGTAAAGATAGGAGTGTGATGGTGATACGATACCGGGGCACCTCCCCCAAGCTTGGCAGTTGCCAAGGGGAGTGCCCATACCCATGTGATTATGTCTCTTTTGCTGGTGAAGGAGATGGTGCTGATGATGGATAGTCGCTGTAGCGACCAGACCCGAATGGATCAAGTCTCTGTGCTCAGTGTCATCCACGGATCAAGAATGTCGACACCACACAAGATTTCAAGGATTTATAGCAGAGTAGCAATCACACACTTATTACATCGTTGTCCACAAGGGAACTTATTACAATAATATGGCTTAAGGCCATCTAATAATAACAGCGGAAGGCTTGGAAGATAAGTGAGTCCATCAACTCCATCGGCATCATCGAGTATAGAACCACGACCTAACACCTTACTGTCGTTCGAAAAGTCTGCAACGTGAAAGTTGCAGCCCAAAACGGGTCAAGACATGGAATATCTTGGCAATGTAACACATAAAGAGCAATGAAGGAATAAGCCTATACTACATGCATATATGGCTGGTGGTAAAGCTCTATGGTTACAATTTTTGCATAAAGCTAGTTTTTCCCTACAACAAAGGAATAATTTTATTTAACTATCATGGTGGTTGTTAAACATTGAGAATGGTTGACATCATCCTCAATCCCAATTAAAAAGTACTCAAGAACCCAATAACATTTATTAGTAGTAACATGTTGAGATTCACATGATATTCAATTACCAGATACTCAAAACGTCCATAACCGGGGACACGGCTAATCATGATTAGTTTATACACTCTGCAGAGGTTTGCGCACTTTTCCCCACAAGACTCGATCGCCTCCGCTTGGTTCTCGTGACTACATGGTGTTTGAGAAACGGATGACCGAGACATAGTCTTTCGTAAGCGCTACACCTTACATGTGGGTAGACCGTACCAACCTACATCCCCTACATCAGCTAGCCTACCCGTAAGAGTTCGCACAACTTAGTCAACTACGCCAGAGCCCATAATTGGCTTGTGGCTGCACACGGAAGTTTCTAGTTTGAATAATCTTATGATCCCTTAGAGCACGGGTGGCGGTCCGAAGAAATACAGCAAGTCTGATAGAAACCAGTGCCTCAATCCACCCAGATGTGTGTTTAGGTTGCCACCTTAGATAAACCATTAATTAACAATCTCACATCTGTCATGGATATACACTCACCCAATCCACGTCTACTAGCATAGCATGGCATAATAAGCAAACGTAGAAGTAACTCCCAAGGTTTCATAAGTAACAGGTAATAGGTACTACCTCAATCTACTCCCCAATCCCACAATTTAATTAGATCCTAAACATGCAAGTGTTTGAGGGTTTGATCTAATGCAATAAAACTGGGTAGTAGAAAAGGGTATGATCAAGTGTTACTTGCCTTGCTGATGATCCGCGAGACCTAGAGATTCGAAGTAACAAGCGGCGCACTCCGGGTGATCTAACGCAGACAAACAACAAGCATACAATAAGTACTCAACTAATGCACAGGGAAAACTCGAATAAACGATCTAACCAGAGAGTTCAACTTAAGAACCCTGGTTGCAAAAAGAATCGAATCAAATAAAGCATCGAAAGTCGAAACTCGAGAGAAAACGACTCGGTTTAGCAATCTGAAACTAGGTCAAAAATTTACAGTAGCAAAACTCCGTTTAAGTAGGTTAGTCGGAACGGCGGTTTCGTAACGAAACTCCAGGCGCTTGAATCACCTGATTCCGATAAACGAGCGAGAAAATAAACAGATTTGAAAATTTGATCGGAAATCGAATTCAGAAAAATAATGGATTAAATCCGATTAAAAGAAAAATGACGAACGGTTAAAACGACGGACGTTCGTTAACAGAAACTAATCCAACGAACACGTTCATTAAAACGAACGAGTCGGTGAACGTTCACGAAATAATAAAACCGAAACAAAATTAAACCAATCTAGGGTTTTTTTTAAAAAAACCGAACAACACGCAAAAAACCGGATCGGGGCGGCGAGGTCGGCTACCTCCGGCGAGGTCGCCCTGGGCTCAGGGCTCCCGGGTGTGGGCGGGGTCCGCGGGTCGGGGTGGGGGTGGGCGAGGGCGGCGAGGGCGGCGAGGCGACGGCGGGCTTCGAGCGGGCGGCGGCGGCTCGGGTTGGGGGGGGCGGGCGCGGGATGAGGGGAGAGGAGGGGGGGCGGGGTTATAAGGAGGGGGAGGTCGGTGCCTTGGGGAGGGGGCACGGGCGGGTGGCGTGGCCGAGCCGGACTCGGGAGGCGGCGGCGGGGGACTCCTCCGGGGCGAGAGGAAGGGGAGCTGGGCCGGGCGGCGGTGGGCTGGGCCCTTGGCCCAGGCGGGCGGCGGCGGTTTATTTTTTTATTTTTTTAAAACAAAACTTAAACAAAAAAAATAAAAGTCAAACCAAACGAACTCCAAATTAAATAAAATTAATTTTCCCCGACTCCTAAAAATGAGTCGAACAAAATGAACTTTAAAACGGGCAAAATGCATATTTTTTTTAAAATGCTCATTTTTTTTGCCTAAAGCAAATAAACTTTCAAAAACCAAAATTTGATTTATTTATAAAATCTTCATTTTTCCTAAATGTTGGGAAAGTCATATTATTCCCTCTCTTAATTTTTTTATCGGAAAAACTTTATGAAGATAATTAAATAAATCCAATGATCCTATATTTTCATAATTTGAGAAATCCCGAATATGAAAATAATGAAACTTCCAACTCTCTCCGAGGGTCCTTGAGTTGCGTGAAATTTTCTAGGATCGGAAAATGCGAGAAAATATGATATGCATGATGACCTAATGTATAACATTCCAAATTGAAAATTTGGGATGTTACAAACCTACCCCCTTAAGATGAATCTCGCCCTCGAGATTCGGGTAGGCTAGAAAATAGGTGAGGGTGGTCCTTGAGCAAAACTTCCTCTCTTTCCCAGGTGGCTTCATCTTCAGTGTGGTGGCTCCACTGAACTTTGCAAAACTTGATAACTTTACTGCGAGCAACTCTGCTAGCATAATCGAGAATCTTAACCGATTTTTCCTCATATGTTAAATCATCCTTCAACTGAATTGCTTCCGGTGGCACTTGTGTCTCTTAACGGTATCTCTGCTATCTCGGGTGACATTTCTTCACTGAGAAACATGGAATACATCATGAACTCCTCGACAGTCCTTCCGCAATTCCAACTTATAAGCAACTTCTCCCATGCGTTGCAAAATCTTATATGGTCCAACGAAACGTGGTGCTAACTTTCCTTTAACTCCAAAACGCTTAACTCCTCAAGCGGGATACTCTAAGATATACTCTGTCTCCAACTTCATACTCAATCGCTGGCGCTTTGAATCGGCATAGCTCTTTTGTCCGGACTGGGCTACCTTGAGCCTATCCCGAATCAGTTTAACCTTCGCCGGACTCCTTAATCAAATCTGGTCCAAACAATTGACGATCTCGGTTTAGTCCCATGACAACGGTGTCCTGCATCTTCTTCCATCTGAGCCTCGAAGGTGCCATCCTTAGGCTGGTTTGGTAGCTGTTGTTGTAAGAAAATTCTGCATACGGCAAATTATCATCCCAACTAGATCCATAATCTAGTGCACAAGCTCTCAGCATATCCTCCAAAATCTGATTGACTCTCTCAGTCTATCCATCGGTCTGTGGGTGGAAAGCTGTACTGAATTCCAATCTAGTTCCCAATGTTTCGTGCAACTGGTTCCAAAATTTTGAGGTAAATTGGGTTCCTCTCGTCGACACGATGCTCCTCGAACTCCCGTAAACACACAATTCTGGTCATGTATATCTTTGCCAACTTAGCACTGCTATAGGTAGTCTTGACTCGAATAAAATGAGCTACCCTCGTCAAGCGTCGACTACAACCCAAATCGCGTCATATCCTGAACGAGTCTTTGGCAAACCTGTGATGAAATCCATGCCTAGTTTATCCCACTTCCATTCGGTATCGGCAATGGTTGTAATAATCGCTGGCTTCGATGCTCGCCTTTACTTTCGACATACATCGCAAACTGCTACATACTCCGCAATATCCTTCTTCATTCCGGTCCACCAGAAAGTATTCTTCAAGTCCAAATACATCTTGGTATTCCCTGGGTGAATCGAATAAGGTGAATCATGAGCTTCGTGTAAAATCAACTTCCTGATCTCTGGGTTATTGGGCACATAAACACGGTCTTCAAACCATAGGGTATCGTGCTCATCCTCACGAAATCCTTTAGCTTTTCCTTTGCTCATTTTCTCCTTTATAGAGGCAACTTCCTTATCTGCCTTTTGGGCTTCTCTGATTTTGTCCATCAGTGTCGACTGAATCTCCAATGCTGCTACATAGCCTCTCGGAACTATTTCCAGACATAGCTCTCGAAGGTCCTCGGCTAACTCATTGGGTATCCCTCCCATCATTAGGGTATTGACGTGGCTCTTACGGCTCAATGCGTCTGCTACGACATTAGCCTTTCCGGGGTGATAATGCAGTCTCATATCATAATCCTTGATAAGCTCTAACCATCTCCTTTGTCTGAGATTCAACTCCTTCTGTGTGAAGATGTACTTCAAACTCTTGTGATCCGTATATACTTCACAATGATTTCCAATGAGAAAATGTCTCCATGTCTTTAAGGCATGCACAACGGCTGCTAACTCCAAATCATGTGTGGCATAATTCAACTCATGGGGCTTAAGTTGTCGTGAAGCATTTAAACAACTCTTCCTTCCTGCATAAGCACTGCTCCAAGTCCTCGACGTGAAGCGTCGCAATACACCTCATAATCCTTGGTCTGATCTGGCAATATTAAAACTGGTGAGGTAACCAATCTTTTCTTCAACTCCTGAAAACTTGCCTCACAGTCCTCAGTCCATATGAATTTGTTATCCTTCTTCAACAATTCAGTCATAGGCTTGGCAATCTTTGAGAAATTCTCAATGAATCTTGGTAGTATCCTGCGAGTCCAAGGAAACTCGAATCTCTCCTACTGTCGTTGGTGCTTCCCATTTGGTTACGGTCTCAACCTTTGTGGGGTCAATGCTATTCCTTCTCCGGATATAACATGTCCAGAAATCCAACTTCCTTTAGCCAAAACTCACACTTGCTGAACTTGGCATACAACTGGTGTTCCTCGTTTCTCAAAACCAATCTCAAATGTTCCTTGTGTTCCTCTTCATCCTTTGAGAAAATCAAAATGTCATCAATGACACACCATTTAACTTATCCAAAAACTCCATAAACACTTTGTTCATTAGGTTCATGAAATAGGCTGGTGCGTTAGTCGGTCCAAATGACATAACGGTATACTCATACAGTCCATATCTCGTGGTAAACGCTGTCTTAGGTATGTCCTGCTCTCGAATCTTCAATCGATGGTACCACGATCGCAAATCGATCTTGGAAAACACCTTAGCTCCTTGTGGCGATCAAACAGATCATTTATCATAGGTAGTGGGTACTTGTTCTTGATTGTTACTTCATTCAATCCACGATAATCAACAACCATTCTTAACGATCCATCCTTCTTCTCCACTAACAATACGGGTGATCCCCAAGGTGAAGAACTTGTGCGAATAAAACCTTTATCCAATAGTTCCTTAATCTGCTTCTTGATTTCCGCCAAATCCTGTGCGGGCATCCTGTACGATCGTTTCGATATCGGGCCTGTTCCTGGCAACAGCTCGATCAAAAACTCAATGTCTCTATCCGGTGGCATTCCCGGCAACTCTTAGGAAATACATCGGAAAATCCTTCACCATCGGTACTTCTTCCTGCACCACTCCTGATAAGCAATTAACTTGTGCTCTCCTCGGCTCGTGCCGTGATACATACTTGATCCTTCTTCCCTCTGGGGTGGTGAGCAAAATTGACTTTGTGGTGCAATCTATGTTCCCTCCATACTTTGATAACCAATCCATTCCTAATATCACATCCAATCCTTGGGATTCCAGAACTATTAGGTCTGAGGGGAAAACATAGTGTCCAATCCGCAATGGCAGTCGATCACACCATTTACTAGCCATGTACTCTGCTCCGGGTGAGGTTACTAGCATGGGTGACCTAAGGGCTTGGGTCGGTAATTTGTACTTATCCACAAATCCCCTTGATATGTATGAATGCGATGCACCAGTATCGAAAAGAACAACCGCTAAATGACTTAACCAAAAACTTACCGACATCTTGCATAGGGCTGATCTTCAACCTCCTCCACATCAATGTGGTTCACCTGTCCCCTGTTGAAAGGGTTGGGCCTCTTTCGAGAGCTTCCATTGCCATTTCCATTCGCCTTACGGGCGGTCATTGGCATAATGCCCATCTTGCGGCACTTAAAGCAAGTGATATGACTCAGTCTACTTTGGATGGTGTTGACGGGTTGGTGCGGTTCATCCATTGCTTCCTCCATTCCGCTCCCATTCTTGGTGCCATTATGGTTATGCTGAATTACCTCCTCCATGGGTATCTTTGAAACTGAATTCTGATTTAGGGTATAACGAGGCTTCATTGGGCTCCGAGTTATACTTCCCCTGTCCATACTTCCGCTATGTTCTCAATTTTCTGCTGCTTTCCTTCAATCATGAGGGCTCGGTCTACCAACTCCTGGTAGTTGTTGAAACTTGCTACCATCAACGGCATGTGAACTCATCATTCAGTCCTTCTAGAAACTTCTCTGTTTAGCTGCATCTGTAGTAACGTCATCCGGGGCATAACGTGCTAACTTACTAAAATCATCCACATCTACCGCCAACAGTCCTTCCTCCTTGGCGTAAGTTGCGAAACTCACGCTTCTTCATGGCCATAGCTCCTGCTGAAACATGGGCAGTGCGAAAAGCTTGCTGAAACTGATCCCATGTGACAGCGTCTACCGGGTAAGTGGCTGTAAAATTCTCCCACCATGCTGCTGCGGGTCCTTCAAGCTGATGTGCTGCAAACTTCACTCTTTCACCATCTGTGCATCCTGCAGTGGTCAACTCCCTTCCTATCTTGCGGAGCCAATCATCTGCTACAATCGGCTCGGTGCTACTGGAATACACCGGCGGATTCAGTCTAAGGAAACGAGTCAAATGATCCGCAGGGGGTGGTGGTGGTGGTGGGTTGTTGTTGTTGTTGTTGCCCTGGTTCTGCACCAATGTTTGAATCAAGGTGTTCTGCTGCTGAATCAATTTGGTGATCTCTGGCGGGAAAACGAACCCGGGGTCGCGTCTCGGAGGCATCTGATGGGTTTAGAAAAGACGAGAATTTAAGAATAGAATGAGGTCTAAGGGGAATCACTACCCAAATGCACATGAGCAAATGCACACAAAATCACTTCATTCAATCAAACAAGGGCTTACAACGATCTAACTATCGCAAAAGTGCGTGTACTAAAATGTTTACATGGAGGGAATACTACTAATATGTGGAGGACTTCTACTAATTTGAACCGGTGGAAGACTCCATGATGTCTGCTCCAGCTTCGTCTTCAAAGTCGGGTTCACTTGGATCCGAATCGGTGTCGTCGATGTTGATGTAGTCGCTTGGGCAACCGACATACTGGTCTTCATTCTGAGCGCCAACTTCTTCTTGAGTTCTTCGATCTCGCACTTAAGATCGTTATTGTGTCTTGCTAGAGCTACGATCTCGCCCATGTAGTCCTTGCGTGTAGTCTTTAGTTCTCCTTCAAGTTCGATGATCCTTCCCTTTGCGCTCGCAACTCCAACATATCGTTGCACATTTGGTTCTCTGGCGCCGAATGTGCTGGTTTAACTCTGGATGAAAGCTGCAATGGACCTATCCTTCTTGGTGCCGACTATGTCCCATTTGTCATATCGGCGTCCGCAAATCTGGTAGATAGTGTCCTTGAGGTCTTCTTGATAAACTTCTCCAATGCGTCCCATGGTGATGTGAGCTGCCATGCTCTTTCCCAGACTCCAAGTTGGTGCACTGAAAACACTATCTATAGGCTTGGTGATTGGGGCGAATGTCCTTCCTGGAACGTGAGCTTGAATCTTCCAGCGCTCCTCTTGAGCAGAGTGGCGTTGAAAGTTCCGGTGAAGTGGGTAGTCCAATGTTCAGGTACTTGGTAACTTCCTTCAAGTGAAATCCAAAAGGTGTGCCTTCATCTGGTTGGGTGTACTTGATCTTCGCGTCCGTCATCCTAAGAGTAGAAAAGATGAGGAGTTAGAAAATGAGAAGAGAGTAGTGATCTATGGCTTTAACTTAGTGGTCGTGTCCTACACATCAGGTGTGCTCGATACCATCTCAGAGCGACCAGACCGAATGGATCAAGTCTCGTGCTCGGTGTCATCCTGGATCGAGAATGCCGACACCACACAAGACTTCAAGGATTTATAGCGAGTAGCAATCACACACTTATTACATCGTTGTCCACAAGGAACTTATTACAATAATATGGCTTAAGGCCATCTAATAATAACAGCGGAAGGCTTGGAAGATAAGTGAGTCCATCAACTCCATCGGCATCATCGAGTATAGAACCACGACCTAACACCTTACTCGTCCGTCGAAAAGTCTGCAACGTGAAATTTGCAGCCCAAAACGGTCAAGACATGGAATATCTTGGCAATGTAACACATAAAGAGCAATGAAGGAATAAGCCTATACTACATGCATATATGGCTGGTGGTAAAGCTCTATGGTTACAATTTTTGCATAAGCTAGTTTTTCCCTACAACAAAGGAATAATTTTATTTAACTATCATGGTGGTTGTTAAACATTGAGAATGGTTGACAGCATCCTCAATCCCAATTAAAAAGTACTCAAGAACCCAATAACATTTATTAGTAGTAACATGTTGAGATTCACATGATATTCAATTACCAGATACTCAAAACGTCCATAACCGGGGACACGGCTAATCATGATTAGTTTATACACTCTGCAGAGATTTGCGCACTTTTCCCCACAAGACTCGATCGCCTCCGCTTGGTTCTCGCACTACATGGTGTTTGAGAAACGGATGACCGAGACATAGTCTTTCAGAAGCGCTAGCACCTTACATGTGGGTAGACCGTACCAACCTACATCCCCTACATCAGCTAGCCTACCCGTAAGAGTTCGCACAACTTAGTCAACTACGCCAGAGCCCATAAAAAAAAATTGGCTTGTGGCTGCACACGGAAGTTTCCAGTTTGAATAATCTTATGATCCCTTAGAGCCTGGGTGGCGGTCCGAAGAAATACAGGCAAGTCCTGATAGAAACCAGGTGCCTCAATCCACCCAGATGTGTGTTTAGGTTGCCACCTTAGATAAACCATTAATTAACAATCTCACATCTGTCATGGATATACACTCACCCAATCCACGTCTACTAGCATAGCATGGCATAATAAGCAAACGAGAAGTAACTCCCAAGGTTTCATAAGTAATGTAATAGGTACTACCTCAATCTACTCCCCAATCCCACAATTTAATTAGATCCTAAACATGCAAGTGTTTGAGGGTTTGATCTAATGCAATAAAACTGGGTAGTAGAAAAGGGTATGATCAAGTGTTACTTGCCTTGCTGATGATCCGCGAGACCTAGAGATTCGAAGTAACAAGCGGCGCACTCCGGGTGATCTAACGCAGACAAACAACAAGCATACAATAAGTACTCAACTAATGCACAGGGAAAACTCGAATAAACGATCTAACCAGAGAGTTCAACTTAAGAACCCTGGTTGCAAAAAGAATCGAATCAAATAAAGCATCGAAAGTCGAAACTCGAGAGAGAACGACTCGGTTTAGCAATCTGAAACTAGGTCAAAAATTTACAGTAGCAAAACTCCGTTTAAGTAGGTTAGTCGGAACGGCGGTTTCGTAACGAAACTCCAGGCGCTTGAATCACCTGATTCCGATAAACGAGCGAGAAAATAAACAGATTTGAAAATTTGATCGGAAATCGAATTCAGAAAAATAATGGATTAAATCCGATTAAAAGAAACACGACGAACGGTTAAACGACGGACGTTCGTTAACGAAACTAATCCAACGAACACGTTCATTAAAACGAACGAGTCGGTGAACGCTCACGAAATAATAAAACCGAAAAAATTAAACCAATCTAGGGTTTTTTAAACCGAACAACACGCAAAAAACCGGATCGGGGCGAGGTCGGCTACCTCGGCGAGGTCGCCATGGGCTCGAGGCTCGTGGTGGTGGCGGGTCCGCGGGTCGGTGGGTGGCGGGTCGGGCGAGGGCGGCGAGGGGCGGCGAGGTGACGGTGGCGGCCTTGGTGGCGTGGCTCGGGTTGGGGGGGGGCGGCGGGATGAGGGGAGAGGAGGGGGGGGGTTATAAGGAGGGGGGGTCGGTGCCTTGGGGAAGGGGGCACGGCAGTGGCGGGCGCGTGGCCGAGCCGAACTCGAGGCGGCGGCATGGGGACTCCTCCCGGGCGCGAGGGAAGGGGGAGCTGGGCAGGCGGCGGTGGGCTGGGCCCTTGGCCCAAAGTGGCGCGGCGGTTAATTTTTTAAACAAAACTTAAACAAAAAAATAAAAGTCAAACCAAACGAACTCCAAATTAAATAAAATTAATTTTCCCGACTCCTAAAATGAGTCGAACAAAATGAACTTTAAAACGGGCAAAATGCATATTTTTTAAAATGCTCATTTTTTTGCCTAAAGCAAATAAACTTTCAAAACCAAAATTTGATTTATTTATAAAATCTTCATTTTTCCTAAATGTTGGGAAAGTCATATTATTCCCTCTCTTAATTTTTTTATCGGAAAAACTTTATGAAGATAATTAAATAAATCCAATGATCCTATATTTTCATAATTTGAGAAATCCCGAATATGAAAATAATTCAACTTCCAACTCTCTCCGAGGGTCCTTGAGTTGCGTGAAATTTTCTAGGATCGGAAAATGCGAGAAAATATGATATGCATGATGACCTAATGTATAACATTCCAAATTGAAAATTTGGGATGTTACAGTCGCACATCGAACGTAGGAGATCCTCCAATTTGCAAATAATGCCCTTGAGTGCGGTGATATGCTCCTTCAACAAAATATTTTCACGTGTGAGATACTTATTTTGTATGCGGGTTAACTCAATCATCTTGAAAGCTTCAATCTCCGTTGGGGTAAGAAGATTGTGATGAGATTGGAGGATGTCTTCAACTTCTGCTGCCGGAACTTGGTCCTCCATGGCCTTCTTGATCCCATCATCCTTGTTGATCTCCCCGGGTTCTTCTCTCTTCAGCTCTATCTTCATTAGCCAAGCATCGTTGTCACCATTGTTGGAGGAGGGGGACGACATGATGCCTGGCCTTGACAACTCTGGAAGAAAACAGCTCGAAACGAAAACAGAGTATATTTGCATGGTACGGTGGTCAAAACCTTCGGGAGATTATATAATGAATTTTTACCGACCAAAAGAAGTCTCGTACAAGAAAACGGAGTCCGGAGAGCACACGAGGTGCCCACGAGGCAGGGGGCGCGCCCTCCACCCTCGTGGAAGCCTCGTGTCCTTCCTGGACTACTTTTGATGTTCCTATTTTCTTAAATATTCCAAAACGGAGAAAAATTGCCATTAGAACTGTTTTGGAGTCGGTTTACTTAACGTACCACATACCTATTCCTTTTCGGAGTCTGAAACATTCTGGAAAGTGTCTCTTATGTATTCCTCCGGGGTTACGGTTTCAAGAACATTAGTTTCAACATTTATAGGATTACCTGAGATATAGTGTTTGATTCTTTGACCATTCACCAGCTTCGGATTTGTGCCTTCGAAGTTGTTGATTTTTATGGCACCGGAATGATAGACCTCCTCGATAACGTAAGGACCTTCCCATTTGGAGAGAAGTTTTCCTGCAAAAAATATTAAACAAGAGTTGAATAGCAACACATGATCACCTACATTAAACTCACGCTTTTGTATCCTTTTGTCATGCCATCTTTTAACTTTTTCTTTAAATAGTTTGGCCTTCTCATAGGCTTGAGTTCTCCATTCATCAAGTGAGCTAATGTCAAATAGCCTCTTCTCACCGGCAAGTTTGAAATCATAATTGAGCTCTTTAATGGCCCAATATGCCTGATGTTCTAGTTCGAGAGGTAAGTGACATGCTTTTCCATAAACCATTTTATCCAGAGACATACCCATAGGATTTTCATGCAGTTCTATAGGCCCACAATGCATCATCAAGTTTCTTGGACCAATTCTTTCTAGATCTATTAACAGTCTTTTGCAAAATTAATTTGAGCTCTCTATTACTAAGTTCTACTTGACCGCTAGACTTCGGGTGGTATGGAGATGCAATTCTATGATTAACATCATACTTAGTAAGCATTTTATGAAAAGCACCATGAATAAAATGTGAACCACCATCAGTCATTAAATATCTAGGGACTCCAAACCTCGGAAAAATAACTTCTTTAAGCATCTTAATAGAGGTGTTATGATCAGCACTACTAGTTGGAATAGCTTCTACCCACTTAGTAACGTAATCAACAGCAACTAAAATATGTGTATACCCATTAGAGGAAGGAAACGGTCCCATACAATCAAAGCCCCAAACATCAAATGGTTCAATAACGAGTGTATAATTCATAGGCATTTCTTGATGTCTACTAATATTACCAATTCTTTGACATTCATCACAACATAAGACAAACTTACGGGCATCTTTGAAGAGAGTAGGCCAATAAAAACCGGATTGCAATACCTTATGTGCAGTTCTATCTCCAGCGTGGTGTCCTCCATAAGCTTCGGAGTGACACTTGCGTAGGATCTGTTCCTGTTCATGCTCAGGTATACAAAATCTAATAACACCATCTACTCCTTCTTTCTAAAGATGTGGGTCATCCCAGAAGTAATGTCTTAAATCATAGAAAAACTTTTTCTTTTGCTGGTATGTGAAACTAGGTCGTATAAATTTAGCAACAATATAATCAGCATACGATGGAGCAGTGTCAGAAGCATTTATGACAGCCAACTGTTCATCAGGGAAACTATCATCAATAGGTAGTGGGTAATCAAGAACATTCTCTAACCTAGACAAGTTGTCTGCAACGGGGTTCTCAGCTCCCTTTCTATCAATAATATCAAATTCTTGTAGTAGGAGAACCCATCTAATAAGTCTAGGTTTAGCATCTTTCTTTTCCATAAGATATTTAATAGCAGCATGATCAGTGTGAACAGTTACTTTAGAATCAACAATGTAAGGTCTGAACTTATCACAAGCAAATACAATTACTAAAAATTCCTTTTCAGTAGTAGCATAATTTCTCTGGGCATTGTCTAGAGTTTTACTAGCATATTGTTTAACATTTAATTTATTATCAACTCTTTGTCCTAGAACAACACCTACCACATAATCACTAGCATCACACATAATTTCAAAGGGTAAATTCCAATCAGGTGGCTGAACAATAGGTGTAGAAATCAATGCTTTCTTAAGTATTTCAAATGCTTCTACACAATCATCATCAAAGACAAAAGGAATATCTTTTTGTAAGAGATTAGTCAGAGGCCTGGAGATTTTGGAGAAGTCCTTAATGAACCTCCTATAAAAACCGACATGACCAAGGAAACTTCATATACCTTTAATGTCCTTGGGACACGGCATCTTTTCAATAGCATCAACTTTAGCTTTGTCAACTTCAATACCTCTTTCAGAAATTTTGTGCCCCAAGACAATACCTTCATTAACCATAAAGTGGCACTTCTCCCAATTCAAGACAAGGTTAGTTTCTTCACATCTCTACAAAACTCGATCAAGGTTGCTCAAGCAATCATCAAAAGAAGTTCTAGATACGGAGAAATCAACCATGAAAACCTCAACAATCTTTTCACAAAAATCAGAGAATATAGCCATCATGCATCTTTGAAAGGTAGCAGGTGCATTACATAAACTAAAAGGCATACGTCTATAAGCAAAGGTACTGAAAGGACAAGTAAAAGTGGTCTTTTCTTGATCCTCTTTTGACACAGGTATTTGAGAGAAACCAGAATAACCATCTAGAAAGCAAAAATGTGTATGTTTGGATAATCTTTCTAGCATTTGATCAATAAAAGGTAAAGGGTAATGATCCTTTTTAGTAGCTTTATTTAATTTGCGGAAATAAATTACCATTCTATAACCTGTAATAATTCTTTGTGGGATCAATTCATCTTTATCATTAGGAACAATAGTAATACCTCCCTTCTTAGGGACACAATGGACAAGACTTACTCACTGACTATCAGCAACGGGATAAATTATACCTACCTCCAGAAGCTTTAGTATTTCTTTCCTTACCTCTTTTTTCATCACAGGATTTAACCGTCGTTGGTGATCAACAACTGGTTTAGCGTCTTTCTCCAATTTTATTTTGTGTTGGCATAGAGTGAGACTAATGCCCTTAAGATCATTTAGAGTATATCCAATAGCAGCACGGTGCTTCTTCAGAGTTTTCAATAATTTCTTTTCTTCATGCTCTGAAAGGTTAGCACTAATAATAATAGGATATATCTTCTTTTCATCAAGATAAGCATATTTAAGAGTATCAGGTAATGGTTTAAGCTCAAACACGGGATTACCCTTGGGTGGAGGAGGATCCCCTAGTATTTCAACAGGCAAGTTGTGTTTCAAAATAGGTCCTTGTGTAAAGAATACTTCATCTATTTCCCTTCATTCATTCATAAACATATCATTTTCATGGTCTAGCAAATATTGTTCTAAAGGGTCATTAGGAGGCACGGCAATAGAAGCAAGACTGATAATTTCATCTTTACTAGGCAATTCCTCGTCACGGGGTATTCTATGAAATTTAGCAAAGTTAAACTCATGAGACATATCCTCCAAACCAATAGTAACAACATCCTTTTCACAGTCTATCCTAGCATTAACAGTATTCATGTAACGCCCTCGATGCGGTTATATCTCCCACGTGTCGAAGCACGACTTAGAGGCATAACCGCATTGAAAGCAATGTCGCAAGTGAGGTAATCTTCACACAACCCATGTAATACATAAGGGAAAAGAGATACATAGTTGGCTTACAATCGCCACTTCACACAATACATGAGTAAAGCATTACATCATACAGATACAATCAAGGTCCGACTACGGAACCAAAATAAAAGAAGACTACCCCAAATGCTACACATATCCCCGATCGTCCCAACTGGGCTCCACTACTGATCAACTGAAACGAAACAACGCAATGAACAAGATCTTCATCGAGTTACTACTTGAGCTCGGGTGCGTCACCTGCACGGTTTCATCGGCACCTGCAAACTGGTTTTGGAAGTATCTGTGAGTCATCGGGACTCAGCAATCTCACACTCTCGCAATCAAGACTATTTAAGCTTATGGGAAGGGTAAAGGTATGAGGTGGAGCTGCAGCAAGCGACTAGCATATATGGTGGCTACCATACGCCAAAGAGAGCGAGAAGAGGAGGCAAAAGCACGGTCGAACAACTATGATCAAGAAGTGATCCTAGAACAACCTCGTCAAGCATAACTCCAACACCGTGTTCACTTCCGGACTCACGAGAAGAGACCATCACGGTTACACACGCGGTTGATGTATTTTAATTAAGATCAACTTCGGGTTTTCTACAACCGGACATTAACAAATTCCCATCTGCCCATAACCGTGGGCACGGCTTTCGAAAGATTATACCCTGCAGGGGTGTCCCAACTTAGCCCATTATAAGCTCTCGCGATCAACGAAGGATATTCCTTCTCCCCGGGAAGACCCGATCAGTCTCGGAATCCCGGCTACAAGACATTTCGACAATGGTAAAACAAGACCAGCAAGACCGCCCGATGTGCCGACAATCCCGATAGGAGCTGCACAAATCTCGTTCTCAGGGCAACACCGGATGAACACTACGTACGGCAACCGACGATACCCCAAGTTGCCTAGGGGCGGCACCGCAAGTGGCTCTAGTTTGGACCAACACTTAGACAAGCATTGGCCCGGGGGGCTAAATAAAGATGACCCTCGAGAGAACGACTCCCAAGGGAAAAGTAGGTGGTGGTGAGGCAAATGGTAAAACCAAGGTTGGGCCTTGCTGGAGGAGTCTTATTCAAAGCGAACAAATCACCCGGCATAAGGCCGAGCCTTCCACCCTTTACCAAGTATATAGATGCTTTAATTTAATAAGAGATATTGTGATATCCCAACATAAACATGTCCAACATGGAACCAACTTCATCTTCACCTGCAACTAGCAACGCTATAAGAGGGGCTGAGCAAAGCGGCAACATAGCCAAACAACGGTTTGCTAGGAAAGGATGGTTAGAGGCTTGACATGGCAATATGGGAGGCATGATAAGCAAGTGGTAGGCATCGTAGCATAGGCATAGCAAAAGAGCGAGCAACTAGCAAGCAAAGATAGAAGTGATTTCGAGGGTATGGTCATCTTGCCTGAGATCCCGCAAGGAAGAAGAACGAGTCCATGAAGAAGACAAACGGGCGAAGTCGAACAAATCCTCACAACTCCGGAACGAAACCGAAGCTAACGAGAGAAGCAACCCGGAAAGAAACAAACAACATAGTAAACAACCACCACATACACATGGCATGATGCACAAACAAGTATGATGCATGTCCGGTTTAAATATGCATGGCATGGCAAAGTGCACAAACAATACCACAAATTAAGTGGAGCTCAATATGCAACGAGTTGCATATTGACGAAACACCACATTGAAGTTATTTAGTTCTCTCTCGTTTATGTACCCAACAATATTAAATGTTATTAAACATGGCAAGAGGTGAAGCATAATAAAACTACCTATCTAAGCAAGTTTAAATGGGGCCGGAACAACAAACAACAATTCCAGAAAATGCTCATGTGCATATTTTAGATTTGGTACTGTTCTTCCCTAAACACAATTTTAATGTTGTTAAACAGAAAAATAAAGTGCACCATGTTAAACTAGGCATTTTTCTACCCCATTTACATATAAAGTTTATTTAATTCGGAGCTATGGTTATTTAGTTACGAAATAAAACATTTTAGCATGGCATTTAAGCAAATTTAAATAAACAGCAATTTAAACATATTTAACATGGATGAGAGCAGAAGATTATGAAACTAGATGAAAAACTAAGCATTTTACATATATAAATTATTTACATATGATGCATGATTGATTAGTTATTAAATGCATGAACAGCAAGGGTTTTTCTGCAATTCTGTAATTCCTGGGATAATTAGTAAATTCGCAGAACTAAAAAAAAAACATGAACGGGCCGAATCAGAGGCTGGCCCAACAATGCACAGGGGCGGGGCTGCTCACCGGGCCTCATGGGCCGGCTCGGTGGGGAGGCTGGACTCAGGCTGGCCTTGGCGCAGCGCAGCTGCGAGACGCGGCCTAGCCACGGGCACGAGGAGGCCGGATCGGGTCAACACAGCGACCAGAGGCACGGGACGAGCGAGCGTTCTCTGCTCGACAGGCAGCAGAGCTGCGGCGGCGGGGGCAACTCAGCGGGAGGACGGAGCGACGGGAAAGGGAGGAGATCGCCGGATCTGACGGCAAGCTCCTGGGATGGCGCCGGATCAGAAGAAGAGGACGACCCTGGCATGGGCTCTTCGGCGAGGTGGCTTTCGGGCGGAGCTGAAGAAGGTGGCGCATGTCCTCTGTTCAACGAGGAGACAATTTCAGAGAGAAACAAGTCGGGGAAGGGAAAGGAGAGGCCGAGAGGGGCATCGACTCACCGGCGGCGGCGCCACGGCAAGGCGCAGAACCAGCGCGGGGGCGAGGACTCGGCGAAACAGGGGAGGTCCGGGACGAGCGGGACGCGTCCGTCGGCAGCGACGAGGCATGGCAGCATGGCGCAGGGGCGTCAGCAGAACGGGGTTGCGCCGGGGAAGATCGGGGGTACCGCGGGCGGCGTTCTCGTCGAGGTCCTCCGCGAAGAAGATGGCGGCGTCGCTGTTACAGAGAGAAGAGAGGGAGTTCAGTGAGACAGAGAGCTTCAGCGAAGGAGGGAAAAGGGAAGGGCGGTGAGGAGGGCCTGCTGGTTCGTGCGAGGAACGGAGCAGCTCCGGCGGTGGCTCTCGCCGGCGCAGGGTGGTGGATCGAGGAGGGGGGTGGATATGGGCTGGCTGGATTTTTGGATCGGGATGCATCCCTAGGAAGATGGAGGCTGGTCGGGGAAGGATCCCGAGGGAGGATTTGGGAGAGAGTGGCGGCGGCGGCGGCTAGGAGGATTCCTAGAAATTAAGGATTTGGTCTCGGTTTAGACTAGTATATATAGTGGGTAGGTTAGGCTAGGGGCTATCTCATCCCTCCGATCATAATTGGACGGACGAAAAAATAGGATAGGGAGAATTCAACAAAGAAACGAAGATACTTTCAGGATGTTTGGGGATGATCCGGATCCATCGGTAACGACAGAGCGGGTCGGGTTCGGAGCAGTTTCGAACACGCACACGAGGGGTCAAGAGAGGTCAACGAGGACAAGGGCTTGACAAAATGACAACGGAGGCAAAGAGAGAAAGGGCAACTGCGAACGGCTATGAGGTTTTATGAAAACACGCGGATGCAATGCGGATGATGCGATGATGAAATGCATGACATGAACAAAATGCAAAACAAAAGACAAAAACCCAACCACGAATGAAATAACATAACACATAGCCGAAAATGGCAAGAGTTAGAGTATGAATATGGAAAATTGTATCCGGGGCGTTACAATTCAAGAAGGGTCTACCAAATATGATGGGACAAAAACTATCTTGTGGGGGACCAAGAACAAGAAAATCAGCAGGATATTTAACTTTCCCACACAAGACTTCAACATCTCTTACAATCCCAACTCGTGAAATAGTGTCTCTATTGGCAAGCTTAATTGTAACATCAATTTCTTCTATCTCAGCACGTGCAATATCATTCATAATTTATTTGTATAAGGAATGAGTTATTGCACTTGCACTAGCACCCATATCACATAAGCCATGATAAAAATGATCTCCTATCTTTACAGAAATAACAGGCATGCCTACAACAGGTCTGTGTTTATTTTTAGTATCAGGTCTAGCAATTCTAGCAGCTTCATGGCAAAAGTAAATAACATGCCCATCAATATTATCAGCCAAGAGATCTTTAACCATATCAACACTAGGTTCAACTTTAATTTTCTCAGGGGGTTTGGGTGTCTTAATGTTACTTTTGTTGACCACAGTTGAAGCTTTAGCATGATCCTTTATTCTAACAGGGAAAGGTGGTTTCTCTATGTAAGCAGTAGAAACGACATGATCATTATAAGTGATAGTATTTTCTTTAACTTTAATAGGTGAAACTACTTTTACTTCAATGGGAGGATTATATTTAAACCACTTCTCCTTAGGGAGATCAACATGAGTAGCAAAGGATTCACAAAAAGAAGCTACTATCTCAGAGTCAATTCCATATCTAGTGCTAAATTCACGGAAAACATCGGTATCCATAAAAGATTTAACACAATCAAACTTAGGTGTTATACCTGACTCCTTACCTTTGTCGAGATCCCAATCTTCAGAGTTGCGTTTAATTCTTTCCAATAAATCTCATTTGAATTCAATAGTCTTCATCATAAAAGAGCCAGTATAAGAAGTATCGAGCATGGAGGGATTATTGAGAGAAAGCCGAGCATAAAGTTTTTGAATAATCATTTCTCTTGAGATCTCAGGATTGGGGCATAAATATAACATTGAATTAAGCCTCCCCCAAGCTTGAGCGATGCTTTCTCCTACGCGAGGCCAAAAATTATATATATAATTACGATCACGATGAACAAGATGCATAGGATAAAACCTCTGATGAAATTCTAATTTCAATCGGTTGTAGTTCCATGATCCCATATCATCACATAGCCTAAACCATGTCAATGCCTCTCCCTTCAAAGATAAAGGGAAGACCTTCTTCTTGATAACATCCTCGGGCATACCTGCATGCTTAAATAATCCACAAACTTCATCCACATAGATTAGGTGCAAATTGGGATGTAATGTTCCATCTCGTGTAAAAGGATTAGCTAGCAGTTTCTCTATCATACCCGAAGGAATTTCAAAGTAAACATTTTCAGTAGGTTGTGGAGCAACTCTTCGCTCTACTGGTCGGGGTGAAGATAGCCCGAACAAGCCCCTAAAAGGATTACTTTCCATAGTTACAAGTGACAGTAAATTTCAGCACACTATATAAATTTTTCCTTACCAAATTCCACCTACCAAAGGCGCTTCACTCCCCGGCAACAGCGCCAGAAAAGAGTATTGATGACCCACAAGTATAGGGTATCTATCATAGTCCTTTCGATAAGTAAGAGTGTCGAACCCAACGAGGAGCAGAAGGAAATGATAAGCAGTTTTCAGTAAGGTATTCTCTGCAAGCACTGAAATTATCGGTGACAGATAGTTTTTTCATAAGGTAATTTGTAACAGGTAACAAGTAATGAAAGTAAATAAGGTGCAGAAAGATGGCCCAATCCTTTTTGTAGCAAAGAACAAGCCTGGACAAACTCTTATATAGAGAAAAGCGCTCCCGAGGACACATGGGAATTATCGTCAAGCTAGTTTTCATCACGCCCATATGATTCGCGTTCGTTACTTCGATAATTTGGTATGTGGGTGGACTGGTGCTTGGGTGCTGTACTTTCTTGGACAAGCATCCCACTTATGCTTAACCCCTATTGCAATCATCCGCAACTACAAAATAAGTATTAAGGTAAACCTAACCATAGCATGAAACATATGGATCCAAATCAGCCCCTTACGAAGCAACTCATAAACTTGGGTTTAAGCTTCTGTTACTCTAGCAACCCATCATCTACTTATTACTTCCCAATGCCTTCCTCTAGGCCCAAATAATGGTGAAGTGTCATGTAGTCGACGTTCACATAACACTACTAGAGGAGAGACAACATACATCTCATCAAAATATCGAACGCATACCAAATTCACATGACTACTTATAGCAAGACTTCTCCCATGTCCTCAGGAACAAACGTAACTACTCACAAATCATATTCATGTTCATAATTAGAGGGGTATTAATATGCATAAAGGATCTGAACATATGATCTTCCAGCAAATAAACCAACTAGCATCAATTACAAGGAGTAATCAACACTACTAGCAACCCACAGGTACCAATCTGAGGCTTTGGGACAAAGATTGGATACAAGAGATGAACTAGGGTTTGAGAGGAGATGGTGCTGGTGAATATGTTGATGGAGATTGACCCCCTCCTGATGAGAGGATCGTTGGTGATGACGATGGCGCTGATTTCCCCCTCCCGGAGGGAAGTTTCCCAGAGAACAGCTCGTCGGAGCCCTAGATTAGTTCCGCAAGGTTCCGCCGTGGCGGCGGACTTTCTTCCAAAGCTTGCTTATGATTTTTCCAGGTAAAAGACTTCATATAGCGAAGATGGACACCGAAGGCTGCCGAGGCCAACGAGGCAGGGGGCGCGCCCGGGGTAGGCGCGCCCGCCTCGTGGCAGGTGTGGGCCCCTCCGTGGATTCTTTCACCATTATTTTTTATTATATCCAAAAATAACTTCCGTGAAGTTTCAGGACTTTTGGAGCTGTGCAGAATAGGTCTCTAATATTTGCTCCATTTTCCAGCCCAGAATTCTAGTTGCCGGTATTCTCCCTCTTCACGTAAACCTTGTAAAATAAGAGAGAATAGTCATAAGTATTGTGACATAACGTGTAATTACATCCCATAATGCAATAAATATCGATATAAAAGCATGACGCAAAACGGACGTATCAACCAACATGCTGCGGTAAATATTTTTGGCTGAATTGGAACAAGCTTTGGTACAAGCTTCTTGCAAACCGAAGCTTCTCTCAAGAATGCTCGTGGTTTTGAGAGAGAACGCGTCACCTCCGTGTGCGAAACGACATTACTAAACTACCTTCCCCCGCCTTGATTTTTTTACACAGGCAGATTAGACCAAATAGAAGTATCGTGCTAAATTTAGGAATTATTCCGGGTTTGTTTGGTCTTTTTTATACATTAATTGAATTTTTGGTCATTTAATGTGCATAATTCAAAATTGGAACTACAAGCACATGCTCTAGTGCACCAAAGTTGGTTGAAAAATCACATGTGTGTCCTTGGGTGAATTTCTAGGTCCCATGCAAGAAATAGGAATGAAATTCAAACATCTGGGCATCGTGGCTGGTTCGGAAAGATTGAGAAACTTGGATTTTTTATTCTTGTAAATCCAAAACACGCCTTAAAATCATGAAACTTGGCATGGTTTCATGACATGGCACCAACATGCTCTGGTAATTTTTTTGGCAGAATTGGAACAAGCTTTGGTACAAGCTTCTTGCAAACCGGAGCTTCTCTCAAGAAGGCTCGTGGTTCCGAGAGGGAACGTGTCACCTCCGTGTGCGAAGCGACATACGTACACTACCTTCTCCCGCATTAATTTTTTTACACAGACATATAGACCAAATAGAAGTATCGTGCTAAATTTTGGAATTATTCCGGGTTCGTTTGGCCTTTTTTATAAATTAATTGAATTTTTGGGCATTTCGTGTGCATAATTCAAATTTGAACTACAAGCACATGCTCCAGTGCACCAAAGTTGGTTGAAAAATCACATGTGTGTCCTTGGGTGAATTTCTTGGTCCCATGCAAGAAATGGGAATGAAATTCAAACATCTAGGCATCGTGGCTCGGCCGGAACGATTGAGAAACTTGGATTTTTAATTCATGTAAATCCAAAAACCGCCTTAAAATCATGAAACTTGGCATGGTGTCATGACATGGCACCAACAAGCTATGGAAAATGTTTTGACAGAATTGGAACAAGCTTTGGTACAAGCTTCTTGCAAACCGGAGCTTCTCTCAAGAAAGCTCGTGGTTCCGAGAGGGAACGTGTCACCTCTGTGTGCGGAACGACATACGTACACTGCCTTCTCCCGTCTTAATTTTTTTACACTGGCAGATTAGACCAAATAGAAGTATCGTGCTCAATTTTGGAATTATTCCGGGTTCGTTTGGCCTTTTTTAAACATTTATTGAATTTCTGGGCATTTAATGTGCATAATTCAAATTTGAACTACAAGCACATGCTTGAGTGCACCAAAGTTTGCTCAAAAATCACATGTGTGTCCTTGAGTTAATTTCTAGGTCCCATGCAAGAAATGGGAATGAAATTCAAACATGTGGCATCGTGGCTCGGCCGGAAAGATTGAGAAACTTGGTTTTTTAATTCATTTAAATCCAAAACAGGCCTACAAATCATGAAACTTGGTATGGTGTCATGACATTGCACCAACATGTTGTGGTAATTTTTTGGCCGAATTGGAACAAGCTTTGGTGCAAGCTTCTTGCAAACCGGAGCTTCTCCCAAGAAGGCTCGTGGTTCTGAGAGGGAACGTGTCACCTCCGTGTGCGAAACGACATACGTACACTACCCTCTCCCGCCTTAATTTTTTCACATAGGCAGATTAGACCAAATAGAAGCATCGTGCTAAAGTTTGGAATTATTCCGGGTTCGTTTGGCCTTTTTATATATTAATTGAATTTCTGGGCATTTAATGTGCATAATTCAAAATTGAACCACAGACACATGCTCCAGTAAACCAAAGTTGGTTGAAAATTCACATGTGTGTCCTTGGGTTAATTTCTAGGTCCCATGCAAGAAATGGGAATGAAATTCAAACATCTGGGCTTCGTGGCTCGGCTGGAAAGATTGAGAAACTTGGTTTTTTAATTCATGTAAATCCAAAACACGTCTGAAAATCATGAAACTTGCCATGGTGTCTGACATGGCACCAACATAATGTGGTAATTATTTTGGCCGAATTGGAACAAGCTTTAGTACAAGCTTCTTGCAAACCGGAGCTTCTCTCAAGAAAGCTCATTGTTCCAAGAGGGAACATGTCAACTCCGTGTGCGAAACGACATATGTACACTACCTTCTTCCACCTTAATTTTTTTACACAGGTAGAGTAGACCAAATAGATGTATCGTGCTAAATTTTGTAATTATTCCGGGTTCGTTTGGCCGTTTTTATACATTAATTGAATTTCTAGGCATTTAATGTGCATAATTCAAATTTGAACTATAGGCAGATACTCCAGTGCACCAACGTTGGTTGAAAAATCACACGTGTGCCCTTGGGTGAATTTCTAGGTCCCATGCAAGAAATAGGAATGAAGTTCAAACATCTGGGCGTCCTGGCTCGGCCGGAAGGATTGAGAAACTTGGTAATTTAATTCATGTAAATCCAAAATACGCGTAAAAATCATGAAATTTGGCATGGTGTCATGACATGGCACCAACATGCAGTGGTAATTTTTTTGGCCGAATTGGAACAAGCTTTGGTGCAACCTTCTTGCAAACCAGAGCTTCTCTCAAGAAGGCTCGTGGTTCCGAGAGGGAACGTGTCACCTCCATGTGCGAAACGACATACGTACACTACCTTCTCCCGCCTTATTTTTTTACACTGACAGATTAGACCAAATAGAAGTATTGTGCTAAATTTTGGAATTAATCCGGTTCGTTTGGCCTTTTTTATACACTAATTGAATTTCCGGGCATTTAATGTGCATAATTCAAATTTTAACCACAAGCACATACTCCAATGCACTAAAGTTGGTTGAAAAAACACATGTGTGTCCTTAGGTGAATTTCTAGGTCCCTTGCAAGAAATGGGAATGAAATACAATCATCTGGGCATCGTGGCTCGACCGGAAAGATTGAGAAACTTGGATTTTTAATTCATGTAAATCGAAAAGACGCCTGAAAATCATGAAACTTGGCATGGTGTCATGACATGGCACCAACACTACAGGAATCAGGAACTTTGCCCATCTTCCATGGCTGACGGCAAAGGCATGCCTTGCGGAGGGCAAAGGCCTTTGCCGTCAGCCAGCAGACGGCAAAACGTCCGGCTGAACGAGCTACGGCAAAGGGCACTTTGCCGTCTACTGGCGGACGGCAAAGATGCAAAGGCCTTTGCCGTCTGCCAGCGGACGGCAAAGGTCATGGCTCTTTGCCATCTGCTGGCAGACGGCAAAGGACATGGCTCTTTGCCTTCGGCTGGCAGACGGCAAAGGCTGCAGGCTCTTTGCCATCGGCTGGCAGACGGCAAAGGCTGCAGGCTCTTTGCCATCTGCTGGCAGATGGCAAAGAGCCTATATTTCCCCATTTAATTCTGTTTTTTCTTATATCAATTTATTTTCACATAAAATCAAAAACACACACACACACACACACACACACACACACACACACACACACACACACACACACACACACACACACACACACACACACACACACACACACACACACACACACACACACACACACACACACACACACACACACACACACACACACACACACACATATATATATATATATATATATATGACCAATATACCATATCCAACACATATTACCAATAGTCATGAACACATATATATCCAACACATCTTACCAAAAGTATCAAGTTTCATCCATACATATACACATATACATAGTTTCATCAATATTACACAGTTTCATCCATAGGTAGAAAGTTTCACAAAGTCAAAACTATCTTATTACTAAGATATTCTCTGGATCTTCTTCTTTTCTTCCAACCTGCATAACAAAAACACTAAGAAAGAGAGAATGAGTTAGGAGTAGAAATGTAGCATTTCACTTGGTGAAATGCAATGCTGTTGGAGCCAGCACTTCAGATCAAGAAAATCTTAAATTAGTGTAAAGTTATGACAGATCCGTGCATGTGTACATAAAGCAATTAACCATAGTTGTACGTCCTAGCTACTCTAGCAAATACTCCTACTCTATAACAATACAGAAGAACATTGTGTTGCTATAGTAGGAAGAGGAGTAGGAACAACATGCTGCATGTGGGAAACTGTCCAAGGACGCACCTGGTGGCCGATGGGCTTGGCCGGCGCTGCTCCGGCGAGGGGCGTCACTGCGGCAAGGAGGAGGCCCGTGCAGCGAGGAGGAGGCCCGTGCGGCGAGGAGGATGCTACTCCCTAGACTCCCATGCATGTCGTCCTCAGGATTTACCTAAAACATATAAGCAACAAGGATGAGTACAAAGATTCAGCAAGTTCATGAAGGAATAATAAATAGTACTCATATCAATATACCAAGACTCGGTTAACACCATACACTCATTAGTGTTCAACACATATAATGGTGCCCTACATGCCTACATGCTCATCTCATTTCATTGCGTATACCGGTATAGCTTGAGCAAACGGTTCCGAACTTGAAGTACCCACACTTGTCATCAAACATATATCCTAGTCACAGCAAAGCATGGTCTCAACACATAAGAATATATAATTTAGTGGCGCTCCTACGCACAAGACCCCAGCTCATACGTACGTTATCACATTATAAGTCCTCATATCATCAACGATGGCAAAATCTTAGAGTATAAGTCTAGTTACAATCACCAAGTCAAACGTAAAATTCTGTCCAACATAGTACAATCATCTTAATAATTTCATAGGATTTAGTGTATAACACGAAATCTAACAAATAATTTATGCTTAAGCATCTGCAGAATATCCTCTACAATTTTTGTGCTGTGAATTTAATTTAATTAAACCTCCAGCATGGCCTAAACTGCCATACAACCAATTCTGCACCCCAGGAACATAAATTTCGCGACAGAAAACTAAAATGATGGATGCTCTCAAACCGTACATCCAAACGAAGCAAATAAGTACTCTACGGAAACCTTGCTTTATCTAAAACTTATGTGAAGGGTCCAACTCTAAATTCTAAGCATGGCTAACTCATTTTTTAGATAGAAGCTTGTTGTACAGAACTGTCAGGCACTACAGTTTTTAACTGAACCAAGTTCAGTGATGTACAACAAGGGAAAACCAGTGTACAAGAGTATTTCTAATCCTCACGTGTAAGATAAAACAGAATTATAACTTGCAAACTAACTCCTCTCCCAGGTTTAATTGCTTACACGCATACAGACATGTTCGTCAAGCTGTTGGCATACCTGAACAGGCAAACAGGCCACATCAAACAATCCAGCCAAGATGCTAACCCACCTACAACATGTAGTAGAATTTGTGTTTTTCTGAATCGGGAAAATTCAAGAAGTTGCAGCTAATAGAGCAGTGTTTAATTCCCAATGACAAGAGGAAAATGTTTTAATTCTGTGCATGTTGTGCATGGTCGTTGCCAGATTCTGCATCGTGTGCTACTATAGACATTCATTCAACTCAGTACACTAGAGTAGAGATAACCCAGGGAGTTCCCATTGAGCATCTCATTGGTTGAAGTTGAACTGAACAAACATGGCAGAGAAACCAAACAAAACAAATATGCGAGGGTCAGGTTCTAGTTCTCACTCACCATTGGCGGTAGCACTCGATGCACTTGTCGTGGATGCAGCACAACCCTGCTGTTTAACTCCATGCAGATCCCACACTCCTCTTCTATCTCGGCGTCGACCTCAGAGACCAGCCTCTTACTACCCTTCCCCTCACCGTCTCTCCTCCTGTACCACTCCGAGCACACCGCCCTCTAACTTGGGTCGTCGGTGCCGCTGATCCCGTTTTCCAGTTGCAGGAGGGAGGGAAATGTCACGGCTGTGGTAGACAGACAGACAATGGAATATTTTTAGTTCACAGGTCCAAACCGCAAAGGCCTTATTCATTTTTCAGTTTCTGCAGGACGTTTGTTTAGTACCGTAGAAGAATTCCTTCATGCTGGCTTTCCTTTCGTGGGTGGGCATGGTTGTGGTGTCATCCACATAAATTTGCAGAGACAATGGAAGCAGAGGCAAGATGGTAAGAACACAAGCAGAACGAGCACTGTCAGCCCAATATGTATGGCACAAATTCTGGAAGGGAACCACAGGCACGGAGACAGAAGAGAAGATAACATTGTACTAGATGGGGATCCTGAGGAGGCCGAGGGCGCCGGCGAGGCTGCAGTCGGCCCGCTGCAGGAGGGAGAGGAAAATGCACGCGGCGGGGCTGTAGGACATGCGCATCTGCAGGCATGCCCCGTCGTAGTCCCTTGAGCACTCCGACGCCCTGCAGCACAGCACCAGAGACAGATGATTTCAGCACATCGTATAAACAACACACACCCCAAACTCGGAAGAAATTGAAGAAATTTGGTCCTTTAATTTGGGGGAGAGAGGGGGAGGGGACTGACAGGGTGTTGGCGTACTGGATGCCCACCTCCAGCACCTTTAGCGAGTCCCTGAACAACCTCCGCGAGGTGCACGGTGCCGCCGCCACCATCTCCCCCACCTGCTCCGCCACCAGAGCCCAGAGGCGGTGGCTGGGCGAGAGAAGATGGGGATAGGCGGAGGCGGTGGCAACGGCACATCGGGAGAAGATGAGGAGAGAGAGAGGTGGAGGCGCAACGGGGGAGAGGGACCTCCCGCGGCTGGATCTGGGCGCGAGGCTGTGTGGGGTGGGGCGGCGACGCGTGGACGCTGGTGGGGCGCAGAGGAGTTCGGTGCTAGGCTCCCTTGGCAGCAGCGGATCTCGAGGTCGGGGCGACGAGGCTTCTGTGGCGGGGCGGCGAGCTTGTGGGGAGGTGGCGGTGCATGACGCGGCGCAGACGGCAGCGCGAGGCGGCGGGGCTCCTGGGGTCCGGTGAGGTGGCGGCGTGCACTGGCGGGCGGAGGCAAGGTGGCGCGGCCGTGCGGGGTCGAGGGAGGCGGGGTCGGGCGGCGCTCGGCTGTGGGGCAGGGGCAGAGAGAGAAGGGATAGAGATAGAGGAGGTGGGGGCAACGGTTATTTTACCCGCAAAAAAAGATAGCCCCCCTCTTTGCCGTCCGCCAGCACATGGCATAGAATCTCTGCCGTCCGCCAGTGTCGGCGTACTGGGAACGGGGGTCCCCAGACTTGCCTGCCTGCGGCCTGCGGCGTGGCTCAAAGGGGGGGCTCATCACGGCCCATCTTCATCAACACGAGCTCAAGACCCTCGCGAGGGGCCAAGCCTCGCGGGGCGGACAACAGGGAGCTTCCTCAGGCACGGCCTCATCAGGCTGGCTCGCGAGGAGGCAGAGAGATCAAGGCGGGGTACCTCACGAGGTGCCCGTGACGCAAGCCATGACGACCAAGGGCGCCAGCCCGCGCAGTGTCCTCCTTTCCTCTTTGGTGCAAAGGGAGCAAGCGCAGGCGAGAGCATCAAGCAAAGGCGTCCATTTCGGTGCAACGAGACCAAGACCAGTCCAACGGCAGGAAGGAAGTCATTGTGGAGCCCAAGCCGGCGTCATCACCAGAGCCTTTGACAGGCGAGGACCAACTTTAGTCAGGATAAGTGTACCATATGTTCCCTTCAAAATGGCCAATTGTTGGCGCCCTTCCCGCTCAATATTTGGGAAGAGGCCCAGGGCCTCCGCCTATAAGTAGAGCTAGCCACCATAGTAAGGGGAGACCCGGGGATCAGAGATTCAGGAAGATAGCAAGAGAACAAATGAGAGAGATAGAGAGAGGCGACTGAACTCCCCTTAGCAGTTCATCGCACCAGCCAAGAACAGACCCTCACGAGGCTGTTCTTCCCTGTATTGTTCATCACCATCAGTCCAAGAGGCAATCCACCACACCATGAACTAGAGTAGGGTATTACACCACAATGGTGGCCCGAACTAGTATAAACCCTGTGTCTCTTATGCTGTTCCTTTCGTAGTTTAGATCCTAGCGAGGCGGCGGGGGTGCAGGTAGGTAGAGGCGAGATTCCGCGCACCCAAAGTGTTCGAACCTCAAGGGTCTGCGGAACCTGAAATCCAACATTTGGCGCGCTGTAGGTGCGCCGATCCACCTCCTGCCACTTCGTGTCCCGTCGATCGTCCTCATCATGACCGGCGACAGACGGCAACCCCGGTCCTGGCGGCTTGGCCCGCCCACGCAGAGCTTCGCCTCGGGCGACCCCATGCCCCAGGCAGCTCGTGGTCCGCAGGGCACTGCAGGCCGCGGGCGACGTGGACAGGCTTCGACAACTCTCATGCCGCGGCAGGCGTGGTCGGCAGCGAGGGCCTCCAACCACGCCGCGGCCGCGACATCGTACACCCGCCGGGAGCAGGCGAACTCGAGGGCCGCCCTCACGGTGGCCCGGGAGCTACTGCAGCGCAGGCTACTGGAAGGCGGCCGCGACATCGCTAGAGCGGTGGCGAGCTCACGGCTTTGCCGCCTCGGGGCTCATCCTTCTACACCCAGCTCCCACCTCAGTCCAGCCGGCCCGCTGGGCTCCACACGCGCCACGGGCCCCAAGGCTACCCAACGCCCGGTGAAGCTACCAAGACCGCCAGCCAGCGCAGCGCTGCCTCCGCCTCTGGCCAGCGAAGAAGGACTCACGACCCACGGCCCCGGTGGGCCGCCGCCACACCCTGTGTGGGCGCCCAAGCGTAACCGCATGGCACGCGGAGCACTATGGCGCTGCCTTGGGATGACGGCCCCAGAAGAATACGTGCCCCACATGATGGACCAAGGGCACCAGCACGAAGGAGAACAAGGCTCGCTCCTCAGCCTAGGCTGGGGGGACGAGGCGACAGAAGCTGAACTCTTCCAAGAGCCCCGTGAAGGCCCCACCGGCCACGCTGGAGGCGACGATTATCAGGTACCACTAATTCCTCAGGAGCAGGCATACGTTAATCATGAATCGCAGGAGATGCAGGTCGCCACAGCAAGCGGCTGCCCCGCTCCCGCAGTCTCCTACCCCTCGGGAGGAGGGCGCCGGGGGCTGCAGGAGAGGGGCCGAGATCCGCATCACCACCGCGCGCGTTGAGCAAGGCGTTCTCGGGAGGTAGGCCCTCCGCTGGGAGGTGCCACAGGCCTGCCTGGCGGAGGACCCGTGGTCGTCGGGGAACTGGCTGGCGACCGCTCTACCCCATCGGCGGCGCCCTGGTTTCCAGTCGTCGTTGATGGCACTAGAGTGCGGCGCGAGGCGGGGCCCTCGTCTGGCGATATGAAGCAAGGCCGGTACCTGTGAAGAAGGCCCAGTTCCTGTGAAGCTCGCCGCCCCGTGACACTCTCACGTAATAATGAGTGGGGCTGTACACGCCCCGGAGTCTCAGGGGTGCCGGCCTCAGGCCCTGGGGCTCCCTCCCACGCCTAGTGGTAGCACTTAGCTCCGCGCTGGTGAGAAGACGTCCAAGACTAGACTAGGTGCCGGACGCGGCCTTTTTTGGTTTGCTTTCATTGCTTTTCCCTTTGGTTGTCACTTTCCCCCGCTGGATTTAAGTTGGATTCGAATTCGAGATTTGCGTGTGTTTGGGGAAGGGGGTGTTTAGTCTCGTTCGAGCAATCTCTAGCGTTCCAGTTACCGCTTTGCCTCAGCTGCCTCCCCTCGTGAGCCCCTCGCGAGCCGGGTTGGGCCTAGCTTGCGTGCAGCCCAGACTGCCGCCGCCGCATCCTCTCAGGAGGCTTTTACTGCAGATCCTATGGGTTCGATCGGGAGACGCTCGAACGCCACAGCCCTCCGCTGGCTATCTCGGGGCCCGGGCGGGACAAAGGTAAACTAGCCAGCCACTAGGCATAGGCGTACGGGTGGTATAGCATCTACTAATACGCAGAACACAAGTTTTACATGAGGGGCTCCCCCTCCCAAAATGCTCTCACGACCGTCAGGGCAAAACCTGAGTTCTATTCATGCAGGAAACAGGAACGGTGCACAGTCAGTCGGATAAATCCCCCAATGCATCCTCAGGGGCACCTCTTGAATTGTCGCTGGCATCGCTGGCCTCGCCGTCGCTCTCTGCGTGCCGCCCGGTAGCGTCGGGCCGCCCACCACGCCGCCTTCGTCAGGAGCCACGATCACGCCATCGTTGTCTGAAGCAAAGGCCCTGACAAGGGCGTCCACGTTGTCCTCCACCCAGTGCGCCAGGTCGTCCCGGACGGCCTGGGGTACCGGGGCGATGGCTCCGTCGAAGTCAAAGTGAGGGTCCATAATCTGGAGATGGCTGAAAACGTGAGAAAAGGCGCGCCCGAGCAGGGCGCGGCTTCTCTCCTCCACCAACCTGTCGGCTCTGACCGACCGCTCCTCCAGCCGAGTCACCACATCGGTGAAGAACTGAAGGTTGCCGGCGTAGTTAATTGCGTGCGGCTCGCCAACAGCCGCCTCGCAGATGTTACCCAAGGCTGTGTTGGCTCTCTCCCGGAGCATGGTGAGCATGGGGCCGTGCTCATGCTCCAGGACCCGCCGCTGGCGCATCTCGTCCGCATTCTGTCGCGCAACAGCCTCAGCCTCATCCACACGCTGGCGAAGAAGAAGCACCTCGGCACGGGAGGTAGTTAACTCCTCCTGCGCCACCTCAAGGGCGGCCCGAAAGGCATCGGCCCGCCTCGTCGCTTCCTCCTGCTTGGCCCTCAAGGCAGCGGTCCTACCTTCGCCTCGGCCAGATCAACCCCAGCCTTTCCTCGAACTCGCCGAGGTTCAGCGCCGTCGCCACCCGACGCCCGACCTCCTCCAGGACGCGGGCCTCCCGCGCAGCGACATCATCCTCCGCCCTCGTCACCGAGCGCTCCCTTGTTTCCAGGCGTTTGTACTCGCGTGCGCGCTCGGCGGCTTCCAGCGTCAGCGCCTCCTCCCGCTTCGAGCTCATTGGTGCGCTGATGCCACCCTCATCGAAGCAAGGGCCGTCTCGCGCAGCTCCACCTGCTCCTCCATTGAGCGGCAACGGGCCAGGAGTTCCCACGCCCGCTCCTCCGCCGCCAGTCAGCTTCCCGAGCCTCTTCAACGGCCCGAGAACGGACCTCCCGAGAGGCCGCCAGCGACGCCTTGGCCTCCTCATCATCAAGATCACGCTGGTGGTGCGCATGGGCGACAGCCGCCTTCAGCTCGTGCCTCTCCGCGGCCAGGTGCAGGCCCTCGGCCTCGTGGCGCGCGTCTTCATCGGCGAGCTCTTCACCGAGCAGGCTCACTGCGTCAGCCGCCCTACGAAGAAACCCTTGGCGAAGAGCGCGACGCTCCCAGGCGCGCTCAAGTACGTCTTCCACACCATCATCCGCCCCGGGCGAGCACCGAGGGCCACGAATCAGCACTCCCCCTCCGGGCAGGGGGCTGGGGGCTGGCACCCTCGCCACGGCCGGGCACGCCTCGCCAGGAGCCCGGCCAGGAGCCAGCCCATCCCCCAAAGAAGAGCGCAGGGAATGCCTCAGCCGATCACGGTCGACGACCAGACGAGAAGCCCACGATAGGCCAGCTATGCCTCAAGAGGGCTCGCGAAGGAGGGTCGCGAGGCGCCCGGGGACGCGATGCACCTCAGGATGGCTCGTCTCTCCGGCCGACCTCAGCACCAGGGCCCTGCAGCTCGGAGTGCTCGAAGACGGTGGAGAAGGCGGAGCCAAGGGGGAAGGCTCCTCAGACATCTCCGTGAGCTCGGCAGGAAGGGCCCTGCGAAGCAAGGATCAGTAAAAACAATAGAAGAATCAGGAGCCAGAAAAGGGGAAAGCTTACTCATCGGTGGCGAAGTACTTCCTGCGCTTCAACAGGCGACAAGGGTAATAGTCGCCCAGGGCTTCCCTTCTCCTCCGAAGAGCCTCAAAATCCACGCGAAATCGACCCAAGAGTTGAGCGCAGGGGTCAACCTACGACGAGGAAGGAGCGTCGAGACGACCGGCGTCAGGGGCGTCGTCCAGGAGCTCGCCGCCAGTCGCCTCACCAAGGAGGGTAGCTGGGGCCCCAGGGGCCTCAGCCGCAGGCACCACGGGCAGCTACTCGCCTCCCCCAACTGCGACAGCCTGGGCCTCAGGAGCTGCTCCCTCAAGAGTGCCGCCTGGGACCGTCACCCCTGCGGAGGCCCCCTCGGCCTCCAGCGGCTCGTTCCTCCCTGCACCGCCACTCGAGGAAGAGCCGCCACGGCCGACTGGAAGGGCAGTCACCACCACCGGGTTCTTGCGAGACCCCATGAGGCCTGCGGGGCGCAGCCCCCACTTGTCGAAGCTGGGCATTTGCTTCACAAAGTCACCCTTGCTTGAGAAAAAGTACAACAAAGCACCCCCTTGCCGGACACTGCCAGGGTTGGGATCCCCAGTCAAGACCAAGAGCACCTTCCTCAGTGCTTCAGGCGTCAAGTCCTCCTCCTGGAGCCTCATGCGGTCTTCACGCCCGCTGAAGGCCCACATCCGGCGGGAATGGCGCTGGAGAGGGGCAATGCGGCACAACAGGAACTCCTTCACCACCTTGGGCGCCGTCACCTCGAGCGCCCTCAGGAACGCGAAGCGACGCCAGACGAAGGCGAGCCGGGGGCTCGTGAGCGTCTCCTGGCCCCAGCCTGAATTGGGGACAACGGGTGATGTTGGCTCCGACAACAGGGGGCTGGGCACCCCCACGTCCACATACAGCCACCGCTCGCGGAACCCCGGCGCGGGCGGAGGAAGGGTGAAGTCAATCCCTGAAGCCGCTATTTCAGATGCAGCAATGAAGCTCACGCACCCCGAACATTGGGTGGGGTCAACAAGGCGCAGAGAGAAGAAGTGGGGCAGCAAGGCAACCGAGGGAAGGATGCCCATCATCGCCTCGCAAACAAAGGCGAAGATCGCATGAAGAGTGATGGATTCCGGACCCAGGTGCATCATATGGATCTGATAGTGGGAGAGTACAGCATTGAAGAAATCGGAGAAGGGGGGAACCAGCCCCGCCCACAGGGCGTTGGCAAAATACTGGACCTCGGTGATTATCCTGTCAATGGCGAAGTGGGACGCGGGCCAGGCCGTCGTCCGCCCGCATTCGTTGAAGATGGTGTCCAAGGCCGAGCTGACCTTGCCCAGGCCCTCTCTATTGAGTATAATTGAACGATTGATGGCAGGGGCCGCCGACGACGGCGAGCGAGGCGGAGGCATGGGTTTCTTCCCTCTTCCTTTCTTCGTCGGAGCCATGGGAACGGAAGGGGGGAGGAAGGTTCGAGATTGGATTGGGAGCACAAGCTGGAGTTCGAGAGGAGGAAGAGTGGGGGACGGTCGAGCAGCGAAAAGGGGAGCGGCTGTGTGCGGCTACGAGTCCGCCTAGCACGGCACAAATAAGGAGGCGTGGGGGAACAGTGCCGCCCACGTCCAATCAACCGCCACGCGGCACCCAAGGCCGCAGGCTGTTAGGGCCCATGACGCCGCAGACTTGCCCTTTGCCTCTCTGCTCAGCCAAGTCCGGGCGCGCCTTGGGCGGGGGCTCTGTCGGCGTTTCGGGAACGGGGTCCCAGACTTTACTGCGTGCGGCCTGCGGCGTGGCTCAAGGGGGCCCATCACGCCCATCTTCATCAACACGAGCTCAAGACCTCGCGAGGGGCAAGCCTCATGGGCGGACGGACTGGGAGCTTCTCGAGCACGGCCTCATCAGGCTGGCTCGCGAGGAGGCGGAGAGATCAATTCGGGGTACCTCACGAGGTGCCCATGATGCAAGCCATGACGACCAAGGGCGCCAGGCGGGCGCCAGCCCATGTAGTGTCCTCCTTTCCTCTTTGGTGCAAAGGGAGCAAGCACAGGCGAGAGCATCAAGCAAAGGCGTCCATTTCGGTGCAATGAGACCAAGACCAGTCCAACGGCAGGAAGGAAGTCATTGTGGAGCCCAAGCCGGCGTCACCACCAGAGCCTTTGACAGGCGAGGACCAACTTTAGTCAGGATAAGTGTACCATATGTTCCCCTTCAAAATGGCCAATTGTTCGCGCCCTTCCCGCTCAATATTTGGGAAGAGGCCCAGGGCCTCCGCCTATAAGTAGAGCTAGCCACCATAGTAAGGGGAGACACGGGGATCAGAGATTCAGGAAGATAGCAAGAGAACAAACGAGAGAGATAGAGAGAGGCGACTGAACTCCCCCTAGCAGTTCATCGCACCAGCCAAGAACAGACCCTCGCGAGGCTGTTCTTCCCTGTATTGTTCATCACCATCAGCCCAAGAGGCAATCCACCACACCACGAACTAGAGTAGGGTATTACACCACAATGGTGGCCCGAACTAGTATAAACCCTGTGTCTCTTGTGCTGTTCCTTTCGTAGTTTAGATCCTAGCGAGGCGGCAGGGTGCAGGTAGGTAGAGGGCGAGATTCCGCGCGCACCCCAGTGTTCGAACCTCAAGGGTCTGCCGGAACCCGAAATCCGACAGCCAGTAGACGGGAAAGAGGGGGATGGACCGTGGCAGTGTACTGGCATCCGCTGGCACCTCTTTGCCGTCCGCTGGCAGATGGCAAAGATTCTTTGCCATCTGGCAGCGGACGGCAAAGAAATGACAGATGGAAAAGATCTTCATTGTCGTCTGCCAGTTCTTTGCCATCTGTTGTTTGGTAGCTGATGGCAAAGACCTTCTTTGCCATCCGCAATCAGACGGCAAAGAATTGGCAGACGGCAAAATCCCTAATTCCAGTAGTGCAACATGCTGTGGTAAATTTTTTGGCCGAATTGAAACAATCTTTTGTACAAGCTTCTTGCAAATCGGAGCTTCTCTCAAGAAGGCTCGTTGTTCCTAGAGGGAACCTGTCACCTCCGTGTGTGAAACAACATATGTACAGTGCCTTCTCCCGCCTTAATTTGTTTACACAGGCAGATTAGACCAAATAGAAGTATTGTGCTTAATTTTGGAATTAATCTGGGTTCATTTAGCCTTTTATACATTAATTGAATTTCTGGGCATTCAATGTGCATAATTAAAATTTGAACTACAAGCACATGCTCCAGTGCACCAAAGTTGGTTGAAAAATCACATGTGTGTCCTTGGGTGAATTTTTAGGTCCCATGCAAGAAATGGGAATGAAATTAAAAACATCTGGGCATCGTGGCTGGTTCGGAAAGATTGAGAAACTTGGATTCTTAATTCTGGTAAATCCAAAAGGCGCCTTAAAATCATGAAACTTAGCATGGTGTCATGACATGGCACCAACATGCTTTGGTAATTTTTTTGGCAGAATTGGAACAAGCTTCTTGCAAATCGGAGCTTCTTTCAAGAAGGCTCATGGTTCCGAGAGGGAACGTGTCACCTCCGTCTGCGAAACGACATACGTACACTACCTTCTCCTGCCTTAATTTTTTTACACATGCATATTAGACGAAATAGAAGTATCGTGCTAAATTTTGGAATTATTCCGGGTTCGTTTGGCCTTTTTATACATTAATTGAAATTTTGGGCATTTCATGTGCATAATTCCAATTTGAACTACAAGCACATGCTCCAGTGCACCAAAGTTGGTTGAAAAATCACATGTGTGTCCTTGGGTGAATTTCTTGGTCCCATGCAAGAAATGGGAATGAAATTCAAACATCTGTGCATCGTGGCTCAGCCGGAACGATTGAAAAACTTGGATTTTTAATTCATGTAAATCCAAAAACCGCCTTAAAATCATGAAACTTGGCATGGTGTCGTGACATGGCACCAACATGCTGTGGTAAATTTTTAGACAGAATTGGAACAAGCTTTGGTACAAGCTTCTTGCAAACCGGAGCTTCTCTTAAGAAGGCTCGTGGTTCCGAGAGGGAATGTGTCACCTCCGTGTGCGAAACAACATACGTACATTGCCTTCTCCCGCCTTAAATTTTTAACACTGACAGATTAGACCAAATAGAAGTATCGTTCTAAATTTTGGAATTATTCCGGGTTCGTTTGGACTTTTTTATACATTAATTTAATTTCTGGGCATTTAATGTGCATAATTAAAATTTGAACTACAAGCACATGCTCGAGTGCACCAAAGTTTGTTGAAAAATCACATGTGTGTCCTTGGGTTAATTTCTAGGTCCCATGCAAGAAATGGGAATGAAATTCAAACATGTGGCGTCGTGGCTCGGCCCGAAAAATTGAGAAACTTGGTTTTTTAATTCATTCAAATCCAAAACAGGCCTGAAAATCATGAAACTTGGCATGGTGTCATGACATTGCACAAACATGTTGTGGTAAATTTTTTGGCCGAATTGGAACAAGATTTGGTACAAGCTTCTTGCAAACCGGAGCTTCTCTCAAGAAGGCTCGTGGTTCCGAGAGGGAACGTGTCACCTCCGTGTGCGAAACGACATACGTACACTACCTTCTCCCTCCTTAATTTTTTTACACAGGCAGGTTAGACCAAATAGAAGTATCGTGCTAAATTTTGGAATTATTCCGGGTTCGTTCGGCCTTTTTTTATACATTGATTGAATTTTTGGGCATTTAGTGTGCATAATTCAAATTCGAACTACAAGCACATGATCGAGTGCACCAACGTTGGTTGAAAAATCGCATGTGTGTTGTTGGGTGAATTTCTAGGTTCCATGAAAGGAATAGGAATAAAATTCAAACATCTGGGCATCGTGGCCCGGCCGAAAAGGTGGAGAAACTTGGATTTTTAATTCATGTAAATCCAAAAGACGCCTTAAAATCATGAAACTTGGCATGGTGTCATGACATGGCACCAACATGTTGTGGTAATTTTTTTGGCAGAATTGGAATAAGCTTTGGTACAAGCTTCTTGGAAACCGGAGCTTCTCTCAAGAAGGCTCGTGCTTCCGAGAGGGAACGTGTCACCTCCGTGTGCGAAAAGATATACGTACACTGCATTCTCCTTCCCTAATTTTTTTACACAGGCAGATTAGACCAAATAGAAGTATCGTGCTAAATTTTGGAATTATTCCGGGTTCGTTTGGCCTTTTTTATACTCCCTCCGTCCGGAAATACTTGTCTTACAAATGGTTGAAAATGGATGTATCTATAACTAAAATAAGTCTAGATACAACCATTCCTAAGACAAGTATTTCCGGATGGAGGGAGTAGATTTATTGAATTTCTAGGCATTTAATGTGCATAATTCAAATTTGAACTACAAGCACATGCTCGTGCGCACCAAAGTTTGTTGAAAAATCACATGTGTGTCCTTGGATTTATTTCTAGGTTCGCTGCAAGTAATGGGAATGAAATTCAAACATGTGGCGTCATGGCTCGGTCGGAAAGATTGAGAAACTTAGTTTTTGAATTCATTTAAATCTAGAACACGCCTGAAAATCATGAGACTTGGCATGGTGTTATGACATGGAACCAACATGTTGTGGTAATTTTTTTGGCCGAATTGGAACAAGCTTCTTGCAAACTGGAGCTTCTCTCAAGAAAGCTCATGGTTCCGTGAGGGAACGTGTCACCTCCGTGTGCGAAACGACATACGTACACTACCTTCTCCCGCCTTAACTTTTTTTACACAGGCAGATTAGACCAAATAGAAGTATCCTGCTAAATTTTGGAATTATTCCGGGTTCATTTGGCCTTTTTTATACATTATTTGAATTTTTGGGTATTTAATGTGCATAATTCAAATTTGAACTACAAGCATGCTTGAGTGCACCAAATATGGTTGAAAACTCAGATGTGTGTCCTTGGGTTAATTTCTAGGTCCCATGCAAGAAATAGGAATGAAATTCAAACATGTGGCGTCGTGGCTCGGCCAGAAAGATTGAGAAACTTGGATTTTTAATTCATGTAAATCCAAAAACCGCCTTAAAATCATGAAACTTGGCATGGTGTCATGACATTGCACCAACATGTTGTGGTAAATTTTTTGGCCGAATTGGAACAAGCTTCTTGCAAACCGGAGCTTCTCTCAAGAAGGCTCGCGGTTCCGAGAGGGAATGTTTCACCTCCGTGTGCGAAATGACATACGTACACTGCCTTCTCCCGCCTTAATTTATTTACACAGGCAGATTAGACCAAATAGAAGTATCGTGCTAAATTTTGGAATTATTCCGGGTTCATTTGGCCTTTTTATACATTAATCGAATTTCTGGGCATTTAATGTGCATAATTCAAATTTTAACTACAAGCACATGCTCCATTGCACCAAAGTTGGTTAAAAAATCACAAGTGTGTCCTTGGGTGAATTTCTAGGACCCATGCAAGAAATGGGAATGAAATGCAAACATCTGGGCGTCGTGGCTTGGCCGGAAAGATTGAGAAACTAGGTTTTTTAATTCATTTAAATCCAGAACACGCCTGAAAATCATGAAACTTGGCATGGTGTCATGACATGGCACTAACATGCTGTGGTAATTGTTTTGGTCGAATTGGGACAAGCTTTGGTATAAACTTATTGGAAACAAGAGCTTTTCTCAAGAAGGCTCATGGTTCCGGGAGGGAACGTGTCACCTCCGTGTGCGAAACGACATACACTGCCTTCTCCCGCCTTAATTTTTTATATAGGTAGATTAGACCAAATAGAAGTATCATGCTAAATTTTGGAATTGTTCCGGGCTCGTTTGGCCTTTTTAATACATTAATTGAATTTTTGGGCATTTAATGTGCATAATTCAAATTTGAACTACAAGCACATGCTCCAGTGCACCAAAGTTGGTTGAAAAATCACATGTGTGTCCTTGGGTGAATTTCTAGGTCCCATGCAAGAAATGGGAATGAAGTTCAAACATCCGGGCATCGTGGCTCGGCTGGAAATATTGAGAAACTTGTTTTTCATTCTTGTAAATCCAAAACATGCCAGAAAATCATGAAACTTGGCATGGTGTCATGACATGGCACCAACATGATGTCATAATTTTTCTATCCAATTTACGAAGGCGCACACATTAACAATCAACAAAGTCATTTTGGAACAAGTGCTGTCACGTTACAAATCGGAAACACAAGTATTGTTGAAACCGTAGGTGTTCTACTTACCAATTACGTGCCGCCACGCGTCCCCTTTTTTTATTGGCTAGGAGGTGTCGTGCGGGGTAGCTATTTGAGTACGGGAGGCGTGCGATCAGACCCCTGCGCGTGGTCACCGCGAGGAGAGCCCTTTGACCTCTATCCGCCGCGCACCTCCCTCCCAACGTCTCCATTAATGGCACCCGAGCTCCTGTTTCACGGCGTGGCTATGACTCACTGGACTAAGATTTAAGAGAGAAAAGAAAATCAGGAAAGAAAGTTTTGCATGGATCTTGATGTAAGATCCGACGAACCTATATAGCATCGACTGTGACTTATAGGAAGATTGATGAATATAAGGACGATAAAAGTGGATAACAATTGTCTTACATATTTAGGAACATAATTAAAAAAGACACATGCGGCAACACCTGAAATACACAAGGGAAAAAGAAGAAGGAAGACAATGATCTGGCTCGCTGACCTCTACTTTCTTGATGCGTTGCTGCAGGCCGCGGGAACTATTCTCTGCGGCGAGCAGCGATGGGCTCTTTTGTGTCCTCAAGATGCTGCTTGAGAGCATCCACGGATTCCTCCACCAGCCATTTGCGCTTGGTGCACAGCATAGAATTCTCATCCATCTGTTTCTCGATGATGACGCCGGTCCTCTTCAACAAGGCAGTGGTCTCCTCCTGCTGCTCTGCACTTCTGTCGATCTTCACCCTCAACAGGTCGCGCTCGGCCCGGAGCTTCGCATTTCTCTCATTTAGTTACCGGATGACGCCGGTAGCCTGTTCAAACGAGGCTTTCATGTCATCCTGCGACCTCGCCCAACCGTAGATCTGATCCATCTCGCTAAGGACGATGGCATGCATGCACCTATAAGAGTCCTCGCCTGCCCGCGAGACATTTTCCCAGCCCGCCACAGCACGGGAGAACATCTCTACTGCATTCGCAGCGCGGCGGGACATCTCTACTGCTTCCGCAGCGCGGCCGGACCAGTCTGCTACATCGATGGCGTGGCAGGACCTTCGTGCTGCTTCAGCGGCACGGCGGGACCTCTGTGCTACTACGGCCGCGCGGCGGGACATGTCGGCTGGTTTCGCGGCAAGGCGGGACACCTCTCGTGCTTCCGCTTCCATGCTCGCCTCTCCCTGGTGGCAATCTCTCGACCTAGAACTCACGCTGGCCATGGCAGACGTAAGGGAACGATGATGAATGACTTGTTCGTTTTTGTGGATGAGGAGTTGAGGAGGAATGTGCAGTCATCTTGGAGTAGTAGTATTTATAACCGAGTACTAATACGCTCCTAAGTGGGAAACCGTTTAGGTTTTGATCGGTGTGAACAGGTTTGCAATTAAATATAGCATGGTAGTAATTTGGAATGTGACGGGACGCAGGCTCAAAATTTATTGACGGTTCTAAGTGCGGCGCTATTCCCTGACGGCGTAACGTGGGCACACTTTCTCGGCCGCGTACATGGCGTTTGCACCATAGGGTGCACCTCAATAGGCAATGTGAGCACACATCTTGTTCCAACAACCATGGGCGCTCGTTATTACCATCGCACACGCCTCTTTTAATTAGAATGTGTGCCCGTCTAGCGCACACACGTTGATCTTTCTAACTATTTCTGTTTATTGTGGCTAATCGCAAACAGTTCATCCGTGTGAAGTGTATGCCATCAATCGCGGACACTTTGATCTGGCTCACCGTTTTTGTTCTGTTGCCTAATCGCAAACAGTTAATCCTTCTGAAGCGTATGCCCTCAATCACACACACCTTATCTTCTTGCCATTTCTATTGTTCCTCCTCATCACAAACAGTTTATCCGAGTGAACTGTATGCCGTATATCACACACGCCTTCATCTGACTGCCCATTTCTGTTCTTCTTCCTCATCGCAAACAGTTCAATGAACTGAACCATATGCCTTGCATCGCACACGCAGCTAAAATCGGAACCGTGTTTGATGCATCCATCATCGCAAACGTTTTGCACCTTTTTTGACGGTTTTTTTACATCATCGTTTGCGATTAATGCATCGCACACAGTTTCGTCAAAGGTTCTCTGATCGTAGTGTCGCGTTAGCAGCATCCTGCAATAGTGTGCGTTTGCTAAGATCCGATGAATTGTGGGTTTATGATCAGATTATGTATGAATATTATTTGAGTCTTCTCTGAACTCTTTTATGCATGATTAAGATAACTTTTTACTTCTCTCCAATCTATTGATTTGGTTTGGCCAACTAGATTAATCTTTATTGCAATGGGAGAGGTGCTTTGTAATAGGTTCAATCTTGCGGTGCTTATTCCCAGTAACAGAAAGGGACATGACACGTATTTGTATTGTTGCCATTAAGGATAAAAAGATGGGGCTTTTTCATATTGATTGGATCTATCCCTCTACTCATGTCATCTTGCTTAAGGCGTTACTTCGTTCTTTTTAACTTTATATACTAGATGCATGCTGGATACCGGTCGATGTGTGGAGTAATAGTAGTAGATACAGGCAGGAGTCGGTCTACTTTTCACGGACGTGATGCCTATATTCATGGTCATTGCCTTAGATATCGTCATAACTATGCGCTTTTCTATCAATTGGTCAAAAGTAATTTATTTACCCATCGTATGCTTTCGTTCAAGAGAGTAGCCTCTAGTGAAACTATGGCCCCCGGGTCTATTTTTATCATGTTATTTTCATACCTATAAAATCAAAAACACAAAAACACCTTGCTGCAATTTATTTACTTTTCTTATTTTACACTTTTACTTATCTTTTATATCCATCACTATCAGATCTCATCCTTGCAAGTAACCTTGAAGGGATCAACAACCGCTTTATCGCATTGGGTGCAAGTACTTGTTTGTTCGGTGCAACCATTCGTGACTTGTGTGTCCCTCCTACTAGATTGATACCTTGGTTCTCATCTGAGGGAAATACTTATCTCTACTTTGCTGCATCTCCCTTTCCTCTTCAAGGGAAAACCAACGCAAGCTCAAGAAGTAGCAGGAAGAATTTCTGGCGCCATTACCGGGGAGGATCTACATCAAGCCTACCAAGTACCTATCATAAACTCTCATCTCTTGCATTTGCATTATTTGACATTTGCCTCTCAGTTTCCTCTCTCCCACCTCTAAAACATTTTCAGAAAAACATAAAAATATTTGCCTTTTTATATGCCTTCTTTTTGTTTGCTTTTTCATTTGCCTTTTGTTTGCTTGTGTGCTAGATTGCTTTCTTTGTCATGATGTCTCAAGAGAATACTAAGTTGTGTTTTTTTCAACACTAATAATAATGATTTTATTAGTACCCCGATTGCTCCCGCCACTATTGAGAAATCTTATGAAATTAATGCCGCTTTGTTGAATCTTATTATGAAAGAACAATCTTCTGGTAGTCCTAATGAAGATGTTGCATTCCATCTAAATAATTTCGTTGAATCGAGTGATATGCAAAAGAAAAAATATGTGGATACTGATATTGTCAAATTGAAATTATTTTCGTTCTCACTACGAGATCGTGCTAAAACATGGTTTTCATCTTTACCTAAAAATAGTATTGGTTCATGGAATAAGTGTAAGGATGCTTTTATTTCCAAGTATTTTCCTCCCTCTAAGATCATCTCTAGGAAATATATAATAAATTTTAAGCAACTTGATCATGAACATGTTGCACAATTATGGGAGAGGATGAAGTTAATGATAAGGAAGTGCCCTACTCATGGTTTAAGTTTATTGGTGATCATACATTTTTTTTATGCTAGATTGAATTTTGCATCTAGAAACCTTTTGGATTCCGCCACAGGTGGTACTTTTATGGAAATCACATTAGGAGAAGCTACTATACTCCTAGATAATATTATGGCAAATTACTCTCAACGGCATACCGAAAGATCTTCCACTAGTAAAGAGTGCATGCTATTGAAGAAATTAGTACTTTGAGTGGAAAGACGGATGAACTTATAAAATTGATTGCTAGAAAGAGTGCTCCTATTGATCCTAATTATATTCCTTTGTCTACTTTGATTGAGAATAATAATGAATCTATGGATGTGAATTTTGTTGGTTGGAAAAACTTTGGTAATAACGTGTATAAAGGCAATTTTAATCCTAGGACCTTTCTTGTAATTCCTATAATAATTATGGTAATTCCTACAACAATTCTTATGGAAATTATAGTAAGATATCTTCTGATCTTGAGAATAATATTAAAGATTTCCTTAACTCCCAAAAGATTTTCAATGTTATGGTAGAAGAAAAATTGCTTAAGATTGATGATGTGACTAGAAACATTGATAGAATTTCTCATGAGATTGATTCCTTTAAGATTATATCTATGCCACCCAAGCTTGATATTAATGAGTCTATAAAATCTATTCAAATTTCTATTAATGAAAGTAGGGAGAGAACCGCTAGGATGCTTGCTAAGAGAGAATGGCTAGAAAACGTGTGTTCTTCTACTTTTTGCGATAATAATGATGAAGGTCTTAAAGTGATTGGTGTGACTCCTATTGAATATTTGTTTGCTAATATAAAAATTTATAAATAAGGTACTGGAGAGGAGTCAATGTTAGCTAGAAAGCATCCCAATAATTTGGAGGGTGAAGATCTTAATGAAAAAATTGATAAAAGTGGGTTTGGCGAGGTCAAAACTTTAACTATTGATGAGCCCACTCTTTTGGATGTCAAGGATTTTAATTATGATAATTTTTCTTTAATGGATTGTATTTCCTTGTTACAATCTATGCTTAATCCACCTCATGCTTATAATCAAAATAAGGCTTTTACTAAACATATCCTTGATGCTATGATGAAATCTTTTGAAGAAAAATTTTAGTTGGAAGTTTCAATCCCTAGAAAGCTTTATGATGTACGGGAACCTAGTATTAAAATTAATATTAAAGATTATGAGTGCAATTCTTTGTGTGATTAGGGTGCCAGCGTTTCCACTATTGCAAAAACTTTTTGTCATGTGCTAGGTTTTCATGAACTTGATGATTGTTCCTTAAATTTTCACTTAGTGGATTCTACTATTAAGAAACCTATGGGAAGGATTAATGACGTTCTTATTATTGCTAATAGGAATTATGTGCCCATAGGTTTCATTGTGCTTGATATAGATTGGAATCCTACATGGCCAATAATTCTTGTTAGACCTTTACTTCGAACGATTGGTGCAATTATTGATATGAAAGAAGGAAACATTAGATTTCAATTTCCATTATTTTCATGGGGTTAACACAACAGATGCCCTCATAAAAGGACTTAGGTGTGCGGCCATGGCTATGGTATTAGCTTAAAGGGGTTGAGCGGGACGAGAGACACTAGTTTACCCAGGTTCAGCCCCTCACAGTGGAGGTAAAAGCCTACTTCTGCTTTTGTGACTATTGCTTGAATATCAATTACAAGGGAGCGGACCACTTGACCTAGATTTCGATTGATTGTAACTTAGGTTTACCCACTATAGGGACTCGCCTTTATATATGCAGGTCAAGGCCCTGGGCTTACAAGAGTGCGGGTCGGGTTAAAAATCGTAACTGATCCTGGCTCTAAATCACCTTGCCTTCTTTGGCAAGTCGCCATTGGGCGGCTTACATTTCCGGGTCACGCACCGTCTTCTTGTCTTAGGCCTTCAACCGGTGCACCTTGTAATCCGCCTCTTGGCTTCGTGTCTTGGCTTCTTGGGCCTATCTAAGGCTTCCTTCTTGAGTTGCCAACAGCCTAACCGGGCCCTTTTAGGCCGGGTCTCACAGTGGGGTTATATCCCCAACATTAGGCCCCAGATTGATTTGAACTTGTTCATGCCAATCTTCAATACCTCTGGTTGGCGAGTCTTCTTTAGCCCATATAAATATTTTAACCTTGAAAAGATCTTCATAATCCACCATATAAAAGAATGACATTATCTTCATTAATTCAAAAAACCCTTCATGACGTCGCAACGGATCTTTCGCATCAATCGTCCATTTCGAAAATCGAGCCGCCCCTTTTGCTATAGTAATTATAATGCCTCCTCAATCTTTGCACATGCCTATTACTGTTCCATCCTGTTTTTCCTTATAAATATGCACGGGGGGCTATCTTTCTCACTTTTCACCCCCGTTGCCTCCACTCCTTCTTACTTGCGACGCCCATCAAAACCGGATCTCCGCCGCCGCAGCTGAGCCACGCCAGCCGCTCTGTCGAGGCCGCTGCGTCAACCTTTTGTGACCAGAACTCAGCGGTATATGTCCGCTCCCCCCAGCACCGTAAGGTATTATTTTTCTCTTTCCTCAGATTTGTATTAGGTCATCCTAGTTCATAGAGTTCACCGGCATTCATCTAAGTTCATCTTGCTCTTGTACAAAACTTGTATTTCAATCCAAAATCGGTATAGAAGTAACGCGGTAGAAGTTTTAGCCTTCATCCTTGTATCTCGCATAGGTAGTTTTTCTTCTTCGATTCAATGAACAACCCACTAGCTCTTCCGCTACCACCTTAGGTTTTGCAATTATTTCCCTTTTTTGAACTACCGTAGATCCACAAATATAGTTGTAAATTGCGAAATCCGTTTGTTCTATACTTAGCAGAATTTCACCAATCTTGGATTCTTTAGATAATTTTCCCACCCTTGACCTTTCGGGCGACTTATCCACGTATTCGTAACTCACCATGGACTATTAGAAATCGCTTCTTTCAGTTAACCCGCCGTTAGCTTAAGACGGCTTATCTTTGTACTTTGCTTTTAACTCGCCTCATATTTTTAGGCACCTTAACATGGTCAAAACCACTCTTTGCAATTGGGGTCCTTCTCTGGTCACTGAGTAGATGCTCAAAGATTACGTAGATCAAGGTCTGTTAGCGGCTTAGGAAGAAATTGGCTGGTGGCTCAGCCAAGGGGAAAATTCCGTAATCCTGGCGAGGGAGAAGTGGCTGTTTACACTGACCATATTCTTAGGGGCTTCACACCGCCCGGGTCAAAATTCTTTCCAGATGTTTTGCATTACTTCAACCTCCACCTCAAGACATAGGCCCAAACTCAGTAATAAACCTTTGCCACTTTCAATTATTCTGTGAAGTCTATTTTCAAGTAGAACCCACCGTCGCTCTCTTCAAAGAGTTCTTCTATTTGAATCGCCAAACTGAGTGTGCTAGTGGTCGATTTCAAGAACTAGGCAGGATCTCAATTCAGAGACGCTGAGACGACAGCTTTCCTACCGCTGTTTTGCCTAGCCATTCGAAAGGATGGGTTAAAACCTTGTTCTATTGCAAAAACACTGCCCCGGCAAATGAGAACCCTCTGCCAGGTTACCGGGTTAATCGTCTTCCCATCGATTTTGACCCGCCAAGCAAACTCCTTCCAGCTGAGCATACTAAAGCTCTCCAACACTACCCCAAAGTGTCAGCTTTAATAGCCAATGGGTTGATAGGGGTCGACTTAGCCCGTTGTTGGGTTTCATGGAGGATTTTTCCTCTAAGTCGCCAGCCTTATTTAATGTGCGAGTATTCTGGTTAGTCAGATGACCCTCAATGATATCGGTCTGACAATTTTACTGCTGAAGAAGTCTTTCAAGCTGTGAACTCTTTACTGGAGGCACAAGAGAATTGCAACAAAGTTGGGCTGCCACCATTCTTCAAGCTCAATCCACCCCAGCAGTAAGTGTTGTTTTATGTCCAAGTTAAAAATACCTTTGATTCTATTCTGCAGCTTACGTATCAATCTCCTTTTATTATATAGCCTGACTCGGCCTTTTGGAAGAGGAAAATAAAATCTGTTATACCCAAGAAGAAGAGTGGTCCGAAACCAAAGAAAACCAAACCAGCTGCCATGGCTAAACCGGCCGCTGCTAGCGAGTCATTGGAAGTTGATGACCAATATGAGGTAGAATTTGACTCTCTTAGCCATCTCTTTAACGATTTAGCTCATGCTTCTTACTCACAGGATGATGGTGCTGAGAGCCAGGCTGATAATCAAGAGGTAATTTCTATCTCTTCCAGCTTAGACTCGCCACCTCCAAGGGGAATCACGCGGGTTGTCCAGAAAGTACCGTTTTCTCACCCAAATGCTTATTTATACCCAAACGTTGTTTTGAAGAAGGCTCAATATGATGCAAGACACCAAACACAGAGTGGTGGTTCTGGTGACTTAATGGCCACGTTAAGCCATGAACGTTCCTGTCGTGGTGGAACACGATCACCTATGGGGCCATCGGCCCCTTGTGGTCCGGTGAGGGGAAGGTCACGTTGCACAAAGAGCAGAAGCCATGAAGCAGCGTGACAGTGGTGACACTGGTGGTTTTTACCCAGGTTCGGGCCGCTGAGAAGCATAAAACCCTACTCCTGCTTTGGTGGATTGAGGGAAGTATTACGATGGGTACGCAGAGCTCGTGCCCGGCAAGGTCACCTCGGCGAGAGTAGCTACGCGCGTACAAATGTGAAAAGGTCTGAATCCTTCTCTAGTTTGCCATGACCCTCCTTTTATAGGCTAAGGGGTAACCACAGTGGAAAAACAGTCATTATCTAGCGATTAGAAACCTAACAGTGCTATCATACCTAACTCTGGCAGTTAGGACAAAGTGCATTAAATGCACTGCTAGGTGTCATGCTAAGGATGCAGCCCAGCAAGCCTACTGTGCCGCTTAATCATCTGCTGCTTATCTGCTTGACACGCCCCTGGACATGTGTCATATAGAGGTAATCTTCCTTCCAAATGGCTACCGCGTGCTTAGTAGAAGCCACTTAATCATCTCGAGGGCTAGACACCGCATTGATGGGTGATTTGCGTTGTGGCGCCATGGAGCGGTGGAGCTTTGGCGGGGAGATTTGCCCATGGCAGACCCGGCAAGCCTGCCGGGGAACCCTTGGACTTGCCTTCGAGGCAGCCTCGACCTGAACAGGCTCTCCTGCCCGGGAAGGGAGGCTTTCCCAAAGTGATATCTTATTCTCTTGGCTTGTCTTGGTCTTCTTGATCCGCCCATTGATCTCACAGAGAGCTGCTTCTCTGGCTTGGTCTTGATTTGAATGCTTGGTGTAGTTGTATCCTTGCCGAGCTTTGGCTACCGGAGACGGAGGTTCACTGTTCGTGCACAAGTCAGGGGAAACATACACCCATGTTTATGTTCCCCGACAGAAGCCCCCAGCCCTGATCCATACATGTCACTGGGCACGTTGGTTAGGCCCCAAACGGTGCATGGACACGCGTCGATAAAGTGCTGCTCATGCAGCAGTTGTCATGATAAACAGTCAATCCAACATCCACTCCGCGTAATTATCGCAGGTCGTGGGGTCGTGGGACTGTAGCAGTTAATGGATAGTGCGCGTGTAAAACTGTAGCTTCCTGAGAAAGGATAGCGCATAGCCAACCCCTGCGCCCGTTCCCAATAAAATGGCAACGCGAAGGGGTGCTGCTCATTCGTATATTTTCCTCCTTGCATCATCTTATTTCTCAAGCTAAGCAACTGCTCTCTCGCTAACATTCACCTCCATCACTCTGCCAAATCTTCCACACCCCCCCCCCTCGTCGATCCCAAAGGATGGGACAAAAATCCACCGCCGCGAGGGGGAAGCGGGTGACTACCGCGAAGGATGCCACAGCGGAGGGGAAGAAGAAGAGGGCGGTGGAGTTGCACTGGAAGCGGCAGGAGGACGTGGTCTTCTTTCTGTCAAGCTTGGATAGAAACACCCTTTTCACGAAGTATGAGTACATGTGGGGGAGGGAAGTCCCGAAGGGGCATGGAGCGCCCGTTCTCCTGCCGGAGGGGGATGAGGTCCCGCCGAACTCATACCACTTCTTCTGCGTGTTCTTCCTCTGTGGTATCACCTCCCCCTTCTCAGATTTCTTCGAGGCGATGATGGTGGTGTATGGATTCCATCTCTTGGATTTCACGCCAAATACAATGGCGTGCATGGTGATCTTTGCTCATTTGTGCGAGAATTTCATCGGAGTCACCCCCAATGTGGATTTGTTCAGGCACTTCTTCGTCCTGCGGGTTGAAGACAAAACTCATCGCTCAGGGAATATAAGTTGGATTCCCTGGGGCAAGAGGGACGTTTGGAATTACTTTCCTGGCTAGCAACACGGCAGATGGGAAGAATTGAGGACAGACTAGTGCTGGATCCAGGATGCGGACGCTCTAGAGTATTGCTGGGTGCGGACGAAATGCATTATACACGGCAGCAATTGGGGGAAGCCAGGCCATACTAATGATAGGCTTCACCCGGCACTGAACATGGTTGCTCGTCTCGAAGCTGTCGGGCTAACCATCGAACAGGTGGAGGGTGACTTCCTCTGACGCTGCATCGCGCCACTACAGAAGAGGGACAGATTTGCCTGGCAGTAAGGAGATGCCGCAGACAGGATGCGCCTATATCCGGGCCTTGCCAACAATCTATCGATGTACGGCCATGGCTGGCTATGCGAATAGCTATTCGGCAGCCTTGAGCCATTCAATTCTCTGGCAAGTGTCGTGTGGCTGCACATCAACTCTGCCAGGGACCAGATTCTGAAGTGGATGCCTAACTGCAACGCTTATGGAGTTGAGGCTGATTGGCAATTACTCGAACTTGATGCAGAGATCGAGTGGGTTTCCAATCTGGAAGAAAGGGCTTCCAAGGTAGAGGGCAACATGTTCAAGCATACCTCCATGGTAGAAGTAGAGTCCAACAAGAGGCGGATGGAGGAGGACAAAGCGCTCCGGGCTGCTGGGAAGACAAGGCTCGGAGAAGAAGAAGAGGAGGAGGAAGCAGAAGGTGAAGGCTCTTCTTATGAAAGGAGCGAAGAGCGTGTTGCAGAGGAGGCTGTCAGGATCGAGCCTGCTGGGGATGAATATCTTCATGTCACGGAAGTAGAAGCCTTAGAAAGATGTGGGGCTGAGGAAGCAGAGCAACTTGACGAGGAATGGCTCGCAATGGGCCCTTAAGCTCTAGAGCAAGATCTAGACTAGCGTCCTCGTAGGCGAGCCTACCGGGGAGCAGCAACTCCTGTTCCTGCACCAGCCACCAAGAGGGTGAAGAAAATTGCTTGCAGGAGTGACAAGCCAGACGTGGCATATCGCCATTCCTCCCGCCTTTCCGAGGCCAAGACCCCGCCTGCCAAGCGACGAGGGGTGTCGGGGGTTGATCCCATCCCCCAGTCAAGTCCAGCTTCTTCAGCAGCTCGACTCCATCGGATTCCCCGACAGCTTCGAAGAGCTTGGTGCTGCCGGGAAGTTCTGCCTGTTTGAGCCTGAAGAGGATTAGATAGACCCCGCCACCTGCGGGATATGCGCTGGGCTCAATGCTCATAGACCCAGAGTAAGGGGAAACAACTATCTTCTCTTGTTGAGGTATCATGTACTTGTCGATTTGCTGATTCAATCTTGTTTTCTATCTTGACAGAGATGAAGAAGAGGACCCCCTCATCCACCGGGTAAAACGAACCAAGCAAGCGGTGGCACCAGGGCCTTCGGCAAGCACGGGCCTGGCGGGAGTCAGCACAAAGGATGTTGTGCTTAGCCTCCAGCCCAGTCCCGGGCGTGAAGGCACGGGGCAAATTTTGCCCGCCAGGGGAGATGTTGAAGAATGCGCTCCATCCCCCGCCAAGGACGGGGAGGAGATCTACTAGGGTGAGGCCCATCGAGAGAGGTCCACCCCTCACCAGGTTCAAGTAGAGAACTCACTGGCAAGAGCCTCCACCGAGGGATCGACCCACGCCGAGGAGGTGGACACGAGCTGTATCCTGGCAACTGATGTTGCCGGATAAAGTGATATCCCTCCTCAGCAAACGATAATGTGTAACCTGCTTGTTCTTGTACCTTTTTTTCGGAACTATCTTATTTCCATGTCTCTGACTCAGCGGGTCGTAGTATCTCCTTATCATTGTTTGTTGATCACGTCTGCAATCCCATTGGGCGAGGAACCTGAGCTGCTGGAAGAAGTGGCCAGTATAGGCAAGGATGTTGCCGAGGAGGCCTCCAAGATTGCTACCGCGGAAAGCCAAGGACACCGCCAGGGACATTCAGGAAGCCCCTAAGGAAGCAGAGAGAACCTCCAACAGCGCGTCGAGGTCAGAGGTTGTAGTTGAAGAGAAAATTCCTCTTCAAACTATGGGCCCTCTTCCCTTGTTTGGCACGCTGGCTGCAGCTCTACAACCATCTTAAAGCAAGTTGGTGCTGGTCCTCTCCCAACCTGGGCTTGCAATCCCCAGCTCGTCCGTTGTAGTGGGTGTGGACTTTGATGAAGAGATCCAATGCATCTAGGCACCACTGTCCCATAGGGCTGAAGAGACAGATGGTTCCGTTGACATGGCCATGGACTTGTCCTTCACTGAATCCATGGCTGCAGGGATCAAGGATGTGCAGAGCAGGTACGGCCTGAAGTGGCAGACAATTAAGGAGCAACGTAATTCTGCCGGCCTCATGGATCAGAAGTTGAGGGATGATACGTCTCCAACGTATCTATAATTTTTGATTGTTCCATGCTATTATATTATCCATCTAGGATGTTTTATATGCATTTATATGCAATTTTATATGATTTTTGGGACTAACCTATTAACCTAGAGCCCAGTGCAGTTTACTTTTTTCCTTGTTTTTGAGTATCGAGAAAAGGAAAACCAAACGGAGTCCAATTGACCTGAAATTTCACGGAGATTATTTTTGGACCAGAAGAAGCCCACGGAGTATCAGATATGGGCCAGAAGAGTCCCAAGGCACCCATGAGGGTGGGGGTGCACCCTACCCCCCTGGGTGCGCCCCCTACCTCATGGCCGCCTTAGAGACCCCCCGTGACTTGTTCCCGACGCCAAAACCTCTTATATATACCCAAACTTCCAGAACATAACCTAGATTGGGAGTTCCACCGCTGCAAGCCTCTGTAGCCACCAAAAACCAATCGGGACCCTGTTCCGGCACCCTGCCAGAGGGGGGATCCCTCACCGGTGGCCATCTTCATCATCCCAACGCTCTCCATGACGAGGAGGGAGTAGTTCACCCTCGGGGCTCAGGGTATGTACTAGCAGCTATGTGTTTGATCTCTCTCTCTCTCTCTCTCTCTCATGTTCTTGATTCGGCACGATCTTGATGTATTGCGAGCTTTGCTATTATAGTTGGATCTGATGATGTTTCTCCCCCTCTACTCTCTTGTAATGGATTGAGTTTTCCCTTTGAAGTTATCTTATCGGATTGAGTCTTTAAGGATTAGAGAACACTTGATGTATGTCTTGCGTGGGATACCCGTGGTGACAATGGGGTATTCTAATGATTCACTTGATGTATGTTTTGGTGATCAACTTGCGAGTTCCATACCCTCGTGAACGTATGCATAGGGATTGTCACACATTTTCGTCTTGACTGTCCAGATACTTCAAGTACTTTGTGTTGGTTTGAATAGATGAACCTGAGATTTTGTGATGCATATCTTATAATCATACCCACGGATACTTGAGGTGACATTGGAGTATCTAGGTGACATTAGGGTTTTGGTTGATTTGTTTCTTAATGTGTTATTCTAGTACGAACTCTAGGATAGGTCGAACGGAAAGAATAGCTTCATGTTATTTTACTATAGACTCTTGAATAGATCGATCAGAAAGGATAACTTTGAGGTGGTTTCGTACCCTACAGTAATCTCTTCGTTTGTTCTCGCTATTAGTGACTTTGGAGTGACTCTTTGTTGCATGTTGAGGGATTGTTATATGATCTAATTATGCTATTATTGTTGACAGAACTTGCACTAGTGAAAGTATGAACTCTAGGCCTTGTTTCCTAGCATTGCAATACCGTTTACGCTCACTTTTATCATTAGTTACAAAACCTATATCTACCATCCGTATTGCACTTGTATCACCATCTCTTCGCCGAACTAGTGCACCTATAAAATTTACCATTGTATTGGGTGTGTTGGGGACACAAGAGACTGTTTGTTATTTGGTTGCAGGGTTGTTTGAGAGAGACCATCTTCATCCTATGCCTCCCACGAATAGATAAACCTTAGGTCATCCACTTGAGGGAAATTTGCTACTGTCCTACAAACCTCTGCACTTGGAGGCCCAACAACGTCTACAAGAAGAAGGTTGTGTAGTAGACATCAAGCAATTTCTGGCGCTGTTGCCAGGGAGGTGAGTGCTTGAAGGTATATATTTAGATATTGCAATCGAATCTTTTAGTTTCTTGTTTTATCACTAGTTTAGTTTATAAAAGGAAACTACAAAAAAATGGAATTAAGGGTGCCTCATATGCTTCATCTTTTTACTGTCTTTGGTGAAAATGATGGGAAGGAAAATTGTGCTCAAGTACTAGAAGAAGAATTACATAGAATGCTTGCCATAAAATATGTGAATGTTGAGCATGCTTTTAATGATGTTAGTATGAATTCTTTGAATACCCATGATGCTAATGATATGCAAAGCCACAAGCTTGGGCATGCTATGTTGGATGAAGATGATATGTTTAGTCCCCAAGTTTTGATGAGCAAATTTATTATGATGAAGGCATGCCTCCTATTTATGATGATTATTGTGATGACACATATGCTATAAATAATAAATATAACCATGAAACTTGTCATCATGATTTTAATTTTCAATTGGATTGTGCTTCACATGATATTTATTTTTTTGAGTTTGCTCCCACTATTCCTAATGAGAAGAAATTTGTTTATGTGGAGAGTAGTAAAATTTCTATGCAAGTAGATCATGAAAAGAATGCTTTATGTGCTGGTTATATGGTTGAATTCATTCATGATGCTACTGAAAATTATTATGAGGGAGGAACATATGCTTGTAGGAATTGCAATAATATCAAGTTTCCTCTCTATGTGCTTAAAGTTTTGAAGTTATGCTTGTTTTGCCTTCCTATGCTAGTTGATTATTGTTCCCATAAGTTATTTGCTCACAAAATCCCTATGAATAGGAAGTGGGTTAGAATTAAATGTGCTAGTCATATTCTTCATGATTCTCTCTTTATGTTTCAACTCTTACCTTTTATGTGAGCATCATTGAAATCATCATGCCTAGCTAGGGGCGTTAAACAATAGCGCTTGTTGGGAGGCAACCCAATTTTATTTTTTGTTCTTTGCTTTTGCTCCTGTTTAGTAATAAATGATTCATCTAACCTCTGGTTAGATGTGTTTTTATGTTTTAATTAGTGTTTGTGCCAAGTAGACCCTTTGGGAAGACTTGGGTGAAGTCTTTATGATCTTGCTGTAAAAAACAGAAACTTTAGCACTCACGAGATTAGCTGCCATTTTTTACCGGAGAGTGCTCTTAGGTTGATTATTTTTGCAGATGATTAATAGATAAATTCCTCATGTCCACCAATTTATTTCAGAATTTTTGGAGTGACATAAGTATTCGAATGATACAGATTACTACAGACTGTTCTGTTTTTGACAGATTCTGTTTTCTTTGTGTTGTTTGCTTATTTTGATGAATGTATGAGTAGTATCGGAGGGTATGAACCATAGAGAAGTTGGAATACAGTATATATTCCACCAATATGAATTTACAATGAGTTAAAAACAGTACCTAAGTGGTGGTTTTATTTTCTTATACTAATGGAGCTTACGAGTTTTCTGTTGAGTTTTGTGTTGTGAAGTTTTCAAGTTTTGGGTAAAGATTCGATGGACTATGGAATAAGGAGTGGCAAGAGCCTAAGCTTGGGGATTCCCAAGGCACCCCAAGGTAATATTCCAGGACAACTAAGAGCCTAAGCTTGGGGATGCCCCGGAAGGCATCCCCTTTTTCTTCTTCGTTCATCGGTAACTTTACTTGGAGCTATATTTTTATTCACCACATGATATGTGTTTTGCTTGGAGCGTCATTTTATTTTCTTTTGTTTTTCTTTCTGTTTGAATAAAATACCAAGATCTGAAATTCTTAAATGTTAGAGAGTCTTCACATAGTTACATAATTATTCAACTACTCATTGATCTTCACTTATATCTTTCGGAGTACTTTGTCATTTGCTCTAGTGCTTCACTTATATCTTTTTAAAGCACGGCGGTAGTTTTACAACAACAAAAAGAACAAAGCCTTTAGTACCAAACAAGTTGGGGTAGGCTAGAGGTGAAACCCATAAGATCTCGCAAACAACTCATGGCTCTGGCACATGGATAGCAAGCTTCCACGCACCCCTGTCCATAGCTAGCTCTTTGGTGATACTCCAATCTTTCAGGTCTCTCTTAACGGACTCCTCCCATGTCAAATTCGGTCTACCCTGCCCTCTCTTGACATTCTCCGCACGCTTTAGCCGTCCGCTATGCACTGGAGCTTCTGGAGGCCTGCGCTGAATATGCCCAAACCATCTCAGACGATATTGGACAAGCTTCTCCTCAATTGGTGCTACCCCAACTCTATCTCGTATATCATCATTCCAGACTCGAGCCTTCCTTGTGTGGCCACACATCCATATCAACATACGCATCTCCGCCACACCTAACTGTTGAACATGTCGCCTTTTAGTCGGCCAACACTCCGCGCCATACAACATTGCGGGTCGAACCGCCGTCCTGTAGAACTTGCCTTTTAGCTTTTGTGGCACTCTCTTGTCACAGAGATTGCCAGAAGCTTGGCGCCACTTCATCCATCCAGCTTTGATTCAATGGTTCTCATCTTCATCAATACCCCCATCCTCCTGCAACATTGACCCCAAATACCGAAAGGTGTCCTCCCGAGGTACCACCTGGCCATCAAGGCTAACCTCCTCCTCCTCACACCTAGTAGTATTGAAACCGCACATCATGTAGTCGGTTTTAGTTCTACTAAGTCTAAACCCTTTCGATTCCAAGGTTTGTCTCCATAACTCTAACTTCCTATTTACCCCCGTCCGATTATTGTCAACTAGCACCACATCATCCGCAAAGAGCATACACCATCGGATATCTCCTTGTATATCCCTTGTGACCTCATCCATCACCAATGCAAAAATATAAGGGCTCAAAGCTGACCCCTGATGTAGTCTTATCTTAATCGGGAAGTCATCGGTGTCGACATCACTTGTTCGAACACTTGTCACAACATTATCGTACATGTCCTTGATGAGGGTAATGTACTTTGCTGGGACTTTGTGTTTCTCCAAGGCCCACCACATGACATTCCGCGTATCTTATCATAGGCCTTCTCCAAGTCAATGAACACCATATGCAAGTCCTTCTTTTGCTCCCTATATCTCTCCATAAGTTACCGTACCAAGAAAATGGCTTCCATGGTCGACCTTCCTTCGTGCCTAACCGTTGGTAGAGGTCCTCATATGCCCGCCCCCTTGCTTCACCAACAGCTCGCTTTGCGGCCTTCTTCGCCATCTTGTACTTCTCTATGTTGTCTCACTCCTATCCAGGTATAGGCGTCTGAAGCAATCTTTCTTCTCTTTAATCGCCTTCTGGACATCATCATTCCACCACCAGGTATCCTTATCTTCGCTTCTCCTTCCCCTGGATACTCCAAACTCCTCCGAGGCCACCTTACGAATGCAAGTCGCCATCTTCATCCACACATTGTCCGCCTCCCCTCCTTCCTCCCAAGGGCCCTCCTTAATGACCCTCTCCTTGAACACCTGAGCTACCTCCCCCTTGAGCTTCCACCACTTCGTTCTAGCGACTTTGGCACGCTTATCCCGCTGGACACGAATCCGAAAGCGGAAGTCAGCAACCACCAGCTTATGCTGGGGTACAACACTCTCTCCAGGTATCACCTTACAGTCTAGGCACGCACGCCTATCTTCTCTTCTCGAGAGGATGAAATCAATCTGGCTAGAGGGTTGGCCACTACTAAAAGTCACCAGATGTGATTCTCTCTTTCTAAAGAGGGTGTTAGCTACAATCATGTTGTAGGCTAGAGCAAAGCTTAAGACATCTTCTCCTTCTTGATTCCTGATGCCATAGCCAAAGCCCCCATGCGCCCCTTCAAAACCTGTGTTAGATGTACCCACGTGGCCATTGACGTCTCCTCCTATGAAGAGCTTCTCACCAATCGGTACACTCCTAACCAAGTCTTCCAGGCCTTCCCAGAACTCCCTCTTGGTGTTCTCATTGTGGCCTACTTATGGGCATCTGTGGCTGATAACATTGAGAACCAAGTCCTCAACTACCAGCTTGACCAGGATAATCCGGTCCCAACGTCTCTTAACGTCTACCACTCCATACTTGAGGCTCTTGTTGATCAAGATGCCTACGCCATTTCTGTTTACAGCCGTCCCCGTGTACCACAGCTTGAAGCCGGTATCCTCCACCTCCTTCGCCTTCTGTCCTCTCCATTTGGTTTCTTGGACGCAAAGGATATCAACACCTCTCCTCACCGCTGCATCAACTAGCTCCCAAAGCTTCCCTGTCAGAGACACCATGTTCCAGCTACCTAAGTGAATCCTCCTAGGCTCGGCTAGCTTCCTTACCCTTCGCACTTGTCGAGTCAAATGCGAAGACCCTTGCTCATTTTCCACTATATCCGGGCGCCTATGTAGCGCGCCACTAAGGATGCGATGACTCGATCCTCGCTCACTTGCCATCGTATCCGGACCAAGATACGGCGCGCCACTTGGGGGGTGACGGCCCAGCCCTTGACCATTTTCCACCACACCCGGGTTCCAATGTGGCGCGTCGCTGAGAGGGTTGCGCCCCAACGAAAATCTTTTGGGTTTCATCTCCATAAGAGTGGCTGAGTTTTTACATTGGCTCGCCAAGCCTATCACAACCCTCCTCCTTTACCCGGGCTTGGGACCGGCTATGTTGAGACAACATAATTATTCAACTACTCATTGATCTTCACTTATATCTTTCGGAGTACTTTGTCATTTGCTCTAGTGCTTCACTTATATCTTTTTAAAGCACGGCGGTGGTTTTATTTTGAAGAAATAGATGAACTCTCATGCTTCACTTATATTGTTTTGAGAGTCTTTTAGAACAACATGGTAATTTGCTTTGGTTATAAAACTAGTCCTAATATGATGGCATCCAAGATGGGTATAATAAAAACTTTCATACAATGTGCATTGAATACTATGTGAAGTTTGATGCTTGATGATTGTTTTGAGATATAAAGATGGTGATATTAGAGTCATGCTAGTTGAGTAATTGTGAAATTGAGAAACACTTGTGTTGAGGTTTGCAAGTCCCGTAGCATGCACGTATGGTAACCGTTGTGTGAAAAATTTGAAGCATGAGGTGTTCTTTGATTGCCTTCCTTATGAGTGGCGGCCGGGGATGAGCGATGGTCTTTTCCTACCAATCTATCCCCCTAGGAGCATGCGCGTAGTTCTTGGTTTTGGTGACTTGTAGATTTTTGCAATAAGTATGTGAGTTCTTTATGACTGATGTTGATTCCATGGATTATACGCACTCTCACCCTTCCATCATTGCTATCCTCTTCGGTACCGTGCATTGCCCTTTCTAACCTCGAGAGTTGGTGCAAACTTCGCCGGTGCATCCAAACCCCGTGATATGATACGCTCTATCACACATAAGCCTCCTTATATCTTCCTCAAAACAGCCACCATACCTACCTATTATGGCATTTCCATAGCCATTCCGAGATATATTGCCATGCAACTTTCCACCGTTCTGTTTATTATGACACGCTTCATCATTGTCATATTGCCTTGCATGATCATGTAGTTTACATCATATTTGTGGCAAGGCCACCATGCATAATTTTTTGATGAGGACATCAATACCATTGTTACACCCACATCCCCTACTACTACATATACTGGACCAATTACTAGAGCTCGCACACGCCAATTAAATTATCAGGTACTTTCGTTTCTTGGTAATGATTCTAATGTTCATGAGAATATGATGCTGCCTAAATTGGATACATTTGTTTTGCTTACAAATGAAGGCCCTGGCATGGATAAGAGGGATGAACATTGGAGCAAGAACAAGCATGGAGTTGATGGCATGCGCAAGGGGAACAAGAACAGAGTTACAAGTGATGATTTCAGGACTTTGAAGCCACCACAATGAGTGCATGAAGCCTTGGACGAAATATACAAGATGCCACTTCATAAACTTCGTCCAGAGGCTATTCTAGGTGTTGTGTCACCTTATTATTGGGCCAGGCCCATGTAATTTCCTTCTCCTCCTACCCTCCTCGCCCTAGGCGTCCCGCTCCCCGCTCTGTCCCATAAGGAGATAACAAGGGAAATGGATCCCCCCATTCCTCCTCCCTCTCCTCCTCCTCCCCCTCCTCCCCTCCTCGCCCTAGGCGTCCCGCTCCCCGCTCTGTCCCGCTGTGCCCGGCTGTCCTCCTCTCCGCGTGCAGGTGCTCTCCCTCCCCTCTCCCCTGTCTCTCCGCGGGTGGGGCTCTCCCCTCCTTCTTCTCCGCTACCGGTGCTTGGGTCTCGCTTTTGGGCCCTTGCGTCTGATGAGGAGGACTCGCAGTCGTCGGCCTCCTCCCCCTGTGGTCCCGTGACTGTGGCTTTGGGGCGGTGGTGTCTTCGCCGCTCCTCGCCTCCAAGTTCGCCCCCAGTGGCCGGGCTGGCCGGTGGCTGCGTCTTCGTCGGCCGATGGCTGGATCCGGATCTCGCGGCGGCGGCGTAAGTCTGGTAAGTTTGCTGTTGCGTCTCCTGATCCCGGTGTCTTGGGCAGTGCGCCTGATGGGGAGCTTGGAGGCCTCCCATCTCCCTCTCCGGCTTCCTCTGCGGCGGCCTCGTCGCCGGCGGTGACGACGCCGGGGCCGTTGGTGGCATCGTGTAACCTAAACCTAGATCTCGATTTCTCTGCGGTGGCTATCGGGCCGCGGGCCGCTTCCTCGTGTGGGCTTGCTGGGCCTTGCGGTTTGGCGTTGCCTAGTGGGCCTACCTCTCCTCCCCTTCTCTCGTCGGTGGTCGACTTTCCCCCTCTTGTCTCGTCTGGCCTAGTCGGGCCCACCGGCCGGGTTCCTGCTCCTCAACCTCTTGCGGCCCATTTGGAGAGTCGGGCCCAGGTGGGCACGGCTCGGACGGGATATTTATGGATCCCCCGCGGCTCATTCTCCTCCTGCTAGGGTTTCCGGCTTCCTCTTCCAATCTGCGCCGTCACCGTCTCCCCATTCGTCGCCTCATTAGATCTTCCCCACCTCCACCCCTCCTCCTTCATTTTGCTGCGATGCTTTCCATGGACAAGTTGCGGGGCTCTTCCTGCGAGGCGCTCTCGGGCAGCAAACGGCGCCGTGAGGACTCCCCTGCCTCCGTGGTGGATCTCGAGCTCGAGGCTTCGCTCCGCCCAAGTTGAGGCGGAGCAGGCCTTGTGAGCAGGTGGCTCGTGACCGTGACGCCTGGGCTTCGGGTCCGGAGTGGTTGCAGCGCTCGGAGAGGGATGGTGTTCCTGGATCCGGCCCACAGGGCTCTAGATCTGGCCCTTCTCTCTCTCCGGTGTTGGATCCGTGGGAGGCGGTGGTGGCCTCTGGCGGTGGAGTTTCCTCGTCTTCTGCCTCCCTTCCCGCTCCGGGTGTGGGGCGTGGCGCGTCTGCTCCGTCGCATCTTCCGCCTCCTCCTCCTCCTCCTCGCTCCTTTGGGGTTGGTGCTGGTTCTCGTCCGCCGCCTCGGTCCTTCACGGGGCTGACGCGTCGGCCGCCCGGTCCGGCCTCTGGGGCTCCCCCTTTTCCGGGGATGGGGGGTGGGATCCTGCCTCCTCCTTCGTCGCTTCCGCAATCTCGTCCGTCCTCTGCCTCCAATAGCAACCCCTCGGCGCTCACCTGCTTCGCTTGCCACAGGCCTGGCCATTTCCAGTCTCGCTGCACCAACCCCACTTTTTGCCTGATTTGCCGCTCTGATGGTCACCTCACGGTCAACTGCATGGCTAGGCAGAAACCTCCCACGGTCCTCCAGTTCGGCTCGGGCCTCCCTGGTTGCGCCTTTTTCTCCTTCGACAGTGATCTGCCTGTCCGGGAGGTGGCTCCTGCTTTGTCTAATGCTGCGATTGTCTCGGTCAAGGACCAAAAGATTTTGCCCCAAACTCTTCTAGAAGGGCTCCGCATTTGGGATGAGGCTGGATGGGACTGGCAAGTTGTGCAGATGTCTGAATATGAGTTCTCTGTGGTGTTTCCCTCCAAAGAATGTTTTCGGATGATTGCCTCATGCACTAGTTTCACCTTGCCCCTCAATCAATTGGTGGTTTCTGTCAAAGCGGCTTCTTGCAATGGTACGACAGTTGGTCCTCTATCCCAAGTTTGGGTTACGATTGATGATTTGCCGCGGTCTCCGCCACCGCTTTTCTCATGTCCTTTGGGGTTTTGATTGGGAAGCCCATTGAGGTGGATGAGGAATCTCGAACAAGGATGGCCTGCTAGGATGAAGGTTTGGTGTGTGGATCTTGAGCGGGTGCATGGCTCAATTGATATCTTTCCTCTCCCAATGGTATTAGGCTTGGTGCGGGTGGAGGGGCGGCGCGCCAGGCCCCACCTCCCCTCCTCCTCCTTCTAACCCTTCTGGACAAGCATGATAAGGAGGGGACGGATCTTTGGGTGGCCCTAATCGGTGTTTTGGGTCTAACCTCCGCTTCACCCAATCTGAATGGGATGGTCCGCAGATTACGAGCGTGAGTTGTTTCAATCCCAAGCTCCTTCTGGTGTTGCTCCTCGTGATGACTCGGTGATCCCGCCTGCTGCTCCGACTGTTCCTACTGCTGGTGCTGATTTGTCGAAGTTCCCGCCCTGCTCTGCTACCCCCGTTTCTGGTGCTTGCTCCAATCTTCCTGTCCGCCCGCTCTCCCCCACTCGTTCGGGAATTGAAGATCTCCCTGTCTCCCCGGCTCGTGATGTGGTGGAATCCCAGTCCCTCCGGAAGAAGAAATCCTCAGTGCGCAAATTCTCGGCTAAGAGCCGGAACTCGTCGGGCTCGAAGCAATCCATGACGGGGGTCTGTCGGCGTCTTGATCAAGATTAGGGATCTATGTCCTGCTCGGGTCCCCATGGTGGCTCTCCTGCTGCGCGGTCGCCTGCTATTCGATCTCCGGTGTCCACGGCTCGCAAAGGAAGGCGGGTGGCGAATTCTGGTGGCTCTATCCTGGAGCGGGCTAAGAAGCGGGCTGCGACGAAGGATCTCCCTCCCCCAGGTACTTCTTCCGTCCCCTCTGTTGTTGCTTCTCCGGTTCGGTTGGTTCTACCTTCTCTTTCCGATGATCACCTTTTAAATATCATGTCGGATGTGGGTGTGGTGGTTGATTCTTCTGTTGGTTCTCCTAGTTCGCTACTTGCTATTATTCGGGCTAACGAGATGGCTCAGGAAGCCATTGCTAAAGCCAAAGAGGCCGTTGCCTCTCGGGTAGGGGATGCTAGTTGTGGTCCGGGTGTGGACACGGGCGCTGGTAGTGGCCAGCCCCAATCCAACTTATCTAAGAGGGGCACTAATAAGCGAGCTAAATCCTGCATGGCCCCTAGCAGGTCGAATCTCTGAATCAAGAATCTTTCTTATAAATGAGGGCGTTATTCTGGAATATTAGGGGGTTCGGTGCTAGGGGGCGCCGTGACCAACTTAAAGAGTTGGTTCGTTCTAATTCTATTGACTTTGTGGGGCTGGTTGAAACCTTCAAGGATTCCTTCTCCCCTAATGATTTCTCTGCTATTGTGGGCATGGACAGATTTAATTGGCAATTTTTACCTACTTCGGGTCACTCTGGTGGGATCTTGATTGGCTCCAATAAAGATATTTTTGATTTTGTTGCTTTTGATCATGGGATCTTTTGGGCCAGTGTTGTTCTATCTCATAAAGCTATGAATATTCTGTGTGAGTTTATCGTTGTTTATGGGCCCACGGACCATTCTTTGTCGTCTTTATTCCTTAATGAACTTTTGATGAACATCGATTATTGTAACTTACCGATGGTTATAGGGGGCGACTTTAATCTTCTGCGGTGCCCTAATGACAAGAGTAATGATAACTTCTCCTGGCCTCTAGCTAATGCCTTTAACGACTTCATTAGTGCCAATGCTATTCGTGAGCTTCTCCGGGGGGGGGGGGGGGAGCCCGCTATACATGGTCCAATCATCAGGCTAATCCTATTAGATCAGTGCTTGATAGAGCCTTCCTTTGTCCCAGGTAGGATTCCTTGTTCCCTAGGGCTTCTCTTAACGCCAAATGCATTATCGATTCTGATCATACCCCCTTAATTCTTGACGACGGTTCCATTAGCCTTAGGCCTCCGGCTAGATTTCAATTCGATGCCTCATGGCTGTCTGTGGATGGCTTTGTTGACATGGTTGCAGCGAAGATTTCCCTTTTTCTCTCCTCCAATGCTCGCTCTTTTGGGCCTCTGGATGATTGGCACTCATGCTCCTATACCCTGCGTAAATTCCTCAGAGGTTGGTCTCGTAATTGTGCGACAGAGGATCGTCGTATCAAATCTTTCCTCGAGGACCAGATTTTGTCGCTGGATCGCGCGGCCGGTTCTACTGGGCTTTCTGACGATGGTTGGGCGGTTCGTTATAATCTTGAGGCCGCTTTAATGCAGTTGCACCACCAGGCTGAGATTTATTGGCGTCAGCGGGGTACTCTAAACTGGACTCTAAAAGGTGACTCCCCTACAGCGTATTTCTTTGCGATCGCGAGCGGTAGGCGAGGCGCTGTAGTATCAATAGCTTTGTTGATTAATGGTGTGCGATCTTGAGCGAGTCTGCTATTATGGCTCATGTGGTGGACTTTTTCTCTTCGTTGTTGGGGGCTAAACCTCAATTGGGCTTCTCTATCTCTCCTTCCCTTTGGAACTTAGGTCTTAAAATTCACCCGAGGAGAATGCCTCCTTGATGATTCCTCTTCGATCGGAAATTTGGGATGTTGTTAACTTGCCAATCCCAATGTCGCTTACGGGCAGACGGCTTCTCCATTCCTTTTTTCGAAATTTTGGCCCCAGTTGAAACAGCTGGTTTGTAATGTTATCCAGGGTTTTTGTCTTGGTACAGTCGATATCTCCCGCCTGAACTACGCAGTGATATCCCTGATCCCCAAGGTTAAGGGTGCTGATGTTATTTCCTAATTTCGGCCTATTGCTTTGATTAACAACTTTGCCAAATTCCCTGCTAAAGTCTTTGCGAATCGTTTGTCGCCGGTTGCTCATAGAGTTATTAGTCATTATCAATCTGCTTTCATCAAAGGGTGTTTCATCCTCGATGGTATCCTATCCCTTCATGAGATTGTTCACGATCTTCACGCTCGGAGAGCTAAAGCGATTATCCTTAAGTTAGATTTTGAGAAAGCTTATGACTCGGTTAGCTGGCCCTTCCTCAAGCAGGTCCTTCTTGCTAAAGGTTTCGACGGTGCTTATGTTCATCGTATCATGCAGCTGGTCTCGGGTGGCCATACTGCCGTTTCGGTTAATGGTTTCATTAGCAATTTCTTCGCAAATGGTAGGGGCCTTCGCCAAGGGGATCCTGCTTCCCCTGTTCTTTTTAATTTTGTGGCCGATGCCTTCTCGTGCATGCTCTCCAGGGCGGCCCGTTGTGGGCACATTGCTCCTGTGGTCTCCCATTTACTTCGGAGGGTGTTTCCCACTTGCAATATCACGGATGATAGTATTATCTTGGTGGAGTTGGATGGCCTTTGCATTGCTAACCTGAAATTCATCCTGCTGTGTTTGAAGCTGTTTGGTCTTAAGATTAATTTCGCTTAAAGTGAGGTCCTGGTGACGGGTGTGGATGGGGCGGAAGCATTGGGTTGCCGTGCTTCTTAACTGTTCTTTGGGTTCCTTTCCTTCAAGTATCTAGGCCTCCCTATTTCTCTGGCGTGCTCCATGCTAAAGATTTCGCTCCGTGATCGCTAAAGTGGGGAACAGGTGCTCCTTGGAGGCAGATACAATACCAATGCTGGCAAAGTTGCTCTAATTAACTCCTGCTTATCCTCTCTCCCCATGTTTCTTATGGGCTTTTATCTTCTTACGGATGGCGTGCATGCTGGTTTCGACAAACATAGGGAAGCTTTCTATTGGAATTCCGCGGATAACAAACGGAAATATAGGCTGGTCAAGTGGCAACATATGTGTAAGCCTAAAAACCTTGGGGGGTTAGGCATTATTAATACTCGGGTGATGAACATTTGTTTTCTTATCAAGTGGTGGTGGAAAATTTTGACTAGTGGGGCTGATTTGCTGTGGTTTTCGATTCTTAAGGCTAAATACTTCCTACACTCCAACCCACTGTTTGCCACCGCTAGGCGCGGGTCTCAATTTTGGAAATCCCTTGTCAAAGTCAGACCGATCTTTCTGGAACATGTTAAATTTAATGTTGGTAATGGGATGGCTGTTCGCTTTTGGTTGGACTGGTGGTCTGGGGATGCCCCCCTAGCTGCGAGCTTTCCGGTTCTGTTTTCTTATTGTCCTAATCCGAATATCTCCATCGCGGAGGTGACAGCTAATAAGCTGGGATTTGGCTTTTAAATGGGCCCTGTCTCCTGAAGAGTTGGAAGATTGGCAAAGTCTCTCTGCCCTCTTCCCCGTGCTCTCGGAGTCGGCCGATTCTATGGTTTGGCCTCATTCGACCTCAGGTAGATTTTTGGTTAAGTCGCTTTATTCTAGACTTATCGGTGGTACTCCTTCGTCCAGATTCTCTTGCGTTTGGAAGTCCAAAGTCCCTCCTAAGATTAAAATTTTCCTTTGGCAAGCCTTTCGTGGTCGCCTTCCGGCTGCTGACCAGATCAAAAAGTGCAATGGGCCTGGTTCGGAGTTTTGTCATCTTTATGGGGCCTTGGAGAACTCTGATCACATCTTTTTCAATTGCGTGTTGGCCAAGTTGGTTTGGTGTTGTGTCCGATCTTGGCTTCAGGTCTCTTGGAACCCCTCCTCTTTTTCCCATATTTGAACCCTACCCAAAGCTTTGGTTGGGGTCACCAAGAGGGTGTTTTGGGTCGGCCTGGGAGCCTTATGTTGGGCTCTTTGGACCATTAGGAACAAATTTACTATTGAGCATATCTTCCCATCTAAGCCTGCTGACGTTCTTTTCAAATCATGTATATTATTGCAGCAGTGGAGATCATTGACTAAGGAGGTTGGTCGGGATGCCCTGGACCAGCTCATCGTCAAAATTCAGGCTTCGGCATCTCTCATCTCTGGGCGGGATCCCGTCGTCTAATCCTGGTGGTGCTATTTGCGGTGTTTAGGTCTCTCTCCTTTCCGGCCTGCGCGCCGTGTATGGTAGTTGCATGTATCCTTCCTTCTTTGGTTACTCTCAAACTTTTCGCTCCGTGCACTCTGTGCGTTGTCTTGATAGCTGGTTTCGCTCCTGTTCGGTTTCCTGTGATGCTGCCATGTGGCTTTATTTATAAAGTCGGGCTCTGGCCTTTTCTCTAAAAAAAAGGCCCATGTAATTTCGAAATACATAAGTATAGGCTGTTTTTAGAGTCTGTATGTGTGGGGAAAGAAGAGATAGGGTTGGTCTCGGACCCCTTCCCCAAGGGCCACGAAATTCCCCCCCCCCCCTCTTCCTCCATATATACAGCCCTTAGGGCACCGTTTAGACTTTGGGTTTTGTTTAGATTAGAAGTTCGCCATAGCTGCAACTTCGCGTACTTCGTTTGTGTTCAACGACCAGACTAATGCATCACAGAACCCCACCTTCATTAATAAAGCTTTCCTCTTATATTCGTAATATCCAGATTGCAATCTTAGTTTCTTGCTTGTTCTTCGTTTGCTCGCAGGAAACAGGCCCTCATGGTCAGGTTGATCGTGCTCCGGCGTGGTCAATAGCCCTCGGAAGTTGGTTTAGCGATTGCTAAGGCGCGACGTCTCGCACGTTCGTAGTCGGATCGTCAAGGTCGACTCCCACAGAAAACGATAGCCACCATCTCATCGAAACAACGGGACACCTTTGCCTCTATCAAGTGGTATCAGATTTCCAGGTTGCTCGGTGAGATTTTATAGTTTTTCATTGTTTAGATCGAGTCTGTTTTTTTTTCATACCTAGAGTCCACGAAAAAGCCAAAAAAATTAGGGTTAGTTCATCCTATCTGAACCAATCTGAGCCTTTGCATAATCTTTTCTGTATTTGCTTTGTTGAATTTGCGGTTGCATCGTCGTGTCAAGTTGCTGGTCTTAGCGTCTAGTCCTTTAGAGTTTTGAGTTTTGTTCACAGGTTGTCACGTCGCCGCTGCCATATATCACCACCGCATCATCATCGTCATCGTTGCTTCCATATACCACCACCGCACCAACTTCATCACCGCTGCCATATACCACCAACACATATTCACCGCCAATCCGAGTCCATATACGCCACCACATATCCGCCACCATCACGCCAATCCGAGTCCACCTTCAACATATATCTGCCACCAGTCCGAGTTCCACCAGATTCATCTCACCACTAGTCCGAGTTCCACCAAATTCATCTCCGCCACCAGTCCGAGTTCCACCAGATTCATCTGCGCCACCAGTCCTATTACGAGTCCAGTATTTTGTTACTCTGTTTTGGATTTCCAGATCACGCCATACTCCGAGTCGTGACAGAGAAGGACTCCCCAACTTCCGTGCTACTCGCAGTAGAAAAATAGTTCCAAACTCCAAAAAAACTAAGTCTGGAAAATTCTGGCTAGGCAGTTTTTAGACCATTTGTAGACTTTTTTGAGAAAAATTGTTGCGGAGCCAAAAAAAGAGGGAAAAAAGTGCAAAAAAAAGAGAAAAATATATCCAGAGGGTGCTCCTCCCTTGTTTACGTGCAGCGCCGTGATTTTGTTAGTGTTCTAGGCTTGTGTCTCTAGCACGGTCTAGCCTAGGACCAGCACAGTACCGTCGTTGAGCGTTTATTCAACTTTGCATCTCTGAATTGATTATTGCTGACCCTTTTTGCTTCCATATTATAAGCCTTCCCAGCTCCACATACATCTACGTCGTGCATTTGACTCTCCCTGGTAATCGCTCTATCCAAGCTTTGAGAGTTTTGACTACAACGGTTGCCGATCACCTCCTGCTGCTGGGTAAGAACTGGTAAGAATTTGAGATTTGCTTGACGGATTTGTGACACCCACCACCACCACCACTTGTTAGTAGTCTGTAGGATCATATTCTTGTGTGTTTATATTGCTGCTAACCATGCCAGGATCACAAGCCGACGAGATTGACTCGGAGAACTTAACGAACAAGGAGCTTCATGATAAGTTTCAGCAAATGATGACTAAACAGGTGCAAGATGTGCTGAACAATTTCGAAGAGGCCATGGAGAAGATCACTGGACTTGAGAAGACGTTCGAAACAAAGCTCGATAACAGTTTTAATGAACTGCTTGTGTATCTTCCACCACCAGCCGCACCTTTGCAACAACAACAACAACTACTACTACTACCTCCACGTCGCGAAACAGCCCTCCGTCGAGCGAGCCGTGTCCTTCTTCAGCCTGGCCAAACTGTTGGTGCTGCTGTTGATATACGTGGCTCCTGCTGCTGATGCGAGAGGATGATTATGCGGAGATTACGAGGATGAGGTTGATCAAAATCAGAACTACGTGCAACCACCAAAGCACCACAACCACCGTGTCGTCCACATGCAAATAATGGCAATGTTAGGGCTCCCCTCAGTGCGAGATCATGACCATCTCCTAAATTGAATATTCCATCATTTGAGGGTAGATATGTTCTGATATATATCTTACATGGGAGTTAGAAACTGAACAACGATTCACATGTTTATAATATCCCGAGGAGAGGCGTGTTCTCTTCATTGTTTGTGCTTTCACTAGCTTTGCATGTGTTCGGTGGTCTGAACATTGTAGATTATATCCTCTTCCAACTACTTGGGCTGCTTTGAAAACTGCTATGCATACTCATTGGGTTTCACCATATTATCAACGTGAATTAATTCAAAAATTGTAGCGTTTAAGACAAGGAAAAAAATTATGTAGAAGAATATTATCAGGAATTACAAACTGGCATGATTACATGTGGTATTGTTGAGGAGAATGAAGCTATGCTTGCACGTTTTATGGGTGGATTAAATAGAGAGATTCAGACCATTCTAGAGTATAAGGATTATAATAATATCACTCATTTATTCCATCTTGCTTGTAAAGCTGAACGTGAAGTGCAGGATCGACAGGCAATTGCGCGAACTAACTTTTCTGCAGGTCGACCTTCATCATGGACACCACGTGCATCCTCTACTTCCACTGCACCATCACCTCCATCAGGTGCCACCTCCATCCGTGATACAAGAAAGCAGGCACAACCACCACTCTCGCCAAGAGCACACTGCGGACTGCAGAGCTCTTCTTCTTCCATGGCGTCAGCAGGGCACACAAGTGATATTATTTGTCGTCGTTGTAAGGGAAGAGGACATTTTATGAGAGAATGCAAATCTCAGCATGTGATGATTTCTCCGAGGATGGTGGGTATGAGTCCGCCGATGACTATGATGAGGAGACTTTGGCTCTTATTACACATGAAGAACATGGTGGAGATGATTACGATCATGAGGCGCAATACACGGCTCTTGAAGATCTTGACGGTATGAATGTTTAGTTTCTCAATGTGTTTTGAGTGTGCAGGTTACACAAGCTGAGAAAACCAGAGGCATAATTTGTTCCATACAAAGGAGTTGTGAAGGAGCGTTACATTCAAGCGTCATCGTAGATGGAGGAGCTGGAACAACTTGGCTAGCATTGACATGGTGGAGAAGCTATCTCTCACCACAAGACCACATCCACATCCTTACTACATCCAATGGTTCAACAACAACGACATAAGGTTAAGGTAGCAGCGTCTTGTTCGTGTGCATTTTAGTATCTCTACATATGCTGATTATGTTGATTGTGATGTGGTACCTATGCAAGCATGTTCCTTATTACTTGGTAGACCATGGCAATTTGATAAAAATTCTATACACCATGGTAGAAACAATCAGTATACTCTTGTTCATAAGGATAAAAATATTACTTTGCTTCCTATGACTCCTGATTCCATTTTGAAAGATGATATTAATAGAGCTAATAAAGCAAAACAGGAGAAAAATAAGAGTGAAAATCAGATTGTGGCAAAAGAATTTGAGCAACAAATGAAGCCTAATAATAAACCATCTGGTGTTGCTTCTGAAATTAAATTGAAAAGTGCATGTTTACTTGGCACCAAATCTGATATTGATGAGATAGATTTTAGCAAATCTGTTTGCTATGCTTTGTGTGCAAAGAGGCATTATTTTCATTCGAGGACGTGCCTTCCTCTTTGCCCCTGCTGTCACTAACATTTTGCAGGAGTTCGCTAACGTCTTCCCACAAGACGTGCCACCGGGATTACCACCTATTCGAGGGATTGAGCATCAAATTGATTTAATTCCCGGTGCATCACTACCCAACCGTGCACCATACCATACCAATCCAGAGGAGACGAAGGAGATTATGCGTCAAGTATAGGAGCTACTCGACAAAGGTTATATACGCGAATCTCTTAGTCCTTGTGCTGTTCCTATTATACTAGTGCCTAAAAAGGATGGTACGTCGCGTATGTGTGTTGATTGTAGAGGCATTAATAATATTACTATTCGTTATCGTCATCCTATTCCTAGGCTAGATGATATCCTTGATGAATTGAGTGGTTCTACAATATTCTCCAAAGTTGATTTGCGTAGTGGATACCATCAAATTCGTATGAAATTGGGAGATGAATGGAAAACAACATTTAAAACTAAGTTTGGTTTATATGAGAGGTTAGTCATGCCTTTTGGGTTAACTAATACACCTAGTACTTTCATGAGAGTAATGAACGAAGTTTTACGTGCTTTCATTGGACGATTTGTGGTAGTCTATTTTGATGATATAATGATTTATAGCAAATCTTTGGAAGAACATTTGGAACATTTACGTGTTGTTTTTATTGCTCTACGTGATGCACATTTGTTTGGTAACCTTGGGAAGTGCACCTTTTGCACCAACCGAGTATCTTTTCTTGGCTATGTTGTTACTCCACAGGGAATTGAAGTTGATAAAGCCAAGATTGAAGCTATTGAGATTTGGCCGCAGCCCAAAACGGTCACACAACTGAGGAGTTTTCTTGGACTCGCTGGTTTCTATAGGCGTTTTGTGAGAGATTTCAGCACCATTGCTGCACCTCTCAATGAGCTTACAAAGAAGGATGTGCCTTTTTTTTGGGGTACCGTACAGGAAGAAGCCTTCACGATATTGAAAGATAAGTTGACACATGCTCATTTACTCCAACTTCCTGATTTTAATAAGACTTTTGAGCTTGAATGTGAAGCTAGTGGAATTGGATTAGGAGGTGTGTTATTACAAGATGGCAAACCTGTTGCATACTTTTCTGAAAAATTGAGTGGGCCTAGTCTGGACTATTCTACTTATGATAAAGAATTATATGCTCTTATTTGGACTTTAGAGACATGGCAACATTATTTATGGCCCAAAGAATTTGTTATACATTCTGATCATGAATCTTTGAAACATACTAAAAGTCAAGCTAAATTGAATCGTAGACATGCTAAATGGGTTGAATTCATTAAGACTTTCCCTTATGTCATTAAGCACAGGAAGGGTAAAGAAAATGTTATTGCTGATGCTTTGTCTCGTCGCTATACTATGCTTTCACAACTTGACTTCAAAATATTTGGTTTGGAGACCATCAAAGATCAATATGTGAATGATGCTGATTTTAAAGATGCAATGCAGAATTGTAAAGAATGAAGAACATGGAACAAGTTCATTATTAATGATGGCTTTGTGTTCCGTGCTAACAAGCTATGCATTCCTGCTAGCTCTGTTCGTCTTTTGTTGTTGCAGGAGGCTCATGGAGGAGGATTAATGGGACACTTTGGCGTGAAGAAGACAGAGGACGTACTTGCAACACATTTCTTTTGGCCAAAGGTGAGACGGGATGCTGAGCGTTTTGTTGCTCGCTACACTACATGTCAAAAAGCTAAGTCACGACTCAATCCTCATGGTTTATATATGGCTTTGCCTATACCTAGTGTTCCTTGGGAGGATATATCTATGGACTTTGTTTTAGGTTTACCTTGAACAAAGAAGGGGAGGGATAGCATATTTGTTGTCGTGGATAGATTCTCTAAAATGGCACACTTTATACCATGTCATAAAAGCGATGATGATGTTAATGTTGCTGATTTTTTCTTTCGTGAAATTATTCGCTTGCATGGTGTGCCAAATACTATTGTTTCAGATCATGATACTAAATTTCTTAGCCACTTTTGGAGATGTTGATGGGCTAAGTTGGGGACTAAACTGCTTTTTAGTACTACTTGTCACCCCCAAACTGATGGTCAAGCTGAAGTAGTCAATAGAACATTGTCTACTATGCTTAGGGCTGTTTTGAAGAATAATAAGAAAATGTGGGAAGAATGCTTGCCTCATATTGAATTTGCTTAGAACCGTTCGTTGCATTCTACTACTAAGATGTGCCCTTGAAATTGTGTGTGGTTTCCTGCCTCGTGCACCCATTGATTTGTTGCCTCTTCCATCTTCGGAGAAGGTTAATTTTGATGCTAAACAACGTGCTAAATTGATCTTAAAATGCATGAGTTAACTAAGGACAACATTGAGCGTATTGATGCTAAATATAAACTTGCTGGAGATAAGGGTAGAAAACATGTTGTCTTGACCCCTGGAGATCTTGTTTGGTTACATTTGCGTAAGGATAGGTTTCCTAATTTGCACAAATCAAAGATAATTCCACGTGCTGATGGTTCTTTTAAGGTGTTAGAGAAAATAAATGATAATGCATATAAACTTGAGCTGCCTGCAGATTTTGGGGTTAGTCCCACTTTTAACATTGCAGATTTGAAGCCTTATTTGGGTGAGGAATATGAGCTTCCGTCGAGGACGACTTCATTTCAAGAAGGGGAGGATGATGAGGACATCAATACCATTGTTACACCCAAGACCCCTACTACTACATATACTGGACCAATTACTAGAGCTCGCGCACGCCAATTAAATTATCAGGTACTTTTGTTTCTTGGTAATGATTCTAATGTTCATGAGAATATGATGCTTCCTAAATTGGATACATTTGTTTTGCTTACAAATGAAGGCCCTGTCATGGATAAGAGGGATGAACATTGGAGCAAGAACAAGCAGGGAGTTGATGGCATGCGCAAGGGGAACAAGAACGGAGTTACACGTGAGGATTTCAGGAGTTTGAAGCCACCATAATGAGTGCATGAAGCCTTGGACGAAATATACAAGATGCCACTTTATAAACTTCGTCCAGAGGCTATTCTAGGTGATGCGTCACCTTATTATTGGGCCAGGCCCATGTAATGTCGAAATACATAAGTATAGACTGTTTTTAGAGTCAGTATGTGTGGGGAAACAAGAGATAGGGTTGGTTTCGGACCCCTTCCCCAAGGGCCACGAAATTCACCCCCCCCTCTCCCTCCATATATACATCCCTTAGGGCACCGTTTAGACTTTGGGTTTTGTTTAGATTAAAAGTTCGCCATAGCTGCAACTTCGTGTATTTCGTTTGTGTTCAACGACCAGACCAAGGCTTCCCAGAACCCCACCTTCATTAATAAAGCTTTCCTCTTATATTCGCAATATCCAGATTGCAATCTTAGTTTCTTGCTTGTTCTTCGTTTGCTCGTAGGAAACAGGCCCTCGTGGTCAGGTTGTCGTGCTCCGGCGTGGTCAATAACCCTCGGAAGTTGGTTTAGCGATTGCTAAGGCGCGACGTCTCGCACGTTCGTAGTCGGATCGTCAAGGTCGACTCCCATAGAAAACGATAGCCACCATCTCATCGAAACATCGGGACACCTTTGCCTATATCATTTTTCATACATGTCCCTCTTGACTCATTGCACATCCCGGTACACCGCCGGAGGCACTCATATAGAGTCATATTTTGTTCTAGTATCGAGTTGTAATCCTTAAGTCTATACCTACTATTAAAGCAAGGTGCGTTTCTTCAATTTTTTCATCCGTTCACCACTAAAATATTTTTGGTTTCTATTCGAGGTGGTACTAAACTTTTTGTACTCCGTCTGTTACCAAAGGAAAAACAATTCATGGAGAACTTTGTAAGTGGGCCACGCGCCCTATGGCCCAGTAAACTCAGCCCTTTTTCCAGCCCACACAGCAATAAAAAAGTCCTATTTTCCTCTCAATGCGGCATATAGTTTTAGCTACGCACAGGGTGACCAAGACACGGCAGCCCATTTTCGTTTGTGTTTTGTTTCAAATTTTCCTTTTATGCTTCTTTCTCTTTTTATTTCCTGCTTCTTTTTTGTTTACCATTGCAAGTATATTTTTAATTGTTTTCTGAAATTCCACAATTTTCAAAAAATGTTTGCACTTTCAATTTTTATTCACAATTTCGAAAAATTTTACGAATTACAAAATGTGTTCCTATTTTAAAAATGTTTCTATTTTTTGTCGTGCCAAAATATGTTTAAAATTTAAAAATATTCCCATTTTTAGTAAAGTGTTCGTATTTTTCAAAACAATTCAAGATTTAAACAAATGCATTTGTTCCAAATTCGAAAAATATTTTTGATTTACATATAGGTTTAAAATTGAAAAGAATGTTTACATTAAAGAAACACATTTTCTAATTTTTTTGCATGTTTAACACATCTTCCCATTTAAAATAATTGTTCACAACGTAAAAACATTCATATTTTTATAAGAATGTTCATGCATTTAAGAAATGTATGCGAATTTCAGGAAATGTTCTTTTCAAATTTTTTGTTGTCTTGCTTTGTCCATAAATGTATGGAATTTTCAAAAAATGTTGAAAATTTGGAAAATTGTTCTCTTTGCCAAGTATATTCGGTAGTTCATGTTATGAATTCCAAAATTACGTTCCTATTTAAAAAATGTTTGAAATTTTGAAATTTTGTCATTCTGATTTCTTTTCAGTAAAAATTATTCCCATTTTTTGGAAAATGTTTGGGTTTTCCCAAATTTTTTCAAGATTAAAAAATGTTACAAATTTGAAAAATATTCTTGTTTTAGTGATATGTTCAAAAATTGAAAATAATTTTTGCATTACAAGACACATTTTCTAAATTTCTTCCATATGTTCAAAACATGTTCCCGTTGCCAAAAATTGTTCACAACTTCAAAAAACCGTATTTTTATAACACGTTCATGCTTTTAAGAAATGTTTGTGAATTTCAACAAATGTTCCGTTCAAATTTTTTGTTCATCTTTTTAAAATGTGTGGAATTTTAAAAAAATCATAATTTGGAAAATTGTTCATGTTGCCAAGTATATTTGGCATTTCATAGTTATTAGTTTTTTAAAAGTTCAAAGAAAAGTTTTGAATCTGACGTTGCATTAGATTCTTTAATATTAACGCTAACCATTGCTTAGAAGAGCGCATTTGTTTGAGTGGCTCGCAACATGTGCTCGGGTCTTTGAGGTCGTGAGTTCGATTAGTCCCATACTGGGCCTGCTCCGCATCCACTTCATCAAGCTAAGTCGGCTTGTTTAGAATAAGGAACACCATAAATTATTGACTGTGGTAGCTTCCATGCGTCAATAAAAGAGAATATGCTTGTTAATTATAATTGAAACAAATTATGGGCACGTGCCAATAAGAAAATATTGGTTTGGCTCTAATTAAAGGGTGCCATGTTGAACTAGAGAGTACAGACATGTGGGGATCTTGATCCATTCTTATATTAAGCTAGAGGCATGTAATTTTATCCTCCGTTGCAACGCACAGACATGTGTGCTAGTTGCAAATAAATAGAAGTGTGATGATCATCATTATTAGAGCATTGTCCCGAAAAAAGAGAAAGGCCAAAAAAAGAAAGGCAAGAAAAGAAGAAATATAAATAAATAAAAGAAGGGACAATGCTACTATCCTTTTTTCCACACTTGAGCTTCAAAGTAGCACCATGATCTTTATGATAGAGAGTCGCTTATTTTGTCACTTTCATATAAATAGTGGGGATTTTTCATTTTAGAACTTGGCTTGTATATTCCAACAATGGGCTTCCTCAAATGCCCTACGTCTTTATGAGCAAGCAAGTTGGATGCACACCCACTTAGCTTCTTTTGTTGAGCTTTCATACACTTATAGCTCTAATGCATCCGTTGCATGGCAATCCCTACTCCTTGCATTGATATCAATTGATGAGCATCTCCCTAGCCCGTTGATTAGCCACGTCAATGTGAGACTTTCTCCTTTTTTGTCTTCTCCACACAACCCCCATCATTATATTCTATTCCACCCATAGTGCTATGTCCATGGCTCACGCTCATGTATTGCGTGAAAGTTGAAAAAGTTTGAGAATACTAAAGTATGAAACAAGTGCTTGGCTTGTCATCAGGGTTGTGCATGATGAGAGCATTTTTGTGTGACGAAAATGAAGCATGGCCAAACTATATGATTTTGTAGGGATGAGCTTTCTTTGGCTATGTTATTTTGATAAGACATAATTGCTTAGTTAGTATGCTGGAAGTATTATTATTTTTATGTCAATAGGAAACTTCTGTCTTGAATCTTATGGATCTGAATATTCATGCCACAATAAAGAAGATTACATTGATAAATATGTTAGGTAGCATTCCACATCAAAAATTCTATTTTTATCATTTACCTACTCAGGGACGAGCAGGAATTAAGCTTGGGGATGCTTGATACGTTATAATTTTTTATTGTTCCATGCTATTATATTATCCATCTAGTATGTTTTATATGCATTTATATGCAATTTTATATGATTTTTGGGACTAACCTATTAACCTAGAGCCCAGTGCCAGTTTCTGTTTTCCCCTTGTTTTTGAGTATCGCAGAAAAGGAAAACCAAATGGAGTCCAATTGACCTGAAATTTCACGGAGATTATTTTTGGACCAGAAGAAGCCCACGGAGTAACGGAGATGGGCCAGAAGAGTCCCGAGGCACCCACGAGTGTGGGGGGCACACCCTACCCCCTGGGCATGCCCCCTACCTGTAGCCGCCTCGGAGACCCCCCTGACTTGTTCCCGATGCCAAAACCTCTTATATATATATATATATATACCCAAACTTCTAGAACATAACCTAGATGGGGAGTTTCGCCACCACAAGCCTCTGTAGCCACCAAAAAATAATCGGGACCCCGTTCTGGCACCCTGCCGGAGGGGGGATCCCACACCGGTTGCCATCTTCATCATCCCTGCGCTCTCCATGACGAGGAGGGAGTAGTTCACCCTCGTGGCTCAGGGTATGTACTAGTAGCTATGTGTTTGATCTCTCTCTCTCTCATGTTCTTGATTCGGCACGATCTTGATGTATCGCGAGCTTTGCTATTATAGTTGGATCTAATGATGTTTCTCCCCCTCTACTCTCTTGTAATGGATTGAGCTTTCCCTTTGAAGTTATCTTATCGGAATGAGTCTTTAAGGATTTGAGAACACTTGATGTATGTCTTGCGTGAGATACCTGTGGTGACAATGGGGTATTCTATTGATTCACTTGATGTATGTTTTGGTGATCAACTAGCGAGTTCTGCAGCCTCGTGAACTTATGCATAGGGGTTGGCACATGTTTTCGTCTTGACTCTCTGGTAGAAACTTTGGGGCACTCTTTGAAGTACTTTGTGTTGGTTTGAATAGATGAATATGAGATTGTGTGATGCATATCGTATAATAATACCCGCGGATACTTGAGGTGACATTGGAGTATCTAGGTGACATTAGGGTTTTGGTTGATTTGTGTCTTAAGGTGTTATTCTAGTACGAACTCTAGGATAGATCGAACGGAAAGAATAGCTTCATGTTATTTTACTACGGACTCTTGAATAGATCGATCAGAAAGGATAAGTTTGAGGTGGTTTCGTACCCTACAATAATCTCTTCGTTTGTTCTCCTCTATTAGTGACTGAGGGAGTCCTGGATTAGGGGGTGTCCGGATAGCCGAACTATCACCGTTGGCCGGACTCCTGCACTATGAAGATACAAGATTGACGACTTCGTCCCGTGTCCGCATAGGACTTTCCTTGGCGTGGAAGGCAAGCTTGGCGATACGGATATGTAGATTTCCTACCATTGTAACCGACTCTGTGTAACCCTAACCCTATTCGGTGGCTATATAAACCGAAGGGTTTTAGTTCGTAGGACGAACAACAATCATACCAAAGGCTAGCTTGTAGGGTTTAGCCTCTCTGATCTCGTGGTAGATCTACTCTTGTACTACCCGTATCATCAATATTAATCAAGCAGGAGTAGGGTATTACCTCCATCAAGAGGGCCTGAACCTGGGTAAAAACATCGTGTCCCTTGTCTCATGTTACCATCCGCCTAGACGCACAGTTCGGGACCCCCTACCCGAGATCCGCCGGTTTTGACACCGACATTGGTGCTTTCATTGAGAGTTCCTCTGTGTCGTCACCTATAGGCCCGATGGCTCCTTCAATCATCAGCAACGACGCAGTCCAGGGTGAGACTTTTCTCCCCGGACAAATCTTCGTATTCGGCGGCTTTGCACTACGGGCCAATTCGCCAGGCCATCTGGAGCAGGCTGAAAGCTACGCCCCTGGCCATCAGGTCAGATTTGGAAGCCTGAACTATACGGCCGATGTACGCGGAGATTTGATCTTCGACGGATTCGAACCACAGCTGAGCACGCCGCACTGTCTCGATGGGTACGATCTAGCTCTGCCGCCGAACAGCGCCCTGGAGGCCGCACCAGTATCCGCTCCGACCATTAATTTGGAGCCGGTTTCGCCGATCGAGGACGGTTGGTTGGACACCGCCTCGGGGGCTGAAATCTCCACGGCGATTGAGCCGAACATCATCCCTGTCGCTGCGCGCTTCGTGACTCCAGTGCGGACTCCTCTCCGAACTCCGAACCCTCGCGCCCCGCCAATCGAATCCGATTGGGCGCCGGTTATGGAGTTCATGCCACGGACATCTTTCAGCTTTTCGCCTTTGGCGACATCCTGAATTCACTAAAGTCTCTCTCTTTATCGGAGAGCCTGGCGGACTACGGTCGGGAAGGTTGGGATGCGACGACGAAGAAATTCAACGCCCACCCACCACCCACTTTGTAGCCACTGCCGATGATTTAACCGACATGCTTGACTTCGACCAAGACATCGACGGTATGGACGGCGATCTCGAGAGCGACCAAGAACCAGCGCCATCTTGGGCATCGGAAGGCCACCTCGTCATACGACATATACATGGTGGACATCCCAAAAGATGGGAACAACGATGGAACAACAGAGGATGACCCCTCCAAGAAGCAGCCCAAGCGCCGGCGTCAGCGGCGCCGCTCTAAATCCCGCCACAGCAAAAACGGTGATTCCGGCATGGGAGATAATAACACCCAGACAGTGCCGAAGACAACCCCCTCCAGCAGGATTCAGCACGGGAGGAGGGAGAAGCCAGCCCTCATGATAGAGCGGCAGAGAGGGAGGTGGAGGACGATAATTATATGCCTCCCTCCGAAGATGAGGCAAGCCTCGACGACGACGAATTTGTCGTGCCTGAGGATCCCGCCGAACAGGAGCGTTTCAAATGCAGGCTTATGGCCACGGCAAGCAGCCTCAAGAAAAAGCAGCAGCAGCTTAGAGCTGACCAAGACTTGCTAGCCGACAGATGGACTGAAGTCCTTGTAGCCGAAGAGTATGAACTCGAACGCCCCTCCAAGAGATACCCAAAACGCAGGCTGCTACCCCAATTAGAGGAAGCAGCACCCAAACCTACATCACCAGCGCATGATGCGGCCGACCGGCCACCCCGTGGCCGCGACAGAGATGCCTCTAGACCCTCCATTCAAGCCGCACCCCGGCGCCGCTCGACCAAGGCATGGGGAAACGCGCCAGACCAGCGAGACATATTGGAGGACAAGGCAAGGCAAACAAGATCGATCTACGGATCGCGTGGGCGCCCCACGACACGTGATGATAACCGTCACGCCGGATACAGCAACCCCGGCCGGGCCGAACACAGTAGACAAAGCTCATTTGAGCTGCATCGTGATATAGCCCAATACAGAGGCGCCGCACACCCACTATGCTTCATAGACGAAGTGATGGATCATCAAATCCCTGAGGGTTTCAAACCCATAAACATCGAATCATACGATGGCACAACAGATCCTGCGGTTTGGATCGAGGACTACCTCCTCCATATCCACATGGCCCGCGGTGATGATCTACACGCCATCAAATACCTACCACTCAAGCTTAAAGGACCAGCTCGGCATTGGCTTAACAGCTTGCCAGCAGAGTCAATTGGTTGTTGGGAGGACCTGGAAGCCGCATTCCTTGATAACTTCCAGGGCACATATGTGCGACCACCGGACGCCGATGACCTCAGCCACATAATTCAGCAGCCAGAAGAATCGGCCAGACAATTCTGGACACGGTTCCTAACCAAGAAAAATCAAATCGTTGACTGTCCGGATGCAGAGGCCCTTGCAGCCTTCAAACACGCGATGAGTGGCTTGCCCGGCACCTAGGACAGGAAAAGCCGAAATCCATGGCAGCCGTCACCCCGCTTTTGCGCGGGAGAGGACAGCTCGCTAGCTCGAAGCAACAACTTGGCCAAACACCCTGGTAGTTCGGATACCAAGGACAGCAATGGCAGGTCGCGTTGCAACAAGCATAAACGCCGCATTAACGGTGATAATGCTGAAGATACAACAGTAAATGCCGGATTCAGAGGCTCTAAACCCGGTCAGCGGAAGAAGCCATTCAAAAGAAATACCCAGGGCCCGTCCAACTTGGACCGAATACTCGATCGCTTGTGCCAGATACATGGCACCCCCGAAAAACCAGCCAACCACACCAACAGGGATTGTTGGGTGTTCAAGCAAGCAGGCAAGCTAAGCGTCGAAAACAACGACAAGGGGCTGCATAGCGATGATGAGGAAGAGCGCCGGCCGCCGAACAATAGAGGACAGAAGGGCTTTCCCACACAAGTGCGGACGGTGAACATTATATACGCAACCCACATACCCAAAAGGGAGCGGAAGCGTGCACTAAGGGACGTATACGCGATGGATCCAGTCGCCCCGAAGTTCAACCCATGGTCTTCCTGCCCGATCACCTTTGATCGAAGGTACCACCCCACTAGCATCCGTCACGGCGGATTTGCCGCATTGGTTCTTGACCCAATCATCGACGGATTTCACCTCACTAGAGTCCTGATGGACGGCGGTAGCAGCCTGAACCTGGTTTATCAGGATATAGTGCGCAAAATGGGCATAGACCCCTCAAGGATTAAACCCACAAAGACGACCTTTAATGGCGTCATACCTGGTGTAGAGGCCAATTGTACAGGCTCAGTTACACTCGAAGTGGTCTTCGGATCCCCGGATAACTTCCGAAGCAAAGAGTTAATCTTCGACATAGTCCCGTTCCGCAGCGGCTATCACGCACTGTTTGGACGAACCGCATTTGCAAAGTTCAATGCGGTGCCGCACTACGCATACCTCAAGCTCAAGATGCTCGGCCCTCGAGGAGTAATCACGGTCAATGGAAACACCGAACGCTCTCTCCGAACGGAGGAGCACACGGCGTCCCTCAAGGCGGAGGTGCAAAGTAGCCTCTCACAGCAATTCCCGGGTCCGGCCATTAAACGTCCGGCCACCGTCAAGCGTGCCCGGAGTAACCTACAACAAGACCGCCTGGCACGATCCGAGCACGCGTAGCAATCCGGCCCCAACCCCAGCCCTCGCGAAACAGTGAAGCCAGTACTACGCGTACATAACTACGCTCTGGAGATACCATGGGCCTAAGGGGAGGGGCACGACCACGACACGCCTAGAATGCGGCTCAACCGCACCATGGGGCTCCCAATTGTGTCATTCTTTTTCTTTCTTCTTTTTTCTTACTTTCAGGACTCCGTTTTCCGGAAGTCCTGTCTGGCACTAGAATTGCCGAACCCACGATGCAACAGCCAGGGAAACAGAAAGCTACGTCGAGTGTCCAGGTGGTCTCTACTATGAGCATTATACCTGTTTTACATACCATCCCGCAGCTTACCCTCGAGGGGACATGTTAAATAGTCCCATCCCTTGCTTATCGCACTATTTGTATCATTACGCTTCCATTGCGTATTTTTGAATAAACAATACATAGCTTTTGCCTATTATTGCACTCCTTTCTTTATCTATATATATGTTCATTTCATGACATGTTGCACCCATACACTTTGGTACGGCCAATACACTGGGGCTTAAGTACCCCAAAAGTATGGTGTGATAAGTCCGAACACTTTCTCAAGTGCGGCACCCGAACTTATAGCATTATATGCATCGGCTCGAATCATGTCTTGGGTCAATAGTTGGGTTTGCCGGCTCCCATGTTTTGGTACCTTACGTTCCGTTATATCGGCTAAGGTAGCGCTGGGAGAAGCACTGTGATTGTGCCCCGGTTGAGCTGGGTTGAGCACCTCAGTGGAGAAAGCTAAAACTGACCGTCATGATAGGGCGAGAGCCGGTCGTTGTTCGAGAGGTTTTTTCGGGTCCCTAAAGACTTATGCCGCTTAGAGCGAGGAGTCGGCATTGTCCGGCCAAGGCATGGATAGCGCCCCGAACTCGGTCTTCCAAATACTAGGGGCTTCGCCGAAATTTAAAATTATAGAATTCTATGGCTAAGTGAGTGTCGGTGTCAAAACCGGCAGATCTCGGGTAGGGGGTCCCGAACTGTGCGTCTAGGCGGATGGTAACAGGAGACAAGGGACACGATGTTTTACCCAGGTTCGGGCCCTCTTGATGGAGGTAAAACCCTACGTCCTGCTTGATTAATATTGATGATGCGTGTTATAAGAGTGGATCTACCACGAGATCAAAGAGGCCAAACCCTAGAAGCTAGCCTATGGTATGATTGTTGTATATGATATTGTCTATCGACTAGCCTGGCCTCGGTTTATATAATGCACCAGAGGCCTAGGATAACAAGAGTCCTAGCCGAATACGCCGGTGGGGGAGGAGTCCTTGTCTTGATCGCCAAGTCTTGTGGAATCTTCCTTGTATGCGGCAACTGTCCGGACTGGCCCATGAGTATACGGCCATGGGGATCCTCGACCCAATACAACTGATCGGGAGACGACGTGGTGAGTACCCCCTAGTCCAGGACACCGTCAGTAGCCCCCTGAACCGGTCTTCAAGTTAGGGACGCTCCTCAATTCTTCCAAACTGTTCTTCATCTTCGGTCGTCGGTCTTGAAAACTGGTTCAACAAATCTTCTCATCTTCGATCTTGAGGATCGCCGAAATGCATTCGACGAGTTTACACGTCGGGTATCCGAGGAGCCTCTTTAAGTTTCCGGCCTTTATCAATGCCTTGTTATTTTTATGCCACGCCTCGGGGTTGAAGTTGTTCGCGGGCGGCAGCATCCTCTTACGTCCGAGATCCAACGCCGGACTACATTCGAGGTATCTTTTGCAGCCGAGCACCAACGCCGGACCGCTTCCCAGCCCTAATGCCGGAATGTATCCGAGCTCCAACGCCGGACTGTATCCGAGCTCCAATGCCGGACTATGTATCCGAGCTCCAACGCCGGACTATGTATCCGAGCTCCAATGCTGGACTGTATCCGAGGTGTCGTAAATCACCTTGGTTCAAAGAAGTTTGAAGGAGTTTTAGCCGAGCTTAATGCCGGAAATGCCCTCTATGGAGCCAGCCACTAGCGCCCAAGCTTTATGCCGGACTGCTTCCGAGGTGGTGCACCACCCCGAATGTGGGCCGATTTTAAATCAATATTTTGATTGGTGCAATTTATTCTCTGCCGAGATACATAGCCAGAGCCCTCAAGGTGGGTATCGGTCTAAAACCCGAGATGCACATGAAGGATGACATAAGACCGCTGATCCTCAGAGTCAGCCGAGACTCAAAGTTGATTTGGAAAATCGGTCCGAGGATCAAGTCCTAGCTCGCAGAATACTTTGGGACACAAAAGCGGCGCGCATGAGTCCTCAAGACTCGGGTTGGAGTGCGGCCGACCAACCCGAGGATCAAAATCTCCTCGAAACAGATTGCACTTAAAATTTTCGCATAGAACAGCAATGCAGTAGCCCTCGAGACATCTGGTCGGGTGGCAACACCGGATCGTGGGATTGATGTGCCCTTTAATATTTGTAAATAATAAGCCCGAGGCCTAGTAGCCCCGAGCCTTAATACGGGCACGGTGGCCGAATTAAGGATCGATATCCATAGTAAAATCACAAATTATGTGTAATGACTCAATGTATCCAAGTACTTTACGTCATTAATGCTCGGATCCGCATTGTACAAAATTTTGTTGACCGACCATCGGCTTCCACCTCCTCAGCCAATAGCCGAGGAGTGTTTGTCCTACTTTATAAAGCCTTTATGAGGGCAAAGATTTACAACAAACAAGGCAATCTGGCCATACATTTTTATAAATAAAGGTACGCGGAGAGATATGTTATATTACTGTTTAACAGAAGAAATGTCTTCCAAAGAAAATAGTCCCGCTATCGGTTCCTTTCTTTGGGTTGTCATGCTAAGCATGATCATGAAACCTCAGCTCCAATGTAAAAGAAAAATATTGAGGATTTAGTTTGGGAGCCCAGTTACTAGCCCCCGGTAGTGTTCGGCGACAGTCGAGGTCAAGCCGGAAACACTTCGGCCAATGTTATGAATGGCCCTTCATGTAATATAGTCATCGGATCGCTGACCAGTTTACACCTATTGTGACAGTCAGTTTTCGGCTTTCTCCACTGAGGTGCTTGACCATGCGAGCTTGGAAGCACAATCGCAGTGGTTCTCCCTTTGCACACCTAGCCGAACAAAGCGGAAGGTAGGAGGCAAGCGCGGGAGCCGGGCAACCCAACTATTGACTGAACACACAATTCTAAACGGATGCATATATAGCAATATCCGAGAATGTTTTTGCCGAATCTCTAAAGGTATCCGGCGTTGCACTGCGAGACTTGTGCTGAAAACACACAAATAGTTTAAAAAGTGCCAAAAGCTTGGAAAACCAAAAAACGTCAGTAAAAACATGACGTCCGAACAAGATCAAGTGTTCAGTGCCAATCCGAAAATTGGACTTTAGAAAAAAAAAGTGCTTATGCTGTGCTTTAACATGACACATCCTATCTCAAGACTTCAAGCGGGTCAGCCTACGGCTTCAGTCTCCCATCCCAAGGCGGAGTACTTCTCATTAGGCCAGTTTAGAAAACTAAACCCTAGCGGTTTTGAGAGAGAAATTAGGCTCCCCGGCTAGTGACCGCACACTCGTGTCGAAAAAAGGAGTGATAAATAATAAACACTTTGCAATGACTAAGAAGAAAATCACTTAGTATAAAACGGCTCAAATAAACATAAGAGCCCCCAAGTGACTTGGGTAAAAGTTGACTATATAATGTAAGGTGACATGTAAAATGCCTTCTAGCCGGATTGTAGATCATTTGTTGTAGCGGACCTTTTCGCTTCAACCTCTGGACCCAATTGTCCGGAGTGTGTCCGAATACCCTCGCGGTTATAAAAACCGGGGCATGCGTGGAGACCAGGCGTAGGGGTCATTAGTGCTTTATTAGACAAGTGCCCAACTAGTTATGTTATATTACATGGTTAGTAAGAAACATCTTCCAGGAGAATAGTTCCGTTAGGGTTCCTTTCTCGGGAGGCATGCCCTAAAGTGCATGTCCGGACTGCGAAAAAGAGCAGAAAAACATCTGGGGCAGGTAAATGAATAGGTAAGAAATCATCTTTTAGTTCACCGACCGAGTATTCCCTTAAGAACGCTAGCTTCGGCTTCACCCGGTCTGAGGTACACATCCGCTGACCCGCAAGAATAATCGAGAGGTGCTCCTTTACCACCTAGTCGAACAATCGGGAACGTGGGGTAAGCACAGAGCCAGCAACCCAGCTTGGCCAAAACTTAAGTCATATCGATGCATATAATGGTGAATAAAAGGTACATGTGGAAGTGTGACGTTGGGCATAAAGCCCGAATTAATAAGCTTCATTAAAGAAGCCCCAGTATAATGAGCTGGTAGCGCGTCAAGTAAAAGTAACAAAGTTTCGACAAGGAAAATTTTTACAAGCAACTTTTTTCAGAAAAGTATAATGCTTGGTCGAGCCGAACACAAGTTAAAAATTTAAAACTTTGAGCATGAAGGCAACTTAGCTGGTTAATGTGTTCGATATGGACGACGCGGTCCGAGCTTGATGCGGGGCAAGGTTCCATCCCCCAAGCCGATCCCGAGGTGGCGGAGCAAAAGAGCTCGGCACTCCGAAGTGGTGACATAGCACGGTCAATGCAGGATGGCAGAGTGATGCCGATGTCCCCTGCATGGGGTAATGAAGTGTTGACGAAGCCCCCCGTCCAGCCGAGGTGACGCTAAAGGATGTAGTCCGGCTGGATCATTTTCCTGTGCACAAAAAATAGTGCAGACCGGGGATAATATTAATAATAAGAATTAAAAAAAATCGTTGCATAATAAATAGTTTATGCAAAGTGAGTAATAAAAGAAATATGGCATGTCGCTGAAGTCAATGTCAATGCAGGTCGTCGGCGTAATGCAATAAAGGCGTGGCAAAGCCTGGATTCACAGGTTGGTCCGAGTTCCGGATGCGACGTTCACCGGACTATGTACGGAAACTGACCGAACCATCATGCGACCGTCGATAATGCGGCCACCATTTGATAGACCTGTGTACATATGATGGACAAACCAGAGTAATAGTTCCTTGGGAAAACTTAACCCAAAGAAGCAAATAAAATACTAGGATTAATAGCACCTGGTTTATTTGTTGTAGCAATCCGAAGGAAGGTGATTCCCAAAATTGGGACTCGATCCGCGCACCCATTGTCTGGTCGGCTAGTGACGCCGAAGTGTCCGGAGTAGGTTGATGAAGAGATGGCGAAGCCCCCGGTCCAGCCGAGATGTCGAAGTAGGTCGGCGTGATGGACACCAACTTGAAGAAGCAATAGTGCAGCCCTGCCGATGCAGGTCGTGACGTGGTCGATGCCGGCTTGATGAAGCGACCGTGCGGCGACGCCGGTATGCCTGCTTCGTGTAATCCGTGGGGCGGCGATGTTGGTGATGATTTATCCTTCGCGATGCCGACTCTTGTTCGCTTGCCGAGATGATGATCCAAGAAGTTGAGCTCGCTCAACAAAGTGACGACGTGTCTCAGCATGTGTCGGCAGCCGTGGAGCAATATTGCCGGACTGGTTTGACACCAGCATGATGTTGAAGATCATGTTCAAAAGATTTTAAAGTTAGTGGGATATGTTCAGGAACAAAACACAACACCCCATACACAACTTCCTACAAAAGGATGTCCAAATCCCGCTCATAAAAAGACGAACTCGGCCGGATTTGTTTTCGCAGAAAACATATCCGAAAAGTGATGCACTAATCGGAAGGTTCCTGAGTTTGGGACGGTCGGATCGAGCTGAAATTTTGAGGGTGGTAGATATAGGAATTCGTAGTCGATCAACGGTTGGATATTCCAAAGGAAGTCCGAGCTAGAAGCTGGACACCACGCCCTAAACTCGTCCGGATTCTCGTCCAGATTCAATACGGCTCCGGTATATCGGAGATTGCCAGAGATTCCTCCATCGGAACTCGACGAAATTTTCTAGGGCTGTTGTAGACTCAATTCCGCACAATTCCACCGAAGCAATCGTTAAAACGACGCTTGAGGAGGCGGTGGCGGCGGACACAAGTCCGCTGTCCAGAAAACAGTACGGTCGCCCGAGGGCAATGTTGACGTTGAGCCCCCGGGCTCACCGGATGATTCCTCCATGATCTTGATAGAGATCGGAGTTTGATGTTGATGAAGGCCCTCATCCGAACGTGACGATCGGAGATAGGGCGCAGTCCTTGGTCGAACCAAGGTGACCAATAAGCGGTGACGAAGATGCCAAGTCGCAGCTTGATCTCGCAGCGAGCCATCGACCTTTTGCCAACACACAGCGGAACTCCCAATGAAAGCACCAATGTCGGTGTCAAACCGCGGATCTCGGTAGGGGTCCCGAATCGTGCGCCTAGGTGGATGGTAAGAGGAGACAAGGGACACGATGTTTTACCCAGGTTCGGGCCCTCTTGATGGAGGTAAAACCCTACGTCCTGCTTGATTAATATTGATGATGCGTGTTACAAGAGTGGATCTACCACGAGATTAAAGAGGCTAAACCCTAGAAGCTAGCCTATGGTATGATTGTTGTATATGAGATTGTCTATCGACTAACCTGGCCTCGGTTTATATAATGCACCAGAGGCCTAGGATAACAAGAGTCCTAGCCGAATACGCCGGTGGGGGAGGAGTCCTTGTCTTGATCGCCAAGTCTTGTGGAATCTTCCTTGTATGCGGCAACTGTCCGGACTGGCCCATGAGTATACGGCCATGGGGATCCTCGGCCCAATCCAACTGATCAGGAGACGACGTGGTGAGTACCCCCTAGTCCAAGACACCGTCAGTGAGAGTGTTCAAGCACTATAAGTCCGGTTGCCTTGTTCGTTGCGTTGAGCGCCTCCCTCGACGGACCCAAGAATGCGAACAAGAGCGCTCAAGTTTATCCCGAACACCCCAGCACTCATGGCATGGGTGCTGAAGCAAACGACTTGCCATCTCTCAAATTTGATAAACGGCCGCACAAAAGGTAATATTTTAAATTAACAAGCGTTGCTTAGCGCATATGAACAAGTTTTCAGCGTACAGGATAACAAATGCGAGTCTATTAAAAAATTACATCTTTGGAGCACTCATCCGCTATACTGGCTGGCACCTTCAGACGCCTCATAGTACATTTCGGCTTGCGATGCTCCTTGCCCTTCGGTGGCCCGTCGTCACAAGCTTCTCCGCATCCAGCTTGCCCCAATGCACTTTAGCACGGCAAGGCCCGACGGGCACCTTCAATGCAGACGGAGCACTTGATGACTTCAATCCATGGACAAAGGCCCACCAGCCGCTGCACTAGCCCAAGTAGCTCCTGTGCATGGCTTCCAATGGCCACACACCAACTATGAGGCCCTTCATGACCTGTTCGGCGACCTTGTGGAGCTCGACCAGCTGCTTCAGCTGGTCGCTCAGGCACCGGACATTCGCTTCCGTGATTCGAGACCGTAACACCTTCTCCATCGAGCTCCCTCCTTGGCGCAGTAGAACGCGCAGCATCGCATACACTACGGGCAGATTTGCGAATGCTCCTGGAGAGCTCCGAATCCGGGTAAGTAATAGGAAATTCACTTTCACATGCTTGCTTTGCATAAAGAATGCCTTACCCGCCGCTATCTTCTTTAATGATTTAATTACTTGGAGGGATTTTTGGGCTTCAGCCTTAGCGGCTTTGGCATTCTCAAGAGCCGAGGCGAGCTCGGACTCTCGTGTCTTTGAGTCACGCTCCAAACCCTCGTGTTTTTCCACGAGAGCCTGGAGCTCTTGCCGCACCTCTGCCACCCGCTCCTCCTTCTTCTCTCGCTCGGTGCGCTCGGCAGCCGCTTTGCTTTCGGCCGCAGACACCTCTTCCTTCAGGGTCACCATCTCGTTCGTGGCCCCTACAATACCCACGTTATTCCTGTCATTTTTTGCAACCGAATCCTTTCTATAAGGTATTTCTTTAATAATTGCTTACCTTCCCTGTCCTCGAGCTGCTTCTTGGCAAGGCCGAGCTCGTTCTCGGACCGCTCGAGGCTCTTCTTCAATGCATTGACCTCTGCAGTCAAGTCTGGCAGAGGTCAGCAGCAGAGCCTGCATTCGTGATATTGACATACTTATGTTAGACTCCTGCGATATCTTTTAGATCCTTAGTCCGACTTTTTCTTCCGAACACCGAACTAAGCATCGGGGCTACTATCTATGCGTAATATTTTTCCATATTCTAAACTTACCTCAAAGCCTGTTAGAAGGTGGTAAGGCTTTACCAGCCCGCTCTTGGCGGACTGAACTTCTGGATCACCACACTCATAACAAAGGCGGTGCTCCTCGTCGATGGAGGCGCCTTTAAGCACCTCCAGCAAGCTATCTGGTGCCTCCGGATGGACGAAGGTCACCAGCGTCGTAGTCTTACCCTTCTTACGAAGGGGCCGCTTGTCGGACTTGGAACCATGAAGGTTCCGACACGGAGTCCGACACAGGCAGCACTTAGAGCCCCTCGGGATCTCGCCCCTTGGGCCGGAGTGCGGGAGGTCGCCTTGCGGCGCCTCCATGACCACCTCCTCCTGGCTGGGCCCTCTCGACTCCACCGCAGTGTAAATCGGCGACACGAGGAGAGGAGGCGGTCGAAGTGAAGTACTATTCACATCCGACGAGCCCGAGGAACCGCCAACGGCAAGCGGCAAGCTCGCCCTTGGGCGGGCTACATGGTCATATTCGGCCTTAGAAGACACTATGACAAATAAAAAGTCATGAACTATTCCGAGTCCGGACACTTACGATCTCGCCAGAGGCTTGGCCCTTGATGGCCACTCCTCCTCGTCATTGTCGGCGTTGGTGGAGAAGTCCGAGGAAGGGTCCTTCCTTTCTTGACCCTCCGGCCTCCCCGATGGGCGGCCTTCCTTTCTCCTCTGCTTCACTGGGAGAGGCTTTTTCCTCCTCCTCTTCCTCGTGAGGAGGATTCCGCCTCGAGTTGTCGGGCGGTGAGTCCGACAAGACTGGCGCTGGAGCTCCTTCGAGTTCCCGTGGCCTTCTTCTCGGCCTTCTTCTCCGGCACCACGTGAGGTGCCAGAGCCAGCAGCCCCGTCAATCGGGCGTCCGCTGGGTCCTCTGGCAAAGGGGCCGGACAGTTAATCTGTCCGGACGTCTTCAGCCAGTCCTATCAAAGGTTAGGGAGTTTTAGATCCAGCATAGAGTCAAACTATGAAAAAAGAGTCCCAAAAGGGGTAAACTAACTTACCTCGCTGGCTTGACGCTGCGAGCTGAATCCGCGATCTTCGGTAGCGGATGTGGAAGCCTCGGCGCCTTGAACAAGCACCTTCCTGCATCTTCGCACGAGTGTCAAGAGCCTTTTCAGAGTTGGGTGTTGTGCCGGATCGAACTCCCACAATTTGAAGGCCCGTTGTTGGCATGGGAGAATCCGCGGATGAGCATCACCGATAACGTTGACAAGCCTGAGATTCTTGTCCACCAGGTTTCGGACACAGGTTTGGAGTCCGGATAGCTCGTCCGAATCACCCCACGACAGGCCCGTCTCTTTCCATGATGTGAGCCGCGTGGGGAAGCCAGATCGAATTGGGGCCGCCACCATTGAGAGTCGCTGCTCGGTGATGTAGAACCACCCCGATTGCCACCCCTTTATGGTCTCCACAAAGGAGCCTCGAGCCATAGGACTTTGGCCATCTTGCCAACCATGGCACCTCCAAGACTCCGCTTGGCGGCCGCCCACTACCTTCGGCTTGACATTGAAGATCTTCAGCCATGTCAAGTGGGGCTGATGAAGAGGAAGGCCTCGCACACCACGATGAATGCTGAGATGTTGAGGATGAAATTTGGGGCCAGATCGTGGAAGTCCAGGCCGTAGTAGAACATGAGCCCTCGGACAAATGGGTGAAGTGGAAAACCTAGTCCACGGAGGCTGGTGAGAACCACCACCCTCTCATGGGCCTGATCCCTGCCAGAACTTGTCATGCATGACGCTGCACAATGACGTTGTCAGACTGCAATCTTGTCATTCCTCAGCTTAGACAGTTGATTTTACTGAGATTCCTGTTTTGACAATCCACATTGGTAAATTGAAGGTCGGTGTCAAACCGCGGATCTCGGTAGGGGGCCCTGAACTGTGCTTCTAGGCGGATGGTAACAGAGACAAGGGACACGATGTTTTTACCTGTGTTCGGCCTCTCGATGGAGGTAATAACCTACTCCTGCTTGATTAATATTGATGATATGGGTAGTACAAGAGTAGATCTACCACGAGATCGAGAGGCTAAACCCTAGAAGCTAGCCTATGGTATGATTGTTGTCCGCCCCACGGACTAAAACCTCCGCTTATATAGACACCGATAGGGTTAGGGTTACACAGTAGTCGGTTACAATGGTAGGAGATCTACATATCCATATCGCCAAGCTTGCCTTCCACGCCAAGGAAAGTCCCATCCGACACGGACGAAGTCTTCAATCTTGTATCTTCATAGTCCAGAGTCCGCCAACGGTGATAGTTCGCTATCCAGACACCCCTAATCCAGACTCCTCAAGAGCTCCCTCAACCAGGCTTCAATAACGACGAGTCCGGCGCGATATTGTATTCGACATTGCAATGCGGGTTCCTCCTCCAATACTTCATAGAAGATTTTGAACACAAGGATAGTGTCCGCTCGCAAATCAAGTTCCACATACTACCGAGAGAGAATAACTTTTGCACAGATCTGTCGACGATTCCAAGGGCGTGACATCACACCACGCCAGCCTTTATACTTAATCGCTTTTACTGCTCCACCTCAGCGCTTAGCTAGGCGGTTTCTTGGCACGCCTTATCAAAGTGGAGATCGTGCCCCTTATTCTGGGATTCCCATCAATACGGACGGGTAACCCATCCGCGCCATTGATTACGGTGCTTGGGAGATAAGCTTAGTTTTGCCAGTCAAGGGGACGATAGCTTCATCCGTCCATATAAGGATAAGGATCCACCTTTTCACCTATGCCTTCTTCCTCCTTTGCTCATCCATTTCGCACTCGAGCCCAGCGCCTAAGTCCGCGACACCCCACCTCAACCTTCTCCAACTATGTCCGGAGCGGAGGCAGGTGGAAAGCCTCCTCCGCCACGGAGGGCACATCAAAAGCTGCGGAAGGCCGGATACTTGTCCAAATGACATCGCAAGACCGCTCCCCGACGAGGTGCAGCTCTTTCCAACCCCTGTGCCCCATGCGAGGGTGGTGTTTCTCTCGACGCCTGTAATTAAGCTACAGTGATCCCCGCTAATGATGCCACGCCACCTCGTTATCGTGGATAAACTCGCTAGTTCGAACCTAGTTCAATTTCAAATTTAAAACCGAGGCAAACAATAAAAGTTTTCAAACATTAAAACTAAAATGTCTGGAGGTGCCAATTAATGCTTAGGTATTTATGGTGAAGAAACCACACTTTTACAAAATGCCTAAATACTTTAAAATAAATTAAAACAGAAAATAATAAATAGAAAGAAAAGGAAAGAACCCCTCGGGGCTCCGCCCAAGAGCCTCGCCCAACTGGGCCAAGCCCGGCCAGCCGCCCACCCCATGGCCCTTAACCCCACCCCCGACCAACCCTAGCCTCACACCCCACTCACCCAGACGATCCCCACCTCTTCTCACCCCCCCGTCGCCGCCGCCGCCTCGCAAAGACGATTACCTCATCGGCCCTCCTCCTCGCTGGCTGCTCCTCTCCGTCAAGGCCCCGTCCTCCTCCTCGACCACCGCTGCCACGATCCCCACGGCCCTAGTGAGCCTCGCCTCTCCCTTTGCCTTCCTGCTCGCGCCAGACCACGGCCGCTCTGCGGCTGTTGCCACTGTGGCCTCTGCCTGCTCACATGGGCGGTTGTGCCTCGCCGCTGCCGCCGCCACCCGTCGTGTGCCCCTTTCCCCATCGCTCGCCCAGACAAGCCACGGCCGCCTCACCAAGAGCCACGGCGCCCGATCGCGCCGCTCTCTCCTATCTCCGTGATCTCGACCTCAAGACGCCTGCTGCCACCTCGCCTCCGCCTCCCGCCGCCACCACAGTCAAGCCACACCCGCCGGCCCTGCTCGACCTCGCCATTGCTGTCCTCCTCCTCAAGACTCATGGACGCCGGCTGGCCAGCGCCTGTCCCCTTCCTATATCGGTTCAGGGGTGCACAAGACTCCGCTCCAGCGCCAGAAGCCGCACGCCTAAGCCACCTCGCCTAATGACAAGTGGAGCCCAGCCCCAGAACAAATGTAAAAAAAAACCAAAAAAGAAAGTAAAAAAATAAATAATTAAATTGATTAAAAAAAATGAATTAATAAATAATAATAAATAATAATTAAAATGATAATTAATTAGTTAATTAAAGAATTAATTAAACTAATTAAACCTGATTAGATTAACCTAACCACTAATTAAACTAATTGACACTGTTTAATTAACCTACTAGTTAAACAGCCAATGACCTGTGGGCCCCACTCGTGGTTGACCTAGTCAACTGCACAGTTGACTGCTGACGTCAGCATGATGTCATGCCGACGTCAGCAAACACTATTCTGGATAATGTTAGTTTAAATTAATTAAATAAATTCTAAAATGATTTAAAACTATAAAAAATCATATAAAATAAACCGTAACTCGGATGAAAATACTTTGTACATGAAAGTTGTTCAGAGCGACGAGACGATTCCGGATACGCAAACTGTTCGTCCGCCACACCCACCTAACCTATCGAACTCGCAACTTTCCTCCGCCCTTCCGCCTCGAGAACGCGGAACCCCGGGATACTTTCCTGATGTTTCCTTCGCTTGGTATCACCTAATACCGCGTTAGGGCACACCTAGCACCGCAGATTGCCTCGTTATGTTTGTGATACTTTGTTGGCTCAGATTTTTCTGTTTCTCCCCCTCTTCTTCCCCGTAGACCCCGAGACCGCGCCGATGCCACCGAGTACGACTACATCGACGATTTAACCCTTCTCTTGCCGAGCAACCAGGAAAGCCCCCTTGATCACCGGATATCGCTTACTCTTCTCTATTCTCGCTTGCATTAGAGTAGTGTAGCATGTTATCGCTTCGATTAATCCTATATCGCTGCATAGCCTGTCCTTGCTACTATCTGTTGTTACCTTTACCGCTATCCTATCGCTTAGTATAGGATGCTAGTGTTCCATCGGTGACCCTACACTCTTGTCCGTCCGCCATGCTATACTCATGGGCTGTGATCACTTGGGAGGTTATCACGGGCATATACTATATACTTTACACTGTTACATTACTCGTGATACTGTTCGGAGATGGGGGCTAAAAGGCAGGTGGCTCCATCCCTAGAGAGGTGGGCCCGGGTTCCCGACGGCCACCGATTGTTACTTAGGCGGTTTATTGTGGCAGGTTGAGACCACCTAGAGAGAGGTGGGCCTGGCCTGGTCGGCGTCATGGATACTTAGCATGCTTAACGAGATCTTGGTATTTGATCCGAGTCCGCCATTTGGTCTATACGCACTAACCATCTACGCTGGAGTAGTTATGGGTATCCCGCATCGTGGTATCATCGAAGCCTTCGTGACGCCAACGATCGAGTGGCGCGCTACCGGATTGGAACGTAAGTTCGCTCTTGTATTAAGGGGCTAGTTCTTCTTTCGTCACAGACGCGAACGCGTGTGTGTGCTATGGGCGATGGGCCCTGCACTGCAGGCGCTTAGGTTTAGACCGGCGTGCTGGCCTCTCTGTTGTGCCTAGGTGGGGCTGCGACGTGTTGATCTTCCACGGCCGGGCATGACCCAGGAAAGTGTGTCCGGCCAAATGGGATCAAGTGTGTTGGGTTATGTGGTGCACCCCTGCAGGGAAGTTAATCTATTCGAATAGCCGTGATCTTCGGTAACAGGACGACTTGGAGTTGTACCTTGACCTTATGACAACTAGAACCGGATACTTAATAAAACACACCCTTCCAAGTGCCAGATATAACCCGGTGGTCGCTCTCTCTCAGGGTTACGAGGAGGGGAACGCCGGATAGGATTATGCTATACGATGCTACTTGGAGGACTTCAGTCTACTCTCTTCTACATGTTGCAAGGCGGAGGCTGCCAGAAGCGTAGTCTTCGACAGGATTAGCTATCCCCTCTTATTACGGCATTCTGCATTCGGTCCATCGATATGGCCCTTTACACATATATCCATGCATATGTAGTGTAGCTCCTTGCTTGCGTAGTACTTCGGATGAGTACTCACGGTTGCCTTGTTCCCCTTTTCCCTATCTCTACTCGATTGCTGCGACTGCACGATGGAGCCCAGGAGCGGACGCCACCGCCGATGGCGACTACTACCCCGGAGGTGCTCATTACTACGTGCAGCCCGCCGACGGCGACTGGAGTAGTTTAGGAGGATCCTGTGCAGGAGGCCTCGCGCTCTTCGTCAGATCCCAGTTTGTGCTAGCCTTCTTAAGGCAAACTTGTTTAACTTATGTCCGTACTCAGATATTGTTGCTTCCACTGACTCGCCTATGATCGAGCACTTGTATTCGAGCCCTCGAGGCCCCCGGCTTGTATTATGATGCTTGTATGACTTATTTATGTTTTAGAGTTGTGTTGTGATATCTTCCCGTGAGTCTCGATCTTGATCGCATACATTTGCATGCATGATTAGTGTACGATTGAATCGGGGCGCCAAGTTGGTATCGAGCCATCGCTGAGGAATCCCCTTTCCAACTCCTTGGTCAAGTCGAGTCTAGACATTGCAAAACTTTGACTAACATGGCTGTGTGCCTTACGGGCCCACGTCGCCATTTGGGTGGTACTAGGATCTTTTACTCCTCGACCTTTACTCTGGGACTCTGAACTCTCTTCTACTCGGGTTAAATGATTTTACTAAATCTGACTCTAGGTTCTCGTAACTACTTCCTCCCGGAGAGCCCCTTAATACAGCTGATTGCCGGATGCACCAGAAGATTTCGAAGATAATCTCCGATATTCTCTCCAAACCTTGTGCCCATTGCTTTTGCAATTCCCTACCACCGATAAATCCTTATGGATAACTTATTGCCCTTACCATTCTTACATTCATCCCTAGCTGCTCTTGTTATTACAAGATGCATCGAATTGTTCTTTGACTTTTAAGAATCTTTTGAGCCATTGCATTGCAGTTCTTTGCCACTTGAATACCCCTAAGAATAATTTCTCGCACTTTCTGAGTATCCGCTCATCCCCCGTTGTTCAAGTGTTTCAGAAAAGTCCTTGAAATACTATTCAATCCTCCAAAAATCCTTAGCAGCTTTATTGCTCTGCAAATACTTGACTACTTGCATTATGGATGCTTCCCATATATCTGGCAATATTCACTAGTATCTTTTGTCACCGTCATTTTGATCCTATTAATTCAACATGTGTGCGAATGCACACAATCATCTATCAACCCTTCTAATTATCTTCCAGCTCAGACATCATTTTTGAACATGAGCTAGTTCTCGACCAAACTATTTGTCGACAATTGTGCCTCTGGTCTATCCAACTTATCCATCCTTGATCAGAGCGTCTGCTTATGATCCTTTGTTTTGGAAATCATAATTCCTTTGTTATCTAAGCATCGAATTATTCAGATGTTCTATAATATGATGCCCGTGCATTCTTCTTCCTCTGGTTGAGTACCGATGCTCACATCAGATCCCTTGTGGACCATCGGTTCCTTTGTTGGATTCTATCCGACAGTGTCCTTCATATTGAATAACCTTGAGAGCCTTTCCATGGGTATATAATGCCTTTGGTAAATTGTATCATCTGCTTTTGAACATGCTCCACTATCGAGTTTGTGTTATTTACTCCTGAAGTTCGTGGAATATGTTCTAAGAAGCCCCGATGGCTTGAACCTATGCCTTCCTTAATATGTGTGAACTCGAAAGTTTTCACGAATCATGCTCTTCTGGTATTTTGCTAGATAAAATTTCTTCACTACAGCTTCATCAAAAGCGAGAAGTGAATGAAAGGTTATGCGTTGGAGAAGTGGGAGTCGACCTTGAACTTTGTGTTCATGCCCATGGACACGATGTAGATCCTATCATGGAAGCTTCTTGTAATAACAACTTTTTCTTGATCAATATCATCCGTAAACGTGAATTGATCCTTTGCAACCGTGGTTCCGCCATGATTGTTCTTCTTGATCCATTTCTGACAAGTTAAAGCACTTGTCTTCTCTGATCGATATGCCTGCCCAACCTCTATTATGATCTACCTTCGAGTAATATTTCGGTATCTCGAGGATATCATGCCATTGCACTACATCTTGCGAACTTTTGATGAAGTACTACCTTTCCCTGTCAATGTCACTTCATGGGTTCTGGGTTGTTGGTCAACCGAGAACACCGATAAGTGGATCGATTCCGCACTCCGATTCAATAACTCTAAGTAATTTTCATTGCTTATGAGTTTAATAATCCTTCAAGTTATTCATAGCTTGATCGGCTATATCATTATCGTGCAAACTTCTATCTGTGCTACCTGGTCCTTCTTCCCGGAGCACAATTTTCGACGATGAGATAACCTTATGCCGATCTTCCTCGTCATATCATTCGACCTTAAACAACAAGCTTGATTTCGAGTTTGTGTCGTACCCATGGTTCCAATAACCTTTTGCTTCATCATTCCTTTGACTTGATGTCATCGCCGATCTATTACATCTTCGTGGAGCCTCTCGACAAAATTTGTCGTGATCATCATCAACCTTATGAGCTCTTCCAGGATATCAATTGAGTTCATGATGAGAAATACCATCCTTGCCCTTGATGATCCGTGTTATCATCGACCACTTTATTGCCTTCCCTCCAACACAAACTTGTTCGTGCTCTGTGTTATTCCTTGAGTTCCTTGCTATCCAGCCTGAGTTCTTCTTTACCTTGGAATATTACCATCTTTTATGTCAGGAATGTCTTGAGATTGCTCCACCTCTTAAGAATTCTTGGTATAGTGATGCTTCTCCCCATCATCGTTCTTTGTTAGTCCCTGTGTTGATCCTAACTGAGGTAACAACAAGTGAGCGGAGCTGTTTGGATTCTGCCCTTCTAGCAACCCTATTGCTTTGAAGTTGTAACATCCCAAAATTCTAAATTTTGGAATGTTATATTAAATAAATAATTCTGATTGTTTGTTTGATTGTTGAGTGATTAATTGACTAAAAGTGAGTGAATTTGAAACTTTTTGAAAGTTAAATGAGAGGGAATAAAAGGACTTTCCCAAACCTTCATTTTTGCTTTTATGCTTTTCGTGAATTCAAATACTCTTCATCACAAAACCCTGGAGAGAGGATAACATGACTTCTTCCATTTAAATGAAAAAGGGGTGTTGAAAATATTTGAATTTCATTTGGAAATATTTTCTAATTCATAAACTTCATGCAACTCAGTGATTTTCACGAGCGAGGATAAAATGACTTCTACAAAACATATGAAATATGAGTTGGGAGTTTCAAAGGATCAAATTCGAAGTCCTTTTGGAATTATTTTTCAATTTGGAGTTATTTGGATTTTATTCAAATTATTTTTCTCCAAAAATAAAATACATGGAAAATAGGGTAACATGATTCCCTACAACAGAAAATTGGAGAGAAATTAATTTGAAGTCATTTTGGTATTTTAAAAATGATTTTTATTGGATTTTATTGGACCGGTAGCACTGTGTGAATTATTAAAATTTGTGTGTATTTTATTTGAAGCCAAAATAGTGTTCATGTTGTAGAAAATCTTTTTCTGAAAATTTAAATATATTATATGCCTATATAAAAAATTTATTTATTTTTGTTTTATTGTCTCTGTCAAAAAAAAAATCGCTGCGCCCCGCCGGGCCAAGGGCCAAGGCCCAAGGCCAAGGCCAACGCCCACGCGCGCACAGGGAGCCAGGAGAGAGCCTCTCCTTATCTTTTTCCTTCTCCTAGTAGGACTTTTGTCCTACTTCCGTTTATTCCGATTTGTTTCTAGATCTTTTCCTTTGTTTCCTAATCCTAGTCTATTTCTTGTCCCTACCCCAAGAAAAGCCCTCCTCCCCAATATAAATACCCAAGCCCCCCTCCAACACATCAAACCAACACCTCTCCTCTCCTCTCCAGCAAGCAGCAGAAGCAGCACCACCACCGCTTGCCACCGCCGCCGCCAAGTGCTGCCGCGCCTCGACCTCTCCTGAGGTTTATATGATCTCCTCTCCACCGTCCCGTGATCTCCTTTCCTCTAGGATCAACCGCAACATCGGATCCGATCTTCTTCCCCAACTCCGACGACTACTCGGTGAGATCCCCGAAATCCTGTAATTCATTTTTTCAGAAAATAGCAATCTTAGAAAATTCATATCTTTTAGAGTTTTTAGTATTTTGAGTGATTCCAATTGCTATGTGTCACAAATTTGCTGAAGTTTCTGTTAGTTCAATTTTATTTCACATTGGAGCAGTTTAAATTTGTGTTTATATGAATTTTCTCAAATCACTAGATTTGAGCTATTTTGAGTTAGGAATATTATTTTTGACCGATTATTTTTGCTCCTGGTCTCTAGGACCTTTGTTTATCCAGTAGTATTTAGTATTTTATTTCTAGGTTAATTTAAATTAGGTTTTAGCAAAACAGTACTGTTTTATTATTAGTTCTGTTTTAGCTTTTTCTTTATTGTTTTTATTAGTTTTAAATTATTTATTTTTGTCACTTTTGAAAAAATTAGTTGTGTTTCTGTTAGACAACAGGAGAAAAATTTATTTTATTCTAAAAATTTATTTTCCTTATATTTGTATGAAACCTTCTATAGGTCATAGTTAGAGTTTTATAAAAGCTTTTTATTTGTTTCTTTTTGCAAATAAAATTTTATGAAAAAAATACTTTCTGTTAAATTAGTTATTTTACATTTTATTTTCTGTTAATTTATTAGTTTAGTATTTTAATTGTTGTTAAGTTTTTACTTATGGCAAAACTATATTAGATGTTTGTAGCAAAGTCATAGATCTTCGTTAGTAGTTTTTCTTTGTAGTTTTATTTGAAGATTCTTTTGATTTTGTTTGAGTTTTATTATCGATTTTCCTTGCTGTTTTGATTGTTATTTCGAGTGCTAAAATTGTTTGCTAGGATGTTTGCTTATGTGAATGCTATGTTTGACTATATAGATTTTCAACGGAGTGACGATTAGTTCTACCAAGTCATTTTCTGATAGCATTGTTATCTTCATCAAGTATTACCAGGCAAGTTCACTTTGACCATGTTTTTCATACCTATGTGTTTTATTGCATCTAGTGTCATCTTCGCAACAATCCCTCCAGAGTGATATTGAATCCTTGTAGTTGAGTAGTATGCATGAGGTAGGAACCCATCACCCTGTTACCAAGCCCGGACGTTATTTATTTTAATGCTACGCTATAGTAGACGGGTTGGTATGAGTGCTCGGAGTGGTGTGAGAATGGAGGATCTACGTCAATGACGACAACTCCATGATGGAATATGTAAGGACTGCATCTTCAAGGCCTCAAGACTTCAAGACTCGAGACAAGAATTCAATACACACTCACTGGGTGAAGGATGGTTGACGGGCACCTGGAGAATCCGATGGTTGGCGGGATGCATGGAGAAGCGCCATGACATCTTGTGGAAAGCTTCACCTGACTCCAAAGAGACGGAAGAATACTTCATGCCCGAAGCTTACCGTGCAACCGCAAGTCATTATGGGCTCGCTTGGTTGACCTTAGTGGTGACTCTGGCTGGGGACGGTGCTAGCAGATGTAGAACTACGGTAGGATTGGATGAGCACCGGACGGTGGTCGAGGAACTCTTCGAAGACCATGTTTGGTCATCTTGTTCTCAAACACCCGAAGTGCGAGAACGTAAAAGAGGGATCGAATCTTGCGGGTAAAGTGTACAAACCTCTGCAGAGGGTTAAAACCTAATCGATTAGCCGTGTCCCCGGTTACGGACAATTTGAGCATCTGGACTTGGATCTATCTCGGAACTCTCAACACCGGACTGATAACTTAATTGTGGGCTACTTATGATGATTTTGGGCTATGAGACATCGGTTGGCGGAACCATGTCATGATAGAAAATTCCATAGTACAGACTTCATTTATTCCTTTGATGTAGGGAAAATAAAACCAGCTTTTACGCAAACAAAACTCAGATACAGAGCCACAAAGCCATACTGCATATAGTATAGTTTATCATCTGTTTTCTCTTATTGTGATCTTGCCGGTACATTCAATGTACTGACCTACACGGCTGCAACATATCATGTTGCAGATATTTTCCTCGACGAGTAAGAGTTACGATACAGGGTTACGGTCTACACTCAACCTGCCGATGGCGTTGATGGGACTCCACACCCGACTATTTGTTTCCGCTATGACTTATGAGGTATATATCAGTTTTACGTTAATTATACATGTGATTGCACTTTGATATATACATTGATGTACTGTATGCCAAAGATCTTGATCCGAGGATGGCACAAGAACACGAGGCTTGACCGTCGAGGTCGGGTCGCTCTGATATGGTATCGAGCACATGTTGATGTGAGGACGTGACCCTAGAAACCGGAAAGCCCCTAGGACAGGATGTCTCAAAAACTTTATTTTCAAACAGATCCTTTACTTTCATCTTTTCTGATTTTATCAAATAACATCCTTACCTCAAATAGTTAGAATATACCATATCCTTTGATCACCAAGGATCAATCAAGACGCTCCAAGAAGGATTAGATATCGGAGAACCTGATGACCACTTTGAGTAAAGAGGATTTCACCATGCATTAGAAGAGTTGAAGCTGCAACAATTGAAGACTCAAGACTTGAAGAATTTGAAGAATCTAAAGATTTATTTGACTTTAAGAAGACCAAACCCCTGTTATATACTTACGTTAGATGCGTCGATTTGTGAGCTATCATTTGTTTGATGTTTTCCCGACAGCCACAAAATAAAACTCATTTCTTCAAGACTATTGTGTGTATTGTGTATATCCCTCCCCACCTCTCCCACATCTCATCCCAAAACTTTTGGACCCCATAGATGATGAACGAAGTTGGCCTGATATTCTCTGGACCGAAGACTCAGCCGGAGGCAGAGCTATGGATTCAGAACATGAAGAATCACTTCGGGAACAATTTGGTTTCAAGGAAGAATGAAGTATCTTACGCTCTTCAGTACTTTGAAGGAAGTGCTGCAACCTGGTGGAAAATGCATCAAGCCATACAAGGATTTAATGGAGCAAGAACTTGGGACGAATTCAAGAAGACTCTGACAAGATCTCGTCTTATCCGGAAGCACCATGATACACCAAGAAATAAACCTTGTGCCTGCAAGATTTGCGGAGAAATAGGACACACTCAGGAGGAACACAAGGATGGATGCCCTCATTGTGAGGAGAAACACCCAGCTGAGGAATGCACAACTAGTCAGGTGACTTGTTTCTTGTGTGAAGGAACCACCCACTACCCGACTCAGTGTTACATTTACCCCATGGTGCAACAAACTATTCAGGGGCAGGAAGAAGGAATGAAAGAAGCCCTCCGAGAAGTTATGAAAGAACCAGTGATGAAGGAATGTGTTGAAGACCTTGATGGAGAAGGCCTCAACAGATTTTACTCCAATGCTTGCTATTCATGTGGAGAAGAAGGACATTTTTCACAGTATTGCACCAAGGAAAGAAAAGAGTATCCGGGATACTTCCCGACGGAAGCAATAGAGTTTGATCCACAGGGAATAGAAGGTTTGATCGAACGAAGAAACCGGAAGAGAAAACAAAGACACCCTCGTAACAACCCAATTTCTGCAAAGAGGGACAAGAGTCATATTACCTGTTTTGAATGTAAGGACGTCGGGCATTATGCCAATCATTGTCTTGAAAGGAAGCAAGGAACTCAAGGAGCAGTGCACCATCTCCAAGAAGCCCAAAGACTTATCGAGAGTTATGTGTTTTCATTGCAAGGAAGCAGGACATTATGCTACTAAATGTTCCTACAAGAAGGAAGCTGGAGTTGAGTAGTTGGAATTTTATATGGATAATAAGAGTGGTAGAAACCAATTTTTTTTCATGAGTACAATAAGTTGAGTTATGTAATGGGTGCTCGAGTTTGTAATGGATTCATGAAATCAATAAAGTTAAGGTGACATGTTTTCATATGTTTAATTGTATGAGTTGTTACTCTGTGAACAAAGATTTTGACCATTTTCGAGGATATGAGAAATATGGTCTATGGATGGATTTGTGGAATTCATTTAGGGTGGTAGTACCCGTGAAGAACACTAGACCAAGCGATAGGAAAATATATTCCCAGATGGAGTTGGGACAAACAAAAAAGGTTGGAGTTTTGCTTTTGATATGATGGTATGAAGAAACAGAGTTCTCTTGGATTTAAGGGAGGTGTAATATGAAACAAGAGAGTTACCCCAAGGATGAGTTAAAGCTGCACTAGTGTTGAAGTGGGCCATAACCCACAGTGCCCAAGAATTAATAAGGATCAAGTACCCTTCGGAGAAAGAAATTTTGGGAATAGACTACGATTTGATCAACCAACGATTCTATAGGAGTTTACATAAAACCCGAGAGTTGTTAGGGAACGATAGATGTTTGTTTGGCCTCTGTAATCAATGGATTTTTCGAACTTGGTTCGTCGACAAGAGAAATTCTGCAATGCTTGTGAGGATGACCGAGTGTTAGAATGCGAGATTCGCTAAACCATGTACAAGGTAATGATTTGGGTGCGGGATGGATTGATCACCATACCGACTTACTCTTATTATTCGCTTTGCTATATGGGATGGTAAAATCTGAGTGACTTACCTATAGTAGAGAGACGACGATCAAAACCTTGTTTAAACCTTAGAAAGGTATAGGTATTTTTTCCTTGTACACGGCAGTTGTTGCCAACCGTAGGTTATACGGTGAGGTTCAACCTGCACCCGCTTTTTCTAGGGAAACCATAAATCGTTGACCACCATGAGATACCGATATTTGTTTAGTATTGGCGCCGCACCGTCGACTATGAAGACCCTGTCTCGGAAGAACCTTAATTACCATGAAGGACTCATGATTTTGATAAAGAGGTTATGCCCTTACGGGAGAGCACCAGGAAAGAGTTACCCGGAGAATATGAGAAGACCGACATTGTCAACCCAAAGGAATGGAGTACATGAGTTTTGTGGAACAATAACCATGCTTCTAAGTGTGGTAGCACACTAGACCATACAGATCAATGGATTTGCTAGAAGACCCCAAACCCTAACCCTTTTCTTGTTAGTTTCTTGAATCTCGAGGACTAGATTCATTTTAAGTGTGGTAGATTTGTAACATCCCAAAATTCTAAATTTTGGAATGTTATATTAAATAAATAATTCTGATTGTTTGTTTGATTGTTGAGTGATTAATTGACTGAAAGTGAGTGAATTCGAAACTTTTTGAAAGTTAAATGAGAGGGAATAAAAGGACTTTCCCAAACCTTCATTTTTTCTTTTATGCTTTTCGTGAATTCAAATACTCTTCATCACAAAACCCTGGAGAGAGGATAACATGAATTCTTCCATTTAAATGAAAAAGGGGTGTTGAAAATATTTGAATTTCATTTGGAAATATTTTCTAATTCATAAACTTCATGCAACTCAGTGATTTTCACGAGCGAGGATAAAATGACTTCAAAACATATAAAATATGAGTTGGGAGTTTCAAAGGATCAAATTCGAAGTCCTTTTGGAATTATTTTTCAATTTGGAGTTATTTGATTTTATTCAAATTATTTTCTCCAAAATAAAATACATGGAAAATAGGGTAACATGATTCCCTACATCAGAAAATTGAGAGAAATTAATTTGAAGTCATTTTGGTATTTTAAAATGATTTTTATTGGATTTTATTGGACCGTAGCACTGTGTGAATTATTAAAATTTGTGTGTATTTTATTTGAAGCTAAAATAGTGTTCATGTTGTAGAAAATCTTTTTCTGAAAATTTTAATATATTATATGCCTATATAAAATTTTTATTTATTTTTGTTTTGTTGTCTCTGCAAAAAAAATCGCTATGCGCGCTTGGCCAAGGCCCAAGGCCCAAGGCCAAGCCACCGGCCAAGGCCAAGGCCAACGCCCACGCCACAAGACAGGAGCCAGGAGGAGCCTCTCCTTTTTTTTTTCCTTTTCCTGGTAGGACTTTTGTCCTACTTCCGCTTATTCGATTTGTTTCTAGATCCTTTCCCTTTGTTTCCTAATCCTAGTCTATTTCTTGTCCCTACCCCAAGCAAAGCCCTCCCTCCCCAATATAAATACCCAAGCACCCCCCTCCAACACATCAAACCAACACCTCTCCTCTCCTCTCCGCAGCAGCAGCAGAAGCAGCACCACCACCGCCCGCTTGGCGCCTCGACCTCTCATGAGGTTTATATGATCTCTCTCCACCGTCCCGTGATCTCCTTTCCTCTAGGATCAACCGCAACATCGGATCCGATCTTCATCCCCAACTCGACGACTACTCCGTGAGATCCCGAAATCCTGTAATTCAATTTTTTCCAGAAAATAGCAATATTAGAAAATTCATATCTTTTAGAGTTTTTAGTATTTTGAGTGATTCCAATTGCTATGTGTCACAAATTTGCTGAAGTTTCTGTTAGTTCAATTTTATTTCACATTGGAGCAGTTTAAATTTGTGTTTAGATGAATTTGCTCAAATCACTAGATTTGAGCTATTTTGAGTTAGGAATATTATTTTTGACCGATTCTTTTTGCTCCTGGTCTCTAGGACCTTTGTTTATCCAGTAGTATTTAGTATTTTATTTCTAGATTAATTTAAATTAGGTTTTTAGCAAAACAGTACTGTTTTATTATTAGTTCTGTTTTAGCTTTTTCTTTATTGTTTTTATTAGTTTTAAATTATTTCTTTTTGTCACTTTTGACAAAATTAGTTGTGTTTCTGTTAGACAACAGGAGAAAATTTTATTTTTATTTTAAAAATTTATTTTCCTTAGTTTTGTATGAAACCTTCTATTGGTCATATTTAGAGTTTTATAAAAGCTTTTTATTTGTTTCTTTTTGCAAATAAAATTTTATGAAAAAAATACTTTCTGTTAAATTAGTTATTTTACATTTTATTTTCTGTTAATTTATTAGTTTAGTATTTTAATTGTTGTTAAGTTTTTACTTACGGCAAAACTATATTAGATGTTTGTAGCAAAGTCATAGATCTTCGTTAGTAGTTTTTCTTTGTAGTTTTATTTGAAGATTCTTTTGATTTTGTTTGAGTTTTATTATCGATTTTCCTTGCTGTTTTGATTGTTATTTCGAGTGCTAAAATTGTTTGCTAGGATGTTTGCTTATGTGAATGCTATGTTTGACTATATAGATTTTCAACGGAGTGACGATTAGTTCTACCAAGTCATTTTCTGATAGCGTTGTTATCTTCATCAAGTATTACCGAGCAAGTTCACTTTGACCATGTTTTTCATACCTATGTGTTTTATTGCATCTAGTGTCATCTTCGCAACAATCCCTCCAAAGAGTGATATTGAATCCTTGTAGTTTAGTAGTATGCATGAGGTAGGAACCCATCACCCTGTTACCAAGCCCGGACGTTATTTATTTTAATGCTACGCTATAGTAGACGGGTTGGTATGAGTGCTCGGAGTGGTGTGAGAATGGAGGATCTACGCCAATGACGACAACTCCATGATGGAATCTGCAAGGACTGCATCTTCAAGGCCTCAAGACTTCAAGACTCGAGACAAGAATTCAATACACACTACTGGGTGAAGGATGGTTGACGGGCACCCTGGAGAATCCAGTGGTTGGCCGGGATGCATGGAGAAGCGCCATGACATCTTGTGGAAAGCTTCACCCAGACCCAAAGAGACGGAAGAATACTTCATGCCCGGAAGCTTACCTGTGCAATCGCAAGTCATTATGGGCTCTAGCTTGGTTGACCTTAGTGGTGACTCTGGCTGGGACGGTGCTAGTAGATGTAGAACTACGGTAGGATTGGATGAGCACCAGACAGTGGTCAGAGGAACTCTTCGAAGACCATGTTTGGTCATCTTGTTCTCAAACACCACGAAGTGCGAGAACGTAAAAAGAGGATCGAATCTAGCGGGTAAAGTGTACAAACCTCTGCAGAGGGTTAAAACCTAATCGATTAGCCGTGTCCCGATTACGGACAATTTGAGCATCCGACTTGGATCTATCTGGAACTCTCAACACCGGATGATAACTTAATTGTGGGCTACTTATGATGATTTTGGGCTATGAGACATCGGTTGGCGGAACCATGTCATGATAGAAAATTCCATAGTACAGACTTCATTTATTCCTTTGATGTAGGGAAAATAAAACCAGCTTTTATGCAAACAAAACTCAGATCTGAGCCACAAAGCCATACCGCATATAGTATAGTTTATCATCTGTTTTCTCTTATTGTGATCTTGTCGGTACATTCAATGTCTCGACCTACACGGCTGCAACGTATCATGTTGCAGATATTTTCCTCGACAGTAAGAGTTACGATCAGGGTTACGGTCTACACTCAACCTGCCGATGGCGTTGATGGGACTCCACACCCGACTATTTGTTTCATTGTGACTTATGAGGTATATATCAGTTTTACGTTAATTATACATGTGATTGCACTTTGATATATACATTGATGTCTTGTGTGTGCAAAGATCTCGATCCGAGGATGGCACAAAGAACACAAAGGCTTGACCGCCTCGAGGTCGGGTCGCTTCTGAAGTTAATGGTCGGCCGCTCATTCATAGACTATTGATTATTGAATCACCATTCTGACGTTGGTCGTGCAACCCAGCCCATATTTCGGGTGCACCTATCAACCAATGTTTAAATTGGGTATGTTCTCCTCGAGCATATCCCCTTATATCATTTCATCTGACTAATGTTATCTCCTTGTTCACATAATTGTGGAAACCCATCTTTTGGAAGTCTCGATGGATTGTCATTTGGGTTCATCAGCTACCTCCTTATCCCTTCATTGGTTTAATGTTGAGCTTTTGATTCAGAACTCGCTTCCGTAGTAAATTTCCCGAGAATCTTACAATGTCATCTCGACAATTTGTGTTGCACCTTTCTTCTCAGGCATCCTGAGTCTAAGGTATCCTGACACCAATCAGATCTGAATCTCGGTCAGATATGATGGTTGGAACATATTTCCAAGAGTTATAACAATGGTCTTTATGTGACCTGGTAAGGTGATGTCGTGCCTAGCACACCTGGTCAGAGGCCCTATTGTTATAGTTCCCCTTTCAGCAAGGTTACCCATTCTTCCATGGGGAAACCGTAAGACTTATTCGCAAGTTGTTCTGATGAATCCTTCTTGTATCCAAAGTCCGATCTTTGCTTGAAGACCATGTCAATGCTATCTCAAGCATGTACGTGGTACTCCGATTTTCAAAAGAACATTTGAAGCCCAATGCTAAATGCTTCCTGCTCAATTATCCAAACACCATTGTATGGGTAATGTCATGAAATTTCTCTCCCCTACCTGAAGAGTTTTCTACATTATATCCTGTCATGGATATCATGCTCGCTTGTCCTTGGGAAGGATATACTCCTGAAATATGTGTTTTAACACATTTTCCTTTCCATTGTTCTGTTTAATCTGATAATCATATTTCCTTTCCATTGTTTGGTTTAACCTTTCTTGTGATCTATATGACCTAAGCAGTAATATTCTCCTGCCTATGTAAACACCTCGCGGTACTGCTCTGTCAATAAGACCCTGTTACTATTGTTGATGACATTCCGGTAGCCATCGATGGACGAGAACCTTGCCTATTGGCCCGCCTTGTTCAACGAGCAGGAAAATGGTTCTCTTCGTCCCTCGCCCTTGGTACCGACATTGTTGCCGACATAACTGACATGCTACTCTCTGACATGCCTTGCTATCATGATCGTACAAGATGTCAGCCCCCCTTTCTACTTTTAACCCACATGGTGGGCCCATAACCCACAGGTCCCAGGAACGAAACCTGACTCTCCTGTACAACCTGTTGTCAAAGTTATTCCTCGTGCTTGACTTTATATGTAATTCCCGGGCCACTTGCCTGTTGATCTATTCTGGTATCGGACACAATACTTATTCCCATTGCTCGTAACCCTTTCGCTTTTCTGCTTCGTGCAATGAACGATTGCCTATCCGCTTGAAACTTCTTATTGCACCGTCTTACTTTGCTCTCGATATGTGTAATTAGTTCAACTCGAGAGATACTCATATGTTCATTCTTGGGATACCCCCAGATGAATTCCCCTTATAACATCCTATCATTGTAGAGCTGCCTCTTACCTATTCGTAAGTACGATGGAGTTCCCCGAAGAAAGGACGACAACTTCATCATGATTCTTTGAATAAAGAATTGAAGACATCAACGAAAGGATTGACTTCTTGAGGAGATCCGTTTGAATGTCGTAAACAGAACTTTCCCCTTACTCCCTCTTAAATCTCGGACGAGATTTCTTGTAATGGAGGAGAATTGTGGCCCGGGTAATTAAGCTACGAGTGATCCCCGCTAATGATGCCACGTCACCTCGGTTACTGTGGATAAACTCGCGTTAGTTCGGAATCTAGTTCAAATTTCAAATTTAAAACCGAGGCAAACAATAAAAGTTTTCAAACATTAAAACTAAAATGTTCGGAGTGTGCCAATTAATGCTTAGGTATTTATGGTGAAGAAACCACGCTTTTACAAAATGCCTAAATACTTTAAAATAAATTAAAACAGAAAAGAATAAATAGAAAGAAAAGGAAAGAACCCCCCGGAGGCTCCGCCCAAAGAGCCCCGGCCCAAGGCCAAGCCAAGCCCGCCAGGCTGCCCACCCCATGGCCCTTAACCCCCACCCCGACCGAACCCTAGCCTCGTCACCCCACTCACCCGCACGATCCCCACCTCTCCTCTCGCCCCCACTCCTTCCCCGATCCAATCGGGATCGGGCCCAACCCATCGCCGCCTCCCGACGCATCACCAGCCGCCCGCCCGTCGCTCGCCGTCGTCCTCACCCTCCTCCCCTTTCCTGGACCGGAAGGGGCCCCCGCCGTCGCCGCCGCGCCAGCCCCCGACGTCGCCGCCTCGCCCTCGCCGCACGACGACCTCGTCGGCCCCTCCTCCTCGCCGGGCTGCCCCTCTCCGTCGCGTCCCCGTCCTCCTCCTCGACCACCGCTGCCACGATCCCTACGGCCCCAGTGAGCCTCGCCCCTCTCCCCTTTGCCTTCCTGCTCGCCCCGTACCGGCCGCTGCGGCTGTTGCCACCGTGGCCTCCGCCCCGTTCGCCACGGCGGTTGTGCCTCGCCGCTGCTCGGCCACCCCGTCGTGTGCCCCCTTTCCCCACTGCTCCGCCTGCACGCCACGACCGCCTCACCGCAGCCACGGCGCCCGACCACGCCGCTCTCTCCCATCTCCGTGATCGACCCGCATGCCCATGCCACCCTGCTCCGCCTCCTGCCGCCGACCACGGTCCGGCCACACCCGCTTCGGCCCGTTCCGACCTCGCCTGCGCCTCCTCCTCCGCACCATGACGCTTGGCGCCAGCCCGCCCCTTCCTCTATCGGCCTAAGCGGGTGCACAACACCGCCCAGCGCCAGTATCCAGACGCCTGTTAAGCCACCCCGCCCAATGACAAGTGGGGCCCGCCCCAGAACAAATGTAAAAAACAAAAAAGAAAGTAAAAAATAAATAATTAAATTGATTAAAAATGAATTAATAAATAATAATTAAAATGATAATTAATTAGTTAATTAAAGAATTAATTAAACTAATTAAACCTGATTAGATTAACCTAACAACTAATTAAACTAATTGACACTGTTTAATTAACCTACTAGTTAAACGACCAATGACACATGGGCCCCACTTGTGGTTGACCTAGTCAATTGCACGATTATTCTTGACGACGCATGATGTCATGCCGACGTCAGCAAACACTATTCTGGATAATGTTAGTTTAAATTAATTAAATAAATTCTAAAATGATTTAAAACTATAGAAAATCATATAAAATAAACCGTAACTCGGATGAAAATACTTTGTACATGAAAGTTGTTCACAGCGATGAGACGATTCCGGATACGCAACCCGTTCGTCCGCCACACCCCCCTTACCTATCGAACTCGCAACTTTCCCCCTCCGGCTCCTCTGCCCGAGAACGCGGAACCCCGGGGATACTTTCCCGGATGTTTCCCCCCTTCGTCGGTATCACCTACTACCGCGTTAGGGCACACCTAGCACCGCGTATTGCCTCGTTATGTTTGTGATACTTTGTTGGCTCCATATTTACTGTTTCTCCCCCCCTCTTCTTCCCCGTAGACCCGAGACCCGCCGATGCCACCGAAAGTGCGACTACATCGACGATGAACCCTTCTCTTGCCAGAGCAACCAGGCAAGCCCCCCCTTTGATCACGGATATCGCCTACTCTTCTCTATCTTGCTTGCATTAGAGTAGTGTAGCATGTTCTTGCTTCGATTAATCCTATACCGCTGCATAGCTTTGTCCTTGCTACTATTGTTGTTACCTTTACCTGCTATCCTACAGCTTAGTATAGGATGCGAGTGTTCCATCAGTGACCCTACACTCTTGTCCGTCTGCCATGCTATACTACTGGGCTGTGATCACTTCGGGAGGTGATCACGGGCATATACTATATACTTTACATTTGTTACATTACTCGTGATCTGTTCGGAGATGGGGCTGAAAGGCGGTGGCTCCATCCCGGTAGAGGTGGGCCTGGGTTCCCGACGGCCCCGATTGTTACTTAGGCGCGGCAGTGGCAGGTTGAGACCACCTAGGAGAGAGGTGGGCCTGGCCTGGTCGGCGTTCATGGATACTTAACACGCTTAACGAGATCTTGGTATTTGATCCGAGTCGGCCATTTGGTCTATACGCACTAACCATCTACGCGGGAGTAGTTATGGGTATCCCGCGTCGTGGTATCACCGAAGCCTTCGTGACGCCTTGGCCGGCCGAGTGGCGCGCCGGATTGGAACGTAAGCTGCTCTTGTATTAAGGGGCTAGTTACGCTTTCACAGCGTCACATAGCGTCTTGGTGTGCTATGGGCGATGGACCCGGACCCTGGCGCTTAGGTTTAGACCGGCGTGCTGGCCTCTCTGTTGTGCCTAGGTGGGGCTGCGGCGTGTTGATCTTCAGCGGCGGGCATGACCCAGAAAGTGTGTCCGGCCAAATGGGATCAAGCGTGTTGGGTTATGTGGTGCACCCGCAGGAAGTTAATCTATTGAATAGCCGTGATCTTGATAACAGGACGACTTGAGTTGTACCTTGACCTTATGACAACTAGAACCGGATACTTAATAAAACACACCCTTCCAAGTGCCAGATATAACCCGGTGGTCGCTCTTTCTCAGGGTTACGAGGAGGGGATCGCCGGGTAGGATTATGCTATACGATGCTACTTGGAGGACTTCAGTCTACTCTCTTCTACATGTTGCAAGGCGGAGGCTGCCAGAAGCGTAGTCTTCGACAAGATTAGCTATCCCCCTCTTATTCTGGCATTTTGCAGTTCAGTCCACTAATATGGCCCTTTACACATATATCTATGCATATGTAGTGTAGCTCCTTGCTTGCGAGTACTTTGGATGAGTACTCACGGTTGCCTTGTTCCCCCTTTTCCCCCTATCTCTACTCGATAGCTGCGACCAGACGATGGAGCCCAGGAGCCAGACGCCACCGTCGATGACGACTACTACCCCGGAGGTGCCTACTACTACGTGCAGCCCGCTGATGATGACCTAGAGTAGTTTAGGAGGATCCCAGGCAGGAGGCCCGCGCCTCTTTCGATCTGTATCCCAGTTTGTGCTAGCCTTCTTAAGGCAAACTTGTTTAACTTATGTCTATACTCAGATATTGTTGCCTCCGCTGACTCGTCTATGATCGAGCACTTATATTCGAGCCCTCGAGGCCTCTGGCTTGTATTATGATGCTTGTATGACTTATTTATGTTTTAGAGTTGTGTTGTGATATCTTCCCGTGAGTCCCTGATCTTGATCGTACACATTTGCGTGCATGATTAGTGTACGATTGAATCGGGGGCGTCACATTCTCACCCACTTCCTCCGCGGAATAGGTTTTCCTCTTCACCCATTTGTCCGGGGGCTCATGTTCTACTACGGCCTGGACTTCCACGATCTGGCCCCGAATTTCATCCTCAACATCCCGGCGTTCATCGTCGTGTGCGAGACCTTCCTCTGCATCCGGCCCCACTTCGGCTTATGGCTGAAGATCTTCAATGTTAAGCCAAAGGTAGTGGGCGGCCGCCAAGCGGAGTGCGGAGGTGCCATGGTTGGCAAGATGGACATAGCCCTATGGCTCGAGGGCTCCTTAGTGGAGACCATAAAGGGGTGGCAATCGGGGTGGTTCTACATCACCGAGCCGCGCGACTCTCAATGGGCGGCGGCCCCCGAATTCCGATCTGGCTTCCCCACGCGGCCCACATCATGGAAAGAGACGGGCCTGTCGTGGGGTGATTCGGACGAGCTATCCGGACTTCAAACCTCGTCCGAAACCTGGCGAACAAGAATCTCAGGCTTGTCAATGTTATCCAGGTGATGCTCATCCGCCGGATTCTCCCATGCCAACAACGGGCCTTCAAATTGTGGGAGTTCGATCCGGCACAGCACCCAACTCTGAGAAGGCTCATAGACACTACGTACGAAGATGCCTGGAAGGTGTTGTTCAAGGGCGCCGAGGCTCCCACATCCGCTACCGAAGATCGTGAATTCAGCTCGCAGCGTCAAGCCAGCGAGGTAAATTATTTTACACTTTATGGGACTCTTTTTTCATAGTTTGACTCTATGCGGGATCTAAAACTCCCTAACCTTTGACAGGACTGGCTGAAGACGTCCGAACAGATTAACCGTTCGCCCCTTTGCCGAAGACCCAGCGGATGCCCGATTGACGGGCTGCTGGCTCCGGCACCTCACGTGGTGCCGAGAAGAAGGCCAAGAAGAAGGCCACGGAACTCGAAGGAGCTCCGGCGCCCAAGTCTTGTCGGACTCACCGCCCGACAACTCGAGGCGGAATCCTCCTCGAGGAAGAGGAGGAGGAAAAAGCCTCTCCCCCAGCGGGGGGAGAGAAGAAAAGGAAGGCCGCCCCGGCTGGGGAGGCCGGAGAGCCCAAGAAAGGAAGGACCCTTCCTCGGACTTCTCCACCAACGCCGACAATGACGAGGAGGAGGCCACCAAGGGCCAAGCCTCTGGCGAGATCGTAAGTGTCCGGACTCGAATAGTTCATGACTTTTTATTTGTCGCATAGTGTCTTCTAACGCCGAATATGACCATGTAGCCCGCCCAAGGACGAGCTTGCCGCTTCATCGAGCGGCTCCCTGGGCTCATCGGATGTGAATAGTACTTCACTTCCGACCGCCTCCTCTCCTCGTGTCGCCGACGACACTGCGGTGGAGTCCCAAGAGGGGCCCAGCCAGGAGGAGGTGGTCCTGGAGGCGCCGCAAGGCGACCTCCCGGACTCCGGGCGCGAAGGGGGCGAGACCCCAGAGGGCTCTAAGTCTGGCCCTGTGCCAGACTCCGTACCGGAACCTTCAGTGGTTCTAAGAAGGGTAAGACTACGACGCCGGTGACCTCCGTCCATCCGGAGGCACCGGATAGCTTGCTGGTGATCCAGAAAGTTCAGTCCGCCAAGAGCGGGCTGACTGAAGCCTGTACGAGCCTTCTAACAGGCTTTGAGGTAAGTTTAGAATATGGAAAAATATTACCGCATAGACAGTAGCCCCTGATGCTTAGTTCGGTGTTCGGAAAGAAAAGCCGGACTAAGGATCTAAAAAGATATACGCAGGAGTCTAACATAAGTATGTCAATATGCGAATGCAGGCTGCGCTTGACCTCTGCCGCCAGACCGATCATGGAGGTCAATGCATTGAAGAAGAGCCTCGGCGGTCCGAGAACGAGCTCGGCCTTGCCAAGAAGCAGCTCGAGGACAGGAAGGTAAGCAATACCTTATTAAAGAAATACCTTATAGAAAGGATTCGGTTGCAAAAAATGACAGGAATAACGTGGGTATTGTCGGGGCCACGAATGAGGTGGCAACTCTGAAGGAAGCAGTGTCCGCAGCCGAAAGCAAAGCGGCCGCGGAGCGCACCGAGCGAGAGAAGCAGGAGGAGCGGGTGGCGGAGGTACGGCAAGAGCTCCAGGTGCTCGTGGAAAAACGCGAGTTTGAGCGTGACTCAAGACTCGAGAGTCCGAGCTCGCCTCGGCTCTTGAGAGTGCCAAAGCCGCTAAGGCGAAGCCCAAAAGCCTCCAAGAAATTGAATCATTAAAGAAGATAGCGGCGGGTAAGGCATTCTTTATGCAAAGCAAGCATGTGAAAGTGAATTACCTATTACTTACTCGGATTCGGAGCTCTCCAGGAGCATTCGCAGATCTGCCCCGTAGTGTGTCTGATGCTGCCGCGTTCTACCGCGCCAAGGAGGGGAGCTTGACGGAGAAGGCGTTCTGGTCTCGGTATGCTGAGGCCGAACGTCCGGTGCCCCTGAGCGACCAGCTGAAGCAGCTAGTCGAGCTCCACGAGGTCGCCGAACAGGCCATGAAGGGCCTCATAGTTCGGCTGTGGCCATTGGAAGCCATGCCTGGGAGCTACTTCGGGCTAGTGCAGCGGCTGGTGGACGCATGTCCATGGATTGAAGTCATCAAGCGCTCCGTCTGCATTGAAGGTGCCCGTCGGGCCCTTGCCCGTGCTAAAGTGCATTGGGCAAGCTGGATGCGGAGAAGCTTGTGACGGACAGGCCACCGAAGGGCAAGGAGCATCGCAAGCCCGAAATGTACTATGAGGGCGTCCTGAAGGGTGCCCACCGTATAGCGGATGAGTGCTCCAAAGATGTAATTTTTTAATAGACTCGCATTTGTTATCATGTACGCTGAAAACTTGTTCATATGCGCTAAGCAACGCTTGTTAATTTAAAATATTACCTTCTGTGCGGCCGTTTATCAAATTTGAGAGATGGCAAGTCGTTGGCTTCAGCCCCCATGCCACAGTCTTTGGGGTGTTCGGGATAAACTTGAGCGCTCTTGTTCCCATTCTTGGGTCCGTCGAGGAGGCGCTCAACGCAACGAACAAGGCAACCGGACTTATAGTGCTTGAACACTCTCACTTAGCCATAGAATTCTATAATTTTAAATTTCGGCGAAGCCCCTAGTATTCGGAAGACCGAGTTCGAGGCGCTATCCACGCCTTGCCGGACAATGCCGACTCCTCGCTCTAAGCGGAATAAGTATTTAGGGACCCGAAAAAACCTCTCGAACAACGACCGGCTCTCGCCCTATCATGACGGTCAGTTTTAGCTTTCTCCACTGAGGTGCTCAACCCAGCTCAACCGGGCCACAATCACAGTGGTTCTCCCAGCGCTACCTTAGCCGATATAACGGAACGTAAGGTACCAAAACATGGGAGTGGGGCAAACCCAACTATTGACCCAAGACATGATTCGGAGCCAATGCATATAATGCTATAAGTTCGGGGTGCCGCACTTGTGGAAGTGTTCGGACTTATCACACCATACTTTTGGGGTACTTAAGCCCCTGGTGTATTGGCCGTACCAAAGTGTACGGGTGCAACATGTCATGAAATGAACATATATATAGATAAAGAAAGGAGTGCAATAATAGGCAAAAGCTACGTATTGTTTATTCAAAAAGGTACTGCAATGGAAGCAGAATGATACAAATAGTGCGATAAGCATGGGATGGGACTATTTAACATGTCCCCCTCCAGGGGTAAGCTGAGGGATGGTATGTAAAGCAGGTATAATGCTCGTAGTAGAGACCACCTGGACACTCGACGTAGCTTTCTGTTTCCCTGGCTGTTGCATTGTGAGTTCGGCAATTCTAGTGCCGGACAGGACTTCTGGAAAACAGAGTCCTGAAAGTAAGAAAAAGGAAGAAAGAAAAAGAATGACACAATTGGGAGCCCCTGGTGCGGTTGAGCCACATTCTGGGCATGCCGTGGTCGTGCCCCTCCCCTTAGGCCCATGGTATCTCCAGAGCGTAGTTATGTACGCGTAGTACTGGCTTCGCTGTTTCGCGAGGGCTGGGGTTGGGGCCGGATTGCTACGCATTCTCGGATCATGCCAGGCGGTCTTGTTGTAGGTTACTCCGGGCGCGCTTGACGGTGGCCGGACGTTTAATGGCCGGACCCGGGAATTGCTGTGAGAGGCTGCTTTGCACCTCCGCCGCGAGGGCCGCCGTGTGCTCCTCCGTTTGGAGAGAGCGTTCGGTGTTTCCATTGACCGTGATTACTCCTCGAGGGCCTGGCATCTTGAGCTTGAGGTATGCATAGTGCGGCACCGCATTGAACTTTGCAAATGCGGTTCGTCCAAGCAGTGCGTGATAGCCGCTGTGGAACGGGACTATGTCGAAGATTAACTCTTCGCTTAGGAAGTTATCCGGGGATCCGAAGACCGCTTCGAGTGTAACTGAGCCTGTACAATTGGCCACTACACCTGGTATGACGCCTTTAAAGGTCGTGTTTGTGGGTTTAATCCTTGAGGGGTCTATGCCCATTTTGCGCACTGTATCCTGATAAAGCAGGTTCAGGCTGCTACCGCCGTCCATCAGGACTCTAGTTTGGAGTGACTCTTTGTTGCATCTTGAGGGATTGTTATATGATCTAATTATGCTATTATTGTTGAGAGAACTTGCACTAGTGAAAGTACGAACCCTAGGACTTGTTTCCTAGCATTGCAATACCGTTTACGCTCACTTTTATCATTAGTTACCTTGCTGTTTTTATATTTTCAGATTACAAAAACCTATATCTACCATCCATATTGCACTTGTATCACCATCTCTTCGCCGAACTAGTGCATCTATACAATTTACCATTGTATTGGGTGTGTCGGGGACACAAGAGACTCTTTGTTATTTGGTTGCAGGGTTTTTTGAGAGAGACCATCTTCGTCCTACGCCTCCCACAGATTGATAAACCCTAGGTCATCCACTTGATGGAAATTTGCTACTGTCCTACAAACCTCTGCAAATGGAGGCCCAACAACGTCTACAAGAAGAAGGTTGTCTAGTAGACATCGAGGGACAAGGGCAGTGAGTTGCGTGAGTGGCATAGCAAGCAGTTCCAACCCCTTGAGCGGCAACAGGAAGTGATAACCATGGCAAAGGAGGATGTCGCTGCCCGGGAGGTCCGTTTGGCGGAGCGTGAAGCACTTCTGAACGCCAAAGAGAAGGACATCTCTTCCCAGGAAGGAAACCTTGAAGCTACCCTTCGCGGCAAGGATGCAGAACTGGAGGCCCTTGTCCAATAGCGCACCAACGGACTGGAGGACAAACACAAAGCGGCCCTTGATACGTTCACCCTTGACTCTGCTGCCCAATTGAAGAAGATTACCGATGATCTTGCTGTTGTTTCTGCTGCCAAGACCGACCTTGATCAACAAGTGGCCAAGCTGACAGAGGATCTTGCTGGGAGTAACAAGGAAGTCATGGCCCTCAAAGAAGAAGCGCAGAAGGCAGAGACCATCCTGAATGAGGCACAATCACGTCTTTCCTCCAAGAGCCAGGATCTTGACACTGCCAATAGCACCATTACTGATATGAAGGCGTGGCTTGGTTCCTTGGAAAAGGAATTTGAATCTGTCGGGGCTCACGAGAAATTGCTGATGAAGGACCTGGATAGTGCAAGAATCCTCCGAAAGGACGCGGAGGACAAACTGGCGAATCAAATCAAGCAGCGTGACCTCTGGATCAAGAACTTGGTTGATATCGCCGAGCGCCTCACTACCCAAATTGCAACGATGAACATGAAGAGCTGGCCTTTCTCCACCAACAGGCATGAGGTTCCAAGCGTCAATCTAACGCTTCTTTGAAGTCTTGATCGATGGGCTGAAGACGTACGAAGACGACAGGGCCGCTTGTTTTGCAAACGAGTTCAGAAACTTGCTCGCGACGCCCTCTTCCTGGTCTTAAGCAACTTTGCTTATCGCCATCCGGACCTCAACCTCTCTGACAGACTCAAGAGGCTGCCACCCGACGCCGATGTTTTAGCTGCCGAGGCGAAACCAGGTCCTATTGCCAACAAGGTTCTTTCCATCCTAAGGTTTCCCGAAGATCACAAGTCTTGAGCTCATTCGTGCTGCCTTGTAACTAGACACGATATGTATCTCGTTATTAGGCTTCGTACTATTCTGGCCTTAGTGCTTTGTTGAACTGAAGCTTGTTTAAGTTAATGCATGCTATCCTCATTATGTTTACTCGTTGATATTCATATGGTTAATTAATTTTGTGTACTTTGGTTGCCTGCCGGTAGCATGCTCGCGATTGCTGCGAGGAACATGTCCTTACCATTCAGTTGGCGAAGATATGCCCCGGCAGGTTTCTCCTTAGCAGCCTTTGACGCAGCCGCCTACTTTGCTGAGCAGGCTCGAAACAAAGCGGGGGCGTAGACAAATACAACAAGGTACCATTATAAAAAAGGCTTGCCATATGAAAATCTTGGTTGTCCGAGGGATGAGCGACGCAAGTTCGGGAGGAAACCTAATGAGCATGTTAACTTAGCTTTCGTTCATGCTACCTTCATTGCTGGGTACGCATTTGGTCATGCGTATCATCCCCTTCCTTGCTCGTGTATCCATCCTTATTCTGAAAAGTCGACAAACGAGGAGGCGCACAAGGGAAAGACTCGGTGGTTTAGTAATCATGCTTCCAGCCCCGGCAATGGCTGGAGAAGCGAATAAGAATATTTGCATCCAATGATGTATGGTTTAGAACTGAAGGAAGGCTCGGCTCCATTTTTCCCTTCCTTATACTCATTAATAATTCCATAGCAGTAGGCACAAAAACTATGCCGATGCGAATGGTTCTGCCCGAGCATGCTTGCCGGAGCGTCAACCAATGGATGTGCACCAGCACTCCGCTCAGGATCTATCCTTGGCGAAATAGATGCTGGACAAAGCTCCACGCGGGCACATCAACGCTGACGACGCTACCATTGCATAGCTTGATCGTTGACAAGCGAGAAGAGGGGAAGGACGAGAGTCCGCCTTGTACTATTTTTCTCGTTTGCCCGAATGATACTTTTTGGTGTTGGCCATGCTTGGAAGAAGCTCGCGAGGAGGGCGACGTCATCACGCGCCTTGCTTATTTTTCTGGATGTGGGCAGCACGGTGGCTACGCCACCCATGCTACCCATGGTTGTCGCCATGCCATTGCCCTCCATTCTCATCGCCATCGCAGCCGCGATGGAGACGAGCAGCAGAATCTAGGTAGGGCAAGGTGTGGGAATGATGTTGTCCATCCTCTTCGGACTACCGACGAAGAGAGCGTTGATGTAGATGACGACGCAGCTCGACGTGTTGTTCGCAACCTCGGATTTGCGCATGCGCTTTCCCTCTACCTGGTGTGCCAAAGATGTCATGGTGGAACACGATCACCTAGGGGGCCATTGGCCCCTTGTGGTTTGGTGAGGGGGAATGTTACGTTGCACAAAGAGTGGAAGCCATGAAGCAGGGCGACAGTGGTGACACTAGTGGTTTTTACCCAGGTTCGGGCCACTAAGAGGCGTAAAACCCTACTCATACGTTGGTGGATTGAGGGAAGGATTACGATGAGTACGCAACGCTCGTGCCCGGCAAGGTCGCCTCGGGGAGAGCATCTACGCGCGTACAAAGGTCCGAATCCTTCTCTAGTTTGCCATGGTCCTCCTTTTATAGGCTAAGGGGAAACACTACAAAAAAATACACTTCTGTGATGATACATGTTTGTCATAGTAGGTCACGTTTTCTGTCATGCATGTACATCCATGACGATTTAATGACAGAATCAAGATAGTCATACCTGTGCTGCCGTAGAAGTGTTCCATGATATTACCAAAATTATCATCACGGAAGTGTCCACTTCCATGACGATAAATCGTGCGCCATAGAAGTGATTTCATCAAGGGTGACCGACACGTGGCATCCACCTAAATAGGTCGCCATTAAGCTATTAGGTCCGGTTTTGGATCTAATAACCCGTTAACAGCCCAGACCAATGGGGATTTTCCACGTGTAAAATTCTCATTGGCAAGAGGAAACATGTGTTGGCTCACCGTTGGGACATGTGTCATCCACTCACTGGACAGGAGGCGCCTATGATACGTCGACATGTGAAACGGCCCAACAGAAGCCCATTCCGGTGAAAAGGCCGGCCCGTTTGACTTGGTCAAAAGGTAACGGGCTGGCCCACGGGAAGCCTATTAACGACCTATTCGTATATGGCCCATTTACGGCCCGCTAACTCCCGGCCCGTTACGGCCTATCGGAGTTAAGCCCAGTAGTTTCATCTAGGCCGTCCAATATGATTCCAGCCTGTTATAACTTCCGGCCCATTTATGTCCCATGATGTCTTTCGGCCCATATGAGGCCCTTTGTAACGCTGGGCCCATTAAAGGCCCGAGATTAAAGTGGCCCATAATGAACAGTGTATTGCTTTATATCCATTAACGGCCCATTATTCCGTCGGCCGTTTCCAGCCCGTGTTACCTTTCGGCCTTCTAAGGGCCCATTTATTCTTGGGCTCATTTCTAGAATTCGGTTAGTTATGGTCCGTTACTGGCATGTTCCGTTTGTGGGCCAAATTCAGCCTGTGGTTACATTCAGCCCGTTTGTGGCCCGTTAACCCATTAGGCCGTTTTCATAGCGTTATCAAATACGGCTTATTAACGGCCCGTTATGGTCCATGAATAGTATGGCCCATGTTTGGCGAAATGATTATATGCCCCGTAGGAGGCCCATGGATCCTACGGCCGGTAGAAGGCCCATGGATCATACGACCCGTAGAAGCCCCATGGATCATACGGCGCGTAGAAGTCCCATGGATCATACGGCCCGTAGAAAGCCCATGGATCCTACGGCCTGTAGAAGGCCCATGGATCCTACGGCCCGCAGGAGGCCCATGTTTACAATAGTCTATGTGTTGCCATGATGATTATTGTGGCCTAGTTACCAAAAATAGGTTATTGTGGCCACTAGAAAAACGCGGAAAAAGAACTACAGTGACTACAAGCAAACAACTAAACAAGACAATAAGGAAATAAATAAGCAAGCAACTAACGCTAGCCTATTATAGCTATTACACATATTACATCCACTGGGCATCAAAGTTCGCCACCAGTGCAAATATAGGGAACAAAGTAGCATATTACATACACTGGCCGTCAAAATTGGCCACCGGTGCAAATAAATGCTGCAGCAAAACAAGTCCATAACTGAAACAACTAGAAGAGCTCAGGAAACATTATCCTCGGTATCCACCATGCTGGCAATAAGCTTAGCAAGCTTATTAGCTTTGTCCTGTTTGGCGCTAAAATCCTCCAACGCTTGCTGTTGCACTAGAAAGTATGCATCTGAATGCTCCACGGACTTCCACAGTCCTTCCGCTTCTTGTCGCAACATAGCTGATCGATGTCTTTCAGCTTGTAGTTGAGACCCAAGAAACCGAACTGATTCAGACAGTGAGTTTGAATAGCTTGTGCAAGCGGTAGTGGCCTGTAACTCGAACACTAAACCAAGACAGGACTTTGGGGTTGTCTCCCTATCTTCAAGACAGTCTTCCTTAGCTGTTTTATCAGCTTTGTTGGAGACCAACAAGGATGTCTCACTATCCTGAACCTTATCTGCATTACTTCCTTTACCATTGCTTAATAAGGCTCTCTTCCCCAATATTCTGTTAGCATTCTAAAAGAAGAAACAAACAGACACATAACAGGTTTAGCATATACTAGTATATGAAACTCATTTCGGTGAACCAGTTCATTAGTAAGGTAGACAGGATTAAACTACCAAGTCTTCTATTGCCAAGTACTAGTACATAATAAAAGCATCAAACAAACATATATCAATGTCCTTTGGTCCTTTGCATTGTCTTGCCAAATCAAAATAGAGACACGGTTCAAATCATATCGATTCAAGACAAAGCAGCAAAGTGATGAATACAAAGCATGGGAAACTACACGACACAACAAGATTTCAGATGGGTACCACGGGTCTACATGTACAACAACACTATTGGCTCTTTTGTGATGCTAGTAATGTGCATGATATGAGAAGTCAACTGTATATACAATTGAAATTGAAATCAACAGAGCTATTGATAAGAGCAAACATGTTAAACAAACATGCGTGAACATACCTATTGTGCCATTGGAGTTTCGATTAGATCCTTCAATTTAAAAATTAAGTTTGTATGAGTAAATACAGTGATACAAGAGCAAAGCAGTATGCATGATAGCAATGGAATCTTAAATTAGAACAGTTATTCTTCAGGTTTAAGCACTTGTTCTACATGAACTAAGTACAATAAGACGCAAGAATATAGTTCTTAAAAATAGAAAATGAGCTCATAGACCTTACCACATTCTTGGTTTGGGACGAGTACAGAACAAGGCGTTCCCAGTCATCATCCAGTAAATGTTTCTCAGGAGAACGTAAGGGAATTTGATGAGTTTCTTTGCCAGTGAAGTACGTTTCTTCAGGTAATTCCGATACTGCCACCAAGCATTCTTGAAGATAGCAGAGGTATTAGCACAGGTTAAATCATCCTGAGTTTCCAAATCGGTCCTTCTCTATAGGGAAAATGGGAAAATTTGCTGTATTATAACCATCATGGAGGTAGAATGTATGGGACAAAGCAAAGTAATTGCCATTAATAACATTACTTACACATAACTCCTGGACAAACACCTGCAACTGGCATTTTCCTTCATCTTCAGTACAATATTTCCAAGATGGGAAGATACGCACATAGGATTTAACAACATCAAATGCGATAGATGCTAAACTACGACTGGTTGGTTGTGCTTCCTCCACAGGAATAGGCGTACTAATTGGTGGAGTTGGGGTTCGCCATTGTAGTACTAGCCCTTTGGGCATTAGAGCTGCCTTACTAACTGCTGTTGTTTGGGAGCTCGGTGGTGGACATGGTGCTGTGTCAACAGGAACTGTGTTACTATCTGTAACATCCCAAATTTCCTATTTGGAATGTTTTACAATTATAGCTAAGCATCTATGCATTCTGTTTGAATTTGAGTGGCATTTGAAGTTTCTGAAGTTTTTGAGTTTTTGGAATTTGAATTCAAATTTTGGCAAGTGGAAATCATTTCAAAAACTATGCCTGATAAATACTTGAGAAAAAGTATGAGAGGAGTAAACATGACACTCCAAAAATATCAGAGGAAAACATTGCCAAAAGTTTTGAATTCAAATTTGAGTTTCATTTGAATTTTGGAAAAAAATGATTTTTTATAAACTTTGCATTTTGCCCTTGGAAAAATGTTCAAATGATAGGGAATATTCCCCTGATCATTTTGATATATATATGTCCTATATAAAATATTTATATTTTAAATATTATCTCAGTTTTATTTTCTCAAAAAATAAATTTGAAAAGAAAACCCACAGGCGCGGCCAGCCAACCTGCCCAGCCAACACCCAGCGGCTCACCCAGCGCCACCGAGCCTGCCAATGAGCCACCGACGCACCTCGCCCGAACCGGCTCCGGTCGATCGACCGACCGAGAGCGCCTCCCCCAGACTCACGACGGGTGGGCCACCACCTCCTCTTCCCGCCACGCCAGCAGCGCCACTGGCCACGGAGATCCGAGATCTCGGGATCTCACCCGATCTCCCCGATTCGCCCCTCGCGAAGGCGTTGCCCCGCCCTATAAATACTCCCCGACCCGTTTTCCCCTCGCCCCTCGCGGACCTCTCTCTCCTCCACACGGACTCGCTGGAGAGCCGAACGCCGCCGCCGCCATTAACCTCGTCGCCGTCGCCCTAGCCTCCCCGAGTTCACCCAACTCCACAGACCCACCTCGTCGCACCGCACCCGCCGGACCACTCCGCCGACGCCCCCGACCACTGGAGACGCCGGAACACTCGCCGCCCGAGCCGCCGCCGCCGTCGATCTCCGGTAACTCGCCGGAACCCCACCCCGCCGTCCGATCTCGTTTCTACGGCTTAGATTAGAACCCCGAAGGGGTATGTTTTATTAATAGGTTTAGTTATAAAAAACCGGTTCGGTCCGGTTAGTTCCGGTTTAATATTTTAGTTAGGGTTTTTATTTTGTACCGGCCTGATTCGTTTAACCCTAGGCCCATTTAGTTATTTTACGCACAGGGCGTTAGTTAGGCCCGTTTAGCCCGTTTTTCTTTATTTTCGTTTTTCTGTTTTAACAGAATAGTTTCAGATTTGAAAAATTCATATCTTTTAATCTACTTAATATTTTTAAGTGATTCTTTTTTTGTTGGTTTGAAAATTTCTTATAGTTTCTGTAGAAAATATAATTAGCTATGTTAAAATTATTTAGAATTGCTTTATTTTAGATTTAGTCAGAATAGTAAATCTGCTATAAAATGAGTTAGGAAAATTATTTTGGGTGATTCTTTTTGTCCCAACTTTGTTTTGACATTACCTAACCGTAGAAATTTATTTGAGCATTTTAGGATTAATAAAAAAATAGTTTCTAGCAGAATCATGCTATTCTTAATTAATTAACTAGCTACTGTTTTCCTATTATTTTAATTAGCAAATAAATTTATTTTTCACATGTGATTGATTATTCTAGGTTAGTTTCTGTCACTTTAGAGCATGAACTTTTATTTATAATAAATAAAAATTTTATTTTATTTTTCTACTAAAATTTTGCTTTAGGCCTAATAGGAGTTTTATAATAGCTTTTAAATTGATTCTTTTTGCTCCTAGTTGCTTAATGCATTCTTTTCTGTTAAGTTAACATAAACTCATGCTTAGGTTATGTTGAGAAAATTTTTGTTATGTAAAACTATTTCTAATTGTTGCTTGAAGTAGGAAAACATTGAGTTGGATTTCTTTGAGTTTTTCCTTGGGTTTTGATTCGTTTGTTTGGAGTGTTTCATATTACTATGCTATTGTGTTAAGTGATCATATGCTATGTGCTTATTATGGTTATTGTTTGCCTCGGTTGAATTTCCGGAGTGCGAAGCTTGCTACTACGAGTCCCTAGCTTACGAGGATCGTCAGCAAGGCAAGTCATTGATCATGTTTCTTTATAATACCTATGATTTTGTTGCATTAGAATTATACCTCCCCACCATGCATGCAGTAGTTGAAATTTGAAGTTATGTTCTTGAGTAGTATCATGTGGTAGGATGAACCAATTCCCCTTGTTACCATGACCCGGGACGTAGTAGTTTAATTTTGCTATGCTCGTAGACAGGATTGGTTGAGTGAATTCATAAGAAAGATGTGAGAGTCAAGATGATGACAACCCCATGAACTTCAAGATCAAGATGGACTTGAAATTCACTCTTGGGTGGAGGGCGGTTGTGGGCACCTGGAGAACCCAGTGGTTGGCGGGGTGCATGGAGAAGTGCCATGACATCTTGCGGAAAGCTTCACCCAGCCACGAAGAGACGGATGGATGCCCCATTGACCGGAAGCTTACTGTGCAGCCGCAAGCCATTATGGGATCTGGCTGGGTCAACCCTAGTAGTGACGCTGGCTGGGCGGTACTACGAGATGTAGAAGAACGGTAGGATTGGATGGGTACGGCGGTGGCGGAAGAACTCTTGGAAGACCCTGTTTCGTTCGTCCCATCTTCAAACACCATGAAGTGCGAAGACTTAAAAGGAGGGAACGATTCTTGCGGGTAAAGTGCGCAAACCTCTGCAGAGTTAAAGATCTAATCGATTAGCCGTGTCCCCGGTTACGGACAATTTGAGCCTCTGGAACTTGGAAGTATTCGGAAATCTCAACACTAAAATTTATAAATTAATTGAGGGGATTATGACTTAATAATTTGGGAATGAGACATTGGTTGGCGGAACCATCTCAATAACTACCAACAATTTTGTAGTATTTGCAAGCAAGTCCACTATAGTAGGGAAAAACTGGCTTTTCGCAAAATGATGAAACTTAGAGCCCCACAGCCAAAATGCATATAGTGTTAGAAATTTTATTATTGTTATTCTCTCTTCATGACTTGCCAGCATATTCAAAATGCTGACCTACACGGCTGCAACATCTTATGTTGCAGAGGAGTTTTCCGATCAGGATTGAGGCTACGCTCCGCGCTTGGCGATTGCCCTTGGAGTCGGATGGACTCGCTATTCTTCTACGCTTCCGCAGCTTATTTAGTTTATTTCTCATGAGTTGGCCTTTGGACGAATTTATTATATTGTAATAAAGACTCTATATGAGAATCGTGTAATAAAATTCAGGTGTGATTGAACTTTGATTATTTCATCAATGTACTGTGAGTACCAGCATGATCTTGGGATGGTGCAGATACGTAGATTTGACCGATTTTGGGTCGGTCGCTCACAGAGATGGTATCGAGCACACGCTGACCATAGGACGTAACCCTAGGATCGGAAAGCCATAGGAAGAGACTATTTACTTTATATCCTTATCATTCCGTAATTCTCCCTGTTCATTTCGACTTCTCTCCGATTTTCAACATTCTAGATGGCGTCGAGTTCACCCAGTTTTGCTACGGAGTTTTGCGGCCAGATGAGGCGATGCCCTTCGGCGGAAGCTGGTCCAGATGGTGAAGAATCTGAAGATTGCTCGCCCTCGATCACCGGAAGCCTACCAATGCGCTTCCGACGGATACCGCTTCTGAGATTGAGGTGCATATTCCAGGAGAACCGGAGGACATCTGAGCCTATTGACTTTGAGTTTACCGACTTCAACTGGATCCTCGGAAGGGACATGGCGATATATCGTGCACTTGGACATCTCCGAGAAGAGTACAGGCGAGCTCGATCCATCGACTCGCCATGGTTTCACATGAGCAAGGAATGGAGATATCATCCGTCCGTGAGGACGACTCCATTCTCTCTTATGTCCAGGACTTGGAGTGTCTCCTCAGGAAACGGGAGATCCAGACTCGCCGTAACTCGAAGGTACACAGGAGGCTGTTGTTCCGTGAACTGGAACTGGAAGAGAAGGCACACGCAGATTTCCTTAACCATGAGGAAGAAATCGCGGACTTCATGGAGAGAGTCGACGACCTGAAGATGAAGGTTGCCGCATTGGAGGAAAAGATGGACTTGGGAGAAGACCTTTTTCTGAGTGGAGATGATGGACCTCTCGTGAGCAACGATCAGGATTATGAAGGGAGTTCCACTGGAGAAAGCCGCAAGAGGAGGCGCCGCAACAGAGGACACCACATCGGAGGACATCGCACCAGAGGACGCAAGGATTATTGATGAAGACATTTAGTCGACCACCATGTTATTTTACTTTTCCGTCGATCAGTTAGGCCGTTATTTTCGATTAGTCGTGAGCATTTTGTAATCGAGATTGAACCATGTTTGAGTGGAATGAATAAATGATTGGTGTGTTTATGATTGTGCATTCATATGGGTAGTGTTATTTCTCATTAGACCATTATTCTATTCTAATTTTCTCATCCACTCCCAAAACACCAGATGCCTCCGAGAGGTGACACCGGCTTTCCGCCGGAGCTCACCCAGCTACTCCAAAGCAGCAGAATGCCCTCATGCGAGATACTCATCCGTAATCGAACAACAACAACAACAATCCACCGCCACCACCCCTGTTGACAACTTGACTCGATTCCTAAGGCTGAATCCGCCGGTGTTCTCTAGCAGACCGAGCCGATTGTGGCCGATGATTGGCTCCGCAAGGTCGGAAGAGAGCTAATCACCTGTTGGATGCACCGATGCAGAGAAGGTGCGCTTTGCCGCACATCAACTTGATGGACCTGCAGCTTCTTGGTGGGAGAACTACACCGCCACTTATCCCATCGGCACCATCGTGGGATCAGTTCCAGCAGAGCTTTCCGCACCGCTCATGTTTCATTTGGAGCCATGAGTCGAAGAAGCGTGAGTTCCGCAACTTACGCCAGGGAACCGTACTATGGCGCGAGACGTGGATGAGTTCAGCAAGTTAGCTCGCTATGCCCCGGATGATGTGGCCACAGATGCCGCAAAGCAAGAGAAGTTTCTCGAGGGACTCAATGATGAACTGGGCATGCAGCTTATGGTGGCTACCTTCACCAACTACCAGGAGCTGGTAGACAAGGCCACCATACTTGAAGGCAAGAAGCAGCAGATTGATAGCCGCAAGCGGAAGTACAGCCAGGGGAAGCACAACTCAGGAGCTCAGCAGAAGCCCCGTTATGCACCATACTCAGGAGGACATAACCATCACAACCATGGAGGGCATAACCATGGAGGAAATGGGAACAACCGCAACCAGGACAACAAGTCAGGCAATGGGAATGGCAATGGCAATCAGCATCGTTCTGCCCCGGCTCCGAAGGATCTGAGCCACATCACCTGTTTCAAGTGCCAGAAAATAGGGCACTATGCCACCGACTGCCCGGAGGCCAAGCAGAGGAATGGAAACGGCAATGGAAGCTCAGCGAAGAAGCCCAACCCTTTCCCTCGTGCTCAGGTGAACCACATTGACGTGGAGGACGTTTATGATCAGCCAGACACTATGGTTGGTAAGTTTTTACTGAATTCACGTTCAGTATTGGTACTCTTTGATTCTGGTGCAACGCATTCATTCATATCAAGGGTAGTTGTGGAAAAGTACGGGTTGCCCACTAAAACCCTTAGAAGCCCCTTCGCGTCGGGCCCGCAGAGGAGAAATGATGGCAGGTTTAGGCTGTCATGCAACCTCAACATCGAAATCATAAATTTCCCGCAGACCTCATAGTATTGGAAACCCGGACCTTGGATGTAATCCTAGGCATGGATTGGTTGACGTAGTTTGAAGGAAACATAGATCGTGCTCAAGAAGTCTATTCTGCTCACCACCCCGGAGCGTAAGAGGATCAAGTATGTAGCCAGCATAGCCGATGAAGAATCAGTGAATTCCCTCACGGAGTTGTTCAGAGGAAGTGCCAGAGTGCAAGATTTTCCGATGTGTTTCCGGAGGAATTACCAGAATGCCACCGACAGGGACATTGAATTTCTGATTGAGTTATTGCCCGGCACAGCCCCAATATCCAAGAGACCTTATCGGATGCCACCGAACGATTTGAAAGAGATCAAGAATCAAATTAATGAGTTATTGGAGAAAGGATATATTCGGCCAAGCTCATCACCATGGGGAGCCCCAGTTCTTTTGGTAGAGAAGAAGGATGGAACCTTGAGAATGGTTGTCGATTATCGTTCGCTAAACGAAGTGACCATCAAGAACAAGTACCCTCTGCCGATGATTAATGATCTTTCTTATCAGCTAGTTGGAGCCAAGGTATTCTCCAAGATCGATCTTCGATCAGGGTATCATCAGTTGAAGATCCGTGAAAAGGATATACCCAAAACCGCATTCACTACCAGGTATGGTTTATATGAGTATACCGTCATGTCATTTGGATTGACTAATGCCCCTGCATACTTCATGAATTTGATGAACAAGGTGTTTATGGAATATCTGGACAAGTTTGTCGTGGTGTTCATCGATGATATACTGATTTTCTCCAAGAGTGAGGAAGAGCATAAGGAACATTTGTGTCTAGTTCTGGAGAAACTTCGAGAACATCAGTTGTATGCCAAGTTCAGCAAATGTGAATTTTGGCTGAAGGAAGTCGGATTCCTCGGACATGTTATTTCAGGAGAAGGAATAGCAGTTGACCCCGCCAAGGTTGAATCAGTCACCGATTGGCGCCACCCACCTCGACCATGGAGATCCGCAGTTTTCTCGGACTCGCAGGATATTATCGGAGGTTCATTGAGAACTTCTCGAAGATTGCCAAGCCCATGACTGAGCTGTTGAAGAAGGAAACCAAGTACATTTGGACCGAGGATTGTGAAGCCAGTTTTCAGGAATTGAAGAAACGTTTGGTCACAGCCCCAGTACTGATTTTGCCGGACATACACAAGGATTACCAGGTATATTGTGACGCTTCTCGTCAGGGACTCGGAGGAGTACTCATGCAGGAAGGAAAAGTTGTAGCTTATACCTCCAGACAGCTACGACCTCACGAGATGAATTATGCCACACATGATTTGGAGTTAGCAGCCGTAGTGCATGCACTCAAGACCTGGAGACATTTCCTCATCGGAAACCATTGTGATGTTTACACAGATCACAAGAGCTTGAAGTATATTTTCACGCAGAAAGAGTTGAAACTCAGGCAGAGGAGATGGCTAGAGTTAATCAAGGACTATGACATGAGATTGCATTACCACCCAGGTAAGGCTAATGTTGTAGTAGATGCTTTGAGCCGTAAGAGTTATGTGAACACTCTTATAGCAGGAGGATTACCCGGAGTTAGTCGATGACCTCGTAGATCTCCATTGGAGATAGTTCCGAGAGGATATGTTGCAACTCGAAGTTCAGTCCACTTTGGCGAAAGGATTCGTGAAGCCCGAAGTTGGACAAGGAAATTGATGAGATAAAGAAAAGATGAATGAAGGAAAAGCTAAAGGATTCCGTAAGGATGAATACGGAGCTATATGGTTCGAGGATCGATTATGTGCCCAATGATCCCGAACTCAGGAAGCTAATTCTTCAGAGGCTCATGATTCACCGTACTCGATTCACCCGGTAACACCAAGATGTATCTGGATTTGAAGGAAAGTTTCGTGGACGGTATGAAGAAGGATATTGCCGAGTACATAGCAGATGCGATGTTTGTCAACGAGTAAAGGCGAACATCGAAGCCAGCAGGGTTACTTCAACCTTTGCCGATTCCCGATTGGAAATGGGAAAAACTGGAATGGATTTTATCACAGGATTACCCAGACCTGCTCAGGTTATGATTCTATCCGGTAGTGGTTGATCGTTTGACCAAGGTAGCTCACTTCATTCCCGTGAAGACTACCTATACCAGTGCTAAATTGGCCAAGATATACATGACCAGGATCGTATGTCCGCATGGAGTTCCGAGGAGTATCGTGTCGATAGAGGAACACAGTTTACCTCAAAGTTTTGGAATCAGTTGCATGAAACTTTGGGTACGAGGCTGGAATTCAAGACAGCTTTTCATCCGCAGATGATGGATGACCGAGAGAGTCAACCAGATTCGGAGGACATGTTGAGAGCTTGTGTGCTAGACTATGGGTCTAGCTGGGATGATAATTTGCCATACGCAGAGTTCTCATACAACAACAGTTATCAATCCAGATGAAGATGGCCCCTTCAAGATCTATACGGAAGGAGGTGCGAACACCATTGCTGTGGGATGGTGTTGAGATCGATCACTTTTCGTTCCGATCTTATCGAGAGATTCAAGAGAAAGTCAAGCTGATTCGGGATAGACTCAAGATAGCACAATGAGACAGAAAAGTTATGCCGACAAGAACGCAAGGAAGTGACTTACGAGCGGGAGACCGAGCATATCTTCGTGTGTCTCACTTCGTGGAATCAAGAGGTTTGGTGTCAAAGGAAAGTTAGCACCCCGATTCATTGGCCCGTACAAAATCCTCGAACGTCGTGGAGAAGTTGCTTACAAGTTAGAATTGCCGGAAGGATTGTCCGGAGTTCATGATGTCTTCCATGTTTCTCGGTGAAGAAGTGTCATGCCGACATGGCCGATATTCCGTTGAGAGACACAGTGCCCCTAGAGGCCATACAGCTCGACAGTGATCTGACTTATAAGGAGAAACCCGTCCGAATTCTCGAGACTGCGAGCAGAGTCACCCGCAGCAAGGTCATCAAGTTTTGTAAGGTCTTTGTGGAGTCATCACTCGAGGAAGAAGCCACCGGGAGCGAGAAGAAGACCTTCTTCGAGACCATCCGCACCTATTTGTTAGTTAACCCGAATCTCGAGGGCGTAGATTCATCTTAAGGTGGTAGGTTTGTAACATCCCAAATTTCCTATTTGGAATGTTTTACAATTATAGCTAAGCATCTATGCATTCTGTTTGAATTTGAGTGGCATTTGAAGTTTCAAGTTTTTGAGTTTTGGAATTTGAATTCAAATTTTGGCAAGTGGAAATCATTTCAAAAACTATGCCTGATAAATACTTGAGAAAAAGTATGAGAGGAGTAAACATGACACTCCAAAAATATCAGAGGAAAACATTGCCAAAAGTTTTGAATTCAAATTTGAGTGTCATTTGAATTTTGGAAAAAATGATTTTTTATAAACTTTGGATTGTTCCCTTGGAAAAATGTTCAAATGATAGGGAATATTCCCCTGATCATTTTGATATATATATATATATATGTCCTATATAAAATATTTATATTTTAAATATTATCTCAGTTTTTATTTTTCTCAGAAAAATAAATTTGAAAAAAAAACCCACAGGCGCCGGCCAGCCAACTGCCCAGCCTAACACCAGGCGGCCCACCAGCGCCACCGAGCTGCCCAATGAGCCACCGACGCACCTCGCCCGAACCGGCTCCGGTCGGTCGACCGACCGAGAGCGCCTCCCCGCACTCGCCGACGGGTGGGCCACCACCTCTCCTCTTCCCTAGCCACGCCACAGCGCGCCCGCTCATTGGAGATCCCGAGATCTCCGGATCTCACCCGATCTCCCCGATTCGCCCCTCGCGCAAGACGTCGCCCCGCCCTATAAATACTCCCCCCCGACCCGTTTTCCCCTCGCCCCTCGCCGGACCTCTCTCTCCCTCCACACGGACTCGCCGGAGCCCGAACGCCGCCGCCGCCATTAACCTCGTCGCCGTCGCCCTAGCCCTCCCCGAGCTCACCCAACTCCACCAGACCCACCCCCTCGTCGCACCGCACCCGCCGGACCACTCCGCCGACGCCCCCGACCACCGGAGACGCCGGAACACTCGCCACCCGAGCCGCCGCCGCCGTCGATCTCCGGTAACTCGCCGGAACCCCACCCCGCCGTCCGATCTCGTTTCTACGGCTTAGATTAGAACCCCGAAGGGGTATGTTTTATTAATAGGTTTAGTTATAAAAAACCGGTTTGGTCCGGTTAGTTCCGGTTTAATATTTTAGTTAGGGTTTTTATTTTGTACCGGCCCGATTCGTTTAACCCTAGGCCCGTTTAGTTATTTTACGCACAGGGCGTTAGTTAGGCCCGTTTAGCCCGTTTTTCTTTATTTTCGTTTTTCTGTTTTAACAGAATAGTTTCACATTTGAAAAATTCATATCTTTTAATCTACATAATATTTTTAAGTGATTCTTTTTTTGTTGGTTTGCAAATTTCTTATAGTTTCTGTAGAAAATATAATTAGCTATGTTAAAATTATTTAGAATTGCTTTATTTTAGATTTAGTCAGAATAGTAAATCTGCTATAAAATGAGTTAGGAAAATTATTTTTGGGTGATTCTTTTGTCCCAACTTTGTTTTGACATTACCTAACCGTAGAAATTTATTTGAGCATTTTAGGATTAATAAAAATAGTTTCTAGCAGAATCATGCTATTCTTAATTAATTAACTAGTTACTGTTTTCCTATTATTTTAATTAGCAAATAAATTTATTTTTCACATGTGATTGATTATTCTAGGTTAGTTTCTGTCACTTTAGAGCATGAACTTTTATTTATAATAAATAAAATTTTATTTTATTTTTCTACTAAAATTTTGCTTTAGGCCTAATAGGAGTTTTATAATAGCTTTTAAATTGATTCTTTTTGCTCCTAGTTGCTTAATGCATTCTTTTCTGTTAAGTTAACATAAACTCATGCTTAGGTTATGTTGAGAAATTTTTTGTTATGTAAAACTATTTCTAATTGTTGCTTGAAGTAGGAAAACTTTGAGTTGTATTTCTTTGAGTTTTTCCTTGGGTTTTGATTCGTTTGTTTGGAGTGTTTCATATTACTATGCTATTGTGTTAAGTGATCATATGCTATGTGCTTATTATGGTTATTGTTTGCCTCGGTAGAATTTCCGGAGTGCGAAGCTTGCTACTACGAGTCCCTAGCTTACGAGGATCGTCAGCAAGGCAAGTCATTGATCATGTTTCTTTATAATACCTATGATTTTGTTGCATTAGAATTATACCTCCCCACCATGCATGCAGTAGTTGAAATTTGAAGTTATGTTCTTGAGTAGTATCATGTGGTAGGATGAACCAATTCCCCTTGTTACCATGACCCGGGACGTAGTAGTTTAATTTTGCTATGCTCGTAGACGGGATTGGTTGAGTGAATTCATAAGAAAGATGTGAGAGTCAAGATGATGACAACCCCATGAACTTCAAGATCAAGATGGACTTCGAAATTCACTATTGGGTGGAGGACGGTTGACGGGCACCCTGGAGAACTCAGTGGTTGGCCGGGATGCATGGAGAAGTGCCATGACATCTTGCGGAAAGCTTCACCCAGCCACGAAGAGACGGATGGATGCCCCATTGACGGAAGCTTACATGCAGCCGCAAGCCATTATGGGCTCTGGCTGGGTCAACCCTAGTAGTGACGCTGGCTGGACGGTACTACGAGATGTAGAAGAACGGTAGGATTGGATGGGTACCGGCAGTGGCCAGAAGAACTCTTCAAACACCATGAAGTGCGAAGACTTAAAAGGAGGGAACGATTCTTGCGGGTAAAGTGCGCAAACCTCTGCAGAGTTAAAGATCTAATTGATTAGCCGTGTCCCCGGTTACGGACAATTTGAGCCTCTGGAACTTGGAAGTATTCGGAAATCTCAACACTAAAATTTATAAATTAATTGAGGGGATTATGACTTAATAATTTGGGAATGAGACATTGGTTGGCGGAACCATCTCAATAACTACCAACAATTTTGTAGTATTTGCAAGCAAGTCCACTATAGTAGGGAAAAACTGGCTTTTCGCAAAATGATGAAACTTAGAGCCCCATAGCCAAAATGCATATAGTGTTAGAAATTTTATTATTGTTATTCTCTCTTCATGACTTGCCAGCATATTCAAAATGCTGACCTACACGGCTGCAACGTCTTATGTTGCAGAGGAGTTTTCGATCAGATTGAGGCTACGCTCGCGCTTGGCGATTGCCCTTGAGTCGGATGGACTCGCTATTCTTCTACGCTTCGCAGCTTATTTAGTTTATTTCTCATGAGTTGGCCTTCGGCCGAATTTATTCTATTGTAATAAAGACTCTATATGAGAATCGTGTAATAAAATTCAGGTGTGATTGAACTTTGATTATTTCATCAATGTCTTTGTGAGTACCGGCATGATCTTGGGATGAATACGATCCACGGAGATTTGACCGATTTTGGGTCAGGTCGCTACACTATCTGCTGGGGTTGGGGCTAGATTGGGTGAAGCTAGTATTCTGTCCATCGTAGTAGGGGCCGCGAGAGTCTGGGTTATGTGTGGTAGGACTGGTTCTCGTGCATGTACAACCGGGGTGCTATCTCCACCAAGAGGTAGCACTGTTTTATTTGAAGACCATGTTTTTACTCCGCTAGATACTGCCTTCACTCGCTCCAATTCAAATGGCTGATAAACGGGAAACATAGTTGAATGTACAGACATTTTATGAGAGACAGATGCAATAGATACAGTGGAAAAAAGAGGGCATGAAATAGTTGACATGTATATTGTTTAACTAAAACGGATAGCATGACATAATTTCACATATATGATGTCTCTCTAAACTGGATAGCATAGCATAACATAATTCAAAGACATGATGAATAACTAAACAGGATCGCATGGCATAATTCACATACATGTTATCTAAGTAATCAGGATCGCGTGATTTAATTCACATATGTGATTTACTAGCAAGATGCCCATGCGTTGCACGGAACATAAAGATGCATTTATATGAGTAGTTTATCTTGTGAGAGAAAAGGATGAACGAGGGAAGGCCTTATTTGCAAATGTGGAGATGGGTGTGGGTATCTTTTTGCAAAATTGCCATAGTTTCCTCCCTATCCATCATATATAAATTGGACGGCCTATATTAAAGGATGGCAGGCACACCATCAACACCAACTTTGTTTTTTATAAGAGTAGAGATATGCTAAACAGAGGGCATTCGATATGATGTCTGAACTAAGAACATGGTGTTGAATATTGTGTATATGATGTCTAAACTATGCAATGCAAGATACCATATGCATGATATGAGCAGTATAACCGTGCCAAGTTAGAGCATACACCTCGGTGGGGGAATAGGACTTGTGGTTTGTCTCTGAATCCATCTCTGAGGAGCTATCGGGACCCAACAAGAGATCTGCTTCGACAGGTAGCACCTTCTGCTCTAAAGCCCTTGTTTTCACTCTAGATTTTTTCCATCTCCCACCCAAATGGCTGATTCACAGGAAGAGTAGTTTAATGTACAAACATTGTCGACAAATGGAAATGTAATGAAGAAAAGGATGGGCAAGATATCATTCAAATATATGATGCCTAGTTAAACAGGATGGCATTGCACATTTCACGTATATTATGGCTGGCTAAAAGACATGAGACTGCATAATTCCCATATATGATATAGAAACTAAACAGGTGGCATTACAGAACATGTGTAAACTAAGTAGATGACATATATGATGTCAAAAGTAGGCACTACAAGGCAACATATGCATGATATGACTAACATCATCATGCCAAGGTAGAGTAAACACCTTGGGGGATAAATATGAGTGGTCAGCTACGTCTGAATCCGCCTCAGAATAGATATCTTCCTTTGGATTACAATCTAGAGAGAGGGGGGAGGGTTTGCCATTGAACCCACCATGGAGCAATGTCTGCATCACATTGTATTGCCGCGCAATACTCTTCTCTTTTTCTCTACATGTTCAGCATGACTGTGTACAATATCTGACATGCATACGAAAAAAAATATGGTGAGATTATTTAAGGAGAGCATGCAGAAATCTAGAGTGATGGTAACAACCAGTGGATGGATCCAAAAATAATGATAGCAGGCTGATGATTGCTTTAATTTAATAAAAAGACAGATGATGATTGATTTACTATTTGTTTCCCACCCAAGATGAACAACATAGATATACCCTAGGTGAACCAGATATTAGACAAAGATACTATTCATTGCTGCCTCAATATGTGCCCCACAACTAATTTAGAACTCAAGTTTGAACATTAATTTGGACCTGACATGGAGTCTAAGAAGTGAACAGGACGATAAAGTAGCAGGTAATTTTAAGCAATGCATAACATAAGCAGAAACAAAAGAGTGCAACCTCTCTTGTGGACCCGTGTACTCCTCAGGTTCATCTGCTGAGTCGATGATGGTGATGTCATTGTGGTGGGTGCTGGCGGCAGGGAAGGAGATATGAGGCGGCGAAAGACGGTCAGGAGTCGTGATGTCTGGTATGGTGGATGCTTCTGTCGATGGAGCAGCTCAGGTGAGGTGGATGACATCGCAGCAGGAGCAGGACAAACCACACAAAGTTTCCGTCGACACCTACCTGTAACTGAAGTAGTTCTATAAGGGCTCATTTGGCTTGCATGATTCTAAAAACGCAGGGATAGGAAAAACACTGGAATGGGATAGGAATGCACATGGTAAATAGAGCATTTGTAAACACATGATTTCTGTCACCTTGGGCGTTTGGTTCACAGGAATTGGAAGAGCAGAGGAATGCAAAGAAACATGGCCAAAATAAAGTGAAACCATATGAAAGCGTGTACAGTTAGAATGTTATTCTACCACTAATGCACTTGGTTTTGTTTTCATGCATAGGATTTTGAAAAGTAGGTCCAGGTGGATGTTTTGCTCCATTCCTTTCAACAAAAGGCATGAATAATTGAATAGTAGAGTGCCATAGGAAAATTTCCTATTGCTATGTTTTTCCGTTGAACAAAAATGGCCCTAATGGATCGACATGAATGTAGAGTAATAAGTGATGCGACAAGTGTACAACCTCTTTGCCATAGTCGTGTTGACCTTAGCATCATTGGCTTGGTCACTGAAGAAGTTGAGGCAGAGGTGGCTATTGGAGGTGTGGAGGAAGATCTGAGGAATCTGTAGACATCGTCCGGGGCACTGCTCTGTTGTGATGGATCGTTCCGTTGTTGGAGCAGCTCCGGTGAGCCATAAGACGTCAAGGCTGAAGCAGCACAAGACATACATCGTTAATCTCAAGTGGGATTCTAATAGCATCTCCAATAGATGATGTAAAATGCATTACCAAAAAGTGATAGATGTAAAATTTACATCACCAAAAACCACATGACTACAACAGATGAGGTAAAAACTGTTGATTCTGAACTTAACTGTCAAAACTGAAATTTACTATGGAATCTGAATGTTACTATCGAAACTGAATGCAATAGTAACAGCGAGGCACCTCACATGGGATATTTTAGGGAGGCCTGTAGTTCATCTTCAACCTGCACCCCCTGAGCCGCCAGCCACCACCGGCCGAACCCCGCGCCGCCTGGCCGCCTCGAAACAACTCCTCACTGTCGGTCCACCGCCGCCTCGCCGCACCAAAACAACTGGCCACCGCCAGTCCGCCGTCGCCTCGCCGCCCCGAAACAACTACCCACCGCCGGTCCGCCCCGCCTGCCAGCCCTCTACCCCCAGCAGCCAAGCTTTTGTCCGCGATCCCACGCCACCGCCCCACCACCGCGCCCCACCCGAACCTTAAGATAGATAGTGGGGTACCTCTCCGTGAACCCCTCCTGCTGCGGGTGGTTCTTCCTTAACTCGGCGAGCCCCCACCCCGAAAATCGGTGACCCAAAAGTCAATTTACTCGATGAAGTGTAGCAATCAAGCGAGCAGCAGAGACGAAGCGAGGGGAGAGAAGCGATAGCGCGAGCGAGCAAGAGCCGGAGCAGCAGTAGTAGCGCGAGCGAGCAAGAGCCGGAGCAGCAGCAGCAGATCTGGCTGGTATGGACGATGTCGCCGAAGTGGCCTCGCACTGGGGGAGAGCCGCTGTGGAGATGTGGCCTGCGGCGCCGGCTTCGAGGTAGCCACTCCATGGGGGTGCGGGATGGAGCACCATCGGCGCCGGGAGGTCGAGTTAAGGAGAAGGTGCGATGCGATGCGATGAGTGTACAACCTCTTTGGTGGCGCCGAGTAGGCCTCAGCTTCATCCGAGGAGTCGGTGAGGATGCTGCGGTTCCGCTGGAGCAGGTTAAGGCGGCGCTGCGGGGATGGCGCAGCCGTGATTGATGAGGCGATCGTCGGAGTAGCTCCTTGGAGGTGGAGGACGGGGCGGCTGAACCGGCGGGACGATGAGATGGACAAAGGATCCTCATCCGGGGAGGTGGACGAGGGACGTCGAGCTATTGCAGTGGACGACGTCGTCAGGGAAGAGGCTCCGGCTGGGCGGCGGTGAGGTGGTGGACAGAGGAGGGTGGGGTTTCGCGGCTGGAGCGGAGAGATTATGGCGGCCTGGTATTTCGAATGGCGAAAAGGAGGCGATGGGAGGGGGGTTCCATGACTTAGGGACGCGCTTGTCCAAAATGTACGGTGCGTTACAAAAGTAACCCCACCAATTTGAACTAGCAGCTCTTTCGGCTCAGGGTTAGAAGGGGGATTTCACATGTCGGGATTTGACAGTTGGGGGGAGTTTTCGCGCGCGCTGTAATTTCGGGATAGCAAGGCGCGGGTTGTGAAGGCGCTAGTTTTGGGAGCACGATATCTGAATTTTCGGGATATAACAAGGCGCGGGTTGAATTTTAGGGACAAGCCTAACGTGTAATATTGTACTTGTACATACCAAATAAATTCGCACTTCCCTCAATGAAAAAAATGAAAAAAATGAAACTATTCACACCACACAAAGAGAGAGTCTTGTCCCATTTTACTATACAAATGCTATTCAAAGCTACTCATACAAACATCTTATGTCCAATTAAATTATTTCGTTGGCTGTATAATGCATGTAACCTACTCATACCAACATTTTAGTGCATTCCAAATGTCTATACTACCGTTATAATTCGAACTAAATTTTAATTTGTTTCTCTATTTCAATAAGAATCTACAATCATGATTGTTGCCAACTTCAACCATCATTCGTGCATTACCTTAACAACACACCACATGATTACTATAGAGATAGATATGAACTATGTGTACTATATGAACTCAAATTCTATTTTTTGAATACACTTGATGTTGATTCCAAATAATAGTATATTTGATGTACTAAATATATATTCATAATCTAAACCATGTTCCATACGTACACCGTGTTTATCACACAAAGTATAGTGCCCCGCCCCCTACTTTATGACAAGTATTTAGCCCTGAGCTGTAAAAGCCACACATTAGCCCAAATTATAATCAATGTTCTATATATTATATGTAGTACCATCAAGATGCCCATGCGTTCCACGGAACATCAAGATGATCGAGGGGAGGCCTTATTTGCAAATGTGGAGAGGGGTGTGGGTTTCTTTTTTCAAAATTGCCATAGTTTCCTTCCTATTCGTCAGATATAAATCGGACGGCCTATATTGCTGGATGGCAGGCACACCATCATTAACAACTCTGTTTTTTATAAGTAGAGATAAAATATATTATATGTAGTATAACATGTTCATAACCACACCATGTGTATCACCATTATATATTTTCACGCATGCGTTGGTTTAAAACACTATGATAAATTCTTCAAATATCCAAATTCACTTTTTATAATGAATTATGATCTCTATTCGTCTTTTCCACCCACAAAATCCTCTTATCTTTGAAGCTAGCTCCAACTTTCTCTTGTGCATGCACACGCCCGCATCCCTCTGACTCTCCCTCAGCATTCTCTAGCTCCATCGCACAAATTCGTCCTTTCACTTTAGGCCGTTCACCCATGGTGTGTGTAGGCCCCCCAGCTCCTTCTTTACGGCACAAATCGATCGATATGCCTCTCTAGCCAGGTGTGCCTACCACAAAAACAAGCTTTCCCTCTTCTCTTCTCACCGTCCATGCCTCACTCCCATCCCTCTTTTCATCGATCTCGTACTCGCACACTCCTTTCCCCTCAATATAGTATGCCTCTCGCACCACCTCCTAGATGCATCCCTCTCTCTCTCTATCCTTCTCCCCGGGCCTTATTTGCTTGCAACACATACATTCATGTATACCGATCGATCTCCCTACGTATACCTAGGTCGACTTTAACTATTTTCCCCCACCCATCAATCGACGTACCTCACAAGTTATGTCTCTCATCTCTCTGACGAAGGACGATTGATCTTCCTATGTAGTTACATCTACTTACCACAGCCATATCGTCCCCCCTCATCATTCATGCATGCCTCTTGTCCCGTCTCTCACACGCACGTGCACAGACAGGCACCATCCCCTCTCTTATTGATATTGCAGGGGTGCCCTCCGTTTGTCTAGAAAGCCTCTCCCACCATTTGTTAGAAGCAACTCCACCACCACCCCCTCCAACACTCTAGCTCTATCTCTCTCCCAACATAATTCCTCTCCTACACATATGCATGGATGCCGATCGATCTCCCTCAATACATGAGGTAGGCCTCTCTCCTCCTCCACACATATACCAGCCATTGTACCTCTATAGTTAATTAGGTCTCCCCCCACACCCCACCCCCACCACACACCGATAGTCGAGCGATGTAGGTAGGTATCCATGCCGCAGAGACAAACTGCACCTGTCCCCTCTCACGTTCCAGTAGGCCAGTCACCCTATATCTTTGATGTGGGCACACAAAAATTCGATGGCACTCTTTATCGATCGCACGCGCGCACACACACACACACACATCATCCCTCTCTTCGATTCTATGGATACCTCAACCCGATGAGACATCCACTCTCTTCTCGTGGATCGCCCCCTCTATATATATGATATATCCAGGACTCTATTTCACACACATTGCATATGTTACATTTTTTGATTGAAATATCATCCACATATATTGCTTGTCTATTTCACAACCCCCCCCCCAAGAAAAAAACACTCACGAACCCACACACTATATCTCTCTACGTTTGTATCTTTCTCACACAACCCCTAGGTGCACGTACTCACGCTTCGTGCCCAGCCACACCCGCGCGGGTACACGGTGGAGCTCATTTCTGTATGAAATGGCAGCCCACGTGCTAATTTGAACGCGTGTAGCGGTTGTTTACCTACGGAGGTCGTGTACCATGCGTGCATGAAACAAAGTTCGACTTGATGCGTTGGCGCCTTATTTTTAAATAAAGTTATATCGCTGAATGTCACGTACACATAATATAAAATGATTTTTATGGAGAAAAAGGTAGTCCGCCGCACTATATACAATGGAGCCTGCCTGCCTGGGTTTGTCTCTCTTCAGAGTATCTCACACAAGGTGGCGGTGGCCTCTCTCTCTCTCTCACTATTGGTCACTGATCCGGCCGCATCTCGTCCCCCGGCGAAAAGGGAGGATGTGCATCGTTTCTCCGTTTGTCGGCGCCGAGGCAGCACGTCCTGATCTGCGGTACCCGCCGTTCTCTCTAACCAAGCTCCGGCGCGGTAGGGACGGAGCCACCTGCTCGTTGCCGCAGTATGGGCATATCCCACCCGCCACCGCTCTCCTAGTTATGTCCCGACGACCCCCAGGTTTCCCCTCCGGCCTTGCTCCACTGCCTGTCTTCCCACGTGGCTGCATGTGGAAAATCTTGCATGTGGATCTTCCATAGTTCTTTGCCCAAAACATAGCTCGTCCGACGTACTTTCCATATTGCATTCTCATCCTCACACCGTTTTAGACAAACACAACTGTGTTGTTATCTTCCCTTAGGACAAGGAATATGCTTCTTTTTTGTCGTCGTATGTGTCATCAACTGTTATTGGCCAGTAATTCTTTCCTTTCTACCTCTTTTTTGCAAACAGGGCTATCCATTTCACCTCGTTGCTATTGCGACCTTTTGGTGAACTACACAAATCACTTTTTTCTTAAGAGTGTTTTGTGCAGTTGTACTAAAATGTCACACGGGCAACGTCTCTACATTTCAGTTCGACTACACAAAGGGAGATTGGTTTTTCTCTATCCTCCTCATCCAACTCCGAGCCTAATATTCTCCAACTATTTGCTTAATCTTCTCCAACTAGTTAGTCTTAAGAGAGACTGCAAAGGTGACCGACTTCTATTTGTGTGTTTATTGTTTAATCAACAGTCCTCTATTATTGTAATCACACTTAATATCTTTGGAACAGGGATGCTCAGCTCTATTTAAGTGGAACTGCAAAAAATGATCGAAATGTTGCATGCTCCAGACATCTACTTTTTTTTCCAACATGCCTTGTTGATTTAGACAGAGCTGGGGGACATTGCTGCCAACGGAAGCATGGATCAATTTTAAAATAACACCTTCTCACAAATTTGTCTTCAGTTGTGATGTAAATATTAGCTCTGATCTGCTAATCATTGAGATGCATTAGCAAGGAAGTTCATTTTTTATTGTTTCCGAAACAGCATGGATGGCAAGACACACGAAACAAAAGATGAAAGCTCAGAGCATTGTACAATTTCATGTCGCTGGAAAATTATTTGTATAGTACGTCAATTATGTAAACAAATGTTGGAAGCTTGATAGCATTGCCAGAAGCCTCTTCAGCATCCGGGTCCATGTGCCATGCACAAAATTATACTTCCTCTGTTCCTAAATATTTATATTTTTACAAATTTCAAATGGACATATTTTAGAGTGTAGATTCACTCATTTTACTTCGTATGTAGTCACTCGTTGAAATCTCAAGAAAGACAAATTCTCCATAGTATATTTAAGAATGGAGGGAGTAGTGCACAACCGCATGGGAGACTCAGCCCGGTTGTTGGGCCGCACTAATAGTGAGTAGTAACGAGCAGTCAAATCATAAGCCCCACCTTTCCCACTGTAAGTTTCTCGGAAGAAGCAACCATAAATACGCTCTTCTTTGAATCCGCTCATACTACTCCCTCCATCACTGTTTATAGAGCGCGCTTAAAAAAAGAACAATCTTTGGGACCAAGGCCACTAGCGATCGGCCCAAAAAATAGCATTGGTAGTTATAGCATGGCATGTGTTACTAGAGGAAATAATGCGTACACACATGCATGCAGTGTTTCCACCCCGGGTACACACATGCATGCACTTACTCCACTCCGTAGTACATCGAGAGAAAATTGTGGACTTGATTGTGGTTACCACACCCTAATTAATTGAGCATTGAACCAAACGCTTCTAAAGTCTCTCCGATGGTGGAAATGCATGAAGAGAAATTCATCAGAATGAAGCGCGCCCTGTAAACTGTGACGGAGGGAGGAGTAGTATGAAGGTGCTAAACCAAGTACACGTATGGCCAGTCGGTCAATGCACTTCTTCTTGGCATATCACTGACATGTGGGACCGGAGTGTGAGCAAACCGATCTCAATTGACGGCAAAATGGCCAACCGGCCTTTCCTTGAGAGAGACGAGGAGCGAGAACACACAGACATGCTCGCATGGAGGCCAAGATATATTCAAGCATGGTTGATCTATATCATCATTACATGTTCGATGTTTTTTAACACTACCATTGGGCTGCTGTTTTCCGCCCTTCTCCCGAATAAATGTGTACTTTATCAGAGATTAAAATAAAATAAGAGTACAGACGCTCCACCATGATGTTCTAGTAGTACTACTACTCGTACAACTAAACCTTGCGCTTGGCTCTTCGCCTCTTGGTGAAGTCGAACAATGATGGTACTCCGCATGTTGGGTACTACAGTGTATGCCTCTGGCAATCTGACACTGAATGAACTGCTGCATGTCCACCGCCTGGGTGAGGGTAGGTTGCATTAGCCAAAAGGCGTAAGCGAGCTTCACCTTGCCCTGCAAGAATGTCCTCATTCTGCAAGTTGACGGGACAGACCAAAAAGTAGTGCTAGTCCATACTCCCTCCTTTCCGGTTAATATGGCTTAATATTTTTTGCGGGTAAATGAGAGAGCTTTATTCATATATAAGCATTCTTAGGACGATCAGCCAAGAGACTGCTCACTAGGAAGCGAGATACCCCGCAAAAAAGAAGAAGGAAGCGAGGTGTTTCATCAAGCCAGCTCTCGGCCACATTCAAAGTGCAGCAAGCACGGTTCGCACAAAGATGCGCTGCAAGGTTTGCTGACCTGTTTATATGCTAAATAACAAAAAATAGAAAATATTACTGAGCGCTCCTATTTGTAACAGGATATGAGCCAGAATTAAGCGAGAATTGTGGCGAGTGTTCCATGCAATCAACTTCCATTATCACATGCGAGAACCCTCAAAGAGAACCAAATGTGTTGAAGATTGCTTTATCACATTTTAAAATAAAATAAGAGTGCAGATGCTCCTCCATCCGATTCCTAGTAGTAGTACATACCTCTATAGTAGTAGTACTAGTACTAGTAAACTTTGCGCTCTGCTGTTCGCCTCTTCGGGAAGTCGAACAATAATAGTACTATTATAGTGTATGCTTCTGGCAATCTGACACCGAATTAACTGTTGCATGTCCACCGCCTAAGCGAGCCAGAGCTTGCATTAGTCAAAAGTTTCTCCTAGCCCTGCGAGCCACCGCGCGCAAGCTTCTCCCGTCCTGCAAGCGGACTATGCTTCGGTGCCTTAGCGCACCTGCCTTTGTGTCCATGACATGTGGGTCCAACAGGTGTCTGCCCACATGTCAGTGACACAAAGTCAGGTGCCTTTAAGGCACCAAAGCTGCGTCCCCTGCAAGCTTCTCCACGTTCGGCAATTTGATGGGACACAACAAAGTAATGCTAGTCCATACTGCCTCCTTTCCGGTTAATGTGGCTTAATTTCAAACGAGATAAATAAGCTGTCTGTCATTGTATATTTGTAAAAATATGGTCAGTGGACTTCATAATACGCTCATTGCGCTCAATATATACATTTTCCGGTGTTTATACGGTCATTAGCTCACCCTGGCTGAGTATGTGTGTGCATGCACGTGTAGGTTGAACACTTGGGCGTGACTGTGTCTGTTCCGTTGTGTGCTCGGACATGCATGCTTTGTCAAAACGTTGCATGCAAGGTTTTATCATTCATTGTTCACGCATGCATTCCTGATATTAATACGTTAGTAAAGACAATTTCTTGAGGAAAACGAGCCCATGAATTGGGCACAAAGGGGACCAATAAGCCAGGACGGAGGGAGTACCAGTAGTGAACCGGAAGGAGGGAGTAGGTACTAGTAGTACTACGTAACAACGTGTAGTAACACAATTCCTCTATGCGCATCCTGTCTACATGTCATGCAAGAAAATAGAGATAAGTAAAAGTGAGACTCAGGAATGGTGATACACGTAGGGGAGTACATGTAGGGGCCACTACGGAGCAGTCAAATAACATAGTAAGTTAGTAGGAAGAAGCAACCATCATTTCATTGTTCAATGACACGTACGTAATATAAAATGGTTGATATGGAGAGAAAAAGAAAACCACTATATATACACTAGCAGGAGCCTAAGCTACAAGCCTGCTTGCTTGGGTTGCTCTCTTCACAAGCATAGAATGACTTTGGGTGAAGGGAATGATGTTCTGCGTAGACGCGGTCGACATCGGCGAAGGAGAAAACCCACAGTCGGTGCGTCCCAATCGCGGGTCCCCGCGGTATGGGCTGATGCCGCCTCCCAACCGCCCTTCTAGCTACAGCCCAACGTCCCAGGTACATCTTCCTTTTGGAGTCGGCTTGCTTCACTGCTGCAGCTCCCCATGTAGCTCCATCTCCATGCCGATCTTTCTCTACTTCTACCGGCTTCTATTTGTGATGAGTTTATGTCTCATGAACTAGTGCCAGTACTATTATTCTAATCACACTTCTTCAATATCATTGCCATCAGGGATGCTCAACTCAATTTTAGTGGAACTGCACAAAAGCATCGTATGATCCGAGGGTACCAGCCATCTTTCCTTCGACGGGTTCTACCTAGCCAGGAAATTAAATCATGTTTAGGGTTTAGGGTTTAAGTCATAGTGACCCCATCGGTAGTTTTTCTTTTGTACACGCTCTCACAACTTTTGTCTTTAGTTGTGAAGTAAATATTGGCTATCATCTGTGAATCATTGAGATGCATCAACATGCGTGTTAGTTTTCCTTTGTATTTGACGGAATGTTGTAACGGGGCAACCTTGGAGTACGATAACTTTCTCGCCTGCTTGTCGATGGATCGTGCCATGGAGTACTAGCACTACTGGAAGAGATTGACGAGTTGGGGAAGGACAGCTAGCTGTAGCACGAACTCCCAAGAACTTTTAACATGCATGTTGTGGCCGGCTATTGCGACCTTTGAACGCGGAGCAGTCGTGTGCACCGGGAAGTGGCGCGGGCGATGCTCTCTCGGCCGGTGCGCCGCTTCAATGCCGGCGCTAGTGAGAGGTCGCGTCCGCTATGGCTGGGCATGAATGCGGCACAGACTGTTTCGGGCGGGAAGCACGCGCGGGTGATGAAGAGGGTTCGGGTTCGTCAGGAGTGGGCGTGGCAGCAGTTCGGACGCCCACAAACAAGAGATGATGTACTTAATATTGCTGCGTATATAATTAACAACGTAAATAATGTGCCAGTTGGACAAATATGATTGGAGATGGAGATGGAATTTTACGTAAACACGGATATCCATGTCTATGTCTCTATGTGTGTGCGCGACGTCTCTCATGACCTGGAAGTGGGGGCGTGTTTTTGATCGAGTTTTCTTTCTTGGTAAGTTAAAAAAATTGCCAGCCAGTTTTTGTTTTCATTTTCGGGAATGCGCGTGTTCTATTTAAAACCACTGTTATGGAGAGATTTTTTTTACTCCATTGTATATATAGCCTCTTGTTTGATAGGGTTTCTCGCCTCTCGCTCTCTCACCCTCTCCACATCAAAAAAAGTTGACAATGTCCACTCTATCTCTCTCCTCACCGGTGTTCATAGATCTGGCTGAATCCCGTCCGCTGCGGGAGGTGAGGAGGTGCAGCGTTGACGTTGTCGTCGTCAGCGATGGAGGAAGCCAATGCGCACCGTCCTCTCGGAGCCGGAGCTGGCGTAGACGAAGGTCCTCTACGCCCTTGTTTGCTGCCGTCGTGTGGGAAGATCCCACCCGCCCGCCTAAGCGACATCTCGCCCACCTGAGGTTTAACTTCTTGTACTGGTCCAGCTCCCCAGGTTGCTGCATGTGGGTTTTCTTCTATGCGACTACTCCCCAGCTCCCCATGTACAGTAGCTAGGGTTCGTTGGCTGATCCAACATCACATACTATTATAGAGGAAATGCCACTCGAAAAGTTGTCCTGGTTTATGCCTCGGTGGAGGTATACATGTTGTTTCGACAAAAAGTACATGGTGGTTGTGCGGTTATTGTCCATATGCTCCTATTGCTGCTGCTAATCTAATAGTACTATCACTGGTTAATGAAGAAATGCTTTTTTTTCTCGGGTATTCTAGTTTAGTTCCCATAATGATAATCATGATGCTTCTGTTTGTTGGTGTACTTTTCGTTAATTCTTATTAACAATTGAGATGTCGCTGTTAATCTACTGCCAAAACAAGGTAACAGCACTATATCCATTTTTTTATATTTTTGCAAACAGAGATGCGTATCTCCATACCCGGGCATGTCTTCCTCAATTTTAGTGGAACTGCACAAAATTGGATGGCCATTGTTGTTCTGCCTCACTGTCCTCTACCACGTGGTTCTTCCTTCCTCGAGCTTAATTACTGAGAAGAAACAGACCACAGTGATGATTTGTCGAACTTCATAGGTTCCTCACCCAAACTTGATGCCAAATGGATGATGTATCACCATGATGACCTATCGATGCTCATGGTTGCGCCTCATGGTTGCATCGGTTGGTGAAGCTGATCGATTTTCCATGAAAACCAAGCTGTCTTCCATCAGTGCTCTTTGCTTGTTACCCACAAAGATGATATCCTTCATCAGTTCACCTTGGTTGCGTTGGAGACGCACTCGTCTTTCATGTTAGTGCAATTTTATCACACAATTGGCTATGAACCAAATTTTTCCTCGAAGAAGGATCGACATTAGTACTAAGAGCAAAAGTTTTGTCTTGATTTCTAAACCTTCTCACAACTTTGTCTTCAGCTCCCCTGTGCTTTTATTTTTCCAACTATTAACTTTGATTAAAAAAATGGTGTGGACTAAAAACTCGGATGGACGTAGTAGCCCTCCATTTTTATTTACTCTGCATATTAGATTTGACTGAAGTCAAACTTTGTAAAGTTTGACCAAGTTTAGGCCGAACACAACAAACCAATTATTGAGAGAGGGCAAACTGTACATACTCTCAAACTTTTCCGACAATTGAAATTAAAATTGTTTATTTGTACACACTCTCACATGTTTCCGATAATTTGGCACATGTGTGGTTGTTCACTTAAGGGAGGGTAGTGTACCGCATGTGAAGGAGAGGAAGTGCGACCAGGACGCGTGGATCGTTAGTTCATCGGAAGTAGTAGTTTTCTTCACTAGCACGTTAAATAAAGAGTTTCGTTTCATACTTACACAAGTTAAAATGATTGTTACGGAGAGAATAACAAAACCACTCCACTATATATTAGTAGTATACACGAGTACTATATGGACGCAGCTTCGTTGACTTAGTGCACCTACCTTTGGGTGTATGACAGGTGGGCCCAAAATGTGGCTGGCCCACCTATCAGATAGCCAAAGGGAGGTGCAGTTAAGGCACCGGAGCACAGTCCGTAATACAGTATATATACTATATAAGCTGGAGCCTCAGCGCTTGTTCGCTAGGATTTGCACTCTCCACACTCTCGCCGCACTACATATTTATATATACACGCTGGAGGCTCAACGTTCCTTTGCTAGGGTTTGCTATATTCACAGTCTCTCACCCTCTTCACAAGATCTAAACAAGACTACGTTGGCCTCTGTCTCTCTCTCCCCCCTCACAGCTGGTGAAGGAGGCGTCCGGATACTGTCGCACCGGGAAGGTGAGGAGGTGCAGCGTTCACTCTATTGCCTTCGGCGAGGAAGGCAATCCACTACCAGCTGCGCTGTTCTCTTTCACCCAGTGCCCGTGCGGGAGGGCCACCGACCCCTTCTTCCTCGCTGCCGTACATAGTGTAGGCAGATTCGGCCTCCCGCTGCATGCCTTGCCACATCCCGACGACCCTAAGGTATAAGTTTCTTTGAAACCGTCATTGCTGTAGCTGCATGCGGATCTTTTTCGATTCTGTAGTCGAATCTAGGTCTTGGTTCAAACAGGAAAGAAGGGTGCGATGGGGTGGAGCATGAATCTAGGGTGCGGTTCAATGAGGAAAGGGAGGGAGGGAAACTAGTATAGACTGGCTATCCAGCCGCTTTGTTGGTTGAAAAGGGAAAAAATGGGTAACCCAGTACACACATCTGTAAGGAACCGATCTCTTTGTTGAAAAGGAAAAGAAACTGGGGGCTCGAGTTGTTTGTGCAGGACTAGATTTGCTGCCCTTACATAGGAAAAAGGTTGAAAGAGAACAAATATGGGGCCAACGCAGATATGCTGCTTGGCTACATACTCTGCATCACCCATTTATATGTGTGGACGCACATGGTGCTGGCATGTCCCATGTCCCATGTCCCATACAACTATTTTGCTGTTGTTAATCTAAGAATGCTGCTGGAAAATTGAAGCAATGCACTGTTAAAAGTAGATAACATTCTTAACGAATGTTGTTTTAAGAGAATGTCTTTATTAATATGAATGAACGCAACCGTCTTAGAAATGCTACCGTCCTACTTTGTTTTCCATCAAGATAAGTTAGATGCTTCTTTTTGTCGCCGTTTGTTTCATCCTCCTTTATTGGCTAGTAATTGTTTCCTTTTTTGTCTCTGTTAAAACAAGGATACTATTCAACTTGTTGTTATAGCAAATTTAAATGTCACACCGGTGACTCTGCTTGATTTTAGTGCAACTGCACAAAACGAGATTGGATTTCCTATTCGTGTTGGCAGATTCGTAGGTGATCTCGTGTGCGTCATGACAGGTTGGTACTTGCCTTCATCCACATGATCGTGCAGTGTGTTTTGAGATGTTGTGCTACTTGTATTGGTACTGTTTTAAATAAATGTTGAATTGAAGCTATCGTATTGCTCTCTTTTTCCCATTAAGTAGTGAACAAAAATGGTACCAACCCAGACATGATGCTTGTTGCTTTGTTGCAACAAACTCTGTATTGCCCCCTTTATAAGTAGACGGAAGCACATGGTGTTATTGCGCCCACTCTCCCCTGGAACTGTTTACGCTTTCTACTAATCTAATGCCACTGGTAAAATTAAGCAATGCCACTCTCAGAATTAACTACTGAATCTTAGTTCAAAACTGCAACACTTGTTAGGGATTGGCGGCATTACCATTTTTGTGGCCGCATGTTTCATCCTCCTTTATTAGCTAGTAATTGATTCCTTTTTTGCCTTTGTTAAAACAGGGATATCAACTCAACTTGTTGCTATTGCGACATTTTGCTTAACTACGCGAAACACTTTTGTTTTAAGAGTGTTTTGTGCGGTTCAACTTGAATGTCACACCGGCGACTTTGCTTAATTTTGGTGGAACTGCACAAAAGGAGATCATGGATTTTCATATATGTGTTGGGATTTCTTTCAAGTCCTCCTCGCGAGTTGTTTCAAATCTTGGTCAAGAAAGGTCAGTACCGACTTTCATCCACATGATGCTACAGTGTGCTTTGAGATGTTGTGCTACTGTTATTGGTACTGTTTTGGATAAATATTGAATTGAAGCTATTGAACTGTTGGCTTTTACCATTAAGTGGGCAAAAATTGTTCCAACCCACACATGATGCTTGTTTCTTTGTTACAACAAAACTTTGCATCACCCCCTTTATAAGTAGATGGAAGCACATGGTGTTGTTGCACCCACTCTCCCCTGGAACTGTTTATGCTTTTTGTTAATCTAATGCCGCTGGTAAAATTAAGCAATGCCACTCTCGAAATTAACTACTTAATCTTAGTTCAAAACTGCAACACTTGTTAGGGATTGGCGGGATTACCATTTTTGTGGCCGCATGTTTCATCCTCCTTTATTGGCCATTAATTGATTCCTTTTTTGCCTCTGTTAAAACACGGATATCTATTCAACTTGTTGCTATTGCGACATTTTTCTTCGCTTAATTTTGGTGGAACTGCACAAAAGGAGACCGGATTTCCATATATGTGTTGAGATCTCTTTTAGGTTTCAAATCTTGGTCTTGAAAGGTCAGTACCGACTTTCCTCGGAATTAACTACTGAATCTTAGTTCAAAATTGCAACACTTGTTAGGGATCAGCGGGAGTACCCTTTCTGTTAGGGATCGGCTGGAGTACATGTTTAAGAAATGTATTGTTCAGATATCTCTGTTATTATTATATATATATATATATCAGTTACAGTGTTCTACAAATGGTGCTATCCTGCTTTGTAGTTCTTTCTACATGTTTAACCAAGGTATTGTTAAGATAATGTCTCTGTTAAAATGAATCAGTCGCATTGTTTTAGGAATGGTACTTTTCTGCTTTGTCATTCTTTATACATGTTGAAACAAGGCATTGTTAAGATAATGTCTCAGTTAATATGAATGAATCACACTGATTAAGAATTGCTACTCTCCTGCTTTGTTTCCCATTAAGATAAGGTAGATCAGTAGATGTTTTTCTTCTGGGAGTACAAGTCATCAACCATTATTTCTCATTAATTGTTTCCCTTATACCTATTGTTGCTTACATGGATATCAAAATTAAAGCTCGGTTTTATTCCGACTTTGATTTTAGTTGAACTGCACAAAAGGAGCCAATGTGTCTAAGGCAGACTACTGCATTAGTGGGTCCAGTTGGTCTTACCACTTTGCAGAAAAAGCAATCACTGTTTGTGCTACATTACACAAGGAATGATTGAGAAGCTTTACAGAGTATTAGTAGACGCTGGTGACATGACTAGTCTGCAGGACAAGACTCCAAGTCTGTCAATGTCATTCTAAGCAACAATGATGGGGCATCTGGGTATGGTAATCTGTTTATCGTACTTTCAGTTTGTTATTCCATCGATTGGTGGGTTGACACTGGACCAATATTCATGTGTGGGCGATGTGTCTTTGTTTTCTTGCAGCATATAAATACGAAATCCACGGGGATGCTCATCTTGATTTTAGTGGAACTGCACAAAAAGTTCAGATGGTTCATGTCCTCCATAATACTTCATCATGCACAATACATCGAATGGTTCTCTAATCATTCATTGTCACCTTGAGCCACCGGACTATCAGGTGACAAACTGATGACAAACCCTGCCTGTTCCACAATCATAGGAATTACATATTTTGAATGGGAAAAGCTTGTGAAAGTTTAATCATTGATGTTAGATGGAAGACATTAGTTTAATATATTGGAATTGGAAAACCTTGTCAAATTTTTCTCATTGTTGTTAGCCAAAAGACATGCATTCGATATTTTTGAGTGGGACTTCCTTTGCTGTGAGCAACATCGATCGTCTTTCCTATTCCCGTCTTCAGTTCAGAAATATTTACTCTGATGAGATGCAGTCACATGAATGTTGACTTATGTAAGGTATTTTAAGAGTTTGTTCTAAATGTTGTCTATGTAATGCTAGGCCTTGTGAGTTTGTTCTGAATGTTGTCTATGGAATGTTGTGGCATGCGGCATCACGAGCTATTCACCGTGCCTCCTGAGAATAATGCTTCATATTGTTTTGCATGTTGAGCTAATGCATGTTATGAAGATCATCCTCTTTTGTTATTTCTGTGCTTAAGAAGTTCATTGTCTTATGTTTCATTCATAGCCTATACGACAACTCGGGTAGGTTAGAGGTGAAACCATATGATCTTCCGACCAACTCATCATCTTAGGCCGTGATTGGGTCGTCATTTTCCAACCAAAACCGCTTGTAAAACTGACGCTTGTAAATAAAAGCAGATGGTCTCGGGCGAACCGCTTGGTTGGTCGATTTCGACTAGTAAAATATACATTGGTCTCTCAAATTATAGGCGTAACACGCCAGTTTTCATCATAGACCTCGGGCCCTCGGTTTCATTACGCCTGTATTTTATGCGTTGTTTCCGATGACGAGTAAATTACACTTGTTTCTTAATACATGTGTGAAATAAACCAGAGCTCCCAAGCGCGGCCTTACCGTTTCATGCCATCTCAGTCTCTCAAAGGTGCTCATAGGTGTCTGATGATCCTGGTTTCCTGAATGAGCAGCGGGCGCTGTATCAGACCATCCGTAGGGCCTACGAGGCCCTCTCCGTCGTCCTTCGAGTTGTTGCACTCGCCGTGGCGCCGAGCATTGTCAACATGGTCAACGAACATGAGGATTCAGGAGATCACTTTTATTTTGACTGGATGATAGTCGGGACCTACTAGGGCCATCGCCGTACGTATGCAAGTGCCTCCTTATTATGTACAACTACATTTTTTTGCTTCCTCCTAATTTCCTGACATCACGGTCCCACACCATTGTCAACCTATGTAGTCAATAAACGAGATAATTGCACAAGGAGCGGCCGACAGCTGGGATCAAGCAGCTCGAGCAGTATTTGTGATTTTGAGGTGTGAGCACTGCAGTGTTTTTATTGAGCGATGTTTTTATTGTTGTTCATAGGAGAGCAGGTAATTAACTGGGCGGGCTGTGGCCCGTCTAGCCCAGGCCAGATATCCAGCCCAGATATTAATTTTTTTCAAGCTGAAAATGGCTAGCCCAGCTATACTTTTTTTGAGGAATACCCAGGCAAGGTCAACTTGTTATTCTCCGCCCCGCTGGGCTGCAAATCTTTCATATGAGGGATGCATTAGGCTTAACAAGAAAATGGGCTTTAAGAAATAATAAATGGGATGTAATTATAAAAAACTTGGCAGTAACTATAAAAAATTGCAACCAACACGCAATTAGTTTATAAAATATTATTTTTGGATTTTGAAAATTTTAATTTCATTAATTTTTGCGCGCGCAATGTTTCGTTGGATTTTTACGTAATACAAATTTATATTGAAATTGTATTTAATCTGACTAGAAATTCCGGGATAAAAATATTTCGGATCCCATCAAAATGTGGGAAATTTTATTGAATTCTATTTTGAACGGTTGGTTGAAATTATTAATCATTGTCCTAGCTAGAAAATGGGCTGTACTTTTAACAAACTGTAAATGGGCTATAGTAAATTCCATTAGAATTCAAAAATGGGTTGTGCATTCTTAAAAATCGCAAATGGGCTATATGTTCTCTGCCACACACTTGCGGGCCTACTAAGTTGACGCGTCCCCTAAAAAACTAAGTTGACGCGTATGCAAGGCTTTGTCAACTTATAGTCAACACACGGTTCTAGCAGCAGTGGCCGTTGGATGTCCATCCAATGGATGTCGCGCTTCTTCTTCAATCTCGGATATTCTAGCTTCAGCCGCCCAAAAAACGATTCCTCCCCCTGACATCTGGGGCGCACCGTTTCGGAGGCTGACCTGTGGGCCTACTAAGTTGACGCGTACCAAGGGATTTGTCAACTTAGTCAATATAAACGATTCTAGCTGCAATGACCGTACGATGTCCATCCAACGGCCGTCATGCTTCTTTAATCTCTGCTCTTCTTGCTCCAGCCGCCCAAAGCAGCGCCTGATGAAGTCATGTACCTAGGGCAGGGTCATGGACCTGTCCAAGGTACCCTCCCCAAGGACATCTCTTGAAGAAACTACCTTTCAGTCGACCTGGAAGGATTCCACTCGACGGACCTAAAGACACTCGACCACCAGGAGATCTACAGTCAGTCTGCGCGGAAATGGTCGGTCATTAAGTGGCTTTATGGCCATCATAGCACTTTATATAGGACGTTACAAGTAACTCCCTATCTTAATGTACCTTAATCTCTACATAAGCGAAATTTGGAGGGTGCGTGAACTCTATATAAGCCACCCCTCCTCGGTGTAAGGGGTTCGCACCCGTAACTCATACGCACATAATCTGATCGACCGCCTCCGGGCTCCGAGGCGAGGGCTGTTACTTCCTCCGAGAAGGGCCTGAACTCGTAAACATCTTGCGTATACAACTACTCCATAGCTAGGACCTTGCCTCTCCATTCCTACCCCCATTCTACTGTCAGACTTAGAACCACGACAGTTGGCGCCCACCGTGGGGCAGGTGTCTTAGCGACTTGTTGGAGAAGTTGCAGTTTTTCCGATCCCCTTCATCATGGTTTCAGGTGGAGTTTTGGTTGAGGGCCACGAGATCCGTCTCGGCGCGCTCAAGTTCAACGCCGATGACTCTGCTTGGCTGCAGGAGGCTCCACTCGACGTCGACGCACTCCCCGTCTGCGGGACAACGCACTTTCGCGCATGTGTCGGCGTCCTCCCCGGCAGCCGCCGTCGACTCGAGATCGGTCGGCTCTGTGTCATCCTCCTCCCAGTCTCTCGCGGCGCAAGCGCTCCGGTCGGTCGAGGCTTCAGCGGTGGGTGAGGCACGCGGTGGCCCGCCAGTCGGCCACTCCCCAAGTCGCGGCGATCGAGCCCGATGAATCTCTCTACGGCCTGTTCGATCTATCGACCGGCTCAGAGATCTGCATCCGAAAAGCGGCAAAGATCGATCCAGCGGCGGAGGTTACGATGGTCGATGGACCACGTAGTCCTCCTGGTTTCCCAGCGACGGGGCGTTGCGGAGGCGAGCGGTGCAGGTTCACGAAGAGTATCAACCCGAGCCCCTCACTTGGTGCAGAGGAGGAGCTTCGCCGCCGGAACATGGATCGCTTCACACTCCTATCGTTGGAGAAACCCCGAGGCCCGTGCCTTAGAAGACGCGTGTTTGGCCAACTTTTGAGCGCACTTTCATTGGAAAATCTCCGGCGAGTGCTCGATTTAACAGCGCAATAACGGGTCCCGTCGTCCGATCGGCGTCAATTCTTTCCACAACCTACTCGGTATACCGAACTCCAATTCAGAATCTAGCGATTTGCAGCCCGTATAGCGAGTCCATTCAGCCTTCCTAGTCGAGGCTGGCGAGGCTTGCTACAGATCGTAGATTTACCGGGCAGCAGGAGATCAAAATTCAGTCATATCGCGATCACGGAACAGGATTCACGGCAGATCCGTCGCTGCGAATACAGATCGATCGACTCATAGCCCAAGATCGCCCGAGGCGTGAGGGGCGTGGAGGCGGCGTGATCGAGATGAGGATCGATTCGATCATGATGATCAACGTCGAGTTCCTCCTCCCCAAAGGGTGGGTCATACGCACATCGGCAGCAGGATGACAGACACCATCACAGTGTTGGGCGAAGGATTCCAGTCGATCCCAGGGAACCAGGCTTTGACGCGAGATCCATTATCATTCAAGGTTTGGTCGACAGAGCAGAGCTCACCGAGAAGGCCATGAGCAGAGATGTGCCCACCAGCAGCAGAGTACACGTCTCAGGACGAGTATTTTAGCGAGCCATCGAGGCCGTGGTGATTCCTCCCAACTTCGGGTTGGCGATCGGAGTTAGTAAGTTCTTGGTGAGTCCAAGCGGATACTTGGCTTGAAGACTACCGAGTGGCTGTTCAGATTGGCGGCGGCAGCGATGAAGTGGCCATGAAACACCTGCCTCTTATGTTGGAGGGCTTAGCGAGCATGGTTGAATCGCTTAGCACCCAGCAGCATTTACACTTGGGAAGATCTTGCCCGAGTGTTTGTCGGGACATTTGAAGGAACTTGCAAGCGGCCTGCAGGGTTGTGAGTTGCGATCGTGTGTGTCGAAGTCGAATGAAACTCGAGGACTACATCCAGAGATGGATCACATTGCATCACACAGTAGAGAATGTATCTGATCATCAGGCAGTCTGTGCCTTCAAGGAAGGCGTTAAGAATAGAAAGTTAAGTTTGAAATTCGGTCGGACCGGAGACATGACCCTAAGTCGAATGATGGAGATTGCCACCAAGTACGCCAATGGTGAAGAAGAGGATCGGCTCTGGAGTGGCAAGTACAAGTCAGCCGCTAATGAAACCGGGGGAGGGAACTCCAGTCGGAAGCAGAAGCGGAAAGCCAAGCCAGCTGCTCCTGGAGAAGCCTTGGCCTTGACTCCAGGAAAGTTCAAGGGGAAGTCCAAGGGACCTTGGAACCCCAAGAAGGTGAAAGACCAGGACAGAAATGATGTATTGGACTTGCCATGTCACATTCACATGAAGAAAGATGAAGAGGGTAAACTCATTTACCCAAAGCATACCACTCGACAGTGTCGGCTCTTGATTCAGCAGTTCCAGGGGAAGCATCCCAAGGATAAGGAAAAGGAGTCAGACAAAGTTGAGGACAAGGAAGGTAGTGATGGCGGATACCCCCAGGTCAATTCCACCATGATGATTTTTGCTGACGTTGAAAGCAAAAGTCGATTGAAAGTTATCAACCAAGAAGTGAATATGGTCGCTCCGGCGACACCCAGTTATCTGAAATGATCACAGACCGCCATCACATTCGACCAGTCTGATCACCCGACACACATAGCCACCCCTGGGAGGCAAGCTTTGGTGGTCGACCCAATCGTCGAAGGCACTCGACTAACTAAAGTTTTGATGGATGGTGGCGGGCTTTGAACATCTTGTATGCGAGACATTGAAAGGGATGGGCATTTCGATGTCGGACTCAAAGACCGATAACATGAGCTTCCATGGAGTCATTCACGGAAAGAAGGCTGAGTCGCTCGGCCAAATTGCTCTCGATGTGGTTTTGGTGATTACAAGAATTTTCGTGAGAAAAGTTGACCTTTGAGGTCGTGGATTTCGAGTGCTTATCACGCTATTGCAGGAAGGCGGCGTATGCACGTTCATGGCTCGACCATGTTATGTATACCTCAAACTGAAGATGCCAGGCCACAAAGGTGTGATCTTTGTCACTAGCAATCGGAAAAAGCGAAGAGTGTTTTGAAAGGCTCTAAGATCCGATGCTCGGATGGCGTGGTAGAGCTGCAAGAGTACCGAAAACTGCAGACCGAGTGATTTGTTGCGAGCCAAGAAGCCCGCCACGAGTCAGCATTTCGGTCGTCCGGTGAGGCGAAACGATTCACATTCACCCGACCGATCCCAATGCTGCTCGACTCACATCTCAACAACGATCGACTCCAAATAGGAAGAAGCGCTCATCCAGTTCCTCCGTGAGAACTGGGACATCTTCGCATGGAAACCTGCTGACATGCCGGGTGTTCCCAGGGGACTGGCTGAGCATCGTCTACGAGTCGACTCAAAAGTTAAACCTTTCAAAGAACATCTTCGGCGGTCCGCCGTCCAGAAGAGAAAGGCCATTGGCGAGGAGGTGGCTCGGCTCTTGGCAACAGACTTTATCCGAGAGATTTACCACTCCGAGTGGCTCGCCAATGTAGTCATGGTCCCTAAGAAGGACAAATCACTTTGCATGTGCATCGACTTCAAACATATCAATCGGGCCTGCCCGAAAGATCATTTTCCTCTCCCCCGCATCGACCAAATAGTCGACTCGACTGCGGGATGTGAGCGGCTGTCTTTCTTAGACGCCTATTCCGGTTACCATCAGATCCGTCTGTATGGACCCGGCGAGATCAAAACAGCTTTCATCACTCCATTCGGATGCTTCGTTATGTCACCATGCCATTCGGCCTCAAGAATGCGGAGCCACGTTCATGAGGATGATTGAAGTGTTTGCTCACTCAAATCAGTCGGAATGTGGAAGCATACATGGATGACATTGTGGTCAAGTCACGGAAAGGTTCCGACCTGTTGACTGACCTTGCTGAAACATTTGCCAATCTCAGGAGGTATGATATCAAGCTTAATCCATCAAAATGCACATTCGGAGTTCCTGGCGGAAAGTTACTCAGTTTTCTCGTTCGAACGAGGAACCGACACCAACCCAGAAAAAGCTGGCACTATACTCCGAATGAAACGCCCTGTGCGTGTGCACGATGTCTAGAAGCTTACTGGATGCTTGGCCGCTTTAAGTCGATTCATCTCTCATCTCGGTGAAAAGGCATTGCCTCTTTACCGACTGATGAAGAAGTCAGACAAGTTCAAGTGGACTCCCGAAGCTGATGTAGCGTTTGCAGAGCTAAAAGCTCTGCTCTCCACCCAGCCGGTGCTTGCTGCCCCAATCAGCAAAGAGCCTCTGCTGCTTTACATTGCAGCCATAGGACAAGTCGTCAGTACAGTACTTACGGTCGAGCAGGAAGAAGAAGGAAAAGCCTTCAAAGTTCAGCGCCCAATATATTATCTTTCTGAAGTATTGACCCCATCAAAGCAAAGATATCCTCATTATCTTAAGCTTGTTTATGGGATTTATATGACCACGAAGAAGGTTGCTCATTACTTCTCTGACCATTCCATTACAGTCCTCAGCGACGCCCCATTGTCAGAGATTCTGCATAACAGAGATGCAACTGGTCGAGTGGCGAAATGGGCGATTGAACTCCTTCCCTTGATATCAAGTTTGAGGCAAAAGCCATCAAGTCCCAAGCGATAGCAGATTTCATCGCCGAGTGGATTGAACGACAGCTGCCGACTCAGGTTCACTCGGAGCACTTGACCATGTTCTTTGATGGTTCCAAGATGCTGAATGGTTCGATCTTTGAGTCTGTTGGTTTCCCCGAGGAGATAAGCTCGGATATATGCTCCAGATTCACTTTGATTCTTCCAACAATGAAGCGAATCTGAAGCACTTCTGTATGGGTTGCGTATGGCCATTTCACTCGGCGTCCGTCGCCTCATGGTTTATGGCGACTTAGATCTAGTGGTTAATCAGGTGATGAAGGAGTGGGATGTCAGAAGTCCAGCCATGTCTGGTTATTGCAATGCAGTGAGGAAGCTAGAGAAGAAATTTGAGGGCTTAGAGCTTCATCATGTACCCCGACTGAAAAATCAAGCTGCTGATGATTTGGCGAAAATAGGGTCCAAGAGGGAAGCCATTCCCAATGATGTGTTTTTAGATCACATCCACACACCGTCAATTCAAGAGGATCCTTTCAACAAAGAAGCCCCACAGCCAAAAAGTACCACCGATCCGACTGAAGTTGAGGTCCCAGCTGTGGTCGACCTGATCATGGAAGTCGTGGTCATCACTCCCGATCGGACGATTGCCGTACATCGCGTATATCCTAAGGAAAGAGCTCCGGAGAAGCGAAGAAGAGGCTCGACGGACCGTCCGCCGATCCAAGGCCTTCTTGTGATCAAGGGACGGTTATATGAGAGAAAGCGCGATCGAGTCGGTCAGAAATGCATAACACCAGAAGAAGGTCAGATAATTCTTGATGATATCCACTCGAGGACCTGTGGTCATCATGCGTCCTCTCGGACCATTGGGGCTAAAGCATACCGAGCAGGATTTTATTGGCCAAAAGCAAATGAAATGGAAAAGGAAATAGTCGACAAGTGTGAAGGGTGTCAGTTCTATTCCAATATGTCACATAAACCCGCCTCAGTCTTGAAGACCATTCCACTCGTCTGGCCCTTCGCTGTTTGGGGGTTGGATATGATTGGACCACTGAGAACTGGCAGAAGCGGCTTCACTCACTTGCTAGTGGCAGTCGTTAAGTTTACGAAGTGGATCGAAGCTAAGCCTATCAAGAACCTCGATGCGTGCACTGCTATCAGTTTCATCAGAGAGTTGATATTCAGATATGGAGTTCCGCATAGCATCATCACTGACAATGGGTCAAACTTTGATTCCGACAAGTTCAAAGCCTTTTGTGCCTCTCAAGGCACGCGAGTCGACTATGCTTCAGTTGCTCACCCCCAGTCGAATGGACAAGCAGAGCGAGCAAATGGTCTAATTCTCAAAGGACTGAAACCCCGGCTGATGCGTGATCTCAAGCATGTAGCAGGAGCGTGGGTCGACGAACTTCCGTCAGTTCTTTGGGGATTGAGGACCACTCCTAATCGGTCGACTGGGAGAACTCCATTCTTTTTGGTCTATGGGGCTGAAGCAGTTCTGCCGAGTGACCTGCTTCACAATGCACCTTGAGTCGAACTCTACTCTGCAGACGAAGCGGAGCAAGCCCGGCAAGATGCAGTTGACCTCCTAGAAGAGGACAGAGAGATGGCCCTGATCCGCTCGACCATCTATCAGCAGGACTTGCGTCGATTCCATGCTAGAAATGTGAAGAGCTGAACCTTCCAAGAAGGAGACTTGGTCCTCCGAGTGGATCAACAGAAACCACACAAGCTCGATCCCACTTGGGAAGGTCCCTTCATCATCACCAGGGTTCTCTACAATGGAGCATACCATCTTTACAACGTCGATCGCCAGATAGATGAGCCTCGAGCTTGGAATGCGGAGCTGCTCCGCCCCTTTTATACTTAAGTACTCACTCGGGTGAGATGTAATAAAAGTACCTCTATAGTTTGTTTATCCAAGACAAGAATGTTATAATTTTCCCAAGTGATTGTTATTGCTTTTTGTTGACATAAGAAATTCCCCCCCCCCAGTGGGTGGCTTAGCTGCGAACCCGTTTCGCCTAAGTTTGTAAAAAAATCCCTGTCGAGTGGAGAGCCAGCCTCCCACTCGGGGGCTTAGCTGTGGATCCGTTTCGCCTAAGTACTCGCCTAAGTGTTTGAAATCCTACCGAGTGGGGAGCCAGCCGCCCACTCGGGGTCTTAGCTGCGAATCCGTTTCGCCTAAGTACTTGAAAATCCTACCGAGTGGTGAGCCAGCCTCCCACTCGGGGGCTTAGCTGCAGTCCAAGTACTCGCCTAAGTGTTTGAAATCCTACCGAGTGGGGAGCCAGCCTCCCACTCGGGGGCTTAGATGCAGTCCAATACTCGCCTAAGTGTTTGAAATCCTACCGAGTGGGGAGCCAGCCTCCCACTCGGGGGCTTAGCTGCAGTCCAAGTACTCGCCTAAGTATTTAAAATCCTACCGAGTGGCGAGCCAGCCTCCCACTCGGCGGCTTAGCTGCAGTCCAAGTACTCGCCTAAGTATTTAATACAATGTGTGCTTTGTAAGGACGACGAGGTACAGATCGACTGCTCCCTTCTCCTTCAGAGCTACGACACAAAAAATCCTCCCACTCGGAGGCTTAGCTGCAGTCCAAGTACTCGCCTAAGTATTTAAAATCCTACCGAGTGGAGAGCAAACCTCCCACTCGGTGGTTTAGCTGCAGTCCAAGTACTCACCTAAGTATTTAAAATCCTACCGAGTGGAGAGCAAACCTCCCACTCGGGGGCTTAGCTGCAGTCCAAGTACTCGCCTAAGTGTTTAAAATCCTACCGAGTGGAGAGCGAACCTCCCACTCGGGGGGCTTAGCTGCAGTCCAGTACTCGCCTAAGTATCTGAAAATCCTACCGAGTGGAGAGCAACCCTCCCACTCGGAGGCTTAGCTGCAGTCCAGTACTCGGCTAAGTATGAAATCCATTCTGATCCGCAAGGACGACGAGTTGCAGGTCGACTGCTACCTTCTCCTTCGGACCTACGCCACAAGTACAACGTGTGCTCTATCCCGATCCGCAAGGACGACGAGGTGCAGGTCGACTGCTACCTTCTCCTTCGGAGCTGCGCCACAAGTACAATGTGCGTTCCATCCGATCCGCAAGGACGACGAGGTGCAGGTCGACTGCTACCTCCTCCCACGGAGCTGCGCCACAAGTACAATCTGTGCTTCATCCCTACCTGCAAAAACAAGGAAGTGCAGGTCGACTGGATTTTTCACCTCAGAGCTGCATCTCAAGCACTGAAGTGTATTCCGAGTGAAGAACAAAGTTCGCTCGAAGGCAAATGAAAGCATATTAGATGATAAACCAAGTTCAGATAATATCCTACGGATCCAGAAGTACCCAGGCATCAAGCCTGTTAAAGTTTATCGGTTACAAGACCACTCGGCATTCCGAGGCAAATTTAAGACGAATCATAGAAGTTTTTCACTCCTCAGGTGGAGGACTGGAAGGCGCGACAAACTGGTCCAGGTCGATCCCGTCAGCAATTCGGGTGGCAGCAGCAATGAAAGTCTCCATGAAAGATTGGAAGTCATAATTCTTAGTATTGGCAACTTTGATGGACGCCAGCTTTTCCTCTCGTGCCTACTTGCAGTGAACCCGAACCAGGGACAGAGCAACATCGGCACCACACCTGGCAGCAGACTTTTTCCATTCCTGTACTCGACTTGGAACGTCATTCAGTCGAGTAATTAAAGACTCGGGGTCATTTTGAAGCGTCTCGCCTGGCCAGAGTGTCGATTCAATCCGCGACACCGCAACCTTCAGTAGAGCGAGGTAGTCCACCACACCAAAGAACACGAGACTCCGATCGAACACGTTCATAGCGGCTTCATCCTTCACGGGGAGTTAATGGGGTCCAAGCTTGTCTCCACTCGACTAGTCTCCTCCTCGAAGTTACGTGAGTCGTAAACACAACTCGAGTTCAAGCTAATGGTTCTATGATGAGTCGGTGATAACAAGTCGATCGGATAAGAGGAATTACCTTCAAGCGTGAGGAATAACTTCTTGGCGAGCCCTCCCAAATAAGCCTCGGATCGTTCCTCTTCCCTTGATTCGCCGACCTTGTCGCTCGAGCTATCTTGTCGTTCTTGATCGGCTAACCTCCTTGTTGGCGCGTCGAGAGCAACTTCGGATTGGCGTTCTCTTCTTCAAGTTTACCGACCGAAGACAACTTTTGTTCCATGAGCCGTTTTGTCCAAAGCCGCTTCTGCGCCTCGGCAAGGTCATGATCCTTCTTCCTCGAGCCTCCTCCATTTTATACGCAAAATAGCGGTGAGATCAGAATTAGGAATGGGCAGAAAGACAAAGGCAGTCATCAAGTTCTCACCAGCCATACCTTTTGCTTCGTCTCTTGCCTTCTGCAAGTTCTCCTGAGCAAGTTTCAAGTCAAGGTTGAGCTGGATCTGTTTGTTTTCCAATTCAGTATAGCGAGCCACAAGCTCGCAGGATTTCTGCGAAGAGTCAATCGACAGACATCAAAGATGAGTTGCTTCTGAGTGACTAAGAAAAAATCGCAGCGTTTCTAAGACTACAGTCGAATCAAAATATTCAACAGTAGTCTCGGGGACTACACCCAGTGGGTGCACTTAGCGTGCCCCCACTGGTTTTACCGACTCGATTAGATCAGTCAACCAAAAGTGGCAAAAAGGTTATGATCTTAAACCACGGCTAACTGTCAGCAGTCAGCCACGGTATCATCATGATCTAATAAAAAGGAGTTCTTCAGACTACGATTCATTGCGCCAGAGTCCACCATAGTCTGGGACTAAACCGGTGGGTGCACTCAGCGTGCCCCACCGGCTTCAAAATTCCATTCGACATGGTCCAACAGACCGATCAAGAAGTCAACAAAGAAATTCAAAGTATAAAGACTACGGTCGATCGCCGTGATCCACCATAGTCTCGGGACTACACCCGGTGGGTGCACTCGGCATGCCCCACCAATCCAAAAATTCAATCGACACACCCTTTGGGTGTCTGACATCGAAGATCTTGTAAAGAAGAGTTTTCGGGTAGCATATCCTAACGTAACAGGTTGTGACCAACTAACTTTGGACGTTGCTCTGAGCTGGTGGCATCATAGGCGCTGGCTGGCCTCCGGACCACCTTCACTTGCTCCATCATGATCCCGCTTTGGCGTATAGCTTCTTTAGCAGCACCCACTTGGTCCTCTGGGACGTGGTGTGTGGCGAAAAGAGAGGGCGGATCAGCAGTCGACGATGAAGGCCGGATACTCGTCAGCGGCACAGCGAAAGACACAGAAGTTCGAGTGATGTTGCCACCCTCATGAACCAGCGTCTCAGGCACTGATACAACCTGAGTAGTCTTGCCAGCAGGCGCCTTCTTATTCCTCCTCCGCCTCAGCGGTGCCTCATCGTCATCATCAGGGAGATCAATGACATGAGGAGGGACTACAGGAAAGATTCAAAGTCAAAAACGGAAATCCAATCGACCAACAGTGAAACTGCTGAGATCATACCAAGGTTAGAGGTGACAGCATCTTCCATTTCTTGGTCTTTGTTCCTGGCTGAGGTCTCGGAGGTAGCATCGCTACAAATGTCAGAAATCAGTTGATCAGTCAACAAGTCGACCAAAAGTATGTCTATGCTAAACAAGAAAACACAAGTTCTGCTGTACCTGGAAATGGTAGGAATGGCCACCTTCATCTTGGGCAAAGCCTTCGTCGGCTTTGATGGCGTCGCTCGAGGTTGCTTCGACACTTTTTCAGTCGGCGCCGGAGAGGTCGTCCGAGGGCGTTTCGTCGACTGCCCGAAAGGCGCGATAGCCTTGCCACGCTCGACCGCGGGGTCATGGGTGAGCTTGGATCGCCTTTCCATGCGGGGAGGATCGACTTCTTCCTCCTCTTCCTCCTCCTCCTATTCGCCGGAGGTGTCGTCGTCTTCGTCCTCCTCACCATCAGATTGCCATTCCTCCTGGCTTTCACCTCCGCTCCCTTCCTCCTCCTCGACTGGTTCTTGCGCTCCGTTTGGCATCGAGTACATCTCAGTGGTGGCCTGGAAGGCAACAAACAAGACAAAAGTCAATCGACCGATTTTAAGCAAACAAGATGGAGAAAGCAGGATCACAGTCAAAGATGCAGGAATGGACCTTGTCTACTTCGTATGATTGGTCGAGTGGGGATCCTCCTGGCTCCTCGAGGTTATCCTTGTTTCTGTGATGCCCGCAAGACACCTTTCCAAAGCATGGCATCCTCGATCTCCTCCGGGTGGATCCGAGTGGTGTCCTCGGTGCGAGTACAACCACATCGGATGGTCTCGGGCTTGAAGCGGCTGGATGCGTCGTCGAAGGAAGACCTCCAAGAGATCCATGCCTGTTACCCCGTCTCGAATGAGCTGGACAACTCGTTCGACCAACACCTTCACCTGCGCCTTCTCTTCCGGGATCACCTTCAAAGAGGATGGCTTGCTCACTCGGTCCATGGAAAAACGAGGGAGTCCAGTCGACTGCCCTGGCGTTGGCTGGTCCTTGTAGTAGAACCAAGTCAACTGCCATCCACGGACTGACTCGGGTAAGATCATGGCCGGAAAATAACTTTTTCCTCTCAATTGAACCCCAAGACCCCCACACATTTGAATCACTTGAGTTCTCTCGTCACTCGGATTGGCCTTTTTCACCGTCTGGGATTGACAAGTGAAAATGTGCTTGAAAAGACCCCAATGAGGTCGGCAACCCAAGAAATCCTCGCACAAAGACACGAAAGCAGCGAGATACACGATGGAGTTGGGAGTGAAGTGGTGAAGTTGTGCCCCAAAGAAGTTCAGAAATCCCCGAAAGAAAGGGTGAGGCGGCAGAGAAAACCCGCGGTCGACATGGGTGGCCAAGAGAAAACACTCACCCTCCAGAGGTTGTGGCGCCCACTCCTTCCCCGGGAGCCACGCTGATCCATGGGTGATCCGTCCCTCATTGGCCATGTCGTCGAGATCCTTCTGGCTGATCATCGAGCGGATCCAGTCGCCCTGGATCCAGCCCTGCGGCAAGCCAGCCCTCGACGAAGATCCGCCCCGACTGGTCGCTCTTCCCTTCGCCTTCGCCGTCGCCTTATTCGCCCGCTCCAAAGCCATCGTCTTCTCCTTCACCATTGTCGCTGGCGGAACACGCACAGAACAGCAGCGCTGAGATGGAATCGCACGCGGCGGATGAATCTGGGGAAGGGAGGAGGAAAGGGGAACGCACTGTTCAAAAAACCCCGGTCCAGGGCCTTATATGAGGTTGCTTCCGAGTGACTGACTGGTAGGCCCGGGCGATCCTGTCAAATCCCGCAATCACCACCCGCGACACGTGGCAAAAAAGGTGGCGAGAGATCGGCGTCCTTGCCTTATCCCGTCCGATTCTGCGGCTCCTCTCATCCCTTCGTTTCCGAAAATTGAATCCGCTAAATCCGACGCCCAGAGCAAATCGCCAGACAGAAGATTTCCTCCGTCCTGTCAGTCGGAGTTCCTCAAGTACGAAAAACACACTCGACGGATACAAAGAATGGATCAAGGCGACTGAAAAAGAAGTTGAAGCCGTCACCTAACTCTTTGATCCAGAACAAGACGTGCTCATCGCACGAAAAGTGGGTCGGAAGAGTTCTCAACTCCTTCCCCACTCAAACCTTGATCCATTCAGGGGCTACTGATGAAGTCATGTACCTAGGGTAGGGTCATGGACCTGTCCAAGGTACCCTCCCCAAGGACATCTCTTGAAGAAACTACCTTTCAGTTAACCTAGAAGGATTCCACTCGACGGACCTAAAGACACTCGACCATGAAGCCAACCACTCGAACACTAGGAGATCTACAGTCAGTCTGCGCGGAAACGGTCGGTCATTAAGTGGCTTTATGGCCATCATAGCACTTTATGTAGGACGTTACCAGTAACTCCCTATCTTAATGTACCTTAATCTCTACATAACTGAGGGCTGGAGGGGTCTGGCGAACTCTATATAAGCCACCCCCCTCCTCGGTGTAAGTGGTTCGCACCCCTGTAACTAATACGCACATAATACAGTCGACCACCTCCGGGCTCCGAGACGTTGGGCTGTTACTTCCTCCAAGAAGGGCCTGAACTCGTAAACATCTTGCGTATACAACTACTCCATAGCTAGGATCTTGCCTCTCCATTCCTACCTCCCATTCTACTGTCAGACTTAGAACCACGACAGTGCCGGTCATGCCGCCTGATACTGCCTCCCGTGATCGGCTGTGTTGCCGCAGAGGCTTCACCGCCCCCTACTACTCCCACCGCTGGCTAGGTCATCCCTCTACTCACCCACACCCTTTGTTATTCTCCGGCGACGGTAGCCTCACACCACAGCCGAACCAGTGAACCCTCGTACTCCTCTTCGCGTGGGCATCCATTGCCGCGCCTACCCCGGCTCCGTGTCGTCCCCTTCCTAGGCCTCGCTGTCGTCCACCGCCCTGGTGCTCTCGGCGCAGCGTGGTCAACGTGGTTAAGGAACGACTTCCATCGGAACAGTACTGTACGTGGAGAGGCTGACAGCTCGGTCCACGGCCGCAGCAAGGAAGTGCCTCCTTATTACGTGGAAAATAAAGATTCCTCATGACTGCTGGGACCCACCAGCTACATCTTCGCAAGCAAGGAAGTGCCTAATAGTCGGGACCCACGTGGTCGAAGCGTACGTAGCGTTGTCATTCTGGTCGCGAACGTGTATGTACATACTGGTCAATGTAGAGGCGCACACGTGTCATAGTAGAGGCGCGCATGTGCCGTAGTAGAGGCGCGCACGTAGCATGTACACGTATGTACAGCGGCCAGGGTGCAAGAAAGTAAATACGGCCACATACGTACATACAGACGGGGTCTCGAACGCCTACTTGCACATACGTACGGCCATGGCTCGTGTACATGGCTGGGTCGGAATGGAGAAACTGCGTTGTCGTCATGTTCATGGGGAGCCAACCGGTTGGTCAGAACGGAATGTGTCGTCGTGTTCATCCGGAGCCAACCGGCTTGGATGGAACAGACGATGGAAACGAGGCCTGGCGTACCGCAGAATGGAGGAAATGGCCTTGTGTTCGACCGGCCACGGTCGAAACGGGATCCTGTTCATCAGGAGGGGTCTGGCGTACAGCAAAACGGAGGAAACAGACTTCTCTTGGTCGAAACGGGGTCCTGTTGATCGGGACGGGTGTGTCATACCACAAAACGGAGGAAACGGACTAGTGTTGGAGCGCTACGGTCAAAACGAGGGTCCTTTTCATCGAAAGGGGTGCGGCGTACCGCAAAACGGGACTCCACGGGATACTATTCATCTCCACCGTCGACCTCCTCCAGCCTCCACGAGCTATTGTTCATCCACCGTCGACCTCCTCCAGCCTCCACCTATGACTGTTCATCCACGGGCTCGTGTTCATCTAGCCTCCACCGATTAGCACTCCTCCACCGGCTACTGTTCAACCAGCCCTCTCCACAGGGTTCTGTTCAACGACCCCTTCACTGGCTACTATTCATCTAGCCCTCCACCGGCTACTGTTCAACCAGCCCACCACGGGGTCGTCCTGTTCATCCAGCCCTCCACGGGGTCGTCCTGTTCATCCAGGCCTTCACGGGGTCCCGTTCATCCACTCATCCACGGGGTCATCTTCATCCACCGGCTCGATCGATACGGGTCCTGTTCATCCAGCGGCAACGGCCACTACTACCACGGGGTCCTATTCATCCAACCCCTCACCAGGAACTGTTCATCCATACCCCCCCCCACAACGCTCACTGTTCATCCAGAGGCAGCAGGTTCGATCGGCTTCAGTTAGCAGCAGTAGCGAAGGAATCACTCGGATTCAGTTAACAGTAAGGGATCGATCGATCACTCGGGTTCAGTAACGCGTAGCCTATAGTGCAATCGCTCGGGTTCAGTTAGAGCCCAACGCCTCGCTCGGGTTTAGTTAGAGCCCAACGGCTCGCAGGCACGCGCGTACGTACGAGAGAAACGCGCATCGCTCGGCCCCGACCACCCATCGTAACCGGGAACTCCCGCGATATTTTCCTCGCCCTCGCTTCTACCACAGTTTTTCCGTCATGGACGGCCCGAAGAATGTCATGCAGCTGCATCTCCGACCCGCCCAGGACGAATAACCCATTTTCTGTCATGATTTTTTGTCATAGAAGTAGGAGCCCACCACATCTATGATGATACCGGGTTTTGTCATAATTATCGTCATAGAAGTGTCATAAGCATGACATATTTTTTTTCGTTCGGCCCAAAATGTCACATATGTGTCTTTTTTTTGTAGTGTAACCACAGTGGCGAAACAGTCATTATCTAGCGATTAGATAGCTAACAGTGCTATCATACCTAACTCTGGCAGTTAGGACAAAGTGCATTAAATGCACTGCTAGGTGTCGTAATCAGGATGCAGCCCGGCAAGCCTGCCGCGTGATACGTCTCTGTCGTATCTATAATTATTTATTGTTCCATGCCAATATTCTACAACTTTTACATACTTTTGTCAAAAATTTATATTATTTTCTTGGACCAACATATTGATCCAGTGCCCAGTGCCAGTTCCTTTTTGTTGCATGTTTTTTGTTTCAAAGAAATCCATATCAAACAGAGTCCAAACACGATAAAAACTTATGGAGATTTTTTTGGAATATATGTGATTTTTGGGAAAAAGAATCAACATGAGACAATGCCTGAGGGGTCCAGGAGGCAGGGGTCGCGCCTCAGGGGGTAGGGCGTGCCCTGGAGCCTTGTGGCCACTCCGTAAGGCGGTTGGTGCCCTTCTTTTGGTGCAAGAAAGCTAATATCTGGATAAAAATCGTGTTAAAATTCCAGCCCAATCGGAGTTACGGATCTCTGGGAATTTAAGAAACGGTGAAAAGCTAGAATCAGGGAGCACGGAAACAAAAGGAAACAGAGAGAGAGAGAGAGAGAGAGAGAGAGAGAGAGAGAGAGAGAGATCCAATCTCGGAGGGGGCTCCCGCTCCTCCGCCTCCATGGAGGCCATGGACTAGAGGGGAAACCCTTCTCCCGTCTAGGGGGAAGGTCAAGGAAGAAAAATAAGGAGAGGGGCTCTCTCCCCCTCTCTCCCGGTGGCGCCGGAACACCGCCGGGGCCATCATCGTGATGGCAATCTACACCAACAACTTTGCCGCCATCATCACCAACTCTCTCCCCCTCTATGCAGTGGTGTAACACGCCTTCTCCCTGCTGTAATCTGTACTTAAACATGGTGCTCAACGCTATATATTATTTCCTAATGATGTATGGCTATCCTATGATGTTTGAGTAGATCCATTCTGTCCTATGGGTTGATTGATGATCGTGATTGGTTCGAGTTGCATGTTTTATTATTGGTGCTATCCTATGGTGCTCACCGTGTCGTGCAAGCGTGAGGGATCCCCGCTGTAGGGTTTGCAATATGGCCATGATTTGCTTATGGTGGGTGGTGCTACCTCTTGAGCACTGTGTTGGTTTTCCCTTGAAGAGGAAAGGGTGATGTAGTAAAGTAGCGTAAGTATTTCCCTCAGTTTTTGAGAACCAACGTATCAATCCAGTAGGAGGTCACGCTCAAGTCCCTTGCACCTACACAAACAAATAAGAACCTCGGAACCTACGCAATAAAGGGGTTGTCAATCCCTTCACGGGCACTTACGAGAGTGAGATCTGATAGAGATGATAGAATAATATTTTTGGTATTTTTATGATAAAGAGTAAAAGTAAAGAAAGCAAGTAAACAGTAATGGAAATAACGAGAGATTAATATGATGGAAAATAGACCCAGGGGCCATAGGTTTCACTAGTGGCTTCTCTCAAGATAGCATAAGTATTACGGTGGGTGAACAAATTACTGCCGAGCAATTGATAGAATTGAGCATAGTTATGAGAATATCTATGTATGATCATGTATATAGGCATCACATCCGTGACAAGTAGACCAAAACGATTCTGCATCTACTACTATGACTCTACACATCGACTGCTATCCAGCATGCATCTAGAGTATTAAGTTCATAAGAACGGAGTAACGCTTTAAGCAAGATGACATGATGTAGAGGGATAAACTCATGGAATATGATATAAACCCCATCTTTTTATCCTCGATGGCAACAATACAATATGTGCCTTGCTGCCCCTGCTGTCACCTGGAAAGGACACCGCAAGATTGAACCCAAAGCTAAGCACTTCTCCCATTGCAAGAAAGATCAATCTAGTAGGCCAAACCAAATTGATAATTCGAAGAGACTTGGAAAGAAAACCAATCATACATAAAAGAATTTAGAGAAGATTCAAATATTGTTCATAGATAATCTTGATCATAAACCCACAATTCATCGTATCTCGACAAACACACCGCAAAAGAAGAGTTACATCAAATAGATCTCCAAGAGAATCGAGGAGAACTTTGTATTGAGATCCAAAGAGAGATAAGAAGCCATCTAGCTAATAACTATGGACCCGAAGGTCTGAGGTAAACTACTCACACATCATCGGAGAGGCTATCGTGTTGATGTAGAAGCCCTCCGTGATCAATGCCCCCTCCAGCAGGACATCGGAAAAGGCCCCAAGATGGGATCTCACGGGTACAGAAGGTTGCGGCGGTGGAATTAGGTTTTCGTTGTCACTTATGATGGTTTGGGGGTACGTAGGTATATATAGGAGGAATAAGTAGGTCGGTGGAGCCACAAGGGGCCCACGAGAGTGGAGGGCGTGCCTGGGGGGGGGGGGGTAGGCGCGCCTCTACCTCGTGGCCTCCTCGTCTGTTGCTTGACGTCCACTCCAAGTCCTCTGGATCACGTTTGTTCCAAAAATCATGTTCCCGAAGGTTTCATTCCGTTTGGATTCCATTTGATATTCTTTTTCTGCGAAACACTCAAATAGGCAAAAAAACAGCAATTTGGGCTGGGCCTCCGGTTAATAGGTTAGTGCCCAAAATAAGATAAAAGTGTACAAATAAGCCCATTAAACATCCAAAACAGAATATATAAATGCATGGAACAATCAAAAATTATAGATACGTTGGAGACGTATCAAGCATCCCCAAGCTTAATTCCTGCTCGTCCTCGAGTAGGTAAATGATAAAAAATAATTTTTGATGTGGAATGTTTCTTAGCGTAATTCTCAATGTAAATCTTTTTATTGTGGTATGAATATTTAGGTCCGAAAGATTCAAGATAAAAGTTTAATGTTGACATAAAAACAATAATACTTCAAACATGCTAACCAAGCAATTATGTCCTATCAAAATAACATTGCCAAAGAAAGCTTATCCCTACAAAATCATATAGTTAGGCTATGTTTCAATATTGTCACACAAACGTTCTCATCATGCATAACCCCGATGACAAGCCGAGCAATTGGTTCATACTTTTAACGGGCTTCAGCCTTTTCAACTCTTACGCAATACATGAGCACAAGCCATGGATATAGCACTATGGGTGGAGTAAAGTATAATGATGGGGGTTATGAGAGAAGACAAAAAAGGTAGAAAGTCTCACATTGACGCGGCTAATCAATAGGCTATGGAGATGCCCATCAATTGATGTCAATGAGAGGAGTAGGGATTGCCATGCAACAGATGCACTAGAGCTATAAATATATGAAAGCTCAACAAAAGAAACTAAGTGGGTGTGCATCCAACTTGCTTGCTCACGAAGACCTAGGGCATTTTCAGGAAGCCCATCATCGGAATATACAAGCCAAGTTCTATAATGAAAAATTCCCACTAGTATATGAAAGTGACAACATAGGAGACTCTCTATCATGAAGATCATTGTGCTATTTTGAAGCACAAGTGTGGAAAAAGGATATTAAAATTGTCCCTTCTCTCTTTTTCTCTCCTTTTTTTGGGCCTTCTCCTTTTTTTCTTTCGCATCTTTTTTTATTTAGTCCAGAATCTCATCCCGACTTGTGGGGGAATCATAGTCTCCATCATCCTTTCCTCACATGGGACAATGCTCTAATAATGATGATCATCACACTTTTATTATTTACAACTCAATACTTTAGAACAAAATATGACTCTATGTGAATGCCTCCGGCGGTGTACCGGGATATGCGATGAATCAAGAGTGACATGTATGAAAAAATTATGTATAGTGGCTTTGCCACAAAATACTATGTCAACTACATGATCATGCAAAGCAATATGACAATGATGAAGCGTGTCATAATAAACGGAATGGTGGAAAGTTGCATGGCAATATATCTCGGAATGGCTATGGAAATGCCATGATAGGTAGGTATGGTGGCTATTTTGAGGAAGATATAAGGAGGCTTATGTGTGATAGAGCGTATCATATCACGGGGTTTGGATGCACCGGCGAAGTTTGCACCAACTCTCAGGGTGAGAAAGGGCAATGCGCGGTACCGTAGAGGCTAGAAAATTATGGAAGGTTGAGAGTGCATATAATCCATGGACTCACACTAGTCATAAAGAACTCATATACTTACTGCAAAAGTTTATTAGCCCTCAAAGCAAAGTACTACTACGCATGCCCCTAGAGGGGTAGATTGGTAGGAAAAGACCATCGCTCGTCCCCGACCGCCACTCATAAGAAAAGCAATAAAAGAACACCTATGTGTCAAAATTGTCACAAAACTTTTACCATACGTGCATGCTATGGGACTTGCCAACTTTAACACAAGTATTTTTCAGTTTCACAATTACTCAACTAGCACACTCTAATATTACCACCTTTATATCTCAAAACACTTATCAAGTATCTAACTTCTCGTAACATTCAATGAACTCAATATGTAAGATTAATTTCACAATTAAAGAAAATTACCATGTTGTTTAAGACTCTCAAAATAATATAAGTGAAGCATGAGAGATCAATAATTTCTATAAAATACAACCACCGCCGTGCTCTAAAAGGTATAAGTGAAGCACTAGAGCAAAAACTATATAGCTCAAAAGGTATAAGTGAAGCACATAGAGTATTCTAACAAACTCCGAATCATGTGTGTCTCCCTCAAAAGGTGTGTACTGCAAGGATGATTGTGGTAAACTAACAAACAAAGACTCATATCATACAAAACTCTCCAAGCAAAACACATATCATGTGGTGAATAAAAATATAGCTCCAAGTAAGTTACCGATGGTTAAGGACGAAAGAGGGGATGCCTTCTGGGGCATCACCAAGCTTTGGATTTTTGGTGTCCTTGGATTTACATTGGGGTGCCTTGGGAATCCCCAAGCTTAGGCTCTTGCCATTCCTTGTTCCATAATCCTTCAAATCTTTTACCCAAAACTTAACAGAAAATCTTGGGAGCTCCGTTAGCAAAAGAAAACAAAATACCACTTCAAGGTACTGTATTGAACTCATTCTTTATTTATATTGGTGTTAAACCTATTGTATTCCAACTTCTCTATGGTTTATAAACTACTCCCTCCGTCCCATAATGTAAGATGTTTTTTGGCACTAATTTAGTGCCAAAAAACTTCTTACATTATGGGACGGAGGGAGTATTTTACTAGCCATAGATTCATCAAAATAAGCAAACAACACACGAAAAACAGAATATGTCAAAAACAGAACAGTCTGTAGTAATCTGTAACTAACGCAAACTTATGGAACCCCAAAAATTCTACCAAAATAGGACAACCTATACAATTTTCTTAATGATCTGATGCAATTGGAATCAGTATTTTATCACGTTCTGGTGATTTTTAACAATTGTTTTCGTGAACACAAAGTTTCTGGAATTTTCAGCAAGATCAAATAACTATCATCCAAGAAGATCCTATAGGTTTAACTTGGCACAAACACTAATTAGAACATAAAAAAAATTTAACCAGAGGCTAGATCAAAGATTTATTCCTAAACAAAAGCAAAAAGCAAAAAACTAAAATTAAAATTGGGTTGCCTCCCAACAAGCGCTATCGTTTAACGCCCCTAGCTAGGCATAAAAGCAAGGATAGATCTAGGTATTGCCATCTTTAGTAGGCAATCCATGAGTGGCTCTCATAATAGATTCATATGGTAATTTAATTTTCTTTCTACGTAAGTGTTCCATGCCTTTCCTTAACGGAAATTGGAATCTAGTATTCCCCTCCATCATATCAATAATTGCACCGATCGTTCTAAGGAAAGGTCTACCAAGAATAATAGACATGAAGGATTGCAATCTATATCAAGAACAATAAAATCTACGGGCACATAGTTCCTATTTGCAACAATAAGAACATCATTAATTCTTCCCATAGGTTTCTTAATGGTGGAATCCGCAAGGTGTAAGTTTAAAGAGCAATCATCAAATTAGCGGAAACCTAACAAATCACATAAAGTTTTTGGAATCGTGGAAACACTAGCACCCAAATCACACAAAGCATAGCATTCATGATCTTTAATTTTAATTTTAATAGTAGGTTCCCACTCATCATAAAGTTTTCTAGGGATAGAAACTTCCAACTCAAGTTTTTCTTCATTAGATTGCATCTAAGCATCAACGATATGTTTAGTAAAAGCTTTATTTTGACTATAAACATGCAGAGAATTTAGCACAGATTGCAACAAGGAAATACAATCTATCAAAGAGCAATTATCATAATTAAATTCCTTGAAATCCAAAATAGTGGGTTCATTGCTATCTAAAGTTTTAACCTCTTCAATCCCACTTTTACTAAATTTTGCATCAAGATCTAAAAACTCCGAATTTTCGGAACGCCTTCTAGGTAAAGGTGGCTCATCTTCAGTCCCATCATATCAAGATTAATATTGCAAAAAAAGATTTAATAGGGGACACATCGATAACTTTTAGATCTTCATCTTTATTCTCATAAAAATTAGAAGAACACGCTTTTACAAAGCAAACTTTCTTAGCACGCATCCTAGCGGTTCTTTCTTTGCACTCATCAATGGAAATTCTCATGGCTTTGAGAGACTCATTGATATCATGCTTAGGTGGAATAGATCTAAGTTTCAAAGAATCAACATCAAGAGAAAGTCTATCCACGTTCCTAGCCAATTCATCAATCTTAGGCAATTTTTCTTCAAGCAAGGCATTGAAATTCTTTTGAGAAATCATAAATTCTTTAACAATAGTCTCAAAATCAGAGGGCATCTTATTAAAATTTCCATAAGAGTTGTTGTAGGAATTACCATAATTATTAGAGGAGTTACTAGGATACAACCTAGGATTAAAGTTTCCTCTATAAGCGTTGGTACCGAAATTATTCCTAGCAACAAAATTCACATCCATAGATTCATTATTGTTCTCAATCAAGGTAGACAAATGTAACACCCCGGAAGTAACTTTCCATATTTGTAACTCCAACTCTTGCCATTTTCGGCATTGTGATATGATATTCCCTCCGTGGTTGGGTTTTTCTTCATTTTGCATTTTGTCCATGTCATGCATTTTATATCATGTCATCATGTGCATCGCATTTGCATACGTGTTCGTCTCATGATTCGAGCATTTTTCCGTTGTCCGTTTTGCAATCCGCACTCCTATCTCCCCGGCGGCCCTTTTACGTTTTTCCGCAAAGGGTACTAAACCTTCTCGGAATGGACCGATGTTTGTCTAGTGGCCTTGGTATACCACCTGTAGACCACCGGTCAAGTTTCGGGTCATTTTGAGTTCGTTTGGTACTCCAACGGTTAACCGCACTCTCGCAAAGGCCTCTTTTAAGTTCCAGCCCAACACCCCTCCAAAACAGCCCAATAACCCATCTAAGTCACTTCCATGCTCTCCGTAGTTCGATCACGATCGTGTGGGCGAAAACTACACCTCATTTGGACTCTCCTAGCTCCCTCTACCTATAAATATGTGCCTCTCCCGAAATTCGCGGATCAATTCTACCCTAACCCTAGCCTTCTTCTTCCTCCGCGCGCCGGACGCGTCCGTGCCGCGCCGGACACGTCCGCCGCCGCCTCCCTCAGCCACTCACGAGGCGCCACGTCATCGCCGCCGGACCCTCTCTCTCTCCTCCGCCGCCCGGGGCCAGGCAGTCGAGCCCTCCCGGCCGAGTCGTCGCCCGCACATGGCGCCGAAACCCATGGTGGATCTCGCCGGCAGTGTTGCTGCCGCCCGCCACCGGCCTCCCGCCGCCCAGCCACCTTGCCCGCCGGCTTCGTCTCCCGCCGCCGCGGACCTCGACGCTCACACGGGCGCCGCCTTCCACCGGCGCCGACCACCGCCGGCGACCTCTCCTCCTCCCGGCCGGCCGAACCCCGGCCACCTTCCTCCTCCTCGCCGGGCTCCGGCGAGCCCGCGCCGCCGCCGCTGTCGCCGATCGGGCCGGGTCCCGATCCGATCCAGATCCGGACTAGCCCGTTGACTTCTTCCCCCCCTCTAATTTCTTCTAAGTCTTTTTCCCCTGTGATTATTTTGTGTCATTTTCTTCATGCTATATCTTTGCATCTGTAGCTCCATTTTGCGCGTATAATATGTCAAAATGTTCGCCTCGAAGAGTAGATCATTTCATCTCATTGAATCATTTTCATTTGAGCTCATCTTGATGCCCGAAATGCTGTTGGAAGAGTGCTATGTGATGTTAGTTTCTGTTTCTTAACGGAACATGCACTTTTGTTATTTTTGCTATGATTGATGTGTGCACCCTATGAATTTGAGTCCTACATGTGTTTTGTAATATGCCATGCCATCTTTCCAGGGGTATATGCCATGTATTTTTGTGATCTATGTGGTGACTAGCACAAGCATGCAAACAGGTGTCCTGATGTTGCCGTTTTCAGCCCTGTTTTGCTGATATTTTGATGCCATGTTAACTTGATGATACCGAGAGATCCATGCATATTTTGAGATACTTCAGTAAGGATGTTTTGTTAAGCATGTCTTGCTCTATCCATCCATTCCCTTGTTTGCAATTAAGGAGTGCCATAGCTTGAGTCAATCGAGCTCTACTTTTGCTATCAAATGTTTCCTGGCAGATTGTTTACAGGTTATTCAATTTTGCCAAGGTTGTTGTGGTTGATCCATGTATGCTATGTTATTGTTCTTGCCATGTATGTCTTATATGCCATGTTTTCTTGATGTATGTATGCTTAGTTTATCATTTAAGGCTCTGTAGTGAGTGCATTGAGCTTGTAAACATGCCTACTTGTTATCAGTTTTTGACATGCCATGTTGCTGAATCTGTTAACGGAAGTTTCAATATTGACATGGGTGTTGCTATATTTTCTAATCCTTTTTGGCTTATGGTCAGTAAGGGACTTTTGTTCTATGCTTTGAGTAGATTCATGCCATGCCATGTTTTGCTATTTTAAGTTCCTGTAGCATGTAGTTTTGTTGCTCTGAACATTGCAACCTGATGCTGTTTTTGCCATGTCCAGCCTGATATTTTGTGCACTTTTGCCATGCTTGTTTGAACCTGTTATGATGTGAACTAGCCGTAGCTCAGTGATCATCTTTTGTCGAGCATCTTGTGTAGCTCACTGCCATGTACTTTGTTGATACGTTTGGGTGCAGTAGCTTAATTTCTTGTTGCTTGCTAAGTGGCATCATCTTTGTTAATGGCAGATTTGTGCCATTCTTGTTTTGCTTGTCATTTCCAAACCGTGCATCCGATTCGGTGATCTTTATATCGATTTCAACCGAAATCATCTCATCTTTCAGTGGCATACTTGGTTTGCCAAGTTGATGCCTGGTTCATCATTTACCTTCCGGGCGCACATACGCATTGCATATCACATCTCGCATATCATGTCATGTTTTTGCATCATGTTGCTTGTGCATTGCACCGTGATTTATTGTGGTTCCTTTGTTTGTGTTCTTGCTTTGGGTAGAGCCGGAGATGAGTACGTGAGCGAGGAACCTGTTGAGAACGCTTACGAGGATCAAGCTTTCGACAATTTCGAGAACATTGCGAGCAAGATGACCATACCCTCGAAATCACTTCTATCTTTGCTATGCTAGTTGCTCGCTCTTTGCTATGCCTATGTTGCGATGCCTACCACTTGCAATATCATGCCACCCATATTGCCATGTCAGCCCCTAACCATCCTTTTCCTAGCAAACCGTTGATTGGCTATGTTACCGCTTTGCTCGGCCCTCTTATAGCGTTGCTAGTTGCGGTGAAGCTGAAGTTTGTTCCTTGTTGGAACATGGAGATGTTGTTCCTTGTTGGAACATGTTTATTTGTTGGGGATATCACAACATATATCTGCTATAATTAATACATCTATATATTTGGTAAAGGGTGGAAGGCTCGGCCTTATGCAGTGTTTTGTTCCACTCTTGCCACCTAGTTTCCGTCATACCGGTGTTATGTTCCTTGATTTCGCGTTCCTTACGGTTGGGTGATTTATGGGACCCCTTGACAGTTCGCTTTGAATAAATCTCATCCAGCAAGGCCCAACATTGGTTTTACCATTTGCCACCTAAGCCTTTTTTCCCGGGTTTTCGCGAGCCCGAGGGTCATCTTTATTTTACCCCCGGACCAGTGCTCCTTCGAGTGCTGGCCCAAACTAGAGTGCTTTGCAGCGCCCCTCAAGGAAACTTGAGGTCTGGTTTTAGTTATGCGGACTGCTCATCCGGTGTGCCACGAGAACGAGATATGTGCAGCTCCTATCGGGATTTGTCGGCACATTCGGGCGGCTTTGCTGGTCTTGTTTTATTCTGTCGAAATGTCTTGTAGTCCGGGATTCGAGATTGATCGGGTCTTCGGTAGAAGGAATATCCTTCGTTGACCGTGAGAGCTTATAATGGGCTAAGTTGGGACACCCTGCGCAGGTAATATCTTTCAAAGCCGTGCCAGCGGTTATGAGGCAGATGGGAATTTGTTAATGTCGGTTGTAGAAAACCCAAAGTTGACCTCAAATAAAATACACATCAACCGCGTGTGTAACCGTGATGGTCTCTTCTCGGCGGAGTCCGGGAAGTGAACACGGTGTTGGAGTTATGTCTGACGTAAGTAGTTCAGGATCACTTCTCGATCGCTACTAGCTTCACGACCGTGCTTTGCTCCTCTTCTCGCTCTCTTTTGCGATGTAGCCACCATATATGCTAGTCGCTTGCTGCAGCTCCACTTTACTACCCTGTCCTTCCTATAAGCTTAAATAGTCTTGATCTCGTGGGTGTGAGATTGCTGAGTCCCCGTGACTCACAGATACTTCCAAAACAGTTGCAGGTGCCGACGATGCGAGTGCAGGTGACTCAAACGAGCTCAAGTGGGAGTTCGACGAGGAACGTAGTCGTTACTATGTGTCTTTTCCTGATGATCAGTAGTGGTGCCCAGTTGGGACGATCGGGATCTGTGTAGCATTTGGGGTATCTTCTTTTATTTTGGTTCCGTAGTCGGACCTTGAGTGTACTCTGAATGATGGATGTTTATTTATGTACTGTGTGAAGTGGCGACTGTAAGCCAACTATGTATCTTTTTCCCTTATGTATTACATGGGTTGTGTGAAGATTACCTCACTTGCAACATTGCTTTCAATCCTAGATCCTTTCAGTCCTAGATCTCGGGACGAGATCCTCTTGTAGTGGTGGAGTGTTGTAACACCCCGTAAGTAACTTTCCATATTTGTAACTCCAACTCTTGCCATTTTCGGCATTGTGATATGATATTCCCTCCGTGGTTGGGTTTTTCTTCATTTTGCATTTTGTCCATGTCATGCATTTTATATCATGTCATCATGTGCATCGCATTTGCATACGTGTTCGTCTCATGATTCCGAGCATTTTTCCGTTGTCCGTTTTGCAATCCGGCACTCCTATCTCCCCCGGCGGCCCCTTTTACGTTTTTCCGTGTGTGGGTACTAAACCTTCTCGGAATGGACCGATGTTTGTCTAGTGGCCTTGGTATACCACCCGTAGACCACCGGTCAAGTTTCGGGTCATTTGGAGTTCGTTTGGTACTCCAACGGTTAACCGCACTCTCGCAAAGGCCTCTTTTAAGTTGCAGCCCAACACCCCTCCAAAACAGCCCAATAACCCATCTAAGTCACTTCCATGCTCTCCGTCGTTCGATCACGATCGTGTGGGCGAAAACTACACCTCATTTGGACTCTCCTAGCTCCTCTACCTATAAATATGTGCCTCTCTCGAAATTCGGCGGATCAATTCTACCCTAACCCTAGCCTTCTTCTTCCTCCATACGGACGCGTCCGTCCCTGCCGGACACGTCCGCCGCCGCCTCCTCAGCCACTCACGAGGCGCCACGTCATCGCCGCGGACCTCTCTCTCTCCTCCTCCGCCAGAGCCCATGGGCCAGTCGAGCCCTCCCGGCCGGTCGCGCGCCGCTGGGCATGGCGCCGAGCCCGCGCCCGCTCCATGGTGGATCTCGCCGGCCGGCGCCGCTGCCGCCCGCCGCCGGCCTCCCGCCGCCCTTGCCACCTTGCCCGCCGGAGGCTCGTCTCCCGCCGCCGCATGGGACCTCGGCGCTCCGCGCCGCGGCGCGCCTTCCGGCGGCGACCACCACCCGGCGACCTCTCCTCCTCCCGGCCGGCCGAACCCCGGCCACCTTCCTCCTCCTCGCCGGGCTCCGGCGAGCCCGCGCCGCCGCCGCTGTCGCCGATCGGGCCGGGTCCCGATCCGATCCAGATCCGGACTAGCCCGTTGACTTCTTCCCCCCCCTCTAATTTCTTCTAAGTCTTTTTCCCCTGTGATTATTTTGTGTCATTTTCTTCATGCTATATCTTTGCATCTGTAGCTCCATTTTGCGCGTATAATATGTCAAAATGTTCGCCCCGAAGAGTAGATCATTTCGTCTCATTGCATCATTTTCATTTGAGCTCATCTTGATGCCCGAAATGCTGTTGGAAAAGTGCTATGTGATGTTAGTTTCGTTTCTTAATGAACATGCACTTTTGTTATTTTTGCTATGATTGATGTGTGCACCCTATGAATTTGAGTCCTACATGTGTTTTGTAATATGCCATGCCATCTTTCCAGGGGTATATGCCATGTATTTTGTGATCTATGTGGTGACTAGCACAAGCATGCAAACAGGTGTCTGATGTTGCCGTTTTCAGCCCTGTTTTGCTGATATTTTGATGCCATGTTAACTTGATGATACCGAGAGATCCATGCATATTTTGAGATACTTCAGTAAGGATGTTTTGTTAAGCATGTCTTGCTCTATCCATACATGCCCTTGTTTGCAATTATGGAGTGCCATAGCTTGAGTCAATCGAGCTCTACTTTTGCTATCAAATGTTTCCTGGCAGATTGTTTACAGGTTATTCAATTTTGCCAAGGTTGTTGTGGTTGATCCATGTATGCTATGTTATTGTTCTTGCCATGTATGTCTATGCTTATTTTATCATTTAAGGCTCTGTAGTGAGTGCATTGAGCTTGTAAACATGCCTACTTGTTATCAGTTTTTGACATGCCATGTTGCTGAATCTGTTAACGAAACTTTCAATATTGACATGGGTGTTGCAATATTTTCTAATCCTTTTTGGCTTATGGTCAGTAAGGGACTTTTGGTCTATGCTTTGAGTAGATTCATGCCATGCCATGTTTTGCTATTTTAAGTTCCTGTAGCATGTAGTTTTGTTGCTCTGAACATTGCAACCTGATGCTGTTTTTGCCATGTCCAGCCTGATATTTTGTGCACTTTTGCCATGCTTGTTTGAACCTGTTATGATGAGAACTAGCCGTATCTCACTGCTCATCTTTTGTCGAGCATCTTGTGTAGCTCACTGCCATGTACTTTGTTGATACGTTTGGGTGCAGTAGCTTAATTTCTTTTTGCTTGCTAAGTGGCATCATGCTGTTAATGGCAGATTTGTGCCATTCTTGTTTTGCTTGTCATTTCCAAACCGTGCATCCGATTCCGGTGATCTTTATATCGATTTCAACCGAAATCATCTCATCTTTCCAGTGGCATACTTGGTTTGCCAAGTTGATGCCTGGTTCATCATTTACCTTCGGAGCCTTTATACGCATTGCATATCACATCTCGCATATCATGTCATGTTTTTGCATCATGTTGCTTGTGCATTGCACCGTGATTTATTGTGGTTCCTTTGTTTGTGTTCTTGCTTTGGGTAGAGCCGGGAGACGAGTACGTGAACGAGGAACCTGTTGAGAACGCTTATGAGGATCAAGCTTTCGACAATTCTGAGAACATTGCAGGCAAGATGACCATACCCTCGAAATCACTTCTATCTTTGCTATGCTAGTTGCTCGCTCTTTGCTATGCCTATGCTGCGATGCCTACCACTTGCAATATCATGCCACCCATATTGCCATGTCAGCCCCTAACCATCCTTTTCCTAGCAAACCGTTGATTGGCTATGTTACCGCTTTGCTCAGCCCCTCTTATAGCGTTGCTAGTTGCAGGTGAAGCTGAAGTTTGTTCCTTGTTGGAACATGGAGATGTTGTTCCTTGTTGGAACATGTTTATTTGTTGGGGATATCACAACATATATCTGCTATAATTAATACATCTATATATTTGGTAAAGGGTGGAAGGCTCGGCCTTATGCCAGTGTTTTGTTCCACTCTTGCCACCTAATTTCCGTCATACGGTGTTATGTTCCTTGATTTCGCGTTTACTTACGGTTGGGTGATTTATGGGACCCCTTGACAGTTCGCTTTGAATAAGACTCATCCAAGAAGGCCCAACATTGGTTTTACCATTTGCCACCTAAGCCTTTTTCCCCGGGTTTTCGCGAGCCCGAGGGTCATCTTTATTTTACCCCGGACCAGTGCTCCTTGAGTGCTGGCCCAAACTAGAGTGCTTTTAGCGCCCCTCAAGGAAACTTGAGGTCTGGTTTTAGTTGTACGGACTGCTCATCCGGTGTGCCTCGAGAACGAGATATGTGCAGCTCCTATCGGGATTTGTCGGCACATTCGGGCGGCTTTGCTGGTCTTGTTTTATTGTTGTCGAAATGTCTTGTAGTCCGGATTCGAGATTGATCGGGTCTTCCGGTAGAAGGAATATCCTTCGTTGACCGTGAGAGCTTATAATGGGCTAAGTTGGGACACCCTGCAGGTAATATCTTTCAAAGCCGTGCCCATGCGGTTATGAGGCAGATGGGAATTTGTTAATGTCGGTTGTAGAAAACCCAAAGTTGACCTCAAATAAAATACACATCAACGGCGTGTGTAACCGTGATGGTCTCTTCTCGGAGTCCGGAAGTGAACACGGTGTTGGAGTTATGTCGGCGTAAGTAGTTCAGGATCACTTCTCGATCGCTACTAGCTTCACGACCGTGCTTTGCTCCTCTTCTCGCTCTCTTTTGCGATGTAGCCACCATATATGCTAGTCGCTTGCTGCAGCTCCACTTTACTACCCTGTCCTTCCTATAAGCTTAAATAGTCTTGATCTCGTGGGTGTGAGATTGCTGAGTCCCCGTGACTCACAGATACTTCCAAAACAGTTGCAGTGCCGGCGATGCGAGTGCGGGTGACTCAACCGAGCTCAAGTGGGAGTTCGACGAGGAACGAGTCGTTACTATGTGTCTTTTCCCGATGATCAGAGTGGTGCCCAGTTGGGACGATTGGGGATCTGTGTAGCATTTGGGGTATCTTCTTTTATTTTGGTTCCGTAGTCGGACCTTGAGTGTACTCTGAATGATGGATGTTTATTTATGTACTGTGTGAAGTGGCGACTGTAAGCCAACTATGTATCTTTTTCCCTTATGTATTACATGGGTTGTGTGAAGATTACCTCACTTGCAACATTGCTTTCAATCCTAGATCCTTTCAGTCCTAGATCTCGGGACGAGATCCTCTTGTAGTGGTGGAGTGTTGTAACACCCCGGAAGTAACTTTCCATATTTGTAACTCCAACTCTTGCCATTTTCGGCATTGTGATATGATATTCCCTCCGTGGTTGGGTTTTTCTTCATTTTGCATTTTGTCCATGTCATGCATTTTATATCATGTCATCATGTGCATCGCATTTGCATACGTGTTCGTCTCATGATTCCGAGCATTTTTCCGTTGTCCGTTTTGCAATCCGGCACTCCTATCTCCCCCGGCGGCCCCTTTTACGTTTTTCCGTGTGTGGGTACTAAACCTTCTCGGAATGGACCGATGTTTGTCTAGTGGCCTTGGTATACCACCCGTAGACCACCGGTCAAGTTTCGGGTCATTTGGAGTTCGTTTGGTACTCCAACGGTTAACCGCACTCTCGCAAAGGCCTCTTTTAAGTTGCAGCCCAACACCCCTCCAAAACAGCCCAATAACCCATCTAAGTCACTTCCATGCTCTCCGTCGTTCGATCACGATCGTGTGGCGAAAACTACACCTCATTTGGACTCTCCTAGCTCCTCTACCTATAAATATGTGCCTCTCCCAAATTCGCGGATCAATTCTACCCTAACCCTAGCCTTCTTCTTCTCCCGCGGACGCGTCTCGTCTCTGCCGGCCGGACGTCCGCCGCCGCCTCCTCAGCCACTCACGAGGCGCCACGTCATCGCCGCGGACCCTCTCTCTCCTCTGCCGCCAGAGCCAGGGGGCCGAGTGAGGCCCTCCCGGCCCGGTCGCCGCCGCCCATGGCGCCGAGCCAGCGCCCGCTCATGGTGGATCTTGCCGGCCGGCGCCATCGCCGCCCGCCACCGGCCTCCCGCCGCCTGCCACCTTGCCCGGCGGCCTCGTCTCCCGCCACCGCCGGACCTCGGACGCTCATGCGCCGGGCGCCGCCTTCCACCGGCGCCGCGACCACCGCCGGCGACCTCTCCTCCTCCGGCCGGCCGAACCGGGACACCTTCCTCCTCCTCGCGCGGGCTCCGGCGAGCTCACGCCCGCCGCCGCTGTCGCCGATCGGGCGGGTCCCGATCCGATCCAGATCCGGACTAGCCGTTGACTGACTTCCCCCCTCTAATTTCTTCTAAGTCTTTTTCCCTGTGATTATTTTGTGTCAATTTCTTCATGCTATATCTTTGCATCTGTAGCTCCATTTTGCGCGTATAATATGTAAAAATGTTCGCCTCGAAGAGTAGATCATTTCACCTCATTGCATCATTTTCATTTGAGCTCATCTTGATGCCCGAAATGCTGTTGGAAGAGTGCTATGTGATGTTAGTTTCTGTTTCTTAACAGAACATGCACTTTTGTTATTTTTGCTATGATTGATGTGTGCACCCTATGAATTTGAGTCCTACATGTGTTTTGTAATATGCCATGCCATCTTTCCAGGGGTATATGCCATGTATTTTTGTGATCTATGTGGTGACTAGCACAAGCATGCAAAGTAGGTGTCCTGATGTTGCCGTTTTCAGCCCTGTTTTGCTGATATTTTGATGCCATCTTAACTTGATGATACCGAGAGATCCATGCATATTTTGAGATACTTCAGTAAGGATGTTTTGTTAAGCATGTCTTGCTCTATCCATCCATGCCCTTGTTTGCAATTAAGGAGTGCCATAGCTTGAGTCAATCGAGCTCTACTTTTGCTATCAAATGTTTCCTGGCAGATTGTTTACAGGTTATTCAATTTTGCCAAGGTTGTTGTGGTTGATCCATGTATGCTATGTTATTGTTCTTGCCATGTATGTCTTATATGCCATGTCTTCTTGATGTATGTATGCTTAGTTTATCATTTAAGGCTCTGTAGTGAGTGCATTGAGCTTGTAAACATGCCTACTTGTTATCAGTTTTTGACATGCCATGTTGCTGAATCTGTTAACGAAACTTTCAATATTGACATGGGTGTTGCTATATTTTCTATTCCTTTTTGGCTTATGGTCAGTAAGGGACTTTTGTTCTATGCTTTGAGTAGATTCATGCCATGCCATGTTTTGCTATTTTAAGTTCCTGTAGCATGTAGTTTTGTTGCTCTGAACATTGCAACCTGATGCTGTTTTTGCCATGTCCAGCCTGATATTTTGTGCACTTTTGCCATGCTTGTTTGAACCTGTTATGATGTGAACTAGCCGTAGCTCAGTGCTCATATTTTGTCGAGCATCTTGTGTAGATCACTGCCATGTACTTTGTTGATACGTTTGGGTGCAGTAGCTTAATTTCTTGTTGCTTACTAAGTGGCATCATGCTGTTAATGGCAGATTTGTGCCATTCTTGTTTTGCTTGTCATTTCCAAACCGTGCATCCGATTCCGGTGATCTTTATATCGATTTCAACCGAAATCATCTCATCTTTCCAGTGGCATACTTGGTTTGCCAAGTTGATGCCTGGTTCATCATTTACCTTCCGGAGCGCACATACGCATTGCATATCACATCTCGCATATCATGTCATGTTTTTGCATCATGTTGCTTGTGCATTGCACCGTGATTTATTGTGGTTTCTTTGTTTGTGTTCTTGCTTTGGGTAGAGCCGGGAGACGAGTACGTGAACGAGGAACCTGTTGAGAACGCTTACGAGGATCAAGCTTTCGACAATTCTGAGAACATTGCAGGCAAGATGACCATACCCTCGAAATCACTTCTATCTTTGCTATGCTAGTTGCTCGCTCTTTGCTATGCCTATGTTGCGATGCCTACCACTTGCAATATCATGCCACCCATATTGCCATGTCAGCCCCTAACCATCCTTTTCCTAGCAAACCGTTGATTGGCTATGTTACCGCTTTGCTCAGCCCCTCTTATAGCGTTGCTAGTTGCAGGTGAAGCTGAAGTTTGTTCCTTGTTGGAACATGGAGATGTTGTTCCTTGTTGGAACATGTTTATTTGTTGGGGATATCACAACATATATCTGCTATAATTAATACACCTATATATTTGGTAAAGGGTGGAAGGCTCGGCCTTATGCCTGGTGTTTTGTTCCACTCTTGCCACCCTAGTTTCCATCATACGGTGTTATGTTCCTTGATTTCGCGTTCCTTACGGTTGGGTGATTTATGGGACCCCTTGACAGTTCGCTTTGAATAAGACTCGCCCAAGAAGGCCCAACATTGGTTTTACCATTTGCCACCTAAGCCTTTTTCCCCGGGTTTTCGCGAGCCCGAGGGTCATCTTTATTTTACCCCCGGACCGGTGCTCCTTCGAGTGCTGGCCCAAACTAGAGTGCTTTGGCGCCCCTCAAGGAAACTTGAGGTCTGGTTTTAGTTGTACGGACTGCTCATCCGGTGTGCCACGAGAACGAGATATGTGCAGCTCCTATCGGGATTTGTCGGCACATTCGGGCGGCTTTGCTGGTCTTGTTTTATTGCTGTCGAAATGTCTTGTAGTCCGGGATTCGAGATTGATCGGGTCTTCCCGGTAGAAGAATATCCTTCGTTGACCGTGAGAGCTTATAATGGGCTAAGTTGGGACACCCTGCAGGTAATATCTTTCAAAGCCGTGCCCGCGGTTATGAGGCAGATGGGAATTTGTTAATGTCGGTTGTAGAAAACCCAAAGTTGACCTCAAATAAAATACACATCAACGCGTGTGTAACCGTGATGGTCTCTTCTCGGCGGAGTCCGGAAGTGAACACGTGTTGGAGTTATGTCGGCGTAAGTAGTTCAGGATCACTTCTCGATCGCTACTAGCTTCACGACCGTGCTTTGCTCCTCTTCTCGCTCTCTTTTGCGATGTAGCCACCATATATGCTAGTCGCTGCTGCAGCTCCACTTTACTACCCTGTCCTTCCTATAAGCTTAAATAGTCTTGATCTCGCTGGTGTGAGATTGCTGAGTCCCGTGACTCACAGATACTTCCAAAACAGTTGCAGGTGCCGACGATGCGGTGCAGGTGACTCAACCGAGCTCAAGTGGGAGTTCGACGAGGAACGTGGTCGTTACTATGTGTCTTTTCACGATGATCAGTAGTGGTGCCCAGTTGGGACGATCAGGATCTGTGTAGCATTTGGGGTATCTTCTTTATTTTGGTTCCGTAGTCGGACCTTGAGTGTACTCTGAATGATGGATGTTTATTTATGTCTTGTGTGAAGTGGCATCGTAAGCCAACTATGTATCTTTTTCCTTATGTATTACATGGGTTGTGTGCAGATTACCTCACTTGCGACATTGCTTTCAATCCTAGATCCTTTCAGTCCTAGATCTCGGGACGAGATCCTCTTGTAGTGGTGGAGTGTTGTAACACCCCGGAAGTAACTTTCCATATTTGTAACCCCAACTCTTGCCATTTTCGGCATTGTGATATGATATTCCTCCGTGGTTGGGTTTTCTTCATTTTGCATTTTGTCCATGTCATGCATTTTATATCATGTCATCATGTGCATCGCATTTGCATACGTGTTCGTCTCATGATTCCGAGCATTTTTCCGTTGTCCGTTTTGCAATCCGCACTCCTATCTCCCCGGCGGCCCTTTTACGTTTTTCGTGTGTGGGTACTAAACCTTCTCGGAATGGACCGATGTTTGTCTAGTGGCCTTGGTATACCACCCGTAGACCACCGGTCAAGTTTCGGGTCATTTGGAGTTCGTTTGGTACTCCAACGGTTAACCGCACTCTCGCAAAGGCCTCTTTTAAGTTGCAGCCCAACACCCCTCCAAAACAGCCCAATAACCCATCTAAGTCACTTCCATGCTCTCCGTCGTTCGATCACGATCGTGTGGGCGAAAACTACACCTCATTTGGACTCTCCTAGCTCCCTCTACCTATAAATATGTGCCTCTCCCGAAATTCGCGGATCAATTCTACCCTAACCCTAGCCTTCTTCTTCTCCTCCAGCCGGACGCGTCCGTCTCTGCCGGACACGTCCGCCGCCGCCTCCTCAGCCACTCACGAGGCGCCACGTCATCGCCGCGGACCTCTCTCTCTCCTCCGCCAGAGACCATGGGCCCGAAGTCAGCCCTCCCGGCCGGGTCGTCGCCCCGCCATGGGCGCTGAGCCCGCGCTTCGCTCATGCAGTGGATCTAGCCGGCCGGCGCGCTGCCGCGCCGCCACTGCCTCCCGCCGCCCCACCTTGCCCGCCGGGGCCTCGTCTCCCGCCACCGCTGGACTCGACGCCTCACTTGGCCGGGCGCCTTTTCCACCGGCGCCCACCACCGCCGGCGACCTCTCCTCCTCCGGCCGGCGAACCCCGGCCACCTTCCTCCTCCTCGCCGGGCTCCGGCGAGCCCGCGCCGCCGCCGCTGTCGACGATCGGGCCGGGTCCCGATCCGATCCAGATCCGGACTAGCCCGTTGACTTCTTCCCCCTCTAATTTCTTCTAAGTCTTTTTCCCCTGTGATTATTTTGTGTCATTTTCTTCATACTATATCTTTGCATCTGTAGCTCCATTTTGCGTGTATAATATGTAAAAATGTTCGCCTCGAAGAGTAGATCATTTCATCTCATTGCATCATTTTCATTTGAGCTCATCTTGATGCCCGAAATGCTGTTGGAAGAGTGCTATGTGATGTTAGTTTCTCTTTCTTAACAGAACATGCACTTTTGTTATTTTTGCTATAATTGATGTGTGCACCCTATGAATTTGAGTCCTACATGTGTTTTGTAATATGCCATGCCATCTTTCCAGGGGTATATGCCATGTATTTTTGTGATCTATGTGGTGACTAGCACAAGCATGCAAAGTAGGTGTCCTGATATTGCCGTTTTCAGCCCTGTTTTGCTGATATTTTGATGCCATGTTAACTTGATGATACCGAGAGATCCATGCATATTTTGAGATACTTCAGTAAGGATGTTTTGTTAAGCATGTCTTGCTCTATCCATCCATGCCCTTGTTTGCAATTATGGAGTGCCATAGCTTGAGTCAATCGAGCTCTACTTTTGCTATCAAATGTTTCCTGGCAGATTGTTTACAGGTTATTCAATTTTGTCAAGGTTGTTGTGGTTGATCCATGTATGATATGTTATTATTCTTGCCATGTATGTCTTCTATGCCATGTCTTATTGATGTATGTATGCTTAGTTTATCATTTAAGGCTCTGTAGTGAGTGCATTGAGCTTGTAAACATGCCTACTTGTTATCAGTTTTTGACATGCCATGTTGCTGAATCTGTTAACGAAAGTTTCAATATTGACATGGGTGTTGCTATATTTTCTAATCCTTTTTGGCTTATGGTCAGTAAGGGACTTTTGTTCTATGCTTTGAGTAGATTCATGCCATGCCATGTTTTGCTATTTTAAGTTCCTGTAGCATGTAGTTTTGTTGCTCTGAACATTGCAACCTGATGTTGTTTTTGCCATGTCCAGCCTGATATTTTGTGCACTTTTGCCATGCTTGTTTGAACCTGTTATGATGTGAACTAGCCGTAGCTCAGTGCTCATCTTTTGTCGAGCATCTTGTGTAGATCACTGCCATGTACTTTGTTGATACGTTTGGGTGCAGTAGCTTAATTTCTTGTTGCTTGCTAAGTGGCATCATGCTGTTAATGGCAGATTTGTGCCATTCTTGTTTTGCTTGTCATTTCCAAACCGTGCATCCGATTCCGGTGATCTTTATATCGATTTCAACGAAATCATCTCATCTTTCAGTGGAATACTTGGTTTGCCAAGTTGATGCCTGGTTCATCATTTACCTTCCGGGCGCTTTATACGCATTGCATATCACATCTCGCATATCATGTCATGTTTTTGCATCATGTTGCTTGTGCATTGCACCGTGATTTATTGTGGTTTCTTTGTTTGTGTTCTTGCTTTGGGTAGAGCCGGGAGACGAGTACGTGAACGAGGAACCTGTTGAGAATGCTTACGAGGATCAAGCTTTCGACAATTCTGAGAACATTGCAGGCAAGATGACCATACCCTCGAAATCACTTCTATCTTTGCTATGCTAGTTGCTCGCTCTTTGCTATGCCTATGCTGCGATGCCTACCACTTGCAATATCATGCCACCCATATTGCCATGTCAGCCCCTAACCATCCTTTTCCTAGCAAACCGTTGATTGGCTATGTTACCGCTTTGCTCAGCCCCTCTTATAGCGTTGCTAGTTGCAGGTGAAGCTGAAGTTTGTTCCTTGTTGGAACATGGAGATGTTGTTCCTTGTTGGAACATGTTTATTTGTTGGGGATATCACAACATATATCTGCTATAATTAATACACCTATATATTTGGTAAAGGGTGGAAGGCTCGGCCTTATGCCTGGTGTTTTGTTCCACTCTTGCCACCCTAGTTTCCGTCATACCGGTGTTATGTTCCTTGATTTCGCGTTCCTTACGGTTGGGTGATTTATGGGACCCCTTGACAGTTCGCTTTGAATAAGACTCGTCCAACAAGGCCCAACATTGGTTTTACCATTTGCCACCTAAGCCTTTTCCCCGGGTTTTCGCGAGCCGAGGGTCATCTTTATTTTACCCCGGACCAGTGCTCCTTCGAGTGCTGGCCCAAACTAGAGTGCTTTGCAGCGCCCCCTCAAGGAAACTTGAGGTCTGGTTTTAGTTGTACGGACTGCTCATCCGGTGTGCCCTGAGAACGAGATATGTGCAGCTCCTATTGGGATTTGTCGGCACATTCGGGCGGCTTTGCTGGTCTTGTTTTATTGCTGTCGAAATGTCTTGTAGTCCGGGATTCCGAGATTGATCGGGTCTTCCCGGTAGAAGGAATATCCTTCGTTGACCGTGAGAGCTTATAATGGGCTAAGTTGGGACACCCTGCAGGGTAATATCTTTCGAAAGCCGTGCCCGCGGTTATGAGGCAGATGGGAATTTGTTAATGTCCGGTTGTAGAAAACCCAAAGTTGACCTCAAATAAAATACACATCAACCGCGTGTGTAACCGTGATGGTCTCTTCTCGGCGGAGTCCGGGAAGTGAACACGGTGTTGGAGTTATGTCTGATGTAAGTAGTTCAGGATCACTTCTCGATCGCTACTAGCTTCACGACCATGCTTTGCTCCTCTTCTCGCTCTCTTTTGCGATGTAGCCACCATATATGCTAGTCGCTTGCTGCAGCTCCACTTTACTACCCTGTCCTTCCTATAAGCTTAAATAGTCTTGATCTCGCTGGTGTGAGATTGCTGAGTCCCGTGACTCACAGATACTTCAAAACAGTTGCAGGTGCCGACGATGCAAGCAGGTGACTCAACCGAGCTCAAGTGGGAGTTCGACGAGGAACGTGGTCGTTACTATGTGTCTTTTCCGATGATCGTAGTGGTGCCAGTTGGGACGATCGGGATCTGTAGCATTTGGGGTATCTTCTTTTATTTTGGTTCCGTAGTCGGACCTTGAGTGTACTCAATGATGGATGTTTATTTATGTCTTTGTGTGAAGTGGCATCGTAAGCCAACTATGTATCTTTTTCCTTATGTATTACATGGGTTGTGTGAAGATTACCTCACTTGCGACATTGCTTTCAATGCGGTTATGCCTCTAAGTCGTGCCTCGACACGTGGGAGATATAGCCGCATCGAGGGCGTTACAACAAAGGCATATCATTGGGATCAGAAGAAACACTCTTATTAGCAAACAATTTCATGAGTTCATCCATCTTTCCGCTCAAAACATTAATATCTTATATCGCATGCACCTTTTTACTAGTAGATCTTTCGGTATGCCATTGGGAATAATTAACCATAATATTATCTAGGAGTTTAGTAGCTTCTCCTAACGTGATTTCCATAAAAGTGCCTCCCGCGGCCGAATCTAAAAGATTACTAGAAGCAAAATTCAATCCGACATAGAAATTTTGTATAATCATCCATAAATTCAAACCATCAGTAGGGCAATTACGTATCATTAATTTCATCGTCTCCCAAGTTTGTGCAACATGTTCATGATCAAGTCTAAGAGAGATGATTTTAGTGGGAGGAAAATACTTATAGATAAAAGCATCTTTGCACTTATTCCAAGAATCAATACTATTTTTAGGCAAAGACGAAAACTAGGTTTTAACATGATCTCTAAGAGAAAACGGAAATAGCTTCAATTTAAAAATATCATTGTCCACATCTTTCTTCTTTTGCATATCACACAAATCAACAAAGCTATTTAGATGGGTAGCGGCATCTTCACTAGGAAGGCCGGCGAATTGATCTTTCATGACAAGATTCAACAAAGCAGCATTAATTTCAGAAGTTTCAGCTTCGGTAAGAGGAGCAATCGGAGTGCTAAGAAAATCATTGTTGTTGGTATTGGCAAAGTCACACAATTTAGTATTATCTTGAGCCATCGTGACAAGCAAGCAATCCAACACATGAGCGAACAAGAAGCAAACGAAAAAGAGGGCGAACGGAAAAGACAGGGCGAATAAAACGACAAGGGTGAAGTGGGGGAGAGGAAAACGAGAGGCAAATGGCAAATAATGCAATGCGAGGGATAAGAGTTTGTGATGGGTACTTGGTATGTCTTGACTTGACATGGCGCACACCTCCCCGGCAACGGCGCCAGAAATCCTTGTTGCTACCTCTTGAGCACTGCGTTGGTTTTCCCTTGAAGAGGAAAGGGTGATGTAGTAAAGTGACGTAAGTATTTCCTTCAGTTTTTCAGAACCAAGGTATCAATCCAGTAGGAGGTCACGCTCAAGTCCCTTGCACCTACACAAACAAATAAGAACCTCGCAACCAACGCGATAAAGGGGTTGTCAATCCCTTCAGGTCACTTACGAGAGTGAGATCTGATAGAGATGATAAGATACTTTTTTGGTATTTTTATGATAAAGACTAAAAGTAAAGAAAGCAAGTAAACAATATTGGAAATAACGGGAGATTAATATGATGGAAAATAGACCCGGGGGCCATAGGTATCACTAGTGGCTTCTCTCAAGATAGCATAAGTATTACGGTGGGTGAACACATTACTGTCAAGCAATTGATAGAATTGAGCATAGTTATGAGAATATCTAGGTATGATCATGTCTATAGGCATCACGTCCGCGACAAGTAGACCGAAACGATTCTGCATCTACTACTATTACTCCACACATCGACCGCTATCCAGCATGCATCTGGAGTATTAAGTTCATAAGAACAGAGTAACGCTTTAAGCAAGATGACATGATGTAGAGGGATAAACTCATGCAATATGATATAAACCCCATCTCTTTATCCTTGATGGCAACAATACAATACGTGCCTTGCTGCCCCTGCTGTCATTGGGAAAGGACACCGCAAGATTGAACCCAAAGCTAAGAACTTCTCCCATTGCAAGAAAGATCAATATAGTAGGCCAAACCAAATTGATAATTTGAAGAGACTTGCAAAGATAACCAATCATACATAAAAGAATTCAGAGAAGATTCAAATATTTTTCATAGATAATCTTGATCATAAACCCACAATTCATTGGACCTCGAAAAACACACTGCAAAAGAAGAGTTACATCAAATAGATCTCCAAGAGAATCGAGGAGAAATTTGTATTGAGATCCAAAGAGAGAGAAGAAGCCATCTAGCTAATAACTATGGACCCGAAGGTCTGAGGTAAACTACTCACACATCATCAGAGAGGGTATGGTGTTTATGTAGAAGCCCTTCGTGATCAATGCCCCCTCCGGCAAAACACCGAAAAAGGCCCCAAGATGGGATCTCACGGGTACAGAAGGTTGCGGCGGTGGAATTAGGTTTTCGTGGTCGCTTCTGATGGTTTGGGGGTACGTAGGTATATATAGGAGGAAGAAGTACGTCGGTGGAGCCACGAGGGGCCCACGAGGGTGGAGGGCACGCCGGGGGGGGGGGGGTAGGCGCGCCCCCTACCTCGTGGCCTCCTCGTTTGTTGCTTGACGTCCACTCCAAGTCCTCTGGATCACGTTTGTTCCAAAAATCACGTTCCCGAAGGTTTCATTCCGTTTGGACTCCGTTTGATATTCTTTTTCTACGGAACACTGAAATAGAAAAAAACAGCAATTTTGGTTGGGCCTCCAGTTAATAGGTTAGTCCCCAAAATAATATAAAAGTGTATAAATAAACCCATTAAACATCCAAAATAGAATATATATAATAGCATGGAACAATAAAAAAATTATAGATACGTTGGAGACGTATCAGGTGGCATGAGTGACAGAAGCACAGACCTGAGTAAGTAGGTTGTTTGCGTTTGGGAGTAAAGAGGACTTGAGACTTTAATGCTATGGTTGGGTTTTACCTTAATGATCTTTAGTAGTTAAGGATGTTTGCTAGAGTTCCAATCATAAGTGCATCTTATCCAAGAAGAGAAAGTATGTTAGTTTATGCCTCTCCCTCATATAAAATTGCAATAATGATCACCGGTCTACTTATCGATTGCCTAGGGACAAATAACTTTCTCGTGACAAAAAGCTCTCTACTAAAACTAACTTAGTTGTTTCTTTATCTAAACAGCCCCTAACTTTTTTTACGGGCTCTTTATTATCTTGCAAACCTATCCTATCACACCTACAAAGTACTTCTAGTTTCATACTTGTTCTAGGTAAAGCGAACGTTAAGCGTGCGCAGAGTTGTATCGGTGGTCGATAGAAGTTGAGGGAATATTTGTTCTACCTTTAGCTCCTTGTTGGGTTCGAAACTCTTATTTATCGAGAAAGGTTACAACTGATCCCCTACACCTGTGGGTTATCAAGACCTTTTTCTGGCGCCATTGCCGGGGAGCAATAGCGTGGGGTGAATATTCTCGTGTGTGCTTGTTTGCTTTATCACTAAGTAGATTTTATTTGTTATTCTAAGTTGTTCTCTATCTTTAAATATGGATATGGAACACGAAATACCAAAAAAATTAGGTGTACTTGCTACTCATGGAGATGGAGAACCTCCCAAAACCCTCGATGCTCATTATGTGAAAGATATTATGCACTACTTTAATAATACTGAGAAAACCCCATTCAACTATATAATGGTAGACACGTTGGATCAACACGAATACTGTAGCGACCCGACCTCAGACGGTCAAGCCTCTGTGTTGTTGTGCCATCCTCGATCAAGTATCTTTGGCACACAAAGACATCAATGTATATATCAAAGTGCAATCACGTATAATTAACGAAACTGATATATACCTCATAAGTCACAGCTGAAACAAATAGTCGGTGTGTAGTCCCATCAACGCCATCGGCAGGTTGAGTGTAGATCAGTAACCTCAGATCGTAACTCTTACTCGTCGAGGAAAGTATCTGCAACATGATACGTTGCAGCCGTGTAGGTCAGTACATTGAATGTACCGGCAAGATCACAACATGAGAAAACAGATGGTAAAACTATACTATATGCAATTTGGCTTTGTAGCTCTGGGTCTGAGTTTTGTTTGCGTAAAAGCTGGTTTTATTTTCCCTACATCAAAGGAATAAATGAAGTCTGTACTATAGAGTTTTCTATCATGACATGGTTCCGCCAACCGATGTCTCATAGCCCAAATTCATCATAAGTTGCCCACAATTAAGTTATCAGTCCGGTGTTGAGAGTTCCGAGATAGATCCAAGTCCAGAGGCTCAAATTGTCCGTAACCGGGGACACGGCTAATCGATTAGGTTTAAACCCTCTGCAGAGGTTTGTACACTTTACCCGCAAGATTCGATCCCTCTCTTTACGTTCTCGCACTTCGTGGTGTTTGAGAACAAGATGACCAAACATGGTCTTCCAAGAGTTCCCCGACCACCGTCCGGTGCTCATCCAATCCTACCGTAGTTCTACATCTGCTAGCACCGCCCCAGCCAGATTCACCACTAAGGTCAACCAAGCGAGCCCATAGTGACTTGCGGTTGCATGTAAGCTTCGGGCATGAAGTATTCTTCCGTCTCTTTGAGTCTGGGTGAAGCTTTCCGCAAGATGTCATGGCGCTTCTCCATGCATCCCGCCAACCTTTGGATTCTCCAGGTGCCGTCAACCATCCTTCACCCAAGAGTGTGTATTGAATTCTTGTCTCGAGTCTTGAAGTCTTGAGGCCTTGAAGATGCAGTCCTTGCAGATTCCATCATGGAGTTGTCGTCATTGACGAGATCCTCCATTCTCACACCACTCCCGAGCACTCATACCAACCCCGTCTACTATAGCGTAGCATAAAATAAATAACGCCCCGGGCCCGGTAACAGGTGATGGGTTCCTACCTCATGCATACTACTCAACTACAAGGATTCAATGTCACTCTTGGAGGGATTGTTGCGAAGATGACACTAGATGCAATAAAACACATAGGTATGAAAAACATGGTCAAAGTGAACTTGCCTGGTAATACTTGATGAAGATAATAACGCTCTCAGAATAAAGACTTGGTAGAACTAATCGTCACTCCGTTGAAAATCTATATAGTCAAACATAGCATTCACATAAGCAAACATCCTAGCAAACGATTCTAACACTCATAACAATACTCAATCAAAATAAAAGCGACAAAGAAAACCAAGTCGAAAACCAAAGGATAAACTTCGAAAGAAAAATTCAAGGAAAAACTAGTGGTGACCAACTCACACAATCTTAACATAACATCACTAAATTACTCTAATAATTTTTTTCTACAGCAAAGAAAATATAAATCTAATAAAATAACAGAAAATAAATTACTAATTTAATAACTAACAAAAGAACTAATATAAAACTACTATAACTATCTAGTTAACACTAGGAAACTATAACAACTAACAAAACACTAAGGCAATAATGCGCAATACTAAAATAATTATGAAAACTAATTTACTTCTAAATAACAGAATCAATCACAACATAGATTGAAGTGTCAAAAGAATTACTTTTAAAACTAATAAAACTATCACTATGAACTAAAAAGCAAACACAAAACCAGTAGCTAAACACTAATAAATAACTACCAAAATTTATCTACTGTAGTATAACAGAAACATATATCAACATGTAAAATTTACAAAAAGAATTAACTAAAATAATTAAAAACACTAATTATATGACTAAAACAACTACATAAGAAAAACAGTACTGTTTTTAATAAAACCCTAATTTAAAATATTCTAAAATTACCAAACTAAATCCTATAGTTAAACAATACCATAAGTGACCAGTAGCAAAAAGAATTAGTTAAAACCTATTTTTAAACTCAAGTTATGGCCAAAATACTAATCTGAACAAAATTTATCAAATTCAAATTTAAACTATTCAAATTTGAAACCTAAGTACACAAACAGAAACTTAAGAAAATTTGTGACACAATGCAAAAAGAATCAACTCAAACGGAGATACGGGACTTAAGTTATGAACTAAAGAAGTTTGAATATGAATCTGAACAAATTTCGAAATTTTAAACTTTCAAAAACATGTTTGAGTTGAATTACTGGATAGAGGAGATCGTAACGAAGAAGTGGGTGTTGGTTTCATCTAGTTTGGATGAACGAGTAAAAAGTTATGTCTATTTGAAAAATCAGGGCCAAGCTGTTTTACAAAAGAAAAAATAGCTATGGCTAAGTCTAATGTATAAATATGTAGACGACAATCTAATCTATTGTATTAGTCTAAAAGTAATAAACTACGGAAGTATAAGAAGGAAAAAAAACAAATGAAGATACCTTTATAAGGCAGAGAAAAGACGACGTTGAAGAGATGAGACAATTTCGGAAAGTCGCACGGAGAGGAAAAATATTTTTCTTCAAGGAATCTAGTCAAACCAAAATATTGCTTTAACCCGAATCGGATGATTTTTTTGAAGGCTCTATGGGTCTATATTTATAGGTGGAAAAGAGGTTTAAGGGTTAAAGGCTAGACAATGTGGGACTAAACGTAGACGTAATTAAACGAAACAGAGCAGAAAAAGGCTAAGGCCTCGCACGGGCCTAAAGGCCTCGGCCGGCCGCGCGCAGTACACGGGCTGCAGTTTTTCTTTTAACAAAAATCGGCCTAGGTAAAAAAAAAAGGCTGGCTGGGCCTGGCCCTTTTAAGAGAGAAAAAAAACAATGGGGCGCCAGAAGCTACTATACTGCGCATGCAGGCGATAAATAAATATGGGCCGCACGTACAGTTTGTTATATGTTTTCTTTTAAACAGAAAGCGATAAACTGAAAAACGAAAATAAAACTAAAACTTTATATAGGCATATTATATATCAAAATTTTCAGAAAAAGATTTTCTACAACATGAACATTATTCTAGTATTAAATAAAATACACACAAATTCAAATAAAGCAAAGAGTGCTTCAGCTCTAATAAAATCCAATAAAATCATTTTAAAAATACCAAAATGAATTCAAATTTATTCCTCTCCAATTTTCTATTGTAGGAATCATGTTACCCTATTTTCCATGTATTTTATTTTTGGAGAAAATAATTTGAATAAAACTCAAATAACTCCAATTGAAAATAAATTCAAAAGAACTTTGAATTTATTCCTTTGAAACTCCCTACTCATATTTCATATGTTTTGAAGAAGTCATTTTATCCTCGCTCGTGAAAATCACTGAGTTGCATGAAGTTTATGAATTAGAAAATATTTCCAAATGAAATTCAAATATTTTCAACACCCCTTTTTCATTTAAATGGAAGAAGTCATGTTATCCTCTCTCCAGGGTTTTGTGATGAGAAACATTTGAATTCATGGAGATCAGAAAGCAAAAATGAAAGTTTGGGAAAGCCCTTTTATTCCCTCTCATTTAACTTTGAAAAAGTTTCAAATTTCACTCAATCAATCACACAAAAATTCAAACAAACAAACAAATCTATCTATTTATTATAACATTCCAAAATTTAGAATTTTGGGATGTTACAAATACTTTAGGGATTATTGCTTGACTAAAAAAGAGAAACCGTTATGGGATCAAATTCACATGTTGCATTGGTATGCTCGGAATTTATGCTTGAGATATGATTATAGTTGTTGCTCTAGGATGAAGGCTCCACACCTTCCCTTTTCTTGTAGATTTAATGATAATTAAACCTTGGCTTCTTATGCTAATGGTAGATATGATTACTATGATGTGGAACGAATAGAATAATTTGTTACTTTTAAGGGTGCTTATGATATTGAATCTTTGTTTGAAAAGTATGAAGCTTTTGATGATGATGTTTATAGACCTGAAAATTTTGCTATACTTAAATATTGCTATGAGAATTATGAATATAATGCCGATATTAATGAGTTTATTGAGAAAGTCCCCGCTGTCCAAGAAGAGACTAATATTCTGCAGGAATTTATGGAAGAAGAAATTGAAGACATTATGTGCTCATTAGATGAAAAAGATGAGGAGGAGAGCGAAGAACAAAGGGAGGAAGAGCGGATTGATCATCCGTGCCCACCTTCTAATGAGAGTAACTCTTCAGCCCATACATTGTTTAATTTCCCTTCATGCTTACCGAAGGATGAATGCTATGATGATTGCTATGATCCCTTGGATTCGTTTGAAATATCCCTTTTTGATGAGATTGATGCTTGCTATGCTTGTGGCCAAGATGCCAATATGAATTATGCTTATGGAAAGGAACTTGCTATAGTTCCTTATGTTAAGAATGAAATTGTTGCTATTGCACCCACGCATGATAGTCCAATTATCTTTTTGAATTCTCCCAACTACACCATATCAGAGAAGTTTGTGCTTATTAAGGATTATATTGATGGGGTGCGTTCTATTATTGCACATGATGATTTTGATAAATATAATATGCATGTGCTTGCTTCTCCTACTTGCAATTATTATGAGAGAGGAACTACATCTCCGCCTCTCTATATTTCCAATACGATAAAATCGCAAGAAGCTGTTTATGCCATGTATCGGCCTTTACTATGTGTGCATGAATTGTTCTTTTATGACATGCCGATGCATAGAAAGAGCGTTAGACTTTGTTGTTGTGTGATATATGTTACTTTGTGCTCACTACTAAATCACAAATCATTGTTAATTAAAATTGGCTTCGATATACCTTGGGATCCAGGTGGATCCTTTACTTGAGCACTATATGCCTAGCTTAATGGCTTTAAAGAAAGCGCTGCCAGGGAGACAACCCGGAAGTTTTAGAGAGTCATTTATTTCTGTTGTGTTCTTTTAAAAGTTTTAAAAACAAAAAATAAAGCGGGGAACTTAAAAACTTTTTCAACGAGAAAAACGAAAGTGAGAAAGACGAGCATTGTTAAAGTGGGAGCTAGCCTTGAACTTTGTTCGTGCCCATGGAAACTTCGTGAACCTTGATTACAGAAACTTTTCAACAAAAATAATTATCCCCTTGTACAAATCCTTTGTATTATAAAAATAATGTGCCAAGATTTTCCTTTAGGATGATTAGATTGCTTGTTTGGTGTGTGCAATGGAAAGACAGAAACTTTGGCTGTAGCTCGTGAATTTACTTTTTTACTGGAATGTAAAAAGCTTCTGAAACTTTTTGCATAGTACTTATATACAAATTGTTCATTTGTTCCTAATTTTTTAGAATGTTTGGAGTTACAGAAGTATGGTGAATGTGCAGATTGCTACAGACTGTCATGTTTAAGACAGATTCTGTTTTTGATGCATTGTTTTGCTAATTTTGATGAAGCTATCGATTTTATCGGTGGTATAAGCCTTGGAGAAGTTATAATACAATAGCTACAATGCAAAAACAAAATATGAATGGGTTTTGAACAATACTTAAAGTGGTAATTTGCTTTATTATACTAAAGGATCTCACGAGGGTTTTGTTAAGTTTTGTGTGATTGAAGTTTTCAAGTTTTGGGTGAGACCACGATGGATGAAGGAATAAGGAGTGGCAAGAGCCTAAGCTTGGGGATGCCCGAGGCTCCCCAAGGTAATATTCAAGGACTCCTAGGCAACTAAGCTTGGTGATACCTCAGAAGGCATCCCCTCTTTCTTCTAACGACCATCGGTAATTTTACTCGGAGCTATATTTTTATTCGTCACATGATATGCGTAAATTCTTGGAGCGTATTTTGTGTCTATTTTTCCTTTTTTTATGCACCATGCTGGTACGATATAGTCCTTGGTTGATTTATAAAATGCTCTTTGCACTTCACTTATATCTTTTGAGTATGGCTTTATAGAATGCTTCATGTACTTCACTTATATCATTTGAAGTTTGGATTGCCTATTTCTCTTCACATAGAAAACCGCCATTTGTAGAATGCTCTTTTGCTTCACTTATAATTGTTAGAGCATGGGCATATATTTTGTAGAAACAATTGAACTCTCTTGCTTCAATTATATCTATTTAGAGAGTCATCAGGAATTGGTCATTCACATGGTTAGTCATAAAATCCTACATAAAACTTGTAGATCACTGAATATGATATGTTTGATTCCTCGCAATAGTTTTGCGATATAAAGATGGTGATATTGGAGTGATGCTAGTGAGTAATTGTGGATTGGTAAGAATACTTGTGTTAAAGTTTGTGATTCCCGTAGCATTCACGTATGGTGAACCGTTATGTAACGAAGTTGGAGCATGAGGTATTTATTGATTGTATTCCTTATGAGTGGCGGTCGGGGACGAGCGATGGTCTTTTCCTACCAATCTATCCCCCTAGGAGCATGTGTGTAGTACTTTGTTTCGATAGCTAATAGATTTTTCCAATAAGTATGTGAGTTCTGTATGACTAATGTTGAGTCCATGGATTATACGCACTCTCACCCTTCCACCATTGCTAACCTCTTCGGTACTGTGCATTGCCCTTTCTCACCTCTAGAGTCGGTGCAAACTTCGCCGGTGCATCCAAACCCCGTGATATGAGACGCTCTATCACACATAAGCCTCCTTATATCTTCCTCAAAACAGCCACCATACCTACCTATCATGGCATTTCCATAGCCATTTCGAGATATATTGCCATGCAACTTCCATCATCAACATATGCATGACTTGAGCGTTCATTGTCATATTGCTTTGCATGATCGTAAGATAGCTATCATTATATTTTCATGGCTTGTCCATTTTTGACATCTTTTGCTATGCTAGATCATTGCACATCATAGTACACTGCGAGAGGCATTCATATAGAGCCATACTTTGTTCTAGATATCAAGTTGTAATATTGAGTTATAAGTAAATAAAAGTGTGATGATCATCATTATTAGAGCATTTTCCTAGGTGAAGAAAGGATGATGTAGACTATGATTTCCCCACAAGTCGGGATGATACTCCGGACGCAAAATTAAAAAAAAATAAAGAGGCAAAAAAAAGGAGAGCCCCAAAAAGAGAGACAATAAAAAAATAAAAAAAGAGAGAAATAGAGAGAAGGGGCAATGCTACTATCCTTTTACCACACTTGTGCTTCAGAGTAGCACCATCTTCTTCATATAGAGAGTCTATTGAGTTATCACTTTCATATACTTGTGGGAATTTTCATTATAGAACTTGGCTTGTATATTCCGATGATGGGCTTCCTCAAATGCCTGAAGTCTTCATGAGAAAGCAAGTTGGATGCACACCCACTTAGTTTTCAGTTTGAAGATTTCATACACTTATATCTCTTAGTGCATCCGTTGCATTGCAATCCCTACTCCTCGCATTGACATCAATTGATGGGCATCTCCATAGCCCGTTGATTAGCCGCATCGATGTGAGACTTTCTTACTTTCTGTATTCTCCACACAACCTCCACCATCATATTCTATTCCACCTATAGTGCTATATACATGGCTCACGCTCATGTATTGTGTGAAAGTTGAAAAGGCTTGAGAACATTAAAAGTATGAAACAATTGCTTGGCTTGTCATCGGGGTTGTGCATGATGAAATACTTTGTGTGATGAAGATGGAGCATAGCCAGACTATATGATTTTGTAGGGATAACTTTCTTTGGCCATGTTATTTTTGAGGAAGACATGATTGCTTTATTAGTATGCTTGAAGTATTATTGTCTTTATGTCAAATGATAGACTATTGCTTTGAATCACTCGTGTCTTCATATTCGTCCCATGATTAGATTATATGATCAAGATTATGCTAGGTAGCATTCCACATCAAAAATTATCTTTTTTATCATTTACCTACTCGAGGACGAGCATGACTTAAGCTTGGGGATGCTGATACGTCTCCGTCGTATCTATAATTTTTGATTGTTCCATGTCAATATTCTACAAGTTTTACATACTTTTGGCAACAATTTATATGATTTTCTTGGACAAACATATTGATCCAGTGTCTAATGCCAGTTCCTGTTTGTTGCATGTTTTTTGTTTCATAGAAAATCCATATCAAACGGAGTCCAAACACGATAAAAACTTACGGAGATTTTTTGGAATATATGTGATTTTTGGGAAAAAGAATCAACGCGAGACAATGCTCGAGGGGGCCAGAAGGCAGGGGCGCGCCCCAGGGGGTAGGGCGCGCCCTGGACCCTTGTGGCCACTCCGTAAGGTGGCTGGTGCCCTTCTTCTAGCGCAAGAAAGAAAATATCCGGCTAAAAGTCGTGTTCAAATTTCAGCCCAATCGGAGTTACGGATCTCCGGGAATTTAAGAAACGGTGAAAGGCCAAAGTCGAGGAGCGCAGAAATGGAAGGAAATAGAGAGAGAGAGAGATCCAATCAGGGAAGGGATCCCGCCCCTCCGCCTCCATGGAGGCCATGGACCAGAGGGGAAACCCTTCTCCCATCTAGGGGGAAGGTCAAGGAAGAATAAGAAGGAGGGGGGCTCTCTCCCCCTCTCTCCCAGTGGCGCCGGAACGCTGCCGGGGCCATCATCGTAATGGCAATCTACACTAACAATTTCGCCGCCATCATTACCAACTCTCTCTCCCTCTATGCGCCGGTGTAACACCCCTTCTCCCTACTTAAACATGGTGTTCAACGCTATATATTATTTCCCAGTGATTTATCGCTATCCTATGATGTTTGAGTAGATCCGTTTTGTCCGATGGGTTGATTGATGATCGTGATTGGTTTGAGTTGCATGTCTTATTATTGGTGTTGTCCTATGGTGCCCTCCGTGTGGCGCAAGCGTGAGGGATCCCCGCTGTAGGGTTTTCAATATGTTCATGATTTTCTTATGGTTGGTGGCGCGAGTGACAGAAGCACATACCCGAGTAAGTGGATTGTTTGCTTTTGGGAGTAAAGAGGACTTGATACTTCAATGCTATGGTTGGGTTTTACCTTAGTGATCTTTAGTAGTTACAGATGTTTTCTACAGTTCCAATCATAAGTGCAAATGATCCAAGAAGAGAAAGTATGTTAGCTTATGCCTCTCCCTCATATAAACTACAATAATAATCACCGGTCTAGTTATCGATTGCCTAGGGACAAATAACTTTCTTGTGATAAAAAGCTCTCTACTAAACTAATTTAGTTGTTTCTTTATCTAAACAGCCCCTAGCTTTTATTTACGTGCTCTTTATTATCTTGCAAACCTATCCTATAACACCTACAAAGTACTTCTAGTTTCATACTTGTTCTAGGTAAAGCGAACGTTAAGCGTGCGTAGATTTGTATCGGTGGTCGATAGAACTGGAGGTTTGTAGGATAGTAGCAAATTTCCCTCAAGTGGATGACCTAAGGTTTATCAATCATGGGAGGCGTAGGTTGAAGATGGTCTCTCTCAAACAACCCTGCAACCAAATTACAAAGTCTCTTGTGTCCCCAACACACCCAATACAATGGTAAATTGTATAGGTGCACTAGTCCGGCGAAGAGATGGTGATACAAGTGCAATATGGATGATAGATATGAGTATTTGTAATCTGAAAATATAATAACAGCAATGTAGCAAACGATAAAAGTGAGCATGAACAGTATTGCAATCTAACATATAAAGCCTCCTACACTACCCGCCGACTGAGGGCCATCGCGATTTCAAAACGATCATGTTCGCATGCTTCGTCTCGCTGGCTTCGTAACAGTAGTTTTTGTTGACCTGGTAAGTATCCGGCCGCTTGTTTTCCTGCACGCCCTGTAATCGGACCATGAGTAGCTGACGAGTGGGCCACACTTCCACGTGGGGCAGCTTGCAGCGACGCGTTCGTACCGTGTTTCTATCGAGGAAAAGCAGGGCGGGTCGGTCATGGGATGTGCCCAGTAGATCGTGGGCTGTCAGGGCCTTTTTTACCGGCCTCCTTCGCACCCGGCAGTGGCGTCTCCTCTTCACCCGCGCCTGGCCCCAATTGTCAGTCTCGTGCGTGCGCACCGCTCTGGTCGTTGTTGTTTCTGTGGGTGGCTCCGCTCGGTCCGCTTGGTAAAAGAGGGATTTCAGGCTCTGCGTGCTGTTACGCGAGGTTGCCTGACCTTGTCTCGCTGGAGGTGGTCCCTTCCTATCCTTAGTCCCACGCGTCGGGCGGTTTGGGTTTCTTTTTATGTATCTGTAAAAGTTACAGCGTGTGGGAGAGGCATTCGTGACCGGGTTCGTGGTTTCCTTCTGCTCTTCCCTGCCTCTCTGCCTCCTCTGTCGCCCCACTTCCCCCGCCTCCTCGCCTTGCTCTCATCCGCCATTCAGCCGCCATTGCCGCTCGTTCTTGTTGTTCGTCGGTCATCAGCGTCTTCCTCATTGTCTACTTACCCCGTCGTCGGCTTGTTTCGACATGGCTCCTCGCGCTGCCGCTGTTGCGTTCGGCTAGGGCGAGTTTCTTGATTTGTATGCTAGATTCCTGTTGGTCTCGTTGTAGATTGATCTGTGCTGCCTTGTTCTTCTCTATTTCCGCTCCTTTCTTTTTTTCCACAGGGCTGCTACATCTCCTTTGTTGACTGCTTCTCCGTTGCTTTCTTCCTTCTCTGGCAGGTGAGGTTCTTCTTTGCTTCTTACTTGTTCGATGAAATGCCTGGCTGGGTGAGGTTCTTCTCTACTTCTTACTTGTTCAATGAAATGCCTGGTTGGGTTTTCCCCGGTTTGTCATGTTAGATCTCTTGTTGTGATTCTTTCAGGAGATGCTTGTCATGTTGGATCTCTTGTTGTGATGCTTTTAGGAGATGCTTTTACATTTGTTGTTATGCCTTGGTTGATGATTTCTGCACCTGCGGACAGATCTGTTTTAGTTACGTCCTTGCCTTCGTCTCACCTATGATTGTGTCTAGGTTGGGATGTCTATGGGGTCTGTTGCAGGTGAATTGTGTTGTGTAGGCTTTAATGCTTACGCCTTGCTCCTGTGCGTCCTGTTTAATGTTTCACGATCCTGCTGGAGCTTGTGGTTGTGCATTCAATTTTGCCTCCTCCTCGCCTATAATTGTGTCTAGGTTGAGATGTGTATGGGGTCATTGCAGATGATTTGTGTTGTGTAAGGCTTCAATGCTTCGCCTTGCTCCTGTATGTCAGTTTAATGCTCCTGCATCCTGCTTGGACCTGCTGCTTGTGCATTCAATTTTGCCTCCTTTTGTTAGATGCACGTGTCTTGTGGCTTTCTTCCTTCTTTCTCTTTTTTCTTTCATTTATTTGGCCTATGCTATGCTCTGTCTGAGTTCCTTAAGATGTTTATTGTTTCTGAAGAGTATGGGTATTATAAAGGTCTGCTTGGTGAAAGGCCATCCCATGAACTTGTGCAAGTTTACTTATGTCCGATTGCTTCGGTTTAGCTCAGGGCTTGCGGTCTGACTTTCATCCGGGCAAGGTTTCATCTCTTTCCTTGGCTAATCCTTTGCTGCGCTCCTTTAATATTTATTTTGATGTCTTGTTCTAATCATGTGTGTTACCTGCGTTGCGTGCTCTCGTGTTTTCATTTCCTGTTACTTGTTATTCCTTGTTCTTTGCATCTGTTCATTGTCCTTTGCATATCCAGGATGACTGCTGTGGTATCTATTGTTGTACCGATTCTAGAAACTGTGATAGCCCATTACGGGTTTCCTCCTGCTAGCTATCTGTGTGAGGTTGATGGGAACGGCGATGTCCTTTCTGGGGTAGAGGTCGAGATTCCTGGGGACGGTGTACTGTCAATGCCGCAGAGAGTTTTCTTTTGGAGCCCTGCGTCCTTGGGTTGTGCAGGGTGGTACGAGCGGGCTGCTCTTCAAGCAGTTAGGTTTCTGCAAGGACTGTATGGATTTGTGGTTAGAGATTACAATTATGAACATGTTGTTCTCTATAGGAACTATGGTACCTCTGCCATTGCTGTTGCTGCATCAGCTGTTCGCTATGCAGCTTATTTGGAGAGGGTTCTTGCTTGCACACGCTCATCCACCACAACAACATACAAAAGAGTTTTTAATGACCCTGCGCAACCGCCTCCAAATCTAGCATTATTGTATTCGGCCCTTCTAGCATCTCTGTGATCCATTTAGACCATGTTGGTTGTTGTTACTATTCCATTATTCTATTTAATTGATGATGATGCTGTTGTACTTGCTGTCTATGAGTTTAGTTCATACCTTTGATTTGCTTTCTTGTGTCTTCTATGGATTGTGGGTCGTGCTTCTTTTTCTTTACTTTTCGTCATGCCGATTTAAAAAAACTGTGTTTGTCTTCTTTTCTGTTGCAGCAGAATGTTGTGTCTTTTTTCATGCTCTTAGTTCCTTTGCCCGCAATATGGCACCGCGCCGTGCTATGCCTGCGCGACCTCCTGTTCCTGGGCGGCCTCCTGGTCCTTTTGGGAGAAATTCTGCTTTGGGCCGTGCAGTTGCCCCCCGTAGGCCTGCTCGTGGTGCTGCTACTTTGCCTGTTGTCCCAGTAGGGCTTGTCATTCCCCTTGTTCAGAAGAGAAAGCGTATGTTCTGTTCCACTTGTCCTCATGTGAATTCTGTTAGACAACTGCTAATAGCCAGCCCTTATTTTTTTAGTGTGCTCTCTCTTCTCTATATCCATAGGAGATGGCTTCTTTCCTTTCCTTTCTTCCGCTGAGACTGCGAGGAATCGTAAGAGATGCAAGTTCTTGTTGAAAAGGCTACACGCTCATAACAAGGGTGGTTAGTTCTTATTCCCCTTGGTTGGTCATAGGTTGCTTTCTTCTTCTTATCTGCCGTGTTAGTATTTTCTTCTTGTGGTTTGCACAGAGGATGCCCCTGCGTCACCTCTGCATCCTGATTGGGTTGGTTTTTCCCCTGATGAGGTGGTCATACTTAAAGGTATGCCTCTCTGCTATTGTCATCCATGCCACTTCCTCTTTTCCCAGTGTCATCCATTCTTATTAGATGCGGTTCTCGTACAACTTTTTATCCAAAAAGATCCTACTATGGAGGTCCTGATTACCGATGCACCCGCTGCCAGGCTAGCTTTTGGTGGCATGAGAGGGTTAAGTCGCAATCTGCTATTACCAAGAGACGAGTGGTCTACAACAACTATTGTAAGACTGGCAAGGTCTTTGTTAAACCCTTTGAAAAACCACCGCCATTCCTAGCAACCCTGCTTGATTATAAAGGCCCACCTCGCAGCCAAAAGTTTATTAAGCAAATACGCCAGTACAATTGCCTGTTTACTTTTACATCCATGGGGGCAAATATTGACCACTCTATAAATGATGGCGGAGGTACAAGTTTTTTTAAAATCAATGGTTAGGTTTGCCATCGTATAGGCTCGTTGCTTCCAATTGAGGGTGATTCTCCCAAATATGCAGAGTTATACATACATGACAGAGAAAATGAGGTTAGCAACGTGACAGTGCGGCGCGCTCGGCTATGGCTCGAACCCGTCGAAGATCAAGTCTCCTCGGACGTCAGCCGTGTAGTTCAAACTTCCAAATCTGACCTGATGGCCAGGGGCGTAGCTTTCGATCGGCTCCAGATGGCTGCGAATTGGCCCGCATGCAAAGCCGCCGAATCGAAGATCTTTCCGGGAGAAAAGTCTCACCCTGGACCGCATCGTTGTTGATGATCGGAGGATCCATCGGGCCTAAAGATGACGACAGAGGAACTCTCAATGAAAGCACCAATATCGGTGTCAAAACCGGCGGATATCGGGTAGGGGTCCCGAATCTGCGTCTAGGCGGATGGTAACAGGAGACAAGGGACACGATGTTTTTACCAGGTTGGGCCCTCTCGATGGAGGTAAAACCCTACCCTGCTTGATTAATATTGATGATATGGGTAGTACAAGAGTAGATCTACCACGAGATCACAGAGGCTAAACCCTAGAAGCTAGCCTATGGTATGATTGTTGTTCGTCCTACGGACTAAAACCCTCCGGTTTATATGGACACCGGAGAGGGCTAGGGTTACACAAATTCGGTTACAATGGGAGGAGATCTACATATCCGTATCGCCAAGCTTGCCTTCCACGCCAAGGAAAGTCCCATCCGGACACGGGACGAAGTCTTCAATCTTGTATCTTCATAGTCCAGGAGTCCAGCCAAAGGTTATAGTCCGGCCATCCGGACACCCCCTAATCCAGGACTCCCTCACGCATGCCATCAACTCCATGCTTGTTCTTGTTCCAATGTTCATCCTTCTCCAAGCTAGGCCCTCCATTTGTAAGAAAAACAAATGTATCCAATTTAGACAGCATCATATTCTCATTAACATTAGAATCATTACGAAGAAACGAAAGTACCTGGTAATTTAATTGGTGTGCGCGAGCTCTAGTAATTGGTCCATTATATGTAACAATAGGGGTTGTGGGTGTAACAATGGTATTGATGTCCTCATCATCCTCCCCTTCTTGAAATGAAGTCGTCCTCGACGGAAGCTCATCTTCCTCACCCAAATAAGGCTTCAAATCTGCAATGTTAAAAGTGGGACTAACCCCAAAATCTATAGGTAGCTCAAGTTTATATGCATTATCATTTATTTTCTCTAACACCTTAAAAGGACCAGCAGCACGTGGCATTAGCTTTGATTTGCGCAAATTGGGAAATCTATCCTTACGCAAATGTAACCAAACAAGATCTTCAGGTGCAAACACAACATGTTTTCTACCATTATCTCCCGCAAGTTTATATCTAGCATTCATACGCTCAATGTTTTCCTTAGTTAACTCATGCATTTTTAAAATCAATTCAACATGTTCTTTAGCATCAAAATTAACCTTCTCCGAAGAGGGAAGAGGCAACAAATCAATAGGTGCACGAGGTAGGAAACCATACACAATTTCAAAAGGGCACATCTTAGTAGTAGAATGCAATGAACAATTATAAGCAAATTCAATATCAGGCAAGCATTCTTCCCACGTTTTCTTATTATTCTTCAAAACAGCCCTAAGCATAGTAGACAATGTTCTATTGACTACTTCAGTTTGGGGGTGACATGTAGTACTAAAAAGCACTTTTGTCACCAACTTAGCCCATAAACATCTCCAAAAGTGGCTAAGAAATTTAGTATCACAATCTGAAACGATAATATTTGGCAAACCATGCAAGCGAATAATTTCACGAAAGAACAAATCAGCAACATTAACAGCATCATCGCTTTTATGAGATGGTATAAAGTGTGCCATTTTTTAGAATCTATCCACGACAACAAATATGCTATCCCTCCCCTTCTTTGTTCAAGGTAAACCTAAAACAAAGTCCATAGATATATCCTCCCAAGGAACACTAGGTACAGGCAAAGGCATATATAAACCATGAGGATTGAGTCATGACTTAGCTTTTTGACATATAGTGCAGCGAGCAATAAAACGCTCAACATCCCATCTCATCTTTGGCCAAAAGAAATGTGTGGCAAGTATATCCTCCGTCTTCTTCACGCCAAAGTGTCCCATTAGTCCTCCTCCATGCGCCTCCTGCAACAACAAAAGACGAACAAAGCTAGCTGGAATGCATAGCTTGTTAGCACGAAACACAAATCCATCGTTAACGACGAACTTTTTCCATGTTCTACCTTCTTTACAATTATGCAATACATCTTTAAATTCAGCATCATGCACATATTGATCTTTGATGGTCTCCAAACCAAATATTTTAAAGTCAAGTTGTGAAAGCATAGTATAACGACGAGACAATGCATCAGCAATAACATTTTCTTTACCCTTCTTGTGTTTAATGACATAAGGGAAAGTCTCAATGAATTCAACCCATTTAGCATGTCTAAGGTTCAGTTTTGCTTGACTTTTAATGTGTTTCAAAGATTCATGATCAGAATGTATAACAAATTCTTTGGGCCATAAATAATGTTGCCATGTTTCTAAACTCCGAACAAGAGCATATAATTCTCTATCATAATTAGAATAGTTCAAACTAGGCCCACTCAATTTTTCAGAAAAGTATGCAACAGGTTTGCCATCTTGTAATAACACGCCGCCTAATCCAATTCCACTAGCATCACATTCAAGCTCAAAAGTCTTATTAAGATCAGGAAGTTGGAGTAAAGGAGCATGTGTCAACTTATCTTTCAATACCGTGAAGGCTTCTTCCTATGCGTCACCCCAAACAACAGGCACACCCTTCTTTGTAAGCTCGTTGAGAGGTGCAACAATGGTGCTAAAATCTCTCTCACAAAACGCCTATAGAAACCAGCGAGTCCAAGAAAACTCCTCACTTGTGTGACCGTTTTGGGCTGTGGCCAACTCTCAATATCTTCAATCTTGGCTTTATCAACTTCAATTCCCTGTGGATTAACAACATAGCCAAGAAAAGATACTCGGTCGGTGCAAAAGGTGCACTTCCCAAGGTTACCAAACAAACGTGCATCACGTAGAGCAATAAAAACAGCACGTAAATGTTCCAAATGTTCTTCCAAAGATTTGCTATAAATCAGTATATCATCATAATAGACTAACACAAATCGTCCAATGAAAGCACGTAAACTTCGTTCATTAGTCTCATGAAAGTACCAGGTGCATTAGTTAACCCAAAAGGCATGACTAACCACTCATATAAACCAAACTTAGTTTTAAATGTTGTTTTCCATTCATCTCCCAGTTTCATACGAATTTGATGGTACCCACTATGCAAATCAACTTTGGAGAATATTGTAGAGCCACTCAATTCATCAAGCATATCATCTAGCTTAGGAATAGGATGAAGATAACGAATAGTAATATTATTAATGCCTCTACAATCAACACACATACGCGACGTACCATCCTTTTTAGGCACTAGTATAATAGGAAAAGCACAAGGACTAAGATATTCACGTATATAACCTTTGTCGAGCAGCTCCTGTACTTGACGCATAATCTCCTTCGTCCCCTCTGGATTGGTACGGTATGGTGCACGGTTGGGTAGCGATGCACCGGGAATTAAGTCAATTTGATGCTCAATACCTAGAATAGGTGGTAATCCTGGTGGCACGTCTTGTGGAAAAACGTATGCGAACTCCTGCAAAATGTTAGTGATAGCAGGGGGCAAAGAGGAAGGCACGTCCTCGAATGAAAATAATGCCTCTTTGCACACAAAAGCATAGCAAATAGATTTGCTAAAAACTAGCTCATCAATATCAGATTTGGTGGCAAGTAAACATGCACCTTTCAATTTAATTTCAGAAGCAACACTAGATGGTTTATTATTAGGCTTCATTTGTTGCTCAAATTCTTTTACCACAATCTGATTTTCACTCTTATTTTTCTCCTGTTTTGCTTTATTAGCTCTATGAATATCATCTTTCAAAATGGAATCAGGAGTCATAGGAAGCAAAGTAATATTTGTATCCTTATGAACAAGAGTATACTGATTGTTTCTACCATGGTGTATAGAATTTTTATCAAATTGCCATGGTCCACCAAGTAATAAGGAACATGCTTGCATAGGTACCACATCACAATCAACATAATCAGCATATGTAGAGATAATAGAATGCACATGAACAGTACGTGTTACCTTAACCTTGCCGCTGTTGTTGAACCATTGGATGTAGTAAGCATGTGGATGTGGTCTTGTGGTGAGAGATAGCTTCTCCACCATCTCCATGCTAGCCAAGTTGTTGCAGCTCCCTCCATCTATGATGACGCGAATAGAACATTCCTTCACAACTCCCTTTGTATGGTACAAATTATGCCTCTGATTTTGCTCAGCTTGTGTAACCTGCACACTCAAAACACGTTGGGAAACTAAACATTCATACTTGTCAGCATCTTCAGGAGCCATATATTGCGTCTCATGATCAGAATCATCTCCACCATGTTCTTCCCGTGTAATAAGAGCCAAAGTCTCCTGATCATAGTCACCAGCGGACTCATACCCACCATCCTCAGTAGCAATCATCACACGCTGACATTTGCATTCTCTCGCATAATGACCTCTTCCCTTACAACGACGACAAATAATATCACTTGCGTGGCCTGTTGATGCCATGGAAGAAGAAGAGCTTTGTGCAGGCCCGGCAGGTGTGCTCTTGGCGATAGTGGTGGTTGTGTCGCTTTCTTGTATCATGGTTGGAGGTGGCACCGATGGAGGTGATGGTGCGGTGGAAGTAGAGGATGCGTTGTGTCCATGATGAAGGTCGATTTACAGAAAAGTTAGTTCGCGCCAATGCCTGTCGATCTTGCACTTCACGTTCAGCTTTACAAGCAAGATGGAATAAACGAGTGATATTATTATAATCCTTATACTCTAGAATGGTCTGAATCTCTCTATTTAATCCACCCATAAAATGTGCAAGCATAGCTTCATTATCCTCAACAATACCACATCCAATCATGCCAGTTTATAATTCCTGATAATATTCCTCTACAAAAAAAATTCCTTGTCTTAAACGCTGCAATTTTTGAAGTAATTCACGTTGATAATATGGTGGAACCCAACGAGTACACATAGCAGTTTTCAAAGCAGCCCAAGTAGTTGGAATATTATTCGGATATAATCTATGATTTTCAGACCACCACACACAAGCAAAACTAGTGAAAGGACAAAGTGCAGCAGCAACACGTCTCTCCTCGGGATATTCTAAACATGTAAAACTTTGTTCGGTTTCTAACTCCCAAGTAAGATATATATCAGGAACATATCTACCCTCAAATGGTGGAATATTCAACTTCAGTTTAGGAAGATGGTCATGATCTCTTACCTGAGGGAGAGCCCTACCATTGTGATTATTTTCATGTGGACGACCTGGCGGTTGTGGTGCTGGTGGTTGCACGTAGTTATGATTTTAATCAACCTCATCCTCGTAATCTCCCGCATAATCATCCTCTGCCTCATCAGCAGCAGGAGCCACAAAAGTATCAACAGCAGCACCAACAGTTTGGCCAGGCTGAAGAAGGACACGGCTCGCTCGGCGAAGGGTTGTTTCGCGACATGGAGGTAGTCCTTGTTGTTGTTGTTGTTGTTGTTGTTGTTGTTGTTGTTGTTGTTGTTGTTGTTGTTGTTGTTGTTGTTGTTGTTGTTGTTGTTGTCGTCGTCGTCGTTGTTGTCGTCGTCGTTGTTGTTGTCGTCGTCGTTGTTGTTGTCGTCGTTGTCGTTGTCGTTGTCGTTGTCCTTGTCGTTGTTGTTGTTGTTGTTGTTGTCGTCGTCGTTGTTGTTGTCGTTGTCCTTGTTGTTGTTGTTGTTGTTGTTGTTGTTGTCGTCGTCGTCGTTGTTGTTGTCGTCGTCATTGTTGTTGTCGTCGTCGTTGTTGTTGTCGTCGTCGTTGTTGTTGTCGTCGTCGTTGTTGTTGTCGTCGTTGTCGTTGTCGTCGTTGTCGTTGTCGTTGTTGTTGTCGTTGTTGTCGTTGTTGTTGTCGTTGTTGTCGTTGTTGTTGTTGTTGTTGTTGTTGTTGTTGTTGTTGTTGTTGTTGTTGTTGTTGTTGTTTGTTGTTGTTGTTGTTGTTGTTGTTGTTGTTGTTGTTGTTGTTGTTGTTGTTGTTGTTGTTGTTGTTGTTGTTGTTGTTGTTGTTGTTGTTGTTGTTGTTGTTGTTGTTGTTG